>CM062816.1:1376841996-1378041996 GCA_031772625.1 Pinus tabuliformis | reverse complement strand
ATTCTTCCGTCTCTGGTGCTGAAGGTTCTATCCAAGATTGGGATTTCTTCAATTGCCCAACGTACTACATCTGTGTATGGGAGAATTTGCTCCCTGGCTGCTATCCTGTGAAGGAAGGAGTCAGCTAAATCCTTAAGAGTGCACTCAGACTTCCGAGTGGAATCAGCAGTGGCTTCTACTATTGTCACCGAAGGTTCTTCAATCTCGATTAAGTTGTAGGTACCCTGCCAAGTAGTTTTGCCGAGACCTGAACATGTTGTATCCGAAATTAATCCTTTCTTCTTGTCAGTGAGGACCTATCCTGCAGCTGGCATAGTGGAAGCGCATGTGGTCTTCTTGGATTTCTTCCCCATTTTGCTTGAGCTTTCTCCTTTGGATGAATTCTGCACAGAGGCACAAATATATGTAATAGAGATAAATAGCAATAAAAACTTGCAAGTGATGAGAAATATTGACAGATGACTAATAAGGGATTAGCTCTTAAAATGGGCGCAGACACAATCCATGGGAGGATTTTAGGACTTACGATCACATTAAATGACCATTTGAAACCTGCCAATCTTCAATGCCCATTATATCGTTAATCGACCGAATGATTCATTTAAGCGTGCTGTGGGCGTTTTGGCGGTTGTGCGCAGGTGAATCATTGTTGGACGGATCAAGCCTTTAATATGAAACAAATCATGATATCCCTTGATTTAACGGCTTTTTCGAAAACTATGTTTTTATCGCAATCGGTCATCGGGGCAACCTTAAACCTTTTGTATTAACACTATTCAAAACCTCAGATCGCCGATAGCGATATCGCATCGCGTCGGGAGAATGAGGATTATATATAATATTGACAACCTGCCGCCGATTTGCCGATTGCGATATCGCATCGCATCGGAATACATTACCCGGGCGCCTTAATAATGTGCATGAAATACTGCCGATTGCCGATCGCAATATCGCATCGCATCGAGGTATTGGCATCACATAAGATATGTATTATATATCGCCGATCACCGATCGCCGATTGCGCATCGCATCGGGGTTAATGGCATGGGGGCGCTTTTAAAATGTGCATGAAGTATTGCCGATAGCCGACCGTCGATAGCGATATCGCGTCGGCGGAGACCAATGTGCCACTTACTTATGCTCCCTTATGTCATTGCGATATGCGATCTTGCGATCGCTTTATCGCAATGAAAAAGGATTGTTTTATTTGATCACATGGGTTTTTCAAAAGGTTTTTATAATGCATTCATTTGGTTTTCGGACCATTTTGGAAGATACAATGTTGATACCAATTAAACTCTAAGGGACCCATTTCATATGATAATTTTGGGAATAAAAATGTTATGAAATGGGGGGTTGTTGTGGAGCACAACACTACCATGCCCAAAGGATATTTAATTTGGAACGCAACCAAGCAACACAAAGACATCATCCATCAGCATAGCTTTTGGGAGATAAGGGATGGGAGAACAACACGTTTTTGGATGGATTCCTGGCAACAGCGACCCAAAATTGCAGTACTCATACCAGGCACAAATTGTTGGCTAGTTGAATTGTTTATTAATTAAACAATCAAGTACCACATTAATCTGTCAACCTGGGAAAGTCTTTTATTTCAAAGGCTACCGCGTACTGTATGTACTTAATTTTTAAAAGCATTAAAGAGCTGTAGTATACACGATTCTGTTTCTCACTCTATGTTATAACAGTGCATTGCAAAGATAAAATGAAAGCAGTTAACTAAGAATACAAATCTAAAAAGAGAAGTGATGGATGCTCTGTTAGCAGAGGATCAGGACCCTATCCTCTAGGTAAGGATGTTCAGCACCTTCCCCTGTAACCAGATTGCTAATACACACTGCAGTTCTAATTCACCAGTGAAATATCCTTTTACAGCTTCAAGCAATTAACAAAACAGAGTACCAGCAAAAAGGAAATCATCAGAGGTAATGCTACAGAATCCAAAACAGAGTACCAGCAAAAAGAAATTACCAAACACACTTACACACTTGACAGAAAAGTAAATGGGTGAATCTTGTGAGCAAGGTGGGCCCGGTCCCTCTCACAAGATTCCCCAGAACACAAATGCTAGATTAGGCGCTCAGAACAATCTTCTATTCATCTGCCAAAAGATCCAGTTACAATAAAAGTTCAGACTTTGTTGTTGTCTTTCAAAATTCCCCTTACAAACTATTTTTTTCTCCCCCCCCCCTCTCTAATGTAGATGTCTCCTCTTTATAGAGGAGACATCTATCACAATAGACTGTCATAGTTCATTCAGTTAAACCTTTCTGCCAAAAATAAGAAATCCATCCTTGTTACAGGATGATGTTACAACAGTCTGACAATGTATTCTTTCTTGGGTCTCTTACTGTTACACAGCTGGTAACCGAACTTCGACCATCTTCTTGGAATCCTCACACTATCCTTTGCCGCTTCCCCATGGTTGTTGATTTAGTAAACCCATGATGTTCCTGATATTTTAGCAACTGTAACTATGTTTTACCCTTTTTTGGACAGTTTCTAATCATGCTGCGTTAGCGTGGAATTTTGGCGATCTTCTGATAATTTTCGTTTGTTATTTCCGGTATTCCAATTGTTGCAAAATAACATTTCCCTGCTTTAGATGGTTGTTGTTGCTGGCTGTAGCAAATGCGTAGTTGCTGCTTCTGGTGTTGCAGCAACTGCATAGTTGCTGTTTCTGGTGTTACAGCAACTATGAATTATAATTTCTGCAGACTTTAGACAGTTCAACGGTTACTTAGCAACTTAGTTAGCTTTTCCAAAGATAAATATAAAGATAACATGAATATGTAATGAATAATTAAACACATAGTCATGCGGAGAGTTACTTCATACCTTGGGGTAATTAGGTCATTATGTAATCAAAGCTTTCAACTTATGAACTGAAAAAGGATAACATTATAGAAAAAATATAAGGTCAAAAATGGTCAATTCTGAGTCCTAACATCCCCCCCAACTGAAGAGATTGCATGTCCTCATGCAATGCTTACTCTGAATCTGAGTCGGAGTATTGAGATGAACAGTGTAAATTACTGAGACAATAGTTATAGGAATTGGTGTCAAACTTGTCTCTAAACCCACAGACAGTCTGTATTTGCCTCCATGCTGCCGCCTCTTCCTTTTTGGATAATCCAAACTGGCCCTTGTATTGTTGACCAGATAAGCATAGAAGTGGAAATTTAAATCTGTAGCCAATCCAGTTTTCAGCACATTGTTGCATGCATCTAACATAGTAAGGTACCCTTGAGATTGCTACCTGTAAATTAGGTGGATTATAAGGGTGATATTCCTGCCTCTCCTTGGGGCAGTTTTCCCAAAATAGGTAGTTTGCCTTGACAGCCAAGGGTGCCTTGGTTCTCACATAGTGTTGGCAGTCTCTCAGGACTATTGCTTGTAGTTGCCTGACGTGATCCTTCATTTCAGGGTCACTTAACATTCTTCGGTGTTGTGCAATGAAAGTGGCTGCATTTTGAGGTTCAGCCCTGATCCACAGAAGGCAATTCTGTTCATTATGCTGTGCTGAGATAAAATCGTTTTTCCATGTAAGTTGGTTGGCTAGAAAGGAAATGAAAGCTCTGAGCTGTATGTCGCCAACAACAGGTAGTATATTCATGTTTCTCTCTTCGGACATAGCTTCATTGTGGAGGTAAAGCTCGCACAACAAATTCTGATCATTTTTAGGTGCCTCTGCAAATGTTTGCATAAATTGTTCTGATGTAACCACCTGATGAGGTCTACCTTCTCTAACTGCCTTTATCTGTAAGAATGTCAGTCGTTCCCTCAAGAATGTTGCATAATTGAAAGAGGGTTTCCTTGTGGCAAGTATTCTTTGGAATAACTCAAACATCTGGGACAATCTGGCTTTTAGTTCCTTAATTTCTTTGTACTGAGCTCTAGATTGCTCAAGTGCTTCCCAGTTCTTGTATGCATAATTGAACCAGATCCCCTTTTGCTGTTGGAATGCTTTGCCCTGTGACAGCTCATATTCTTTCCACCATTTTCCTTTTAATTCTTGAAAACTATCGGTTTCTGTGCATGCATTACTAACAGAGGGAGGTTCTGTTTGTGTAAAGGCATCAACAAGGATAATCTGCTCTGTGATAATTGGAGTAGGCCGGGATGATCCGATGTCTTCCTTTCCTTTTCCAGCTACTGTTTCCTCTTCTTGTTCTATATTCTGTATTGATTCTTGTGTAACTGCTTCTTTTTCTCATTCCATGGCAATTTGAGCAGGCCTGGGTGAGTCTATGCCTTTTTCTTCATTTCCTGATTCCTATGTAGTTTTTGGAGAACTTGCTGGTTCTTGTGTTTCAGCAAGTTCTTCTGTTTGCTCTCGTGCAGTTTCTGGAGAACTTGTTGGTTCTTGTATTTCAACAAGTTCTTCTGTTTTCTTCTGTGCAGTTTCTGGAGAACTTGCTAGTTCTTGTGTTTCAGCAAGTTCTTCTATTTGCTCCTGTGCAGTTTCTGGAGAACTTGTTGGTTCTTGTGTTTCAGCAAGTTCTTCTGTTTGCTCCTGTGTAGTTTCTGGAGAACTTGTTGGTTCTTGTGTTTCAGCAAGTTCTTCTGTTTGATCATGTGCAGTTTTTGGAGAACTTGCTGGTTCTTGTGTGACAGCAGGTTCTTCTGTCTGCTCCTACGCCTTTTCTAGAGAGCCTACTAGTTCTTGTGTGACAGCAGGTTCTTCTATCTGCTCCTGCACCTTTTCTGGAGAGCCTACTGGTTCTTGTGTGTCAACAGGTTCTTTTGTCTGTTCCTGCACCTTTTCTGGAGAGCCTACTGGTTTTTGTGTGTCAGCAGGTTCTTCTGTCTGTTCCTACACCTTTTCTGGAGAGCCTGCTGGTTCTTGTGTGACAACAGGTTCTTCTGTTTCAACAGAGGGTTGTGGTGTTTTTGTCTGTGTAACAACAGGTTCTTTTGTTTCAACCACAATAGCAGGGACTTCATTCATTGGTTCTGCCACTACTTTGTATCCTGCTTGAGTATATATCTCGCCACAATTAGCACACATTTATTCATTCTCCTTACTTTTCTCTGCTGCATATGCTACTCGTGCTAAAATGTGCAGGCTAAATTCATTTTGATAGGCTTCCTTGATCCTTATTATTTCCTCTTGGTAATCCTGGATTTGGGACTTCAGAAATTCAATTTCTTCCTGCAGGGCAGATATGGTAGGCTGAGCTTGTGGAACTGTAGATTCCAGTGGGGGTAGAGGTTGTGTTTCGTCATTTTGATCATTTATATCCCCAACAAGTGGTTCTTGTGTGTCACCTGGGGTAGTGGCTGTTTCTTGTGTTGCAGCCACTTGGCCAATATTACCTTGGGTGTCGGCAGCTGGTTCTTGTGTGAGAGCTGCCTTAAAAGATGATGTCACAACACTGTGAACACTTTGCATCTCAGCCTCCGAGGGTGAGGGAGAGGAGTTTCTAGGGCTGGTGGGAATGCGGGTTTTTAACGTGATGGGTGGTGAGCTGGAGGGGGTGTGGCTATGAAATTCAGCTATTACAGACGACCGAGTCCTTTGCTTTGGTAGAGAAGCAGGGAATTCAGACATTTTTCTTTTCAGGCTGGCTTTCTTTAAGATAGGGACAGTGGCAGAAATAGCAGCTGCTTTAGCCGAAGCCCTAGTTCTTCTTCTTTTTGGTGGGGTTTTATTTTTCTGCTGCATTTTGCATTTGAGCAGGGTAATAGGGATGTTATCATCAGATTCATCGATAGAAATACCAAGTATGGGGATGGATGGATTGGTTCTATTGGGGGATGGGGTTGTTTCCGTGGGTATTTCTACTGTTGATTGTTCATTTTCAGCAACTTGTGGGGGTGTTTGCTAGAGGACTTCTTTGGGCATTTGTTCTGGAATGTCATCTGCTTACTGAGGTATTTCTTCGGGTATTTGCTTAGGAATGTCCTCTGTTTGCTGAGGGATTTCTACATCTTGCTCAGGTATGTCTTCAGCTTGGTGAAGAATTTCCTCTTCCTGATGAGGAATTTCCTGTTCCGGCTGGGGAATTTCTGCCTCTTGATGGGGATTAATGGGGGGTGGAGGGTTATTTAAGGCGAGGCCTCTATTTATCAGTAGTTGAGCTAAACGATGGTGTTTCAAGGAAAGAAGCGGACGCTTTGCGTTGACAGTGTAACGTGACATATTTTTAAGACATCCCAATAAATAATATGGCATATTTATCAACTGACCATTCCTCAAATGATTCAACAAAACGAAATCTTGCTGGTAAATTACCTCGTACCGGCCTTCGCACGTCAGGTATTACTTCACAAATTCAGCAACTTTCGGCCACGGTTGAGGCAATGACTGAAGTGCTATGCCTCTGCCCTTGGGTTCTACCTGCTCGCCTGGTTGAAGAAAATCCTGTTGCGCATTAAGGATCAAGTGCTTCCTACTGAACCACTGTATGCCATTAGCTGGTAGCCCGGTAACTTGGGCTATGACTTCCTCCGTGACTGGGATTTGAACTCCCTGAACGACAGAAAATCCTTCTGTTAAATTGCATGCAAACTCGAGGACTTGCTGCGCGTCGAAGTCTGGAAGTCTCCTGAAATAATCTAGCCATCCCGCTTGCAGAAATATTTGATAAACCTCGGGATAGAGCTCAAGAAGTGTTGTTGTTCCAGGTTCATATGTGATGAGATTTCCTCCCATAGCTGTTGTTTCAGTGAAATTCTCAGTTTAGAGCCGAGCTTCCGAGTTCAGTTCAGAGTAAACGTTGCAAATGGTAACATGCCATGATGGAATGACTTTTACGTATTACCGGGAGAGTTAAGGGTGGCGGCAGTTGGCGTAGTATGCAATTATGAGAGAGCTTTGGTAATCCCCCCCCCTATGTGTAAGTGATATGATTGGAAGTACAATTATTCGGTAGTCCTATCATCATCTCCGCATTAACTATTATTTAATGTCCATACATAATCATGCGTACCTTTATGTTTTACCTTTTTGGTTGCTGCGTCGAAAAGTCTTGTCTTATCTTTTGCTGGATCATAATGATTACAACGGGTCTAAGAGCATGAGAATACCGGCGATTTTTAATAATAATGACGGGAAGTGATAGTGGAGTATTGTAATCATCACACGAAATGGTTTATTTTATAAAAAATTCGTTTCTTGCGGACTGAAGTGGAGAGACTGGTACTTTTATAAATGAGAGAATTACTGAAAAAGGTATTACGGGATCGGGAAGTGGTGTTGCAGCAACGGGATTGGTGTTGCAGCCACTGGAAGTGATGTTACATCAACGGGAAAAGATGTTGTAGTAACGGGAAAAGGTGTTGCAGCAACAGGAATTGGTGTTGCAGCAACAGGAATTGGTGTTGCAGCAACGGGAAATGGTGTTGCAGCAACAGGAGTTGGTGTTGCAGCCACGGGAAATTGGTGTTGCAGCAACAGGGCTTCCAAGTCCGCAAAGTGATTCCTTTGAAGCTTTTGTTCTCAGCTATTTTCCACAGCTCAAATCTGCAAAATACTGAAATGTAATATAGCAACCCTTGGCAGGGATTATTAGTTAAAAAAAGAATATCTAATCTAAAAAAAAATGCATAAATAAACAAAAATTTAAGTGCTTTGAGGGACAGCAAGTTCCCCTAGAAAATAATACTGTTTAATTGCCATGCAAGTGGCTTTAAGATCTTCTTTAGAAACAGGCCTCTGATATAAACGGAGTCGATAACCATTCACTAGTAGTGGTGTTCTGCTTCCATCAATTGTTAAAAGTCTAACTGTCCCATTTGGAAAAACAACATCCACTTCATAAGGCCCTAACCACCTTGTTCTTAACTTACCTTGGAAATTCTTGAAACAAGAATCATAAAGTAGAGCCCAGTTACCTTTCTGGAACTGCTTTTTCTTGATGGTTCTGTCATGCCACCTGCTTCTTTGTTGCTGTATCATGGTTGTTTGATGGATGGCATCTAGTCTTTTCTCGTCCAATTCTTGAAGTTGCTACAACCTGGCTGTTTTTGCATCAGTCAAATCAAGGTTTATAGCTAAAGCAGTTCTTAAATTTTTGATCTCAAACTCTACAGGGAAAATAGCGTTCTTTCCAAAAACTAATTCATAGGGTGAAAAGCCTGTAGTATTCCTCCAAGTAGTTCTATAGGCCCATGCCTCGGGCAACCTTTGAAACCAATCCCTTCTATTCTCCTTTATTGTTTTTGTTAGGATGGCTTCTATGACTTTATTGGTGCTTTCTACCTGCCCATTTGCTTGGGGGTGATAAGGTGTATTCATTTTGTGCTTAATATGATATTTCTGAAGCGTATTTTTGAAGTCATGAGAGTTGAAAAGAGGTCCTCCATCCATGACTAATTCTCTGGGCAATCCAAATCTAACAAAGATTTCTTCAAATAAAAATGTTAGAACTGCTTCTTCATTAGCTTTAAGGAGTGCCTTAGCCTCTACCCATTTAGTCATATAATCTGTGCATACTAATATGTACACTCTTTGATTGGATGGAGGATTAATGGGACCTATAAAATCTAATGCCCATTTCTCAAAAGGTTCAAGAATTACCTGGGGATTGAGTGGCATTTAATCCCTATGATTAGGTTGGCCCATCCTTTGACAGCTATCACATGCCTTCACATATTTTCTAGCATCTTTGAAGAGTGATGGCCAATAATAACCCATTCTGAGTACCTTGTGTGCTGTTCTTTTATCTACAAAATGTCCTCCATAAGGGCCATCGTGACAAGCTTTTAGTACATCATAAATTTCATCTTCACCAATGCACCTCCGGATTTCCTGATCGATTCCTGTATGGAAAAGACACCCGCTTATCCAGCTGTACCTAGCACTTTGCTGGATGATCCTTCTTCTTTCCCTGTGTGATAGGTGTGATGGTAATTTTCCTGCAACTAGATAATTGGCAATGTCTGCATACCAGGGTGAGTGAGCAGATACTGCAAATAAATACTCATCAGGAAAAGAATCATCTGCTGGAGCATTTTCATCAGTTTTTAATCGAGAAAGGAAATCAGCAACTACATTTTCTTTTCCTGGCCTATCTACAATTGTGATGTCAAATTCTTGTAGTAATAATAACCATCTGGTGACTCGGGCATTTGTAACTGATTTATTCATTAAATACTTAATGGCCGAGTGATTAGTATGCACAAAAGTAGTGTAGCCAGTAATATAATGTCGAAATTTATTGATAGCATAAATAGCTGCTAGGAATTCCTTCTCAGTGACTGTGTAATTTAGTTCAGCTGGTGTCATATTCTTACTGATAAAATAAATGGCATAGGGAAGACTATTTTCTTCCTGACCCAAGACAGCTCTAATTGCAGTGTCTGAGGCATCAGAGGATATATGAAAGGGTAGTGCCCAATCAGGTCCTCTCAAAATGGGAGCTGCAGACAACTAATGTTTAAGTTCATTAAATGCTTTTTCACAATCATCAGTCCACTTAAATTCAACATTTTTCGTTAATAACACAAATAGAGGAGAAGCTATTTTGGAAAAATTCTTAATAAATCTTCTATAGTATCCTGCATGTCCTAAAAATCTTCTTACATCAGTTTGTGTTTTCGGGATAGGGAGGGTCTGAATTACCTGTATTTTAGCTAGATCGACTTGAATTCCTAGGAATGAGATGAAGTGACCCAATACAATACCTTGATTCATCATCATATGACACTTTTCAGTGCTTAAATCAAGGTGTGCTTCTATACATCGCTTAAGTACTTTTTCAAGATTCTGCAGTGCATCCTCAAAAGTCACTCCATAAGGAGTAAAGTCATCCATAAATATTTCTAATGAATCATTTAGCATATCAGAAAAAATCCCTATCACTGCTCTTTGAAATGTTGCTGGAGCATTACATAGCCCAAATGGAAGTACCCTGTAAGCAAAGGTCCCCCATGGGCTAGTAAACGTGGTCTTGTCCTGGTCTTGGGGTGCAATCTTAATCTGATTATATCCACTAAACCCATCCCAGAATGAAAAGAATTTCTTACCTGCCAAATTATCCAATACCTGATCAATGAATGGTAAAGGGAAATGGTCTTTCTGGGTGGCTTTATTCAGTGCTCTGTAGTCCACACATACTCTCCATTTGCCATTTTTCTTGGGTACAATTACAAGTGGGGAAACCCACTCACTATCAGATATAGGGTATATAAATCATGCATTCAAGAGTTTTTGAAGCTCCTCCTTCACAATTTCCTTTAGGTTGGGGTTCATTCACCGCTGGGGTTGACAGACTGGCCGGGATCCCTCTTTAATATAAATACGGTGAGTGCATAGCTCAGGGGAGATCCCTTTCATGTCTGTATAGTCCCATGCAAATGCTTCATTATTTTCCTGGAGTAACTTTATTAATTGCTGTTTTTCGTTATCAGTTAAGTTAGGATTTATATTTAATCTTTTGCCAGGCTCAATTTCTATTGTTGTACTTTTGGAGGGGCTGCCTACTGTTGTCTGAAATAAATTTTTATCTTTCAGGTTCTGCTGAGATTCAGATTCCATGATTGCAGTGAAGTGATTGTACATTTCTAGATTGACCGAAGAAGGTTCAGAAATGAAGCTGCTGATTAATTCATCTTCGGTAGAGTATTTGAAAGTTAAGGCTTGTCCGATAGTCAATATAGGTTGGGTTTCTTCATCCTCATAATCTACCCATACATAATTGTCATTATTAATCATGGGTGTAGCATGAGGATAAAGGGTAAGCTGTTTGGTTTCCTGCCCATTAGAGATGGTCATTGATCCTGATCTACAGCTGATGAAAGCATCTGTTGTAGCTAGCCAAGGTCTTCCTAGAATCAGTGGATGACCCCCCAACTTTGTTTTAGTTTGTAACACCACAAAGTCAGCTGGGTAATTCCAGGATTCTACAGAAATTATTAAATCTTCAATGACCCCTTCCGGTTTAATTATAGAGCGATCAGCCAATTCTAGGATGGTTGGAGTTTCCCTAATAAAGTTTTTTAACTGAAGCAATTGTGATGTTTCAAGTGTCATAATATTTATTGCAGCACCTAAATCTACTAGAACTTTAGAGACAAAAGTTTTTCCAACCTGAACTGTTACTGTAGGGTGACCAGGGTCACCATACTTCACAGGATGATCTTTTTCTGTCATTAAAGCAGTCAGTTCTCCCATCACATGAACTGTGAGGGGGTCCTTAGTTTTTCTTCCAGGTTTTTTTATGCAAATATCTCTAACAGTCCTAGCATAAATGGGAACATCTCTTAATGCTTGCAATAATGGAATTTTAACATATAAATTCTGTAGTTCGCCTAAAAGGTTAAAAGCAGGTTGCTCAAGTGTTTTAGTGAGAGCCAGTCGTTCTAGAAATGGCAGATCTGCTGTTTGATCATTGTTGTTAGATGCTGATTCTACTGTTTCAGCATTATTGTTAGCTGGTTTTTCTTTTGTAACTTCTTCTTTATCAGAGTTAGTAATGTCATCAATGATTGGTTCAACAATTCTCCCTGAGCGAAGGTGGATATCGTTACATTGCATGGGGGAGACAGGTTGATTTTGAATATCAATTGCTTGCAAGGCTTTATTATTATTTGGGTTGGGGTTGGGTTGCACAGGCAGCTACGGTCTAATTGCCTGGTTATTTGGAGGAGTATTGGATGGTAAGGAAAGAGACTGTTGATGTTGAGGAAATGGCATCTGTTGGGCTGCTCAGTTTGGATTTTATTGATTAAAATACGGTTGCTGGGGAGCCCAAGGATTCCATATGGTAGGATCAGGAAAAGGAAGATTTGGTTGCTGCATAGGTGGAAAATTCATTGTGTTAAAGGGTGGGTACTGCATTTGGTTCATGGGTGGGTAATTTGTTTGAAAAGGAGAATGATTATTCCAACGACTAAATGTTGTGTTAGAATTCATACCTTGTCTTTGTGGCCATTGCCTCCTCTGTGTCATCAGGTACACTGCTTCAGCCTCTTCTTCAGTTGACTGCAATACTGCTTTAATTCCAGGCAAAGAGGGGCATTGCTGGGTCTCATGGTCCTTTTCGCAGATCGTGCAGATTGGTACCTTATCTAGTGGGCATTCCCTGAGTGGGTGTTTTTCTCTGCATTTGAAGCAAAAAATAGCTAGGGCAGCTTCTGCTTCTGCCTATTTCTTCTTTACCTGCAGAGCATCAATTTGTGAAGCAAAAGAGCTTAACATCTCGGTTTTAAATTCTTCCAACAAATTACCTATTTCGGCCCTTGTTGCTCCTCCACTTGCTGACTTCTGAACTCTTGAATATACATTGTCCCTGCTTTTTGATCTGCTCACTGCTCCTCTTGAACATCTCATGTAGAGATTGATAATTTCATCAAATGGTTCCTTGGAAATGTCCCCTTTTCCCAGCATGTTCAACATGTCCAAGCAGTCATCTCGTACCCCTTTCAACAATATAGTTTTCAGAATATCTTTACTCATGTTAGGGTGGTCAGAACGCTGCAGATTATACTGCAATCTTTCCACAAAATCTTCCAGATTCTCGTCCTCCTTCTGAACCATTTTAAACAATTCTTCCTTCCTTTCTCTTGTCCTGCAGTAATCTTGATACTTGGCCAAAAAGCTTTCTTTCATCTGATCCCAGGTAGTGATTGCCTGATCTCCTAAGCTCATAAACCACCTTAACGTATTCCCTTTCAGTGTTGCTGGAAACAGTTTTAGTTTCTGATTAGGGCTCACATAATCATAACTTCTACATAGTATATCGAATTCAAAGAGGAATTCATCCGGATCTTCAAAGGATAACCCATGAAAGTTGGGTAATGCTGAGAGTGGAATGTTCTTCATGGGGGTTGCTCCTCTCGGGAGCTCCCCAATAGGGAACTCCAGGGTAGAGAGCGAATTTTCCCCTCTTCCTTCTATTCTGTTATTCTCCATTGGTCTTTTTCCTGAATCACTTGCTTTATCTTCTGTATCTTCTATTTCTTCAGGTTCCTCTATCGGTTCCTCAGTGTATTCTGGTACTTCCAGCTTCCTTTCAGGTCTCAGTACTTCCTCCGTCTATCGATCTATTTGTGAGGAATACTGGATCTGAGGTCTCCGGGAACTTGTCCTCTGTGATGTTTCGACCTTTGAGATGATTTCGTCAATAAAGGTTTTTCTTCCTCCTCCGCCTTTGCCGCCTGTGAAATTAGGTTTCCTGTGTCCTCTCATGCACCTGTTATTCTTACAAAGAAATCATTAATGCTTTTAGAAATCTCTAGTCGCCTTCCCCGGCAACGGCGCCAAAATGTTGGCTAGTTGAATTGTTTATTAATTAAACAGTCAAGTACCACATTAATCTGTCAACCTGGGAAAGTCTTTTATTTCAAAGGCTACCGCGTACTGTATGTACTTAATTTTTAAAAGCATTAAAGAGTTGTAGTATACACGATTCTGTTTCTCACTCTATGTTATAACAGTGCATTGCAAAGATAAAATGAAAGCAGTTAACTAAGAATACAAATCTAAAAAGAGAAGTGATGGATGCTCTGTTAGCAGAGGATCAGGACCCTATCCTCCAGGTAAGGACGTTCAGCACCTGCCCCTGTAACCAGATTTCTAATACACACTGCAATTCTAATTCACCGGTGAAATATCCTTTTACAGCTTCAAGCAATTAACAAAACAGAGTACCAGCAAAAAAGGAAATCATTTGAGGTAATGCTACAGAATCCAAAACAGAGTACCAGCAAAAAGAAAATACCAAACACACTTACACACTTGACAGAAAAGTAAATGGGTGAATCTTGTGAGGAAGGTGGGCCTGGTCCCTCTCACAAGATTCCCCAGAACACAAATGCTAGATTAGGTGCTCAGAACAATCTTCTATTCATCTGCCAAAAGATCTAGTTACAATAAAAGTTTAGACTTTGCTGTTGTCTTTCAAAATTCCCCTTACAAACTATTTTTTTCTCCCCCCCCCTCTCTAATGTAGATGTCTCCTCTTTATAGAGGAGACATCTATTACAATAGACTGTCATAGTTCATTTAGTTAAACCTTTCTGTCAAAAATAAGAAATCCATCCTTGTTATAGGATGCTGTTACAACAGTGTGACAATGTATTCTTTCTTGGGTCTCTTACTGTTACACAGCTGGTAACTGAACTTCGACCATCTTCTTGAAATCCTCGCACTATCCTTTGTCGCTTCCCCATGGTTGCTGATTTAGTAAACCCATGCTGTTCCTGATATTTTAGCAACTGTAACTGTGTTTTACCCTTTTTTGGATAGTTGCTAATCATGCTGCGTCAGCGTGGAATTCTGGCGATCTTCTGATAATTGCCGTTTGTTATTTTCGGTATTCCAGTTGTTGCAAAATAACATTTCCCTGCTTTAGATGGTTGCTATTGCTGGCTGTAGCAACTGCGTAGTTGCTGCTTCTGGTGTTGCAGCAACTGCGTAGTTGCTGTTTCTGGTGTTACAGCAACTATGAATTATAATTTCTGCAGACTTTAGACAGTTCAACGGTTACTTAGCAACTTAGTTAGCTTTTCCAAAGATAAATATAAAGATAACATGAATATGTAATGAATAATTAAACACATAGTCATGCGGAGAGTTACTTCATACCTTGGGGTAATTAGGTCATTATGTAATCAAAGCTTTCAACTTATGAACTGAAAAAGGATAACATTATAGCAAAAATATAAGGTCAAAAATGGTCAATTCTGAGTCCTAACACAAATCATAATAGAAATGACACTAATCAGGAGAACACTGTAGCACATTACTAGAATCCTAGCAATACACAGGGATTCAGGCAATGGAAACCAGTGGAGAAAATAGTAGAGCAAGAAGCAGAAGCTTACAACATGGAGATACACAAAGAGCTTACCAACAGGAAAATTAAAGTTAATATAGGTAGCGATGTTCTAAGATGGGGTTACACACCGAGAGGAACATACACCACCAAAGAAGCTTACCAGATAATGTCTCACTCTCAAGACCCAATTGATCCTACCTGGAATTGTATATGGACAACTGAGATATGGCCCAAAGTCTCCACCTTCATCTAGTTGTTGTATCATGGGAGAATTCTCACATGGGACAACTTAATTAAACAAGGATTTCATGGTCCTTCTTACTGCCCCAATTGTCAGAACAATGAAGAAACCATTCAGCACCTCATGGATTCCTGCCACATGGCCAACCAGCTCTGGGAAAAGCTCACTTTCAGATGCCAGAGACCCTGCAGACTTCTTGGGGATATCAGAAGCACCATTAGCAATTGGACTCCAGAGCCATACAATAGCAAAATTCTCAACAAGTTGTGGACCATCTTGCTAGGTCTCCTACTTTGGACAATCTGGAAGGAAAGAAATAAATGAATTTTCAAAAATAAAAAAACCTCCATAGAAATCATATGGAATAACCTATGTCAGAATATCAAAGAAACTCTTGCTTTACATCAATGGACGACTGAGGACTTTCTGACACAGCCACAAGAACTAAGCATATGGGATAATTGGAATATACAACTCCCACAAGCTCAATTGAACTCCAATAGACCTCATAATGCAACCAGGCCACCCTCGCATTGGATTCACCCCCCAAAGAAAGTGATCAAGCTTAATTTTGATGGTGCTTCCAAGGGCAACCCAGGCAAAGCAAGATTCGGAGGCATATTCAAGAATCATGAGGGCCAACCCCTACTACTGTACTTTGGATCCATAGGATGGGACACGAACAACTCGGCGGAACTGGAATGACTATGGCAAGGTATGCAGCTAGATGATCAATACAATTTTTATCCCATACTTATAGAAGGAGACACTCAAATCCTTCTCAACATGGCCACACTAATCCAACAAGGAAATGCAGCTTCGCGAGTTTCCCACAGCTGGAGATTATTGGCAAGGCTTGAAACTTTAGAGACATGGATAAGAAATAGGAGCGAAATAACTTTTATGCATGTTAAAAGGGGCACTAACAAAATTGCTGATCTCCTAACAAACATTGGAGTTGATCAGGACCAAATCCTACATTACGACCCTCTCAACATCATTGATGATCACAATCAAATGAAAATTTGCACTAACCTGGTGCACAAGGAAGCTCAACCCCTGGATGTAGGTGGTAATTAACAGCAATATGCGATTGCAATTAGATCGCATCGCAATTTCGGCAGATCACAGAATGGGGATACCAAAGGGCAAGGCCTTAACATATAGTGATATGCGATTACGATGAGATCGCATCGCAATATTGCATCGGTGGAAACCAAGGGGCGGAGCCTTCACACCTTCATATGTGCTATGCGATGATGCGACCCGATGGAGGATCGCAGAATGGGGAGACCAAAGGGCAAGGCCTTTACATATAGCGATATGCGATTGGGATCAGATCGCATCGCAATATAGCATCGGCGGAAACCAAGGGGCAGAGCCTTTACACCCTCATATGTGTGATGCGATGACACAGACCCGACGGCGGATCGCAACATGGCGAGACTAAAGGGCAAGGCCTTTACATATAGCGATCTATGATTGCGATAAGATCGCATCGCAATATTGCATTGGCGAAAACCAAGGGGCGGAAACCAAGGGACGGAGAATAGGCAAGGGTTGCCTGATGATAGTTCGAGGCCAGTTGTGGCTACCCAGGTGTTCATTATCTGGTCTTTTTGTTTTCTGCTAGTGTTGCTTGGATTCTGGCTTCCTATCTGGACTAATCGTCAAGGAACCATCTTATTGTTTCTTTGTGGGGTCTGGACTTGAGAAGTGATACCATTTTTGAGGTTTCTGCTCTCACTGGACTGGTTTCCCCAATGTTGGGGCAGTCCAGATTTTGTTGATACTCTACGATACCTTGGTCAAGGCCTTGTCCTCTTTGTATCTTTCTGTACATATTAATAGATTACTTTTACTTTGAAAAAAAAAAAAAAACTAATTACTATTATTCAAAGAAAACCACATTAGTTAAAATAATTTATTAGTAATTTATAAAAATAGTTTTTCACTCTTAAAGATTTAACATATTTTCAGAAAACATGAACTATTATCAAATTAAAAATAATTTGAAATCTTTTTATAAAATTGAAATATATTTTTAATTAATAATAATTACAACGAAATTAATATCCCTTTTCATGGTTAAAACAAACTCCTTGACTCTCTCATTTCATCAACTAAAATAAATCTTGAAATAATTGTGGAACTTTTAATTTTCTCAACCTAAATGAATATTGAACTTATAAACTAAAATTCAAAAAAAAATAAAATTAAAAAACACAATGAAATATCTACCAAATGTAAATAATAATGGGAATACAAAGTATGTGAACGTCTTAAAAGTGGTGCACGTGATGCTGTGTAGCCAATTATTGACCTCCCCACTAATATTGAGTTCCAAGGTTGTATTATGAAATGTCTTTTATGCTTATTGATACCTAGTAAATAAAACCTATGCAACCAAGTAATTTAAATGGAAAATTCAACCAATTTTTCGTTAAAAAAATGCCCAAACTAATGAAATTCACAAAATTAAGAGTAAATCACAGGAACAGACAAAGATGTGGCATTTTCACCTTCTATTGTTTTGATTCTGATTATTCTTTGACTTTAATGTTTAATAATGAAACATTACCTAGACTCACCATTATAACTATGACTCTGATTCTCATTATTATCAGGATTGAATATTTAACCATGGAACATGAAGCAAAAATGATTATTATAACGTGTGAAGATACAAACGATAGATACCACTGAATGCCCTAATGAAATACTTTTATTTGGAGAAACGGAAGATTCATGCTATTAAATAACCTACTCAAAACATTATTATAAGTTGCATTGGTCCATACTAAACTAATAATGGTCATGAAGCAAAATGATTGCTAAAATTCTACCATAGCATGGACTAGTAAGATGAATCATAATAACATAGGTCATAGTATTTAATAAAAATACACTATCATAAAACTATAAATTCATAATAACATTCAATAATTATCAACATATTAATAATATAGTATTCAATAACAAAAAATTAGAAAATTAATATTTATTTTATTAATAAATACAAGTGTGTGTTTTGATTCGGCCCACAAGAATTTGAATCTTGATTTTATAGTTTACATAATACTTTATAACATCGTAATGGTTACAGGCGGATCCACGGTGGGCTGAGTTGGCCACCATCATTCGGCAGGACGTGGATGAGGCAAATGAACGTGGAAGGATGGAATAGATATGGCAGGTTGAAGTGGATACCATCCTACAATTGCATTCGGATGAGGCGATCGTGGGGGGTAGGACAGCTACGAGCCATTTTTGTAATCATATGGAGGAGTGTTCGAAGCGGTGGGATCCGGTATGCTCCTGTCAAAATTCCCATTTGGCAGGCCGTTTTAATGCAGACATGGGATGAAATTACAATCCCAAGGATGACTGCAGGGCGCGTACAGAGGGTGGTGTGTGGTGGCATCACGCTGCCAACAGATCTATCACATCAAGGCCTTTCTTTAGGGACGTGTTCTGATGCCAAGCGCTGGGCATTAATTACCACTCGAATCGGGAGGTGGACGAGAGGAGTGTTATTGCTGCATGGAAGGGTGAGGCTCCTGCCTGCGGGTAGAGGAATAAGGCTCTGCGTAGGAAGGTGGTCGAGTGACGTTGTCTTGGAGCAGGAGAGGGGGACGTATCAGAGAGCCTGTAGAGGAATAGAGCTCTGCTCTTATAACCGTGTGAAAACATTCAGTCGGGTAGAATTGGGATTCTGGGTTCGTTCGTATCCAAAGGTCACAAGGATGGCTGCACTTCGCACTGAGGGACGCAGGACGCGTAGTCAGGGGGCATTGCTAGAGGATACTGGGAAACAGTCGATGGAGGAAACTCTGCGGTCTATCTATCTAGACATTTCTGATGCATCAGAAGAGCAGGAAGGAGCTCGGGAGCAATATGTTGAAGCGCAGGCAGCAAGGCCGCCCTCGGGAGGCAAGGTGGGCAAATGGATGAAACAGTCTGAGTCAGCGGGTGATGCAGCTGCTGCTGTTGGGGAGGAGATTTCGGAGGATGATGAAGAGGGGGAGTATGTGGGCAGACGAGGTCGTGGTAGAGGCAACAGGGGTCGCGGAAGCATGAGGGGCCGTGGCAGGAATCGAACTTACGGTGAACAGTATGAGGAAGGCAATAGTGCTGGGGAGGCAGGCAAGAGGTGTGGGCGTGGTAAGAAGGACATGCGTCGAAAGCTGCAGGAAGCTGAGGATGCATATGTTAATGAAACGCACCCCCATATTCGTAGAATAATAGATCACCTGGAAGAGGAGGCTTTGCAGGATCAGTCGGATCCTGAAATGGTAGATTGGGATGCTTTTCTCCCGGATCCGGGCCACACCCGAGGGAGGATGTCCCTCTATAAGCAATCCCTGCATGTGTATTGGGGGATGAAGCGTCTTCTTGCAAAGGCAATGGAGCAGGTTGCAGGGGAAATGATGGAGCTTGCCCAATCAAACCTCAAAACAGCCACGAAGAGTCTTCAACTCACGCTCATGATGCAGGACAGAAAGCTGGATCAGCTAATTCAGATGCTCAGAGATAATGGCATAGTTAAGGCTGAACCTGCTACCCAGCCTGAGGATGTTATGAAGCCGTAACTCATCGAGGTTCATGCATGACTTTTTTGTATTTCTGATATCGTTTCTCGTTATAGCTAGGTAGAGTATGTTTCTAGGTAGATTAGGTGGTGTTATAATCAGATTTGACAAACTGGAACTCTATTTCTTTTGGATGGGTGTCATATACTTTCGAAGGCCACTCGGTTTCCCTTCTGGGCGGGTGGTGCCATGTTTAAATTTATGTACATAGTTTTGTTCTGGATATATTAATAGAACCATGCCTCATCTTACAAAAAAAAAAAACATCGTAATCAGCGATTAAATTACTTTTAATAAGCAATAAATAAAAATATAATCATAGATGATCTTTAATTAAAAAATAAATATTATTAAATTATAAAAAATATAATATTTAAATATCATTTAATTAACCAATTTTATATTTATATTTAAATAAATAAATTATTAAATCAAATTTACAATTTAAAATAATAAAAAACACATAATTATTATAAAAATATAAATTATAATATATAATTTTAAAATTGAAAAACAATATTAACGATAAAATTATGATATTTAAAGGATTATAAAATACATTTCAGTGAATGCAGTACAATATTCCTCAATTGGCATCCATGTATTGATTAAGACAACTAATCATGATAATACTCCATTACCATTAATGAGTTGATTGACCTTTTATTATTTTTATTTAACTACGTGAAAGACACAGCCAATACCTACATAAATATATTATCAACTTATATTTTATATTCCGATCATCAAGAAACGGACAAAATTGAATTTTACTCTTCAACAAGCTTGTAACGCCACAAGGAAATTATGAGGCGGAAATTATTTCTGTTTTTTCTTAATGCTGGAAAGGTATGCGTTAAGTTATTTCCCGTAAAACATCATATAAAATTGAATTTTACTCTTCAACGAGCTTGTGCTACCCTGAGTTAAATAATGAGAGGAAACTTATTTTTGTTCTTTCTTAATGTGGAAAGGTAACCGTTAAGTTATCTTCTCACAACATTATATCGATTCACTGAACTCTAATAGGATGGGTAGGTAAACATGATTGTGAAAGAGAGGTGCTCAATTCTTAATTGAATTATGAATTTGGTTAACGATTGTGCTATAATTAATTATCTTTTACTATTTATAATACAGACTTGTCCATTATCACTTATGGATAGGATAGGCGTGAAAGAAAGCAAATTCCCTACCATGATCAAAATATTTTTCGTTCACTTAGTCTATAATTAAGTATAATCGTTATTCTGTAATGAATAAGTATATTAAACAAGGGCTGATGTAAGCAGTAATAGTCCCTTACGAGTTCCAAATAAAAGAGCAATATGCAAAAGATGTCTTATTTTTTTGTGGGAGTGGTAGAATAACGTCGCTTCAAAATTGAAAGAATGAAAAATATTTATGGCATTCATTTATTATGAAGAATGAAAAATAGGATAACATACATGTACAATGTTACTCGTAGGCTGCCATGTCTAGTAGCATTTGTGTCATTGTTATGTATATAATTCTTCCATGGCAAGTCTCTACTCTGCATATAAAAAAAATGGAATGTGCCAAACTGAAAAATCAACGGAATTCCAATATAAATTAAACATTTTATTAAATTTTATTTAGTAAAGCGAGATGTAATGTTTCATTTTCTTAATTTAGAAAATAGAATGTGCCAAACCGAAAACCAGGGGGAACCCATGTGCATTAATCGTGCATGAAACAAACAAAACCCACCTACATGGATTACACTTGCATGCCCACTAAAGGAAACTATAGACAAGGATACGATATGGATCCACTGGTTCCAGGTGAATAGTTGTTTCTTGATCCACTTGATAGAAGAAGGCACGAGGGATGACATCAAGTTAGTTGCATAATGGATACCTCACTACCAAGTTAGTTGCATAATGGATACTTCACTACCGGTGAGATATTGTTAGAGAGTTTGTTTGCTTTCCTTGCTATATGTTTTTGCTATACGTTTTTACACTACCAGAGGAACCACGCAGGAGAGAGGATGAATAACAACGATTTGGGCAAAAGAAATTAGACCATTATAGTAGTGTGAGACTCTAGGATAACAGAAAAGAGGATGAATAATAATGATTAGGGCAAAAGAAGTCAGACAATTATAGTAGTGTGAGACTCGAGGAACTCTGGTAAACCATCGTATTCGAAGAGTTAAGAATTCATTGGGAACTCTAGGTTAGAAATGGAGCAGATCTAAATATGGTGTGAAAAGACTCATGCTCTAGTATTTCCTTCGTTTCCTGGGGCATATCTAAATATGGTGTGAAAAGACCCATGCTCTAGAATTTCCTTCGGTTCCTAGAGCATATCCAAATATGGTGTGAAAAGACCCATGCTCTAGTATTTCCTTTGATTCCTGGAGCATATCCAAATATGGTGTGAAAAGACCCATGCCCTAGTATTTCCTTCGGTTCCTATTTCAATCGCAACAACCTAGTCTTCCCTAGAGAGAATTAGCGGATTTAGAGGACTAACAGAATCTTGTTCTCTGGTTGTTGTAGGTTCAGTTTTCTGGTTGCAGGTTACAAATTTAGGTCTTACAAATTCAGGTCACAGATTTTGAGACAAGTAATAACTTATACATTGCCTTTCTTATCTATTTTAAGCTTGTTTCTTATCTATTTTAAGCTTGCTTGATCTATTTTAAGCTTTAAGTTTTTCTATTTGTTTAGAATTTTGTTTCAATTGTGCTTCTTTCTTAATCCTTTCTTAATCCTGCAAGACCACCCATGCATATCCTATTAAGAAGGACATGAAAATTAACACACAATCAATCACTACCAGAGCGTAACTCCACATTGTTTACAATAAATTTATAAGATATAAATTAAATTTAAAATGAAAACAATTATCCAAACTTTACAATCTTACTAGTACTTACTACTTATTGTTTAGTACTTGCTAATTATGAATATTATTGTTAATGGCCATGAAAACATATAGTATTCTCACTTCGTAAATAATTAATGGTAAATATGTATAAAAGAATAATTAATGGTAAGTTATTAGCTTGGCACATTTGAAATCTCAATATCAATATTTGTACCAAGTTTACTCATATTACTTGGATTTAAAAAAATTCTTTTGCAAATCTTGAATAGAAATAAAATGAACTAACTCATATTTCTTCGCACTTTCGAATTTATAATAAATAGCCATGTTCTATATTAAATTGAATTTGTTCGTTGCACTGAAAATATGCACTAATATTACCAATGAACATCAAATTTATAGTGATTTTGTTGTTTGAATGTTTGGCTATGACATGGATTACCAAAGAAGATGCAAGGAGAAATCAATGAGTTTCGAACTTGCTTAAAGTTCAAGCTAATAAACAAGACCAATTGCAAGCCGACCGAGAAAGATCAGCTACAAGAAAACCAAGAAAGACCAACAAGAAAGAAGGGAGACAAGGCCAGCAAGAAGGGAGACAATACCTGAAAGGAAATGAGAAAGCTTGATTTTATGTAGAAACTTGAGGCAAACTATTGTATCTCTCCTTTGCTGGCTCTCACAGCCAAAGTGCGAGCAACAATGTTTGTTGGCGACGATTCTAATAATCAGGGGACCATTCAAACAAACAACATACATTTGGGTTGCGTCATTCACTTCTTTTTCTATTCATGTAATTGGTGTAGCTTGCCATCCTCTCAAAAACTACACTAAGGGTGAGAGGTTAGCTCAAGCCAGAAGGAAGAATCTAGTCATACTTCTTTTCTTCTACGGTCTGAGTATGGAAGCTTTCATTCGGTTTAGGGAATAGAAGCTTATGAACCAGCCAAGATAGCATTTCTGACTTTCAAAGAAGGGAGAAAGAGCAGGAAGGAAGGCTACCTCAAAGCTAGAGGCCAACCATTGTATCTCTCCTTTGTTGGCTCTCAAAGCCAAAGTGCGAGCAATAATGTTTGTTGGCCCTCAAAGCCAAAGTGCGAGCAACAATGTCCTGGGAGGCGGTGAAGAAATGGTGAACTAGAGACCCCAATTTCCTGGATGGCTCCACATAGCTTGTTGCGCTCTAGAGGGATGGCTCCACAGCTTCCTACGCTCTCAAGTAGGTCTGGAGATTTCTAGGAGCGTAGGTCTGCATACTTCTACAAGAAATGCACTTGAGTAAGGAGCATTTCATAAGGTTTTCCTTACAATGCGAGAGAAGCAAGGCGCTAGAGCTGCATGCAAACAGATAGCCATGTGGAAAGGGCCAGATAGCCATGTGGAAGGGCCTTGGAAGGAAATCCTTGACTGTGTTAACCTTGGATATAAAGAAATTGGCTACCTTACTAAAAAAAGTTTGGATAAAAAAATCTTTGCACAATAGAGGTTTGGATATTGGAAAACTTTCTATATTAGAAAACTTTTCCACAATTAGACTTACGATAAAATAAGGTTGCCCTCAACATAAATGTTAAAAAAGAGTTACATGAGTTTTAAAAACATTGGATAAAATTTGGTTGGATATGTAAGGTTTCCTCGGGATAGGTGAAGGCTCCAATAAGACATCTAAATGAAAACTTTCGATAAAATTTTGGTGAAGGGAAATTACAACTTGAAAGTTTAGGTAAATTTTAGTAGAGATGAGGAATTTTTGGTCAAAAAAATGATTAATGCCTGGTCAACGCTCTAGCGATCACTAGAGTCCCTGCACACCGAAGGCAGGGACTAATAAGGGGAATAGCGTTTTTCTTTTCATAAAGAAAAATATCATCTATTCTATTGAATAAGAAAGGTGTACATGAGCATAATCTTATAGCATATAGCTCTATGAAGTGAGTAGATCATAAAAATCTACAACTATCAACAAGAGTAATAATGGTTGAGAGAGCTAAAAACAAAAAAAGGCGAATCAATATTTTCTCCCGTAATACATTAAAACTATTTTACTTACATTCTTGTTAATTGTATTAAATATAAAACATATCTATACTCCAAAAATTTTGTCTTAACATGACATCAAAAAATGAGAGTGGTTTCTTGTCTAAATCCATTTTTGAATCTCGAGTTGGATCTCCTAGCGATGATTGCGTTGTTCACGAGACAAGGGATGATTTGAGGCAATGGAAAGGCGAACATTGTTTAAGATTTGATGGTCCATCCTTTCTTCAAAGAAAATGAAACTAACTTCCTCACTATTAGCCTTCTTAGAGAGAGAATTTCCCTACCCGTTCCACTTTCTATGAATATGGTAAAAGGTAAGAGAGTGAAAATGGTTCTTCTGAGTTTTTATTTTGTCCATTCGGTGGCTTAGAATCAACCTGCATATTGTTGTTCCCAGTGATCCAATGAATGACACCTTTTGAGTCATCGAAAACTTTTAGAGTTGTAAGATGAAAATGGATTGCAAAATAAAAAAGGCCCAACATGCATAGATCTTAGCCTTAGTGTTCGTTTGGTCACCAAAGTTTACCTAGATATGGAATGTAGATGACCCCTATTGAATAATATAAGAACCTCCACCACAATGGCATTCTTGGGATGCACCATCAAAAAAGCCAACTAAATAGGAACTATGACTCCAGGGAAAATATAAAGGACGCTATGGTTTGAGAAAACATGATCCGGATTGGATCATTATATTGTTTTCCATCCATCTCGATGCATTTAGAGTGGAAAAAGTGGAGGAATCAACTCACGAGACTGTTTTTAATGGCAGGACCCAGTTTAGCAAAACGAGGTCTGAAACCTTCCGGAAGCATTTTGAGGCATCAAATGATGTTTTTTGGGGATAAAACTTTGCCGCCATTAATGCAGAACTATTTCATGTTATTCTACACACACAGATCTTTCCAACAGTGCAAGAAGCACATCAATTAGATCCGTATGCAAAAGTTATTCCACTCAGAAGTTGAGCTTCCTGTTTTAACACCTATAGTTCAGGAGGATGTCGCATCATCCCCCATTATTCATGGAAAAGAGGCTAGCCACATGTTTATGATGTAAAATACTTTAGAAGAGTCTATATTGTAACTCTAGTTAAGAGTTGATGTAATCAAACTTAACCACTAGTATCAGGTTGTGTTGTAATTGGGCCACTAAGACGAAGAGACATTCCATTCTTTCGAGAGAATTTTGTTGCATAAATGAGAAAATATAGCTAGAAGAGATGAGAGGTAGAGCACATAGAGAGGGTCTATGCATTGTATGAATTACTTCTTTGTACGTACAACCATATTTCTAGACAAAGAAAGAAAGAGAGTGAAGCAGTCTCACCTTCCAGCTGTGTTTTTCTCCCAAAAGGGTTTCCCAAAGAGCATATCTTGTGTCTTATGTTTGTGTGTGTGTGTCAGCTTATTTTTTCGTTCTCTACTTTTTCTGCATAATTTATATTCACATGCATGCACTAATTACAATTAACATTACAGATCTTAAAGTTTAATAAAATTGTAATAGTGTAGAATGTTTGGATTTTTAATATAATATTGTCAGATTTGTTGTGACGAACTGTCTAGTGGAATATTCATGGTAGTTTACAGATCATTTTGTATCAGAGTGGATTTCTTTGGGTATTTTGTGGATATTTCAAGGATTTAGATTGGCGGGGCCAAAAATCGTAAAACCCTAATCATGTCCGATGAATCTGTAAAAGAGCCTCGTGATCCTGTAGAGGTGAGGTTTTTGTGGCTCGAACAATAATTCGCAGGTACAAACCAAAATGTAAACCTCCTCATGACAACCCTAAGAAATAAGTTTAGGATATTTGGAGAAGATGGGGGTTCGAATGCAGAGAACAATTTAAAAGGGGGATCCGTAGAATGGGAAGATGCGAATAACTAGCCAAAGACAAAACCTAGAAAATATCAATCCAGTTCAAGTGTCATGGATCAAACCTTGTTTAAAATGGAAACAAAAGGTGATATCGGGTTGAACCACGGTGAGATCGATGCTCTGAATCTGAACCACTAGTTGCAACAACTGGAAGTTTATTTCAGTGTCCATTAGATTAAGGAAGAGCCAAATATCTCATTCACATGACTGGAATTAAAGGGCTACTCATTGACTTGGTGGGAGAGCCACTTTGAAACCCTGAGGTTGGAGGGAGAACCTCCAGTGACTAAGTGGAAAGATTTCAAAACCCTCATTAATCCTAGTTTTTTCCCATCGGGTATGTGGAGGATCAATGGATTTGGTGGCATTACTTGTACACCACAAAATTGAGGAAGATGTATATAATGTTGGGTATCTCTCCAAAGAACCTAGATGTACTCCTCAAGTATTTGGGGGATTTGCACCACCATCTACATGAGCAAGTGATGTTGTTCAAGCCAAAAATGGTGGGCGAGGCTTATGTATAGGCACAATGCTTATAGAACATAGGCCTCAAAATCAAGTGGATCAAAGCAGAAGGAGAAACATGAAGCTTCTAAGGAGGGGAAGAAAAAGCGAAAAGGGAGAAAATATTAAAATACAGTGACCACAACACACCAGTGAGAAGATCCTAGCAAGCACTACAACCACAACAACATTGATGGCCATATATAAGAAAAATAATAAAATTTGCATCCAAAGCTAAACCCGAAAAACAAAAATAAAATAAGAAAAAGAATCTCATGGCCACTGATTCGAGAAACCAAGTTGAAAGCAAGTCAGATGTGGATGACAATAGTGTTTTCACATCACTGCAGAAGGAGGTGAATCTAAGTAGCCTTCAGTAGGATGAAGAGAAAGAAATGAACAAACTCTTCCATATAAATATACATGTCAAGAAGACAAATATTGATGCTCTATTTGACTCATTATCACATATGAATCACATTACATCAGCGCTGGTCAAGAAGTTAGGGTTGGAAGTTTGTGATCATCCAAACCCATATCCATTGTGCTATAAGCCATTTTTTCACATACGATCAGTGAGTCTCCTAATAGGATCAATCGACATCCTATTCCCCTTTGTCACCATCTTGCACAAATCCCTTGTAACACCCCCTCCCAAGCCTACCAGAAGTAACCATGCCAACTAGGGTAAACATGAGGAGAGATGCTACTACAATCAGATTCGACCTCCTATGTCAACTTAAGGAAGTGGAATCGATGGAACATCACATAAAATCATCAAACATCATCAACAGAACCCTCATGAGATAAGTCAGCCACTCAAATAGCTTGTCCCTGGGTTCCACTGCTATTCTACAACTCTTAGGCCATATTCACTCTCATGCTATGGGAAACGGAGCGGCCAACAACCTAAAGTCACTCTCACAGGCATGCCTACCAACGACTGTCGACCAAAATTTCCAGATTTGTGCTAACAACCTTGGGATTTAAGCCACTTTTCTAGCCCAAAATCTTGGCCTTTTTCCATAACTTGTTTAACTTCCAGAATTCATTAAAAACACGATAACAATATTGATCAATAAAAAATCACCCTTAGTAATAGGCCCGAGCATCCCCAACCGGGACTGACATTTTGTCAAACACTTGGCATCAATGCAACCTACAAGTCTAGGATTCAAGACAAAGCATAAATAACTGAAACAACTTATGAAAGATAACCTGAATGATCACTTCATTCTCCATTGAACTACTACATCATCAATTAAGTCTTGTATCCATCCATTTAACAATTACAAGTAAATATATTAAATAACCATGACATGAACCAGTCATTCAACTATGCTTATAACCAACATAAAACCATATAAATTTCAGAGAGATGACAAAGATTAAATACACATATAAATCAGTGCAAAAGTAAGAGAAATTGGATTTTATTAATCATAGGAAAATCTGACCAGGTTCATGATTTCCACGTACCATCCGAGCATAGACATGGCTGAACCAAATCTCTTTTTCAGCCAGTCACCCTTGTGCCATATTCTAAGCATGAATGTGGGATCTCATAGAAAAACCAATCTAAGAACAACCAAGGGAATCCAAAGGTTAAACCACCTCCACCCTCACCAAACCATGATCACACCAAAACTAGTGCTCCGATCACAACTGAACAGAACTTGGAATGCCATCTAGAAGCCATCATTATCCTTGATGAATTTTCTGTCTCCTTGTCTCTGAAGATTTACCGCAATCCAAAATCGGATCACTAGGCCCTAAACCAAGACTGATCCCTCATACTTTACCATGTATCTCGCCAAAACTAGTCAAGGGATTCCTAGGCCTTTGGAAATGAACCTTGAGACCACCTCCTACCCGAATTTTGAAATCCATCCGGCAATTCCAAAGTTCTAAAACAAAAATAAACATCCCAACACACCATGGCATCTAGAAAAAGGCTACACTAGGCTGAAATCCATTGTAATATCTTGTCAAGACCATGCCACCAACAACAAGAGAACCATACACAAAAATGCAAAAGCCATGCATTTCCAAACCAGCTAGAAAATCACACATGCAAAAGATTACCTGCAATAATTATTGCTGAGGTTGCTTCATCTTGCTCTTCCTTCCTTAATCCTTTCCTTCCTTCCTTTCCCTTTTCTTCATTTCCCTTCCTTGATCCAAAGCTAGAGTGCTCCAAGAAAACTCTAAGTGACCAAGAGTGAGAGAGAAACAGAATAATGAGAGAGCTCCAAACTTTCACTGACCAAGAGCTTCATCCAAGAGCTTAACATTATCTAAGAGCCTGTCGACTGATCCTCATAAGCATTTTTATTAATGAGGCCTCTAATTTCTTCATTTTCCATTATTTTCCTTCAATTTCCTTCTAACATTCATCTAGTGACCTTTTACCTTCATTTTCTCCCATTTTCCTTTATTTTCATAAATAAATGTGCTGAAACTGCCTTTTTCCTTTTAATGCCTTTGCCAATTTCCTTAGCCAAAAACACACGTTCAGTGATACCTGCTAGGATATGTTTTCCCAACATTCAGATTGGAATACGTGTCCCTTACCCATGGTCTTATTTTTGCTTTATTAACTTTTATTATATGAACTTTTCACCAAGGTTGTTACAGAACCCCCCCCCCTGGGACACCATCCTCGGTGTTAAAACACACCAAGACCTTAGCAAGGCCATTGAAAAGAAAACGTACTATCCATGGAGATTTATAACTTAGCTCATTGCAGTATTTACAATGTATGGCCTACTCAAAAGAAAAACATCATGACAACATGACCATATAACAACCATAGCGCATATTAGAGCTTTATAACACAACTCATTATGGTATTTATAATAACCACATATACACATATTCATATTTGCTAAACCATCAAATAAAAGGATATGATGCCTGTATCTATCAACAAGGGAATCTAGAGGATTGCACCTCCACCCTCAAAGTAGTATCAGGATTCACCTCCTTCCCAGGAAGTCTAGAATCCACTACCATAGTCAAAGTTGCATCCAATGTCTAGTGCTACACTCCTGTGCCACTTGTCCCCTCAGTGAATAGTTGCTGACTCATTGTTCTAGGGCGCACTCCCAATGTGAATCTGATTCCATCTAGAAATTCTAATGGCCAAAATCAATATATCTATGACCTTCCCTTCTCTACTACACAGTCCCTCGAGAATTTTGGTTAGCCCCTTCCGTGTAGTCACTCACCTTCCAAGTTCCCCGAAATCCACTATCCTAGGTGATCCATCCCTTGGCAATGCTTCCTTGCAGTAGAAGATACAAAAACCAAGGCATATCCCTGCCTCAAAACCATCATATTGGTCATAACATGCTCATGGAAATAAATGGACACTATTGGGTACCAGTGTCCCACAATGGCCCTGCTCCTAAAGTACTCTGCTAGCATACTGCTCAATGTTCCTATTTCTTTCGTTGATACTTCTGATTCTTGCAAACAATTTGAACCACCCAACTGGGCATGTTCATGCATTCCTGTTTCAAACACATAATTTCCATTAGATTCAAATAAATTCAAATAACCTCAAATCATACCTCATTGGTAGTTTGTCAGTAAGGTACCCTTGCAGTCCTGTTCGCTTCCTGTCACAACATGTCAAACTAACAGATTTGACCAAACCATCATGTATAAACATATCACATCAGGTTAGCTCAAAACACAACCATCATAGATGAACATCATAAATCACATGTAACCATCATAAACCAGAATCATAGATCATATATAATCATCATATACCATAGTCCTAAATCACATGCATAATCGATCAAAAAAAAATGCCGATAGTTATCCTTTAATCAATCCTTAGCTTCCACCTTTGTCTTTACTTTTTACACACTCTGGATCAGTTGCTACACCAGACAAACACCTAGTGCCTTCTCCTCAACCATGTTCACATACACATAGTGTGCATCATACACGTACAACTACACACATCATACACACCATTGAAATAAATGCATCTACACCATTACCATATGTACCACATGTACACAATACCACCTGTACACTGCAACCAGTTTCACAATGTGTGCACATCATCACATGTGCACAACACCACCTACATAATGTGTACACAACACCACATGTACACTGCACCATTGTACAACATGTGCACAATACAAAATATACACAACATCACACGCATGACACCACATGTACATAGCATCACATGCACAACATGTACACAACACCACATTGCAAAGAGCACCACATGTACAACATGTAAATGACACCACATGCTCACAACACCACTTGTACAATCATGCACACAACAACATATGTATAGAGAACCATATGTAAAACATGCATATAACACCATATGTACATAGCACTACATATCCAACATGTACATAACATCATTTGTACACATCACTACATATCCAACATGTGCACATCACCATATGCACACAACAACGCATATCCATCACTATACCCAACACCGCATATGCAATATTCACACAACACTATATGTACCATCATGTACATAACATTTCATAAGCAACATGTACACACGCTATGTATACACAACACCACATGCACACAATATCATAGATGCAAAATGTACAACATATAAAATATATGTGCAACAATAGTACCTCATATCCAAAAACATGCTGCCTCTACCAGGAAATCTTACTCCTAGTGTCTTATCCATGCTTGTCTTAGCATGTCATAGACCATAGTGGTTTCATTTCACTGATGTATCCATTCTCATTACCTGTCGTAAACATAGGCATACTACAAGTATAAAATATCAATTCATATCCACATGATACTAACCTCGTATATTTTTTGTGACTACTCTTCCCACTTGATTCCTCATAAACCAGAAATCTCTTCGTGCCATTCACCTGCATAAGAAATCATTCCTCCACAAGAATGATCCTTGACAACCCTGTCAAACAGTGACAACATACATACATACATATATAATCATTAGCATAAAACAATCATCATCCTATTAGACAATGACATACATACATGCATACATATATAAACATCAGCATAATCATGATCATGCATGATTACCAGATAACATAAGGTCCAGGTAAAGGGAACTTCATTTATCCATGTACAACATGTAAAACATTGCAAAAAATCATTCCCAACATAGCCAAGGCATCTAGCACCTTAGATCCATTTAATTTACCTTTTTTATTTACCTTTCACATGTTTGTACTACCACCATCCATTTACCACTATGGGCCAACTAGTCCAACTGACTGTCAAACTCTTACCTTCCACTGTGCTTACTCATGCACAAAGCTTCATTTGAGTCTTACCTTACCTATTGGGTACCACACGACTCTCCCCAAGCTATACTAACTTTCCTATTTCCCAACCAATTCCCAAGACTCAAAACATAAAAGAAAACCCAAGAAACAAACAAGAAGAAGATCATGAAAACCCATAACAGCAATACGACACCGCAACAAAGTGGCATAGCTATGCACCCGACACACAAAATCTGAAATCAAGTGCAACAATCACAAAAGAAAAAAAGTACAAGACTAACAACAGACACTATGGCTCAATCCCCATGGTTCCCAAGGAAAGCTCAACCAGAAACTTCTTCAAAATTCATGGCAATCTCTCTTTCCAAGAAACTCCTTGCATTATACTGCCATAAACACATAATGTTAGTGCATAAATAAACATAACAATACATCAATTACCTTATCTTTTCATGTCAAGCTTGTTGCCTTGCAACTTAACACATCCACGTGATCTCTCAAGGGACTCCAATTATCTTGATATATCTACCTGTAACTACAGACTAAGTAATATACCTGTCAATTACATGTCCATGAACATAACACATATCCACATAATGTCAACAAAATCAATATTAAGAATACTCCCTGTATGCAAAGCACTCATTTGTTTGGAATTATGTTTTCGAAACATAGCCAAATGAATTCTTGTCCAATTCATTTCTTTTACCTTTTTCCTTACTACAATCGAGGCTTACTATGCATTGTTGCATCACCCGACTGTTAATTATATAAACACATCAACTATTACTTTATCATGCTAATACCAAGTATGCTTCCTACAACTGCTCACACATGTCAACCACATGTTCCACATATCAATACAATCATATCTATAAATTCGAAATCAACTGCTACCAGGACTAACAAGCATGTCATAATCCATAGTCAACTTATAGTCATCATTCATAATACATAATTCTACAACTATCACCTATCATACTCAAGTACATGTTAGTTATCTCAACTCATATGTATTAGCACAATCATCTTAAAACAAGATCATTTGAACACATACTTGTATTATGCAATTCATCAAACATCCAACCAACTTGCAACATACCATGTTAAATAACTCAACTAGACAATATAATCAAACAATCAAGCACCAAATATGCAAAATAAGAAAACTTGTACATTACTGTTCCTTAGGGGAGGCTATCTCGTCTGCATAATCAATCTAGTTAGCATGATATAATTTCACAACATATCAACTCAAACATAAATAAGATCATGATATCCAGAATATCCACTAGCTCACATGTTTACATCATAACTCATACACAATTATCATTCACACATATGCAAAGTCAATCTAGATTAGTACAACACCATTTCAAAAATATGTCGGCTCATACCTGAATATCATAACCATAACCATCTAAATAGGCCAATCCAATTTAGCATGATACATATAACATCAAGGTATAAATGCTATAATGCTAATGATCAAGCTAACTATCATTCTCATCAACGACATATAACCTAATTGTCAAGCTTACTGTCATATAACAGCAACAAATTAACCTATAACATACTCATCAACAACATATAACATAATCATCAGGTTATCTAATATAAAACAACAATAGCAATGCATAGAACTACAGGTTACTATCATTCTTGACTATCTTACACATGTGCATATAACTACACTAATCAACTAACATCTATCATGAATGTAACCATAACATCAAAAGACATGTACATAACCATAATGTATATAAAACTAATGCATATAACAATCATTGACTTATAAACCTGCATGCCAAACATACAATACATGTATGACAATTTTCTATTACCCCAAATTCCAATGTTGTAACCTCATTATAATGCTATGCATCACCTTCTCTATCTCATCCAACACATTAGCATCATAACATACCAATATCGTCGTGATGACCTAAATTGCATACCATGACTTCACAAGGCATATTTGACCTACTATTCATGCATAACTATAACCAAGGCTATACATGCATGATCACAACCATTAATCCATTGTACGCATTGCCTCATGTAACTATCAACGTGCATAAGAAATGCTTAATCAACTACAAATATGCATAACCGCATGTAGTCGAGCATAAGCAATCAATTCTTGTAATCAACCTACAAGACTGATGTATTTGATCAAATAATGAAGAATGCAACCCAACGTACAAGGATGTAATCAAGTTGCATGTAATAGTATAACTAGTCACATACTCATGATGATACATTCCATAAAATCAAAATCAGGTTCTGCATGATAACCTTACTACTACCATGATCAATATGTTGCAGTGCAACAAGCACATGTAACACAAGTGTAAGAGCCACACACGCAACTGACATGCATGCATGACCAACACATTCACCCGTATCTGTAGCACCAGATATGACCCAAAGAGAGTGTAACCATGCTCTGATACCAATCTGTAACACCCACTCCCACGCCTACCCAAAGTAACCATGGAAACCAAGGTAAACATGAGGAGAGATGCTACTAAAATCATATTTGACCTCCTATGTCACCTTAAGGAATTGGAATTGATGGAACATCACATACAGTCATCCAGTATCATCACCATAACCCTCAGCAAACAAGTCAGCCAATCAGACAGCCTATCCCTGGGTCCTACTGCTATTTTGCAGCACTTAGGCCATAGTCACTCTCATGCTATGGGAAAGGGAGTGACAAGAAACCTAAAGTCACTCTCAGAGGCCTTCTTCCAGTGACTGTGGACCAAAATTTCCAGTTTTGTGCCAACAAACCTGGGATTTAAGCCACTTTTCTAGCTTAGAATCTCGACCTCTTCCCAGAACTTGTTGTAACTTCTAGAATTCATTAAAAACATGATAACAATACTGATCAATCAAAAATCACCCTCAGGACTAGGCCTGAGCATCCCCATCTGGGACTGACATTCTTTCAAACACTTAGCATGAATGCAACCTACAAGTCTAGGATACAATACATAGCATAAATGACTAAGAGAACTTTTGAAACATAACTAGAAGGATCACCTCCTTCTCCATTGAACTACTACATCATCAATTAGGTCTTGTATCCATCCATTTGACTACTAAAAGTAAATATATGAAATAACCATGACATGAACTAGTCAATCAACCATAACTAGACATAGCATAAATGACTAAAAGAACTTATGAAACATAACTAGAAGGATCACCTCCTTCTCCATTGAACTACTACATCATCAATTAGGTCTTGTATCCATCCATTTGACTACTACAAGTAAATATATGAAATAACCATGACATGAACTAGTCATTCAACCACGCTTATAAACAACATAAAACCATATAAATATTAGAGATATGACAACTATTAAATCCACATATAAATCAATGAAAAAGTAAGAGAACTTAGATTTTATTAATCATAGGCAAATCCGACCAGGTTCAAGACTTCCACGTACCACCTAACCATAGACATGGTTGAACCAAATCTCTCTTTCAGCCAGTCATTCCTATACCATATTCCTAGCATGAATGTGGGCTCTCATAGAGTAAGCAATCCAATAACAACCAAGGGAACCCATAGGTTAAACCACCTCCACCCTCACTAAACCTTGATCACACCAAAATCGGTGCTCTAATCACAACCGAATAGAACATGGAATTCCCTCTAGAATCTGTCACTATCCTTAAGGAATTTTCCATCTCCTTGTCTCTTAGACTTTACCGCAATCCAAACACGAATCAATAGGCCCTAAAATGAGACTTCTCCCTCAGGATTTACTATGTATCCCGCAAAAAATGGTTAAGGGATTCCTATTCCATTGTGAATGAACCTCGATACCACCTCTGCCCCAGATTTTGAAATCCGTCTGGCAATTCCAAAGTTCTAAAACCGAAATAAACATCCCAACATATCATTGCATCTAGAAAAAGGCTAGACTAGGCTGAAATCCACTATGATAACCCAACAATACCATGCCATCAATAGTAAGAGAACCATACACCAACATGAAAATCCATGCATGTCCAAATCAACTAGGAAATCACACATGCAAAAGGTTACCTACAAGTATTCTTGCTAAAGCTACTTGATCTTGCTCTTCCTTCATTGATCCTTGCTTTCATTCCTTTCCCTTTGCTTTTTTTTCCTTCCTTGACCCAAAGCTAGAGTTCTCCAAGAAAACTCTAAGTGACCAAGAGAGAGAGAGAGAGAGAGAGAGAGAATAATGAGAGAGCTCCAAACTTTCACTCACCAATATCTTGACCCAAGAGCTTAACACTGCCTAAGAGCTTGCCAACTAATCCTCATAATCCTTTTTATTAATGAGGCCTCTTATTTCTTCATTTTCCATTATTTTCCTTCAATTTCCTCCTCACATGCAACCTGTGACCTTTAAACTTCCTTTTCTCCTATGTTCCTTTATTTTCATAAATAAATGTTCCAGAAATGACTTTGCCTTTGCCAATTTCCTTAGCCAAAAACACACATCTAGTGATGGTCACTCGGATATCTTTACCCAACATTCATCTTGGAATGCATGTCCCTTACCCGTGGTGTATAGACATTTTTGGGCACTACAACCCCAAGCATAAATTTCCATAAACTAAGGGCTCCTAAGTCCCTAAGAGTGTTGTTCCAACCCCTAAAATAACAAGGTCAACTGATTACAACTTCTCCCACAAGTTCTCCATGAAAAGCTACTCAGAATTGGTCAAAACTGGACCATTTCACCTGCTCCATAGGCAAAGTGCGTTGCATTTCAAAAATCCCTTCTATGGATGGGCAAGAAGGGACAAATGGCAGTGTCAATCCGCGAGGTGGAGAATCATGGAATCTTCCAGAAACTTCTCCTGTGACACTTGCCTCTTTGAATTCGACCAGGGATGAGTAGGAGATCATCAATCTCCAAGTGGAAGCAAGAACTATCAGAGGGAAGACACTAATCAAATCTCAAAAGCTGACTCACCTCCCTTGCTGACATCTATATATGGATCCCTCATCCCAGAGATCCGGAGGCTAGAATTTTGCATCTTGTAAGGAATCATTGTTGGTTTCTTGAGGAAACATCATAGTGTTGGGTGATCTAAGCTTTTCATGAGGTGAAGAAGGGCTCACTTGCTGAGAGGATGATGCTGGGTCAAAATGATTAGTTGTAACTCTCTTGGCTCTTTCTGGATTATCAATAAAGCTATTCAAGTTTTCCTCCATACTCTTGTGTGATTTATGTTTTATGCATTTGTATGGTCAATTTACATCTGATCCTAGATTGTTTATGATAATAGATCCATGTTCTCGTATAGTGTTATGCTACTTTGATCCTACAGGTACTCTGTGAAGCTGGGTATACAAGAAAGCAAGTAGCAAAGGACTATCTGGAAGAGAGAGGAATCGAGCAAGGAACCAAGTGCAAGACAGAGGTCGGTCTTCTTTATTCTTCTCTCATCTATCTTTCATAAAGGAAAATGAAAGTAGTTTTACTTTGTTTGTTTCTAAGGTAGCTACCAGTCTTAGTGGGATTAGCATTTCTGCATAGACACTTTTCCCTGTAACAAAATGGCAACTCCACTGGGGATTGAATTGATTGATTGTTTATCTACATTTGTTTACTTTATAAACTTACAGATGGAGCCTGAAGTCAAGCCAACTAGCCTTCGAACTGCATTCGCTATGCAAGTGCAAAGTAGATCAACGCTGCTTCAGTCAATCACCGGGTTTTGTTTATGAATTAAAAAATTGATTTACAAGCTTTCTAATTGCCCTCGTGGTGGCTCTAGTAACCTCCTTAGATCTACCCCTGTGATTGATTTACTGATTACCACTTGCTCAGCCAGAATCCCTGAACTGAATTGCAAAATGTGACCCGGAACCCAATCAAAGTCTCGTCCATGGTCCAGCGCACTGTTTGTTCTATGAATCTCAAATTCAGCACACTTCCCGAGTGTAGTAGGTACGTTGCATTTCAGTTTCACTGTGTTACAGGTGCGCTGATCAGACTAGGCATTGTTCCTAAATTTTTGTTTCTGTGTTCACTCTTTTTAGATCTATTCAAGAGTTTTTCTGCCTGTAGTCAGTACACCTCTGTTTGAAACCCATTTCCTTGCTGTTATTCCGCCTCCATTGTGCAAAGAACTGTAAATGTTTTTATGTATTTTTTGAGTCATTTTCAGTTCTCCTTTACAAAGAAGTAACGTAATTGTACTGTCATTTCTTGATTTGAAAGTGTCGCAAGTGTCGTTTTCAGTCATAGAAGAGAATCTGATTGTTCTTGATAGTCGATTACCTTGTTACTATTGTATTCGATCTGAATTAGTAGTTTTTCTAGTGTCGAAAGCAAGTTTTCATTTCCAAATCGCAAAGTGTTGTCATTGTCTTCATTTTGATTTTGAAAAGAAACTTGTTAGTAATTGTCGCTTTGAAAAATAATTCAGATTTGCGCATTAGCTTTCTTTTTATCATTCACATATTAAGAAGGCTGAAAACAAATACATGCATGTGCATTTGCATTTAGACTGTTTGATTGGTTTGATTTAGGACAATGCATATAGTGTGTGCTCTATGCTCTTTGCTGAAAGAATATTGTCTCTCTTTCCTTAGTAGCTAGGATTTTCATTGCACAAAGAAGATAAAACGATTGTTTATCATCTTAGATTGCATTTTAGGAATTGTACATCTACATCACGCAGTGAACCTGAAAGGCAAATTTCTTAAGCAAGATCAACTATAAAATAAATTTAATGAATCTAACAACGCTTTGGAACCTAACACACAACATCTAGAAGTCTAGGCTAGAGACGTATTCTAGCATCATAAAGCCTGGTAACTGTTGTTTTCACTGTTGGTTGGGTGATTCCTCCACTTTGAGACGATAAGTGCCAATACGGAATTGTGCTCCCACGTACCATCGAGTATATTTTGGGAGACCACAATAGGCTTAATCCTTTATCCATAGGAAGCCGTGTCTACTGCCCTATCGATCGCAATGCATTGAACACAACATTCGGGAAGATTGACTGCCGTACCGTAAAAAGTATTTTGCAGTTTTGCGATTGGTTTGGTAATCCCTCTGCCTATATTTCCAAAGCAGTCCCTTTCATTCCTTTTCAGACTCCTTAATGGAAAAGGTCCATCTGAGCACGTGTCACTTCAGGCTCATTAAAAATCGAAGGCGACTAGAGTCATCTTTTGTTTTTTCTCGACTCTTAAAAATTGAAAAAACAAGTTGTGTCAAAGTGTCTAAAATTCATCTAGTTCAGAAACATACTTCCTCTTTAGTTTTAGTTGATCGAGTAATCCGCAATCGTGGAAGAAAGTCAATTGAAACCTCATCGTTCGTAGAGGCTTACGAGTCAACCATCTTTGTATCCGGAATCGAAACTATTACGGACAAAGCGAACTCGTTTAACCGGTTCCAAATCTCCTGGTAAAGTTAGAGCAAGTGTTCCAACACCATCAGAGACTCTGTTTACTCCAAACATTTCTAGTATCCCTACCTTTACAGAAGAAGTTCAATAGCCACCGAGGGACAGTAGCTTTGATCCTAGTTTGAAGGTAAACACTTGTGTTACTGAACCAGTTTCATCTACAACCAGTTCGGAGAGTGCTATTCCCCAAACATCTGTCGCTGCAGATTCCATACCTTCTTCAACACCAGAAATATTTTACGGACCTGACGGTCTACCTCTTCCACCTAGTCTGATTGCTATAGAAGAGATTGTGGAGGATCCTACATCTAGTACTCCATCGCAATTTGGAGTCGGGATCACTCTATATCCTTCTTCATCAGAAATTAGTCTACCACTATCGGAAGCTCCTGTAGAATCGCTAGGTAATCTTCTGGATAGACTAGAAATGTCTAAACAACTGTCGACATCTAGGACTGTGTCGTTCGACACAGCGACGGAAGAACTTCCTGCTGTCACTCCAACAATGTTTGCCAGTATACCATCTGTCCCAACTAGCTCTCAATCGCTAGAAGGGGCCCACTCAGGGGCTATTTCGACAGTATGGTCCATCCCTATTTGTTCATCCGGAATAGTATTCGGAAACTCTTATGTTGAGTCTCAGCAAATTGATCCTTCAAGGTGTCAATTTGGGTAGTTTGGTCCCCAAGGGCAAACCATTCCTTTAAGTACCGGATTACAGCCATATGGGGGGCAATATACCCTTTCATTGTCTCCTCCGGGAGGACAACCATACGGGAGTTCACAACAAAATTCAGGTTATGCTGGAATTACATCTAGCAGTTGGATGCTGATACTACCTCAACAACCAAGAATTGTATATTTAATGCAACAATGTTTACCTATGTCAAATATACCAACTACGCCAGCTATTGTGACAGTGTCGCAAGTACAAGTGCTGCCTATTGTATGCCAACCTCAAGTTTCTGAGGTTGTAATGCAACAGCCTCTTGACCCTGCGACTCAACCACAATCGTTGACTGGTGGAATGACACAAGCCCAAACAGGTACAATTACCCCTCATCTTGGTCAAACAGTTAGTATTGGGCAACAACACATGGCTTCACAGCCCTAGTTGGTGCAATACTAACAACCGCAATTCCAACAAGTATACCAAGGATCTGAGCAACAAATCTTCGCAAATAATGGGCAGCCGTATATTCAAAATGGTCAAAATCAACCATTCTATAATGGTTATGCCCATCAACCTTACCAAAGTTACCAACATAAAATGCATTATGCTGGTATGCAAAGACCAACTGCTTAGGTGATTCCATCTTATCCTGGGTATGCTTCGCCTAACCTGAATCAATAGTTACCCTTCGTGGCAACTTTAGAGTTACCGGATCTAAATCAGTTAACAAACGATCCAATCGCTTACGCCCCTTGGTGGCTAGTGATTCTGCATAAACTTCCGTCTGATATTCCTAAATTTAATGGAAATCTGGGTGAAGATCCGTCGAATCATGTGATGACCTTTCATCTATGGTGTTCATCAAACACCCTAAACGATGATTCGATTAGGCTTCGCCTTTTTCAGAGGACGTTAACTGGTCCGGCAGCAAAATGGTATATCGAATTGCCCAGAGCTTTGTTTGACAACTTCAGTACCCTAGCCACAACCTTTTTAACCCATTTTCAGTTACCGATAAGGTACGAAACGGGAAAAGAACTTCTTACAAATTTCAAACAAACAACGGCCACTCACTTATCTGATCATATACATGAGTGGCGACGTTGTCGTAGAATGGTAAAAACGTATGTTCCTGATCAGCTTTTAGCTGAATGGTTTATTAAGTCTTTGTTACCTTGCATTACAGAAGATGTGGCAAAAGGGGGAGTCATCACCGAAGAGCAACTTATTGCTCGTGCGCAATATTTGGACTTGATTTACACTCAGTCTGGCACACTCTACGATAAAATACCTAACGCGCCCAGACCGGAATTCTCGGTCCCTCCTCCTCCTAAATCAAACAATGACTCTCATGCCAGCGATGGCGTGATTGGCACGATAGACACGAAATCGAGAACGGCTACATCTAAAAAGGCCAGTAAGATTTCCAGTCAAAATGAAAAAGAAGAACTTCTTGCCTCGAAAGTAGATTCCATATAGACAGATAAAGGCAAAGAAACCAAGCAACCAAAAGTAAAGAAGAAAAACAAAGGGAAGAAGAAGAAACAGGAGGAATCATCACCTGAAAAATCTTCTGCAAACCCTCTTGGAAATAGGAAACCAAAAAATCCATGCTTTATATGCGATGAGGATCATTGGACATCAGATTGTCCACACAAAGCTGAGCTTAGAAAATTCTTCAAGAATTCAAAAACCTTGGCAGTATTAACTGATCTGTTTCCGAATCCAGGAACAAATCTGGTTGACAGTGGAAATGCTTCCCCGTCTCAAGTGTTGATGTTGTCGGTTTCCAAACAACAAAATGATGCTTTGATATCGACAAGGAACAAATATTACGGGAATCCACAGCTGTCGAACAACAAGGATAAAGATCAACCTAGTAGTTCGAAAACAACTTCGACAGAAGTTGTGCCGCCCATCATTCCTGAGCCGACAATAAAACCACCAAAGGGAGTAGTACACAAGTCGACATTTAATCCTCATGCTAGAGCAGCACAACATTATAATATAGTGGAAGATCTAGCCCAATCGCCATCCGTTATGTGGACACTTGAGGTACTGCAAAATTACCCATCCCAAAAGCAGGCTTTATTATCAGCTATCGGTGGGATAGACCCAAAGGATTCAAATCTTGTGTCCTTTAATCATAATGGATACGATCCTCAGTTACCAGCTCAACTAGCTTTCCTCATTCAAGTGAAAGCCCTTAACAAAATTGTTCATCGAACAATTATTGATGAGGGAGCATCTACATGTATTATGTCGATGAGTTGCTGGAAAACTTTAGGGTCTCCAACCTTGTCGCGATATTCGATGACATTAAAAGAATTCGACGGACGAACATATACCCCATATGGTATTCTAAGTAACTTGCAGGTTGAACTATGAGGGAAAACAGTAGAAATAGATGTCGAAGTAATCGACGGAAACCTCGATTACAACATCCTACTTGGAAGACCATGGATATATGCTATGGCTGTTGTTGTGTCGACCTATTTTAGGAAGATTGCATTTCCCTTTCAAGGAGGGATTACAATCGTCGATCAACAAACTTTCGTCCCCAATGGTTCTCAAGTTACGGGAAGCATTCCAATGATCCATGGAAGCCCCCATTCGCTTCAAAATATCGGAAGAGGCCTACTAAAAGAGCCTATATTAATGGGAACATTTTCCCTTCCGCCTCCAATAAATCTGGCGGAAGTAGCATCGGTAGGAACCTGCAATATGATATCTTCGATTGAAAAGATCTCAGAAAATGATATAAACATGGATCGTACGCAGGTATTGCCTCCAAGCCCAATGGAAATATTTTAGCAATCGATGTTCCTAGCATGGGAGGCAAACCGAAATCAACGCTCATCAAGCGTTTGGATAGATAGGTCTAAGGAATATGGCACCCCTTCATATCCTTGGTCGCGAATGCATTACACCGACGAAGGAATTGTTCAATCAATGGTAACTAAAAGGGCACCATAGGAAGATTACCACCATCGTTCCCTTCTTCCGGATTTTGAAGAAGATACTCCTGATGACCTTCATCATCCTTCAGTTTTTGATTTCCTATCAAATACTGTAAACACGGTGGATTCTGAGCGAAACTTGTCCAACATTGAAGAGACTATCTCCATAAACATCTCGACCAAAACAAATGTTGTAGAGAATATTTATGTTGGCAAATGTTGTTCTCCTTCAGAAATGGAAATATATAACGCTCTTTTTCGCGAATTCAGAGATGTCTTTGCTTGGTCATATAATGAAATTCCAGGCATTGACTCGAGTATCATTGAACACGAAATTAAGATGTATGTAGATGTCAAACCAGTACGACAACAACTACGGCAGGTGCACCCCAAGAAAGCCGCTGCCATCAAGGCAGAAGTTGAAAAACTTCTCCATGCTGGTTTCATTTACCCGGTTCCTCTAACTGATTGGGTATCGAACATTATTCCTGATATGAAGAAACAAGGAATGATTAGAGTGTGTGTCGATTATAGGGATGTAAATCAAGCTTGTCCAAAAGACAACTACCCTACACCCTTCATTGACCAGATAATTGATGAGTGCACTGGATGCGAAATCTCTTCATTTATGGATGGATTCTCCAGGTATAATCAAATAAATATCCGCCCACAGGACCAGTCAAAGACTGCATTCATTTATCCGTGGGGCACATTTGCATATCGCAAATCACCCTTTGGTTTAAAGAACGCAGGGGCGACATTTCAAAGGGCAATGAATTATGCCTTCCATGACATCAAAAACATCGTTCAACCATATCTCGACGACCTTCTGGCTCATTCGCGAAAGCGGACTGATCATCTGCAGCATTTAAGAGCGATATTTCTATGTTGCCAACACTACAAGATACGACTCAATCCACACAAATGTGTGTTCTGTGTCAGTTCTAGTCGTTTACTTGGCTTTGTAGTCTCAAAAGACGGGATTTGTCTCGACCCATGTAAGGTTCAGGCAATCATAAATTTGCCTCCACCTTCAAATTTGCTTCAGATTCAGAAACTCCAAGGGAAAGCAAACTTTCTAAGGAGGTTCATTCCAAATTACGTCGAACTTGCTAAAGGTTATACACGTCTATTGAAAAAGGAAGTGCCCTTCGTCTGGGATCAGGTTATGCAAGCTTCCTTTGATGCTTTAAAAGAATCCCTAATGAAAGCATCATTAATGTACGCTCCTGATTATCAAAAAGACTTCAACCTGTATATGGATGCAGTGGATACAACCATCGCAATGGTGTTAGTTCAAGAAGACAACGGAATTAAACATCCTATATATTATTTGAGTAAGAACTTAAATGATACGAAAAGCAAATATTGTTATGTTGAAAAGCTAGCGCTCGTAGCTGTTCAAGTGATACAGAGATTTTGACACTATGTCCTCTTTCGTAAAACTACCATTCTGTCAGATTGCAACCCGATGACTTATATGTTGTCGCGAAAGTTTCTGGGGGGCAAATATTCAAAATGGATAGCAATTCTACAAGAGTTTGATCTGGAATTTGTAAAATCCAAGTCAAAGAAAGCCCTAGTTTTCGCAGAATTATTATGTGATCTCCCATCGTCATCCAACGATGAAACATCTGAAGAAACAATCGTGGATGAATCTTTGTTTCTGATATCTTCAAGCAATCTGTGGTATGGAGATATAATCATTTATCTCCAAACCCAAAAATATAGGCCTAATACCTCCCGCTCCGAACAAAAACGTATTCAATACCAATCAAAAGACTACATGATCGTCGGTGATACACTTTACCGTCGTGGTGTTTATATAGTTCTGAGGAGGTGTCTCACCCATGAGGAGGCCGAAAAAGCCCTGAATGATTGTCGTTCAGGCGTGTGCGGGGGGCATCAATCCGGTTATGCTACGGCGCAAAAAAATTTACAAGCAAGATACTTCTGGCCAACAATGTTCAAAGATTGCATAACTGCAATCAGAAGTTGCCATGCATGTTAAATTTTCGATAGCAAAACCAGAAGACCACCTGAACCTCTGCAACCAATAGTTGCTGTTGGGCGATTCGCCAAATGGGGCATTGATTTCATGACATGTAACCCCACCTCGACTGAGGGGCATGGGTATATCATAGTCGCAGTGGACTATTTTACAAAATGGGCCGAGGCGATGCCTACATTAGATAACACTGGTGAAACAGCTGCCCTTTTCTTTTTCATTCATGTAGTCGCCAGATTCGGCGTTCCACAGGCTATAGTCACAGATCATGGATCGCATTTCCGCAATCACATGATGGCCGAATTAGCTTCCAAATTAGGGTTGTCTCACGATATCTCTACTCCATATTACCCACAGGGCAACGGACAAGTTGAAGAAATCAACAAGGTCTTGAAGCGATGCTGCAAAGGATGATTGGAGTCCACAAAAGGAGTTGGCACCTAATCTTGTACTCAGCCTTGTGGGCATACCGAACATCGGTAAGGAATGCAACCGGGTTTACACCTTTCCAACTGGTGTATGGCCTAGAAGTAATCTTACCAGTTTAGTGTGAAATCTCGTCCCTCAAACTCGCAATTGACCTTCTCCCCAGAACTTCAAAAGAGGAAGATCGTTTCTTGGAACTAATCCAATTGGATGAAACCCGTCGTGATGCCGCTTTGGCTAACGAAGCCCATAAGAAACAAGTCAAGGTGCAGTTCGACAAAAATGTCAAACCCTGTGTCTTCTCAGAAGGTGACTTGGTCTTGCTTTATGACCAGGAATCTGATAAATTGGGAGTAGGTAAATTCAAGTCTTTATGGATGGGCCCCTATATTGTTAAGCGAGCGTTAGTGAAAGGAGCCTACGAGTTAATGGATTATGATGGGATTCCACTGGCACAACCTCGTAACGGGTTGTACCTTAAGCATTACTACGCACGATTCAGTGTGGTAACCAATATGCTTTTGTTACATTTTTGTTTTCGCTAAAGTATTTGTTTTGGTCAAGTAAATCCACTTTTTACATTTTTTGCAGATGTCGAACCTGTTAGAATCATTTGTTGGATATGCCGACAGAGCAAGTCGTAGTTCGCAGAACCTATCTTCTGCGGCATGGGCCATTTTTTATCCAAGTAGCGAGTTAGTAAGTTTCAGAGGGGTATGTATTGGTCGATCAACGAATAACATCGCTGAATATAGCGCGTTGATAGAACTTCTCTCTAATGCCATCACACATGGCATACGCCGACTGGTCGTCAAGCTAGAATCACAGCTCATCATACTACAACTCATTGGTATCTACTTCATCCGAAATCCAGCTATTTATTGCATGTTCCTAAGGGTCAAGATTTTGGAAAGGCAATTTGATTTTATTTAATATCAGCATATTTCCATAATCTTAAACACATTAACTGACTCATAGCAAATTATGTGTTAGATAGACATTTGTAACATTTATAAAAAGAAGCATCTGATCCATATTTGCATCAGGATCATGTAACTTAACCAAAATAAACCTATGAAAATCAAAAATATATATATAAATGTTTATGGTTTACACATAATGTTTTGTAACCAAGACAAAATTGGTTAAATGACCCAAAACTCAAAACGCTAGGGGGCACCCTAGTCTAATGATGCTGGTGATAACAAGTCACTACCTGTGCAATCATGCATAAAAGCCTAGTCCATCGACTTGGCACGCCAGTAGTATGTCACTGCAACCTCAAAGGCATCTCGTCAGTCCTCACATCTAGAATACAAAGAGTGAGGCCCTCGACCTGATCCTGTAATACTGAAAGAGTCTTGGCCACATCAAGGTCGCGAAAGATAGCCCTTCCCACAACCTCTCCTGCTGGAGCGGCAGCTGGCACTCTCAGGCATACTACTGGCCGAACGGGACCAACATCTGCATGAGAACATGATTTCTGATTAGTCTTGATAGAGTAAAGCACAAGGACATTATAAAAGAAAAATGATAAACAAAAATATGGTCAAGAATTTACCAATGGCACCCCATTGTTCGCCAGCTGGCAGTACCAAGTCCGGGTCACCCCGGAAGTCCATACCAGCACATGGGTACTCGGAATAAACCATCTCCTGATGATAAAACCACCCGAAGAAGGTATCAGAAAAATAAATCTGAGACTGACCTGCATGTCTGGACATGTGGTCGACCCATCTCGGCATCCGTGGTTCGGTCGGTGGAGGTAAACCAAGTGCAATATACTACGGCTGCATCAGTGGTATCCTTTCCAAGGCGAAGGCGGTCAAAATAGAACCATACCCAAAGTTCTTCAATCTCCCATTTTTCACCTTGGTCCACTGTTCTTTCATCATAAGGAGTATTGCATCACACTAGTTGAACACCTTCGGTTTGAGACATTTCAGGGCGTACTGCATATAAGACCGGTTGGCCACATGAAGAGCCACACCACCAGCCATCCTACCAAAGGTGAACAAAATGGTCCTCAGTGACCTGTCAGTGACATCTCGGATGATGATCTTGTCGTCCTTACTCGCCTGAGATCCCTCTCTGCAATACCTGCGAATGTAATCTCTCACAGATTCACCTCCACGGGCCGAACCTGATAAAGAGATAGGGGCACCCCGCCTCAATAAGCCGGTCAAAAAATAGATGTCCACTACAGTCAAGGGAAAGGATTTGCCCCTAATTTGGAACACCTGGCTGGTAGGATCCCAAGCATCGAGCAAATACTACAGCAAGTTGATTTGTTGCCTCATGCTAGAGATGCGGAAAAACTTCAGCAGGCCACAGTTCCGCAGTGCATTTACTGTAACCGGATCATGTAAAGCAAGCATGTCATCTTCTTCATGCTCACGTTCTCGCCATGTAATGGTCATTTTGCTCCAATAAATCTCTGAAAACAAACAAGAGAAGAGTTAGATCCTGATTTGGTGAGAAACAAGCAAAAATTTCCATTGAAAACTGTGCATAAATTTCCTTCCTTGCGCTCATCGCACCTACAGTAGTGTTCTGGGTGCATTGCATGTCAATTGGCCAGTGGACAGGCTAACATGCAATGCACTTTTCGATATAGAAAGGGTGCGATGGAGCCAGGGTGAGTTTTTCAAACCCCAGAGGCTCAGAAAACCAGAAATCAGGCTCAAAATACAAAATGGAAAGGATGAAATGAAAGAGCTCAGGTTTAGCTCCTACCTGGTCCAGACGGCGCCGAAAATCGTCCAGATAATCTCTCGGAATTAGCTGGTGAAAATCAAGGGGGGAAAGCACCTCCAAAGCTCCAACAAGCCAAAGTTTAAATGAAATGGTAAAATGAGAGGTAAAAGCACTTTTAAATTACTTTTTACGTAATTCAAGTAAAATATTAGTGTCCTAACTCATTTTTCAAACATATATTGTTCATTTCTAACTAGTTTGATGAAGAAATTGAGCATGCAGTACAATGTTTGAAGGAACAAAGCTATTAATGGTAAAGTCAAGAAATGACCATTATATCGAGCAGTTTTAACGTGGACTTCATGCTCATTAAAAAATAAACATAAGCAATGAGCAAATGTTTTCCCTAACATTTAAGCTCATTAAAAATGAACCAATTTCTGGTAAATAACAATCGTGAATGTAATACTTCAGCCTTTGAAGCCTTGGTCGTGTTCTCATCATCACCTCCACTTTGTATTGGCCGATCATTCACCTCCACTTGATTGTTTACCCCTTTTGAGGAACAGCTGCGAAGAGTGATTCTATTAGCCATCCTTGTAACACTGCCGTGATTGGGAAATTCCAAACCTTACCTGGAATCAGCTGCTACTCGAATTTATCACTCGTTCCTCAAAAAACGAGTCTCCTTTAAGCTCTTTTCAGCTGACTCGTAAAATATGAAAATATTGCCGAGCCATTAGCCTCTCCAGCTTGTTAAAGGGACCAAAAGTGCTATCCCTCCTTTAGATTTTAATCTTTTTGGACCTAAGGGATTATTACACAAAAATATTGAGCGCTTGTTTTGTTCGGCTCATTAAAAGTACCAAAAATTCATCCCTTCTGTATTGTTTTATACTTTTTCGGACCTAAGGGATTAGATGACGAAAAAGGATTTTTGGAGTTTCCTTTACGTCCCTTTTCAGACTCTCTAAAATTGAAAATGACCGAGTTATCTTTGTCGTTAAACTCGTTAAAACCTAATAGCGACAAACTTGTCCATAACAGACAAGAACGAGTTTCACTATTGCTAGGCTCGTTAAAACATAGCGATGGGTTTTCCCGAAGGGAAAATTATAGAACAAGCATATGTTATCCTCCTCAAGCTTGACAAAAATAAAGAGGTACTAGTCAGCAATGACTGGGGAAAAAATTGGGAAGAAAACTTGAAGAAACTTTGTTGGTAGCAAGTTGCTCTTGAACATGACACTTTCACTCCGCATCCAAGTCGAGTTGGGTTGTTTCATTCACCGGTCACATCACCATGGTCACATCACACCATCCACATTTGGGGTTAATGCTACCAATCCATCATGTCAATGTCGCTGATATGTTCAAGAGAAGTCACTCAGAGAATTCACCTATGTCTCACCTGCTGCAATACATTTATGCTCCATTCTTTCATGACCGCCACCCTGAACCTTATATCACCAGATCGTTTTCACCTCCATTAAAATCATTTGCTCCATTCTGTGTCATTGATGTGGGATTCATTAAGGCCCTCCTATGATGGGTCGCTTCTTGTCGACATCAGCTCATTATCCAAGAAGTCGATCTAGGAACACCCATTTTAGTACTTTGAAGCTTGCATGCCTCAATGGAAAGTTTCTCACTTCCGGCGATAGGTTTACATCAATGGCCTTCAACCGAAAGATTTTGCGTGGTGTTTGACACCAAGTCCCTTATTCACACCACGTGAATTGTACTGCAGTACCTTGAGGATCATTATCATTATCGGTGATTCCTCTCGCGCCTGTTAACAGCTTACATCATTGGCTGGTAATCAGGCGACGTCTTTCCATGTTCAACTCCAGAACATCTCTCACATGGATCGACTTGTACTTTGAGTGAAGATCGAACGAGATTGAAGACCTCGGATCTAGTTTCATCCATCTCGGCTGCGATATATATTCAGGAAAATAAAGACATCAAATGTACATCATTGCTGCATAGATAATCATCCAATCTAAGGGATGATGGCTCTACCAGAATCATCAGTCTACACTCAGACAATTGTCTGTCCTATGTACACGAAAATGAATTTATAAAGCTGAGCATGGGAATGCCCGCCTCAACTAGATCATGAAAATATTATGAAGATAATTTATTGTATTGTATCTTATTACAGGTCTCCTTCCAGCTTGAAAGATCTTCAAATCCTCATGATAATGCATTTCACCCGACATCAAAAAAGATTAACGACCTCATGCTTTAGGGGGCAACTGTTATAGACATTTTTGGGCACTACAACCCCAAGCATAAATTTCCATGAACTAAGGGCTCCTAAGTCCCTAAAAGTGTTGTTCCAACCCCTAAAAGAACAAGGTCAACTGATTACAGCTTCTCCCAAAAGTTCTCCATGAAAAACTACTCAGAACTGGTCAAAACTGGACCATTTCACCTACTCCATAGGCAAAGTGAATTGCATCTCACCTAAATACATACAGTAGGTGCGTTGCATTTCAAAAATCCCTTCTATGGGGTGCGATGGGCGAGAAGGGACAAATGGCAGTCTCAATCCACGAGGTGGAGAAGCATGGAATCTTCCAGAAACTTCTCATGTGACACTTGCCTCTCTGAATTCGACCAGGGATGAGTAGGAGATCATCAATCTCCAAGTGGAAGCAAGAACTATCATAGGGAAGACACTAATCAAATCTCAAAAGCTGACTCACCTCCCTTGCAGACATCTATATATGGATCCCTCATCCCAGAGATCCGGAGGCTGGAATTTTGCATCTTGTAAGGAATCGTTGTTGGTTTCTTGAGGCAACATCATAGTGTTGGTGATCTAAGCTTTTCATGAGGTGAAGAAGGGCTCACTTTCTTAGAGGATGATGCTGGGTCAGAACGATTGGTTGTAACTCTCTTGGCTCTTTCTTGATTATCAATAAATCTATTCAAGTTTTCCTCCATACTCTTGTGTGATTTATGTTTTATGCATTTGTATGGTCAATTTACATCTGATCCTAGATTGTTGATGCTAATAGATCCATGTTTTCGTATAGTGTTATGCTGCTTTGATCCTACAGGTACTCTGTGAAGTTGGGTATACAAGAAAGCAAGTGGCAAAGGACTATCCGGAAGAGAGAGGAATCGAGCAAGGAACCAAGCGCAAGACAGAGGTTGGTCTCCTTTATTCTTCTCTCATCTATCTTTCATAAAGGAAAACGAAAGTAGTTTTACTTTGTTTGTTTCTAAGGTAGCTACCAGCCTTAGTGGGATTAACAGTTCTGCATAGACACTTTTCCCTGTAACACGTGGTCTTATTTTTCATTTATTAACTTTTATTACATGAACTTTTCACTAGGGTTGTTACATTCCTAAGCATGCACCTTTCATTTCCCAAAGTTTCGGCCCTAAACTGTTTCATCTGAGTCACTTTGAGAATAAACACTCCCTATAAGGCTATTGGGGTGCATTCACCAACAAGTTGCTCCATTATGGCCTGCGTTGGTCACCAGCAAGTTGCTCCCTTTTGTACATACATTGGTTCTATAAATCTGGGAGAATTATAAGGATTCCAGAAGATTCCCCTTATAGGAGTTTCCCAAAGTTTTTTCAACTACTTACCTTGGATAAAACATTTGTATCCTATCCTTCCCTACTTTGGAGTTTTCACCACTTATCCTTTGATCCTATTCCTCAATCAAAGGTGGATCTCTTACCCTAGATTGGTAATTGGATAAGAACTCCCAACTTACCTTACTTCTTTATATATTTCTAGCCTTCTATGTGGCTGCACGTTGGCTTTTGGAGAGTGATTATGCCTTTATGTTTTTGTAGTGAGTGGGCATCATCTCATGCATTTAGGGAGATTGGAGGTGCATATTGTGACAAGGAAATGACAAGTCAATAACTCAGAGGAGCTCTTCTACAAGATCAACTGCTACTTATGGTTCTGATCTCCTTCCATTTATATTAATGGAAAGAATTCATTGCTTTCCTATATGTCATGTTGTTATTTAATATATTTCAATATCATGTTAATCTATTGAATGAATTATTAGATGATACTACATATATCTCGTTGTTTATCGGCTTGTGTTATCTGACTATGTAAGTTATAATTTTGGCATTTAGAGTTGGAATTGGAGCTTCCAAGATGGAGAAGGAGTGAAGTGCATGAAGGATTCTAGGTTGGCCTCACTCCATAATCTATTTACTTTAAGGAAAAGCATTGTGTTCCTTGTCTCTTTGTTGCTCTAGCTTAGCCACCAACCTAGGGGAGATACTTTTGTCCACAATTGGAAATTTCGTATAACAAATTGACAACCATACTTGGGAATGGAGTATTCCCTTTGTGGTTTACTTGTACATTGTGTTTGATTACCTACTTGACAGACCTTCATTATATCATCCAACCAAGAACAGACCTAGAAAATGATTTCATTGAACCTTTTTTGCAAGTTTTATGCCAAACTTCTTTTTCTTAGATGCAACGCACCCCCTGTGCCTTTAAAATAGTGTTGCACCTCACCCTAGCCCACTCTACACCAATATTTGAACACACTGGTGCCTCTCTTGCCCTAGTGTTGGCCTCTTTTTTTGGATGAATTTTTCCTTGGTTCTTGAGCCTATCTTTGGTCAGCCTACTTTTAGGTGAAATTACTTGAGTCTTCAATGTCTTATGGTCTCTCTAAGGCCTCAGTTTGGTTTGCATTTGTGTTGTTTGCCTTTGGTAAGAATTGGTTTTGATTTTTCTTTGTTCTTACCATTTCGTCACTTGCAAACTATTCTCGTTTGATTTTTGATCGCTTGGATGAATTGTTGTTTTAGTCCTCATTCTGAAAATTGTAATTGAATCAGTAATTGAACATTTATATCTTACTTTTCTTCATTTCAAAAATTAAGTGTGGTGAAAAGAAAAAAATTGTGTTGACTTCTAGGGTTTTGCATGTGCATTAGCATAGTAACAGTTGCATCAGAAAGGAAATTACATATTGCATCTTGTTTGTTTCATATTGTGTGCTACATCTTGATTTTTTCTTCCATTCCTTAGCTAGATTTTCATTGGAAGAGAAAGAATTTTTATTTTCTCATGTTAGATTTTCATTTTAGGATATTTAGGTGACATTCATGGTGAGCCCTAAAGTTGAAACATAATAAAGATAAAAAGTAAAATTTATTGAATCAACCTAAGGAGAATTTGTAACATTAATGAAAACATTTAGAGGTCTAGGCTAGAGACGTGTTCTGACATCATTAAAAGTAGGATTTGTCATTGTTTTCTAGTGTTGCATCCCGGGGGTGAAATATCATTCCACGTAGGACAATACTCCATGTACCTTCAGGTATATTGGTGGTGCTCCACACACGTAAATTATATGGGAAAACTCTCATCGAATGGTTACACATTAGATAACACTACTATAGATTGAACTCCCACGTACCATCGTGTATATTGTGGGAGTCACCAATAGGTTGCTATCCATCCATAGGTAACTAAGTTTGCTTCCTTGTATATCATGATAGACCGAAAAAAACATTCACGGAGATTAGATGCATATGTTAAGTCCTTGGTTTTCCAAGGTGTATATTGAAGTTCACGATTGCTTGAAAATCCTTTATGCCTAGATTACCTTCTTTTTTTGTTAATAAATTTATTTTCCAACGTGGAAGAACAAAGTACCCCTCCCTGTCATTTGCGTAGAATGAAAAATAAGCCTGCTCTTCCTCCAGAGGTTACTCCTAACTATCATCCAAGGCATAGAAAAACATAAACTACAGAATCAGGAACATCGGGAACTACTTTTGGCCCTCCACTCGATACTAATAAGACAAAATCATCTGTTTCATTGAGTTTCAAACCCAAGATTACGTCTATTCCTATTGGTGATACTGGCACAATTGAAATAGAATTCCTTGAAACTTTGTTACTTGAGGCCATTGAATCTGATCTCCCTGATTTAGAAACGTTGATTCCTGATGTTATTGAACCCGAGGAGCCTCAGCCATATTTACCTATGTCTTTGGGACCTTCCTCCTCTCTTCCTTTGTCTCAGACATAACTAATATATCTTGGGCCTGATGGTGAGTCTCTTCCATATGAACTTGTAGGTATTGAAGAGATCCCTTAAGAAAATCCTCATCCTTCTATTCCTATTCATTTGGAAGGATTTTATTTATACCAAACCAATACTCTTTCATCTCCTCAACCTCATATACAATCTCCTTTACTTGATTCTTTGGGCCTGCCCGCTAATTTCACGCGACAATATTCAGTAAGATTGTTAAACATGACTGAAACTAATTCAATTTCCCAACTTGTGTCCACCACTATGTTTGAGAAGTCAAGCGTCACATCCTCATCTATGTTTGTAATATCACTAGAAGCTCATTTATATGGTGGCTTGTCTGTCCTGCTTAGATATGAGTCGTTATTTGGTACCTTTTTTGGTATGGCTTCTAGTCCTTGGACCTCTCCGATGTCATCTAATTCAGGAATAATGTATGGTACTTCTCTTATGAATTCCACACAATCTACTCCTCTTCCTCCATCCATGGCTACAATAGAGCAGTAGGCTAACCCTTATATCAGTGGGAAAATCTACCCTCAACAACCCAAACCTCGTTATGTTAGGTACTATCCATCCATATTTCATTTGCCTCCATCATTCCCCCCTCCCATGACATGGGGGAAACCTATTGTTGGTATACCTTAACATGGTAATCTTCCTAGTTATATTCCTCCTTATCTTGTAGTGGCTTTCGGTGTTTGGTAGCCTATTTTACCTGTACACCTTGGTTCATATTGGGATTGATTCTTGAATCCTGAAACTGTATCATCTTCATTACAAATTCCTACATACCCATCAACACCTCAAAAAACTAAAATATATGTGAACCAACCTTTACAACTTGTTCCAACAGTTTTTGGTTCCCCCCAGATTCTGATTCGTCAACTTGTACAAGGTCCTTCACCTTCTCAATTTCTTGCATAAGGCACTCCTGAAGTTTCGGTAGGAAAAATTCTTCAAAATTTGGCATAGTCTCAGTCGAACCCATACTAGGGGCCATTCAAACCACTATTGGGAAACAATATGGATCACATCAAATGCCTTTTCAAGGTCATGAAATCCAAACCCAACCACTCCAGCAACTTTATTTCCATCTTGGGGCTAGGAAACAAACCCACTTGTATGCTGGTTATTAGAACCCTCCATATTCTGGTAACCAAGTTCCTTATTATCAAAAACCTCCTTATACAGGAATGAAAGTGCCTATTTCTCAAGCTATCCCTTCATATCGAGGTCATCCACCTCTAGACATTAATCAACAGTTTCATTTTGTGGATACTCTTGAATTTCTGAGTTTAACTCGGCTTACTAATGACCCCATTGCTCATTCACCACGGTGGTCAATTATTCCCACTAAATATCCTTCTAATATCCAAAAATTCAGTGGGAATCTAGGAGAAGACTCGTTGATGCATGTTATGATGTATCATATGTGGTGTTCATCTAATTCACTTAATGATGATTCCATTCGACTCCGTCTTTTCCAACGAATGCTTATGAGTACCATTGCTAAATGGTATATTGAATTACCTAGAGTGTCATTTCATGACTTCAACACTTTAGCAACTACCTTCCTCACACATTTCCAATTTCCCAATAGATATAAAACTGGAACGGAACTATTGACTAACTTCAAATAATCAGACTCTACTCACATTTCGGATCACATTCATGAGTGAAGGCACTGTCGCCAGTTAGTCAAGTCTTTTGTTCTCGATCAGTTGTTAGCAAAATGATTTGTCAAGTCTCTATTAGCTCCCATAACAGAATATGTGTCCAAAGGTGGAGTTGTAACCGAAGAGAAAGTCATTTCTCGTGCCCAGTATTTAGATCTAGTGTACACCCAATCAGGCACACTCTATGATAAGATACCAAACACTCTGAGACCTTCGAATATTATTCCTCCTCCTCCTAGTGAAGAATCTCATGTTTTTGATGGAATTATAGGTTCTTCCAGTTTGCAATCGGCGAGTAAACCATCTGCTATTTCTCTTACCGCTCCTGCACAAAACCCTCCATCTCATTCTCCTACAGCTTCTTCTTTCGAGATAAATATCACCTCATTTGATATAGGAAAGTCTCAACAACAACCTGGAAGAAAGAAGAAAGGTAAGTGCAAGAAAAAGAAATATTCCTTACCGTAAGATAAACAAGCACATTTTCCTTCTGATGAGAAACAGAAGCCTCGATACCCATGCTTGATTTGTAACGAGGATCATTTTACATGTCATTGTTCACACCATGCTAAAGTGAATTGTTTCCTTAAATCATCCACTTCTCCTACTGTGCTGATTGACTCGTTTCCCAATCAGGAGACTCATATGGTTTCCTGGGATGCTTCTTCCTCTAACAAAGTTTTGATGATTTCCTCCTCAAAGCTGAAATCTGATGTCTTAGTGGCCACTTGGAATAAGGACCATGATAATGTGAATCCGCCGAATAGTCAGGCCACTGATCAACTTGCCAGTTCGACACCACCTTCATCTGATCCTGTTCCACCTCTAGCTCCTATGGAATTGACTACCAAACATCTGAAGGCTGTTATCCATAAGTCTTCTTTCAACCCCCGTTTGAGAGCCACTCAAAATTACAACGTAGTTGAAGACTTGGCTTAGTCTCCTTTGACTATGTCGACTCTTGAGGTGTTGCAAAATTTCCCCACCCAAAAGAAGGCCTTGTTTTTAGCTATTGGATGTGTGGATCTTTCGTATTCTAACCTAGTGGTTTTCTCTCATGAAAATTATACCCCTGAACTCCTAGGTCAGTTAGATTTTATGATCCAGGTCATTGTCCATGGTAATAACATCCATTGTTCTAATGTGGGTGAGGGAGCCTCGACCTCCATCATGTCCTTGTATTGCTACAAAGTGATTGGCTCACCCCAATTGAGTCAATCCATCACCACATTAAAATCCTTTGATGGAATGACATACAAACCTTGTGGGATTATGAATTCCATCCAAGTGGAATTACGGGGCAAAGCAGTCTCCATTGAAGTAGAAGTTATTGATAGAACTTTGGATTATAATCTTCTACTTGGACATACATAGGTTTATGCTATGGATGTCATTGCTTCAACTTACTTTCAGATGATCGCCTTTCCTCAAAAAGGCAGGATCATGGCCATAGATCATCTCACCTTTTTTGCCTCGGATTCTAATGTTACTAGAAGTGTCCCTATTGTAGGGGAAGCCCCACATTCCCATAAACATGTTGGACTTGGTTTATTGAAGGATTCATCGCTTATGGGAACTTTTTCACTCCCTCCCCTCCCCTTCCTAGCTTCTCCCCTTCAGTTTCTTATATCAACATGATATCATCATCTATGATCCTGAATGATCCTTGAATTGTACCTGATGAAACTGACATCAAAACTTTTGGGGACCGAATGCCACTTAGCCTCGTTGAGCAAGATTATGAATCCATCTACTTGGCTTGTATGACCCATAATTTTTCTTGGATTAATTGGTTAGATCGATCACTAGATTATGGCATGCCCTATGATCCTTTCCTGCGTACATTATCTACTGACAAAAGCATCATGGAGATCATGATGTCAGACGATGCATCATGGGATGAACATCATCATCGTTCCTCCTTCCTAGATACCATTGAAGATAATATGAGTGGTGTGTACCTACCTAATTTTGTCGAATCCTTTATGAATTATGTTTTCACTCATGAGATCTACTCTGAAAAGAACCTTTTGAATATTGAAGAAACCATTCCTCTCGATATTTTGCTTAAAGCAGGAATAGTAAAAATTTTATAAATCAGAGCATTTTGCACTTCATCTGAAATCAAGATTTATCCAACTCCTTTTCATGAGTTCATAGTTGTCTTTGCCTAGACATATGAGGAAATGTCAGGTATCGACCCAAACATTGTTGTGCACGAAATCAAGGTGTATCTTGATGCCAAACCCATTTGACAACGCCTCTGCCCGGTCCATCCCAAGAATGCTATTTTGATTAAAGCTGAAATTGAAAATCTTCTTCAGGCTAGTTTCATATACCCTGTTCCTTTAACTAATTGGCTATTGAACATTGTCCCTGTCATGAAGAAACAGGGCACAATCAAAGTATCTATCGATTATCTAGATGTAAATCGATCTTGTTTGAAGGACAACTACCCGACCCCATTTATTTATCATATTTTTGATGACTGTGCTTGTTGCAAGATTTATTAATTTATGGATGGCTTCTCAAGATATATTCAAATCAACATTCTCCTAGCAGACCAACCTAAAACCACATTTATTTGTCCCTGGGGTACTTTTGCTTATAGAAATATCCCTTTCAATTCAAAGAATGTAGGGACCATGTTTCAACATGTGATGGACTACGATTTCCAAGATATCAAGCACATCATGAAACCCTATTTGGACGACCTCCCTGCTCCCTCCAAGCATCGAGCTGATCACCCCATGAATTTATAGGCCATTTTCCTCCACTGTAAACATTATAAAATTTGAATTAACCCGCACAAATTTGTGTTCTGTGTCAATTCTATTTGACTCCTTGAACAAGGAATTCGTATTGATCCTTTAAAAGTTAGGCAATCATTGACTTGCCTACGCATTCCTCCCTTGTTCAGTTATAAAGACTCTAAGAGAAAGCCAACTTCCTGAGGAGGTTTGTCCCTAACTATGTTGAATAGACCAAAGGATTTATTCACTTACTAAAAAAAGGGATTCCCTTCCATTGGGATGACACTGCACAAAAAGTGTTTGATCCCTTGAAAGATGTACTAGTTTGGGCATCTCTCTTATATCCTCCTGACTATCAGTGTGACTACTTCCTCTATCTTATTGCCGCCATCTCTACTATAGATATGGTTTTGGTCCAAGAAGACGATATGGGGATTGAAAATTTCATTTATTATCTAATTCATAACCTCAATGATACCGAGATCTGGTATACTCATGTGGAAAAGTTAGCTTTGGTGGCCGTTCAGGCCATTTAGAGATTTTTCCATTATATCTTGCTTCGCAAAACTATGGTCATTTCATATTGCAACCCTATGACATACATATTTTCACATCAATTTATGGGGCGGGAATACACTACGTAGATTATTATTCTCCCAGACTTCGACCTAGAATTCATAAAATCCAAGTTGAATAAATCCTTAGTTTTTGTCGAGATAATGTACGATCTCCCTTCCCTTGATGCTGAATTTACATCTGAAAATTCCATCCTAGATGAGTAATTGTTCCTGATCTCAGCATCTCACCCATGGAATGTAGATTTTCTCATCTATCTCTAGACCCAAAATTTTCGACCTAATACCTCTCTCTCCGAGTAGTGACGTATCTAGGTACCAAAAGCAAAAATATGTGATTATCGGCGATAGTCTTTACCATCGTGGTATCAATACAGTTTTATGCAGGTACCTCACTCTTGAGGAGTCTCATAAATTATTGAATGAATGACACTTGACGGCATGTGGTAGACATTTATTTGGTTATGCTGCCATGTAAAATATCTTGCGCGCTAGTTACTTTTGGCCCACCATCTTCCGCAAATGTATCCTCATAGTCCAGAAATTTCATGCGTGTCATATCTATAATCGAAAATTTCGTGCTCCGCCTACTTTGTTGCATCTCGTTCTCGCCATTGGTCCCTTTACAAAATGAGACATCTATTTTATGACATGTAACCCTAACTCAACCCGAGGGCATGGATATATAATTTTCACTATTGACTACTTTACTAAGAGGGCTGAAGTGATGCCTACATTCAATAATACTAGTGAAACGGATGCATACTTGTTCTTCAACCACGTGATTACTAGCTTTGGTGTTCAGCAAGTAATAGTAACGGATCATAGGAAGCACTTTTGGAATCATATGATGACCGAATTATCTAGAAAATTGGGACTTTGACATGAAAATTCCACTCCCTATTATCCTCAGGCTAACATACTAGTTGAGGCGATTAACAAATTTCTTAATAATATGCTTCAACGTATGATAGGGGTCCACAAATTGAACTGGAAATTTCTTCTCTTTGATTCCTTGTGGGCATACTTAACCTTATTTAGGAATACTACTGGATTCACACCCTTCCAATTGGTGTATGGTCTGGAAGCGATCCTCTCCATCGAATGTGAAATTCCTTCACTAAAACTAGCTATCAAAATTCTTCTTGCTACTTTCAAAGAGGAGGAGTGTCTTTAACATCTAACCCATTTGGATGAAACCCTGTGTGATGCCATGTTGGACAATGAAGCCCATAAAAGATGTATCAAAGGACAATATGAAAAAAGTGTCAAACCTAGAATCTTCTCGGAAGGAGATTCAGTTTTCTTATATGACCAGGAGGTTGACAAGTTAGGTCGAGGAAAGTTCTAGCCTATGTGGTTGGGCCCAGACATTGTCAACTGAGTCCTTGCAAAAGGGGCTTATGATTTAGTAGATATCAATGGAGTTCCACTAATGTAGCCTAGAAATGGGATGTATCTCAAAAAATAATATGCTTGATCCCATACATAGTACATTATGTATACACTGTCTATAGGTGTGTTGAGTGTGTTTGCAGTGTGTTTTTCAAAGTTTCTAATGGTTTCTGTTGATTATGTTTACTTTTGGATTCCATATGTCAACCTCTCTTGAACCATATATTGGTTATGCCAATGGTGCTATCCATAGTACTCAAATCCTATCCTCCATAGCGTGGGCTATCTTTGCTCCAAATGACAAGCTAGTGAGCATGCAACGGATTTTTATTGGTCGCTTGAATAACAACATCGCTAAGTATAAAAAAGTGCTTGAGCTACGTTCTGATGTTATTTCACATGGTATATACCATAGAGTTATCAAAATTGATTCACAACTCGTAGTACTACAACTCACGAATATCTATTTAGTGAGAAATCATACCATCCTTCGCATGGTTTTGAGAGTGTGTCTTCTGGAAAGACATTTCAATTTCACATTATATGAACATATTTCTATAAATACAAACAAATTAGTAGATGCTAAAGATAATTTTTTTTTAGATCCACATTTGCAAAGAATGTAAATACATTTCAATTCACATCACATCATATTGAAATCATCATAGGAACTAGGAAACACTAAATATCTATATCTATATATAGATATAGATATATTAAGTTGGGTTTTACAAAACATGTTCCCCGAGACTCATATGGATACATTGCCCATATAAGAACTACATGAAAAATATCTAAGTAGAGAAATCAATGTTGCTCATGATAAAATGACATTGCACAGGCTATCTTGTGCAGTAATCGACCAATATGACTAGGCACTCCGATTGTGTGTCGTTGAAGTTGCAATGGAATCTGATCGATAATGGTCTCGTCAATCCCATGTGTCAGTACTTCCATGTGACACTCCACCTTTGATAGGTTATCGACTACATTAGGATCTCGTAGCATCCTATCCTACCACAGTGACCTGTACTAGTCTAACTGCCTCCTCCTGTGCTAGTCTCTCTGTGTGACAGAGATATGTAGCACCTATTGGTAAAACAAGTCCAATGTTTGCATGAAAACATCAAATAGTTTAGTTTTGGGAGCATAAAAAAACACAAAAAAAAAATTGTAAAACTTTAAGAAACTTAATGGTCAAATTATCTTACCTCAATCATCCCATTGCTCACCCTCTAGCAGCTTGAGCTGAAGATCATCATGGAAATCCATCCCTACTTAAGGATAATCATCAATAATGATGAACTACCTGCATAGCCATCCAAAAACGACTAGTGAAAAGTTGATTGCTAATGGGCCTACATGTCATCTCATGCGGTCTATCCACCGACTCATCCATGGGGTTCTCGGATTGATGGGCTCTAGGACAATTTGTTGAGGCTACAGTAATGGTACCGAGAAAAATAAACTAAGATCTCACCATAGATGAAGTTCTTCAACTTCCCCTCCTTTTCTTTAGTGAGTTCTACCTTCAAATTGACCAAGACACCCACACTCGATTTGAATATTGTCAGCTCCAGACACTCTATCCCATACTACATGTACAATTTGCTTGCTACATGTAGTGTTGAGATTCTTGCTAATCTTGCGATAATGAACAAGATTGTTCTCAAAGGTAATTGGGTTACATCCTTTATGTTGATATTTCTATCCCTAGTAGGAAGGGCTCAAGGTCTGCAATAAGTAGTGATATAGGCTTTCACCATCTCACCATCGCTTCTTCCACCCAGAGGAGAGATGGGGGCACCTTGCTTTGACAATCCCGTTAAAAGGTAAATATCCTCTACTTGTATTTCAAGTAGATTCTCCCTAAATTTGAATGCCTATGCCTAAATATCCCATGAATGGACAAGGTACTTCTACAACACCATCTGTTGCCTCATACTAGGAAGGCAGAAGAATTTCAATAACCCATAATTTTTGAGCACCTGGATGGTAGCCAGGACATTTACCACATTCAAATATTGTTCCTCATGTTCTCTTTCTCTCGAGATGAATGCCATTTTGTGCTAATGGGTACCTGAAACATCAACAAGGAATCAATTAGGCTCTTTTCCATGCGAAAAGCCTAACAAAATTTGAGGCAAAATTGAAAGAAAACTTAGAGAAATGCACCCAACGCACCCCAGCAGTGTTTACGAGGGAATTACACCTTTTCTAGCAGTGTTCCTCTGCTTAGGTGCAATGCAGTTTTCAACACGAGGGGGATGCCTTGGTCCCAAGGCATTTTTTATGAACCCCAAGGGCCTCAAAACCTTAAAATTTTTTCATGAAAACACAAAAATTGACTGTAGAAAGATAGAGAAAGGTTTTAGTTGTTGAAAATGAAACAAGATGATGGAGCTTAGTGAAAGGAAGTTTCCTTCACTAGGTGGGCCCGCAGGCTATTTTTGGTGCAGTCTTTTTTTAGACTATGTCTACTTTTAGACATATGGATCATGGTCTATGAGTTGCATGATTCTATTTGTGGATGATTGGTCATGTTGGTAAAAATAGATGGACTTCTATTTTTAGACATATGGGTGGAGTCTGTTTTTAGACTGCCAGTCTAAAAATAGAACAGTCGAATATTATTAGCTCTTAATAATATTTGGACTATAAACATTATCTTATCCTCTTGCAGCACTTCAGTTCGAGCTACGGATGTGGCACATGCAACTTCTAGAAGGAAATACGCTTTTCCTATGGGTCAGTTGAGCTATTGCATGATGGACTTCAATTAGAACTCAAGTGATTGAGTTTGGTGGAGTTGATTGAGGAGTTGATGGAGTTGAGTTCAGTTTGACTTGGTTGAACTAGTTGTATTTAGTCTAACTGTCAAATACACTAGTGATGAGTGATGTGAATTAATTATTAATTAATTCACTAATTATTAACTCATAAATCAACTAAAGAATACATCAGTTAACTCAGTGCATGGACAGTTCAGTGGAGACAGGTGTTAGAGGTGGAGACTACTATCAGTTGTGACTATAGTTGTGCATGAGATTTGCACAATCATTGATTGAGATTGCCAATGAGGATTGTGCAGTACAAGCCAAGGGAAAATGAGCTTGGATCATTCCTATTCTCACATTGGATTGCGTAGTAGAGGTAGGAAAACATCGGAGGAGATTTGAACCTGTGACTTGATTCAGATCTGAGCTAGTTTGTGTGTAGCAGGTGGAGATAGTACTGAGTACTTGTGAGGAGTATTGTACTATGTATTGTTACATGTTCTCTATCATTATAATATACAAATAGTTGGGGGTTTTCAGCTGTATGCTTTCCCCATTACATAATGTGTTGATATGTGTGATTGATGTTTCAATGTGTGCATGCGAATGTTTTAATTCTGCAAATTGATGATCAATGCAGAGGAGGTTATGTATTATGCATGCATTCCACAAATAGTGTATAATCAGGATAATCTCTGTGAATAACTGTTATATTATTCAAAATTTCTACATGGTATCGGAGCAAGGTTCATCATCAGATCTATTATTCAGAAAGTGATTACATTTTATTTCTTCAAGCAGAGTCTGTAATCGGGCCAGGTAGCCCCTAGATTCATCCTTCTTTTGGAAGGTGAGGTATCTGGTAAAAGCCCATACAGTCAATCTCTGTACGAGAAATACTTTGTTCTCACGAATTTTAGATCAGAAGCAGTTGATTTTTGAGATGGTGGAATTCGAATTTGTAGCAATGTTTTCTTGGTGTCGAAGTTGAAATGTCTTTCAACAGATTGTGATTGGAGTATGCCCTTGAAGGCAGCTCTAATTATATTGCATGGAAAGACAGGATGGAGGCGGTGTTAGATGAAAATGGGTTGAAGGAGTTCATAGATGTTGAGGTCCAAAAGCCTACTGATGCTGCTCACGTTGAGGCTTGGCAAAAGAAGACAGTAAAGTGTTGAAGGATTCTGTTGGAGGGTGTGAACGATCACATTGCATCCAGCCTATATGGAAAGGCTTCTCCATACTTGATGTGGAAAGCGTTGACAGATTTATTCTAAAGCAAGAGCGACCAGAGGAAGTTGGCACTCAAATATAAACTCAGAAACATTAAGTGTGAGAATGGAGACAGTATGCCCAAGTATCTCACAAAGTTCACCCAATGTCGGGATGAGTTGGGAAGTGTGGGGGTGACTGTCGCTGATGAGGACTTGGTGAGCTTGGCTCTCCTTGGTCTTCTGAAGAGTTGGCATTCCTATCAGGACTTTGTCAATGGTTAGGAGAAATTTCCAGGATGGGAGAGACTTTGGTCGGATCTTGTGCAAGAGGAGATCAGGCTGAATACCAGGGATGGATCTTCATCAAAGGCATCTGATGAAGAAAATTTCGCTTTGGCTGCCAAAGCAAAGAAGGGGAAGGAGAAGGGTTCTCTTTCCGAATCCAGTTCTTCCAATGATGGGAAGAAGGTTGACAAATTGAAAGTGCGATGCTTTCATTGTCATGAGGTGGGCCATTATGATGCAAATTGTCCACGGAGGAAATCCAAGAAGGGATCTGGGGAAGGATCTGAAGGTGAGGCACTTTCTTCACAATTTGATTTGGATTTCACACTCTTTGCATGCATGGTTTCATCCATGGTGGGAAGTGGTTGGTTTCTTGACAGTGGAGCTTCTTTCCACATGACCGGTGACAAGAGTTTGTTCAGTACTTTGGAGGAGAAAGATCTCCAGATACTCATAGCAATGGGTAATGATGAGAAGTATAGTGTCTCAGGTGTAGGCACAGTTATTTTTCAGAGGGAGCATGGAGTTTGCCTTACCTTGATCCAGGTCAAGTATGTACCAGTACTGAAGAGAAACTTGGTGTCGATCGCGATGCTAGAAGACAGAGGCTATGATATAGTCTTCAGTAAGGGAAAGGTTTTCCTTGGACACATCATCACTAGACAGGTGAAGCAGATTGGTTCACGGGTCAAGAACCTATATGCTCTTGAGGTTCAAGATGCATGCAAAGCCTTGAACAACGAAGCAACTGATGGAGACTTGGTAGTTGAGAGGGAGCGTATATTACCTCTCAACATGCAGAGCCAGAAGAAGTCTCAGACGATTGTGTAGGAGCCACGATTGGTGCAGCAGCTTCAGGAGGTTGCGGAGCAGCCACAACAAGGGAAGTTGAGAGGAGATCGAGTAGAGACATATACTCATGCAGAGACCTCCACTAGGGGGAAAATTCGAGCCAGGTGGGCTGAGGGATCACATGCAACCATACCTCCAGGTAGGAGGTGGGGAGATATAGAGTGATCGTCCCAGGGAGGAGGGGTAGTATCCTTGAGGTACCCAACCTCTTGGATGAGACCTTGCTACAGGAGCCCCGATGTGGAGTAGCAGGAACTGACTGATTGGGTGGAGACATATGCGGATGGAGCGGCAGAGAGAGCGAGAGTGTAGGGAATCCTAGGACAGCGCATAGCTAGTAGGCTGTAGCAATGCGAGAGGCACAAGTGTTTTGCACAGTGCTAGGTGGCACAGAGAAGTGTGCAATGGTGCGAGATGCATGGAGATGTTGTAGTAGCGCAGATGTCAGAGAGGGAGCACTTGTCAGTAGCAGGTAGAGCTTCAACATCAGAGTACATTCCTAGCCCAACAAAGTGATCAGTTGGGAGTGCTTTTGTTCCAACTGTTGTTGGAGAGAGTGGACTGGGCAAATGTCTTTCATGCAAAACATTCCAGAGTTGCAGGATAGGGGTTGTAGATAATCCATATCTTTTTGAGAGGGAGTGTTGAAAATGAAACAAGATGATGGAGCTTAGTGAAAAGAAGTTGCCTTCACTAAGTGGGCCCGTAGGCTATTTTTGGTGTAAAGTCTATTTTTAGACTATGTCTATTTTTAGACATATGGATCATGGTCTATGAGTTGTAGGATGCTATTTGTAGATGATTGGTCATTTTGGTAAAAATAGATGGACTTCTATTTTTAGACGTATGGGCGGAGTCTATTTTTAGACTGCCAATCTAAAAATAGAACAATCAAATATTATTAGCTCTTAATAATATTTGGAATATAAACATTATCTTATCCTCTTGCAGTACTTCAGTTCGAGCTACGGATGTGGCACATGCAACTACGAGAAGGAAATAATATTTTCCTATGGTTCAGTTGAGATATTTCATGATGGACTTCAGTTAGAACTCAAGTGATTGAGTTTGGTGGAGTTGATTGAGGAGTTGATGGAGTTGTGTTCAGTTTGACTTGATTGAACTAGTTGTATTTAGTCTCACTGTCAAATACACTAGTGATGAGTGATGTGAATTAATTATTAATTAATTCACAAATTATTAACTCATAAATCAACTAAAGAATACATTAGTTAACTTAGTGCATGGAAAGTTCAGTGGAGATAGGTGTTAGAGGTGGAGACTACTATTAGTTGTGACTATAGCTATGCATGAGATTTGCACAATCTTTGATTGAGATTTCCAATGAGGATTGCACAGTACAAGCCAAGGGAAAATGAGCTTGGATCATTCCTATTCTCACATTGGATTGCGCAGTAGAGGCAGGCAAACAACGGAGGAGATTTTAACTTCTGACTTGATTCAGATCTGAGCTAGTTTGTGTGTAGCAGGTGGAGATAGTACTAAGTACTTGTGAGGAGTATTGTACTATGTATTGTTACATGTTCTCTATCATTATAATATACAGATAGTTGGGGGTTTTCAGCTATATGCTTTCCCCATTACATACTACGTTGATATGTGTGATTGATGTTTCAATGTGCGCATGCAAATGTTTTAATTCTACAAATTGATGATCAATGTAGAGGAGGTTATGTGTTATGCATGCATTCTGCAAATAATGTATAATCAGGATAATATCTATGAATAAGTGTTATATTATTCAAAATTTCTACATCAGTTCCCACCTGGAAGTTACGAAACATGAAATGGTTCCCTAGATTGGATGCAATCATTTGCAGAAGATCTAGGGAAAATGGGCTCCAAATACTCATTGTTGAAGGTAAAATGTGAAATGGTAAAACTAAGTAGTCATTTTGAATATTTTTGGTCATTTTCTTGTTATTCTATTCATTTTCAGCATTTTGACTCGGATATGCTTCATTTTTACTATGAAACGAGTATTTTAATCCTTTTGGTGGTGTTTTGAGCAGATCGACACATGTTAGCAGGTTTTCATTATGTTTTAACAAGTTACTTTGACCACAAATTACAATTTTATCTCTTTTTTTGGGCTCTTTAAACACACAAAAAAGGAACCCCCTGGGAGTCCTCTTTCAACTCTTTTTAGACTCCCTAAATATGAAAAGATTGCTAAACACTTGTCTTTTAGAGCTTGTAAAATTAAATGAAAAGACATCTACATGGTATAGTTTTAACCCTTTTCTAGACTGAGATAGACTAACTACGAAAAAGAAATACCTTAGTTGAACATGGCTAAGAGGTTCTCTTAGATATTGTTTTCTACATTTTCAGACCTCAGGGACTACCTATGAAAAGGGACATATGGAGTTTTCTTTTTCACCTCTTTTTCAAGCTCTCTAAACATGAAAAAGAAGTCAGGTTTTACATTCGTTGGACTCATTAAAACATCAAACAGTGGTGGACTTGTCGATCATGACAAGTTTGAACCACTCCCTCTCAAGGTTTTTTAAATATACTCAGAGGGATTCATCTGAAGGATGAACTTACAGATCAAGAATATGTTATCATCCTCAAGCTTGTTAAAAATTTAAGAGGTACTGACCAATTTGGTGGAGAAATTGGGAAAACAAGGGATTCCATTTTGCTAATGGAAATGAGTCGCTCTTGAACACAACACTCTTCCACTTCATCTTCATGGTTGTTGGGTTGAATAATATTCTTATCTTTTGGTTATCACACCATTTTCAGAACCTCCATTTTAGTTTTGGGTCAATGCTACCAACTCCATTCAGTGTCACTGGTGCATTCAATAGAAGTAATTCAGTTTATCTTTGCTACAATACTCTTGAGCCTTCATTTCATGTCTGCCTTTCTTAATCTAGTTCCATGTAAACATCATTCTGATCATTTTGTCTCACTCATCATACCTATTTCATGTCGTTGATGGGGGATACATCAAGGCCCTCCTACAACAGGTTTCTTCCTGTCGACATCATCATATCATCCAAGAAGTTGACTTAGAAACACCCTTTGGTATGTTGGTGCTTACATACATTAATGGTAGGTTTCCTCACTCTTGGCGACAGGTTTACATCAATGGCCTTCGACCAAATGATTTTTTTTGGTGTTCGACATCAATTCATTCATTCACACCATACAGATTTTACTATAGTACCTCGAGCGCCATTAAAATCATTAGTGGTTTCTCTCACATATGGTAATGAATTACATCATTGGTCAGTAATTAGATGGTGTCTACCATGTTCGACTCCAACTCAGTGATTCACATGGTCAAACTCATGCATTGATTTGTCGTGTGAATGAGATAGAAGACCTCAAATCTAGTTTCATCCATCTAGACTACAATTTCAGAAGTTATACAAATACCACAATGTAAGATGGTCATGATCATATAAATAGTTGTCCAGTCATGGGTCCACCAATTGCATCTGTGGACGTGTTGTTTGATCATTGTACATGTTATGTTATCTTATGAGTTGAGTATGGGTATGCCTCCCTCGACAAAAAAATATATCATGTTGTAAATGTGTTGTAATAGATGAAGCTTGTCAGTTGTCCTTGATCCCAACTTGTCACAAGATAAAGCACTTCAATCATTAGTCATCATCTCTGACTTTGCGCTTTAGGGGGAATTTTGTCATAAGAAATTTTGTCACATCCAATCAGTGAGCCTCCTAATGGGATCAACCAACATCCTATTTCCACTTGTCACCATCTTGTAAAAATCCCTAAGCATGTACTTTTCATTTCCCAGAGTTTCAGCCCTAAACTGCTTCATCTGAATCATTTTGAGGACCAACGCACCCTATAAGCCTATTGGGGTGCGTTCACTAGTAGGTTGCCCCACTATGGCCTACATTGGTCACCAACAGGATTCTCCACTTTGCACCTGCATTGGTTCTATGAATTTGGGTGACCTATCAGGATTCCGGAAGCTTCCCCTTCTAGGAGTTTTCAGAAGTTGTTTCAACTACTTACCTTGGATAAAACATTTGGATCCTATCCTTCCCTACTTTGGAGTTTTCACTAGTTATCCTTTGATCCTATCCCTCCATCAAAGGTGGATCTCTTACCGTATATTGGTAATTGGATAAGAAATCCCAACTTAACTTATATTCTCAGCCTTCTATGTGGTTTGGGGTTGGATTTTGGAGACTGATTATGCACTTATGCTGCTGTAGTGAGTTTTCATCATCTTATGCATTTAGGGTGATTGGAGGTGCATATTGTGACAAGGAAAGTACAAGTCAACAACTCAGAGGAGCTCTTCTACAAGATCAACTGCCACTTATGGTTGTAATCTCCATCCATTTATATTAATGCAAAGAATTCATTTCTTTCCTATATGTCATGTTGTTATTTCATATATTTCAATACCATGTCAATCTGTTGAATGAATTACTTAGTGATATTGCATAGATCTCGTAGTTTCTTGGCTTGTGTTATCTGACTATGTAAGTTCCAATTTCATAATTTAGAGCTGGAATTGGAGCTTCCAAGCTAAAGAAGGAGTGAAGCATGAAAAGGATTTTAGGTAGGCCTCACTCCATCATCTATTTACTTTAAGGAAAAGCATTGTGTTCCTTATCTCTCTATTGTTCTAGGTTATCCACCGACATAGGGGATATACTTTTGTCTGCAATGATAAATATCGTATAACACATTGGGATGAGTAAATAAGGATGCATAGCTGAGGGTAACAGAACGATGTAAAATTAGATTTTCTATCAGTGCTGAGTTTATTGATGAAGTATATCTAGACGTGGTTCCCCTTAATGTATGTGGAGTCGTGTTTGGGAGTCCATACATATACATGTGAGATGCAATATTCATTAGGAGAGACAATTAGTACTGACTCATCAAGGATGGAAAACCATTCATCATCAATGTGCACAAAGGAAAGTTGAAAATCTCACTGGTAAGTGCCAACGAAGCCAAGAAATTGATCAGTTCCAGCAAGAAGTATGTTTTGTTGTTTTTAAGAGAAAGTCAGCCTCAAGAGGAGTCAATAAGAGTCATGGCATCCCTAGAGGGGTGTACTAAGAAACAAAAACAACAACTGGAGGAGTTGTTACAGGCATACAAGGATGTGTTCCAAGAGCCGAAAGGGTTACCACCTAAGAGAGAAGTGGAGCATGAGATTTATCTATTGCCGGACTCCCCATTGCAAAATATTGGGTTGTACATGAATTATGTTTTAGAATCAAGTGAGGTGAAGAAACAATTGTAGCAGTCATTGGAATAGGGTGTCATTTGACTGAGTACATCACCATGTGTATAGATTATAGGGCGTTGAACAAAATCATGCTCAAGAATAGATACCCCCTACCCAGGATAGATGATCTACGAAATTAGTTGCAGCAAGCAAAATAATTCACCAAATTGGAATTGAAGTCTATATATCACAAAGTTCGAGTCAAAGAAGAAGATACATGGAAGACCACCTTCAAAACCAAGTAAAGTTTATATGAGTGGTTAGTCATGCCATTTTTCCTATGTAATGCAACTACTACAATTATGAGATTAATGAATTATGTACTATTCCATTTTATAGATTGATTTGTTATTGCCTCTTTGGATGATATACTGGTATATAGTGCTACCTGGGAGGAGCATATTTCACATTTGACGTAGGTGTTGGAAACATTGAAGAAGCACCAATTGCTAGAAAATTTCAAGAACTGTGAGTTTGAACAACATTCTTTGGTGTCTTTGGGGTATGTAATTAGTGGAGGATAACTAAATATAGATCATTCAAGATGGAGGCCATCACGAAATGGCTAGTTCCTACTAATGTTTGTGAGGTTAGGAGTTTCATTAGGGAAACACAGTACTTGAGGAAATTCATAGCCTTATTTTCTGTAGTAGAAACACTGCTCAATGCCATAATAGCAAGTGGCAAGAGTTTCCAGTGAGGAAACGTTTAGTAGAGGTCTTTCAAGGAGTTAAATAAGAAGATTATTAAAGCACTAATTCTACTATTACCAAATTTTCATTGACCCTATTGTCACTTACTGAAAAATTGTTCGAATGGTGCCATGTGATGTCAAAAGAGTTTAAAACAGTAGAGAAGTTTGAAGTCATATTTCAAGCCACATAAGGAATCAAAGTCTACATTGGACCCTCTCCAATGGAAAGTGCTCTAAACAAGCTTTCCAATGATATGTGGAAGTCCAAAAATAGACTCCTGGATCAAAAGATATGGTCTTCTGAAGTTTCAAGGATTGAAGCCTTGGGAAGGCATATTAGAAGATCAATGATCACACATCAGAGCATCAAGAATATTGTCGATCACACATTTGAGCATCAAGCATATCGATGCATCACACATCATAGGTCCAGTGACATTAGGCATATCGGTAATCACACCTCAGAGGAGATTGATGCATCACAATATCGCAACATTAGAAAATCGACAATTGAAGAATTGAAATTTCTAAAAGTGTAAACATTTTCAAAGTTCTAATATTCAAAAATTTCTGATAATGTTAAAAACCACTAGGGAACGTTGATAAATATTAACAAAGGATTTCATCACAAAACCAAAGGTGGGTGGGCCCTTTTCTCTCTTCTCTAGTAGGACATGTGGCAACATATGATTGGCTTCGATAAGCTACATGTGGCAGCATATGATTGTCTCTGATAAAGACACATGCTAGAATATTATTGGTTTTGATAAGCTATAGTGGAATCTGACATTAGCATGACATGGTAATATGGTAGAACATGTGGCAAGCAATTTTGGCATTTTGAGGGGGCGTATGGGAGAAAATCTAGGTGACACATGTCACCGCTCAAGAAGTGTCACGTGGAGTGATGACATCATATCGGAGGTTGCATATCAGAAAATTAGAAATGTCGCAACTACAAATTTATTTCCCTGATTGGAAACCTCTTATGAGAGGGGCTCGGATATTTGGCTAGTGCATGGTCTAGAAGAAAATAAAGAAAAAGGGGCTGAGAGTTGTTAACAGAGGAAAAACAACCCCTGGGTAGGAAAAAAATGCCCTAATGCCTTAAGGCTAAGCCTCCATCACCACACCGAGTCCCATGGAGAAAAATAGAAAGGGGCTAAACAAAAGGGGCCAAGGACATTGAAACTCATTTTTTTCATAATGTATGTTAATAATAAGGTTTTGATAAGGTATAGATGTGTTATAACACTATTGAACTAATACTGAGCATATTGGGCTCTAATAGTGTAATGAAGAATTTTAAAGAGATGGATGAGTCGATAGCTATGATTCCTAAATGCCATCAAGGCCACGATAGTTAATCACTCCTAGCTCCAAAGAGTGGGGAATTCAGGTGGTTAAGAGGAAAGCGGAAAGTGAACCATTCGAATCATTGTGGCAGAGACGTGACTTGATCAGAGGTAATCACGGGAACGACAAAGAGATATTTTCCTCAATCATCATTCAGTTTTCCTTATTTCCTTTATTTTGTAATTTTTTTATTTTAAAGAAAGGAATTGAATCCTTTGTAATCATTTAGTCATCAGACCCTTTTCACAATGAGACAGCTAGTCGATCAGAGAACTAGAGGTCAATACAGATATTTTGTAACTATTTTTCAAGATCTCCCTCTCCTTATAAAAAGAGGGAAGAAACACTTAACAAGGGTTCCCGAATTCTGCATCTAAGAGGCTTCAATTTTGTGGTTCCACATTGGTTCAATTTTCTTTTTCACGAGGGGCTTGAGCTATACAATCGCTAAATGTAATGGACTAGTGATTTGGACTCCATCTTGAAGGTTAATGAAATGGTTTTTTTGATTCCAATCAAAGGAATGTGCAATATGTTTCTCCTTTGTTTATCACTTCATGTATGTCTTTCCTCCTCTAAAATAGTGTAATGAAGCTACTGGTATCACTCCCATTCATGGTTGTATATTTGTTGTTAAGTAGTAACAATACCTACGTTAGCTACATATTTACTTTTTTTTTTTTAATAACCTACATTACCTATAATGTGCACATATTTACTTAATCTTATTTAGTGACAAATGTATTCATGAGGCATAGAGTTTGAGACCTTAAATCACACTCCACACTTTTATATTTTCATCTCCTCACTCTTCGATATTTATACTAGATAATGTTGCTTAGGATTTTTTGTTTTGTCCATCCCTCTACATCGATTTCCCTCCTTTCCTTCCTCTTGTTCATCTATACTATAAAAAAAATGTTAAGTTTCCTATTGTTGTGTATCGGCCAAAAGAACCAAGACATTTCCCTTTAAGATTATCCATATTTACCCCTTAAGTATTTATATATATGTGTTTTCTTGAGTTTACCTTGATGAAGGTATAACAACCCTGGTAAAAAATCCATGTAAAAATATATAAGGCCATGGTTGATGGGACAATTATTCCAAGATGAATGTTGGGCAAGACATCCTAGGGGGTGTTGATTTGGTTTTTTATGGCCAAGGAAATTGGAAAAGGAAATGACAAAGGCTTTGGAAAGGAAAATGGGAGTTTGGCACAAATATTTATGAAAATAATGGAAATTAAGAGAAAAAGGAGGTGAATGGTCACATGTTGAATGTGAGGAGGAAAATGAAGGAAAATAATGGAAATTTAAGAAAATAGAGGCCTCATTCATAAAAAGGCTTCTAAGGATCAGTGGGCAAGCTTGATCAATTTAGTTTTGGAGCTCTCTCATTATTCTTTCTCTCTCTCACTCTTGGACACTTAGAGTTTTCTTGGAGCACTTTGGCATTGGAAAAAGAAGGCAAGAGGAAGAAAAGATCAAGCAGGGAAAGGCAAGATATAGCAGCTACAACATTTTTGATTGCAGGTATCAACTTGCATTTGTATTTTCCTTGCTATATTTGGCATACATGATATTTCATGTGGTTCTTTTCCATCATGGCATGGGTTTTTCCAGGTGTGACATTGTTCTTCAACCTAGCCTTCCCATTTCTTGATAGCTTTGATGAGATGGGTTTATCATATTCGGTTAATGTGGGATGGCTGGATGGATTCAAAGCCTAGTGGGGTGGATCTTTGAAATGAAAAACACATGGCCTAGTGGTCCATGAACCAAACTGTGGATCATGGTAAATCCATTGGCCTAGTAACCCGTGAACCAGAATATGGGTTGCGGTAAAGCCAAATTGTGTGCCTTAGTGGGCCTATAAATCCTTGCTGGTGAATGGAGGGATATACGGTAAAGCCAAGAGGTGGATTTCTCTTCATTGGGAATAATAGTCTCGGGATGGGATGTATAGTAAAGCATGGAGAGTGTGCCTTGGTGTAAGGCCTAGTGATACCTGGATCAAATTGTGGCTTGCGGTAAATCCTGAGAGACTAGGAGACACTCAAATTCCTCACAGTGTAGGTGGAGAACTTCAGTGGCATCCATGCTTGTTGGTGTTTTTTTGGTGTGTTCTATGAGTCCCACATTCATACTTGGAATATGGCATGGGTGTGATTGGCTAAAGAGAGACTTGTCTCAGGAAATCTATGGTCAGGTGGAACATGGTGGTCCCATATCTGATTGGTTTATTGCATTCATTAATGAGAAATTCATTCCATTTATTTTTATGTGTAAATTTATTGATGTATATGTGGATTTTATGGCTGATATGTTTATGATATTTCTGTCCCTATTACGTTGGTTATATGTATGTTTTATGGCAACAACTATGGATGGCTCTCAACATATTTTTACTTTTAAGTGAATGGATAATGTATTTATGGACTAATAGATGATAATGTAGCAAAGTACATGAGAGAACAATGGTTCATAGTGATTCTCAAATAAGTATGAGATCCATACACTTAATTCTGTTGTTTACACCTGTAGGTTACATGTTGATGATATGTTAAATGAAATGTCTGTCATGGCTAGTAGTGGTCTAGTTAACGTTTCTTTGGCATCATTGTTTTCCTATTCTTTACTGATCTTAAGCTATCACTCCATTCTTGGCAGTGACCTGGGCTCTGGGCTTGAAAAAATGGCTTAAATCCTGGGGTTACTGGCATAGAACTAGAAAATTGGCTCCCTGTACACTGGCACATAATCCTGTGAGAGAGAATTTGGGTTTATCGACGTTGTCATCCCTATAACATGAGAGTGATTGAGGCATAAGGTGGTTAAAACTTTAGTAGGACCCAAGGGAAAGTTGTCTGAAGTGTTGAATTGGTTTTTGTGGGTCTTGAAGTTGACGTTAGATGACTGTGTGTGATGTTTCCATCAATTCCACTTCCTTAGGGTCACATAGGAAGTAAAATCCAATCATAGTAGCCTCTCATCGCATGTTTACCCCAGTTGGCTAGTTACTTGGGTAGATGTGGAAGGAGGATATTAAAGAGTGGTATCAAATCATGGTTCACCCCTCAAAATGGATGGGTAGTGTGTGTTGGTCATGCATGCATGTCAGTTTCATGTGTATCTCTTACACTTGCATTCCATGTGCTTGTTTCATTGCATATTGTTGATCATCATTGTAGTAAGATTGCAATGAGGAACTTGATGTTGATTTTGTGGAATGCATTGTTGCGAGTATGTGACTAGTTACATATTGTTGTATGTCTCTTACAAGTTGATTATATGTTGCTTGATTACATCTTTCTATGTTAGGTTGCATTCCCATATGTTTGATTAAATTTATCAGTCTTGTAGGTTGGTTACTAGTATTGATCGCTTATGCTCGACTACATGCATTCATGATTGTGTGTAGTTGATTAGGCATTGCTTATGCATGCTGATGGTTGCATGTGGCAATGTGTACGATGGAGTAATGGTTGTTGTCATGAATGAGGTCATGGTTTATGTAGTTGATATGGTCATGCATTGATGACTGGACTCTAGCTAGAATGATGTGGATATGGTTTGGTACTCATGTGTTATATGTCTATATGCAGTTGTTATGCATGTATGGTCTTAGTTATAGTTATTCATGAATGGTAGGTCAAACATGCCTTGTGAAGTCATGGTATGAAATTTAGGTCATCATGGTGCTATTGGTATGTTATGGTGCTGATGTGTTGAATTAGGTAAAGCAGGCGATGCATATCATCAAAGTGAAGTTGCAGCATTGAACCTCAAGGCAAGAGCGTGTCATCATACAGGTTTGTATGTTGGTCATGCATGTATGTAGGTTAAGGATTGTTATATTCATTAGGGTTATATACATTAGTTTTATGTACATGTCTTTTGATGTTATGGTTACGTACATGATAGATGATAGTTAATTAGCATAGTCATATGCACATGAGTCGGATAGTCAAGAATGATGGTAACATGTGGTTGTATGCATTGCTATTGTTGTTTTATGTTAGATAACTTGATGATTAGGTTATATTTTGTTGATGAGAATGATATATAACTTATTGTCGTTATATTGTATTAACTTGATGATTAGTGTTATTTCATTGAGATCTTGATGTTGTAATTTGGATTGGTCATATGCGTGATGGTTATGTTCATTGCATTGAAGATCTTGATGTTATATGTATTGTGTTAACCTATTTTGACCTATGTAGATGGTTATGGTTGCGATATTTAGGTATGAGCCAACATATTTGTGATATGGTGTCATACTAATCTAGATTGATCGTACATAGGTAATTGTTAAGCATGAATGACAAATTATTATGAGCTAATGATTTGAACATGTTAGTAGTTATTGTTATGGATATCATGATTTATGTTTGAGTTGATATGTTGTGAAGTTGTATAGTGATAACTTGGATTGATTATGCAGACAAGATCACCTCCCTTGAGATAAATTAAGGTATGAATTTTCTTATGTCATATATTTGGTACTTGTCTATTTGATTATCTTGTCTAGTTGATTTATTTAACATGGTATGGTTGCAAATTGGTTGAATGTTTGATTTATTAGATAATATGAGTATGTGTTCAAATGATCTTGTTTTAAGATCACTGTAATAACATATGTGTTGAGACAGTTGATATGTACTTTAGTGTAGTAGGTGACAATTGTAGCATTATGCCTAATGACTATGAGTTGACTATGGATTATGACATGATCGTTAGTCTTGGTAATGGTTGATTTCAAAGTGATAGATATGATTGTCTTGATATTAGGAACATGTGGTTGACATGTGTGAGTAGTTGCAGGAACATGCTTGTTATTAGCGTGACAAGGAAATAGTTGAGGTGTTTATATAACTAAGCCTTGATTGCAACAAGGAAAAGGTCAAAGAAAGGAGTTGGGCAATTATGCCTTTGGCTATGTTTGGAAACCCTAATTCCAAACGAATGAGTGCTTTGCATACAAGAAGTCTTCCTAACCTTAATCTTGTTTGACATTATGTGGATACATGTTATATTCATGAAAATGTACTTGATAGTTATATTAACTAGTCTCTAGTTACAGGTCGATTTGTTAAAGGACTGGAGTCCCTTGAGAGATGGAGTGGATGTGTTCAGTTGCAAGTGAAATTATTAGCATAGAAAGATGAGGTAACTAGTGTATTGTTATGTTTATTTATGCACTAACAATTATGTGTTAATGACAACATGATGCAAGGAGTTGCATGGAAAGAGAGGTTGTGATGAAATCTCGAAGAAGGCACAAGTCGAGTTTTCCTTAGGAACCATGGGGATTGAGTCATGGTGTTTCTTGTTAGTATTGTGATTTTGGTCTTTTGTGATTGTTGCGTTTGATTTGCAATTTTGATTGTCTGGTGCATAGTTATGCCACTTGGTTGCAGTGTCGTATTGTTTTTGGTTTTCATGGTCTTCTTGTTGTTGTTTCCATTCTTTCCTTGTATTGTTTTGAGTCTTGGAAACTGGTTTGGAAAGATGAAAGTTAATGGAGCTTGGGGAGAGTTGTGTGGTACCCAACAGGTAATGTAAGACATGGATGAACCTCAGTGCATGAGTAAGTGCAGCGGAAATTACGACTATGAAAGTTGGTTGCACTAGCTACGTCCATTGTGGTAAATGGACAGTGGTAGTAAAGTAATGATAAACGTAAAGAAAATGGATCTAAGGCGTTAGATGCCTTGGCTATGTTGGGAATGGCTACTCTTAATGTTGCACATGTGTTGCATGAATAAAGGAAGTTCTCTTAAACCTTGACTTTGATATATGGTAATTGTGTTATGATCATGATTATGTTGATGTTTATATATGTATACATGTAGGTGTGTATGTATGTCATGTTTGACAAGGTCATCATGGATCATAGTTATTAACACTAACATTTATGTGTATGTATGCATATTTTTGTTTGATAGGATCATGATTGTTTATGCTAATGTTTACCTATATGTATGTATGTATCCATGTATCTATGTCACCGTTTGATAGATCACCAAGAATCGTTCTTGTGGATGAATGATTTCTTATGTAGGAAAATGAAATGAAGAAGCTCCTGCCTATGAGGAATCAAGTGGGAAGAGTAGTCATGACAAATATATGAGGTAAGTATCATGTGAATATGGATTTATATTGTGTGCTTGTATTATGCCTAATATTATGTTATTGAAAGGTTATATCAAGGGATACATCAACAAAGTGAAATCAATGTGGTCTATGGCATGCTAGGATAAGCATGGATAAGACACTAGAAGCAAGGTTTCTTGGTAAGGACAGTGTGGTTTTGGATGTGTGTTACTACTATTGTGCATATGTTGTATATGTTGTACATGTTGCATCTATGATGTTGTGTGCATGTGGTGTTGTGTATACATAGTGTGTGCACATGTTGTTTATGCAATGTTATGTATAGGATGGTACATATAGTGTTGTGCAAATATTGCAATGCTGGGTATAGATGGTGTTATGTACATGACGGACATGCGGTGTTTTGTGCATATGTTGTGCACATGTTTGATATGGTGTTGTGTACAAATGATTCTATCTACATGTTGGATATGCAGTGCTATGTACATATGGTGTTGTGTGCATGATTGTATAGGTAGTGTTGTGAGCATGTGGTGTCATGTACATGTGGTACAAGTGGCGTTGTGTGTAGGTGGTGTTGTATACATGTCATACGTGTGGTGCTTTGTACATGTGGTGTCATGTACATGTCATGAATGTGGTATTGTGTACACTTGGTATAGGTGGTGCAGTGTACATGAGGCATTGTGTACACATTGTGCAGGTGGTGCCATGTACATGTGATGTTTTGCACACATTGTGTAGGTGATGCTTTGTACATGTTGTACTGGTGTACATGTGGGATTGAATGCATGTCATACATGTTACGTTACGGGCATGAAGTACTATGTATGTGCATTGTGTCGTCATGGTATCGTGACATATGCATTCATTATGTTTCACTTTATATACGTATTTGTGTGGTATTGTACACCAAGTGTAGGTGTATGTGTTGTATGTCAGGTGTAGGTGCATGTATTGATGGTGTTGTATGCAGTTTGTGATTGTATGTGTGTGATGCACACTATGTGTATGTGCACGTGGTTTAGGAGAAGGCACTAGGTGTTTGTCTGGTGTGGAAACTGATCTGAAGTGTGTATGAAATAAAGAAAGGTAGAAGCTAAGGATTCATTAAAGGATAAGTATCAACATTTTATTTCAATTTATTATGCATGTGATTTATGATTCTAGTCTATGATTATTACATGTGATCTATGATTTTGGTTTATGATGGTTACATGTGATTTATGATTTCGATCTATGATGGTTGTGTTTTGCGCTAACATGATGTGATATGTTGTATATGATGATTTGGTAAAGATGCTAGTTTGACTTGTTGTGACAGAAAGAAAACAGAGTTGCAAGTGTACCTTATTGATGAACTACCAATGAGGTATGATGCGAATTTATTTTGATTTATTTTAATCTAATGGAAGTTATGTACTTGGTACAAGAAGAACGGAAATGCCCAGTTGAGTGGCCAAAATTGACTACTAGAATTAGCAAGAAAAATGAAATAAATTGGAACATGCAACAGTATGTTGATAAATCACTTCAGGAGTAGGGCCATTGTGGGTCATTGGTACCCAATAGTGCCCATTGATTGCCATGATCATGCTATGAAAGGTATGATGGTTTTGAGGTAGGGATATGCCAAGTTGGTTTTTGTATCCTTCGATGTGAGGAAGCCTTGCCAAGGGATGGACAACTCGGGATGGGGGTGCCAGTGGAACTTGGAAGGTGATTGATTGCATGAAAGGGATTCACCAGATTTCCCAAGGGATTGTGTAGTAGAGAAGTGAAGGCTGAGGATGGATTTTTTTTGGTCATTAACATTTCCATATGGAATCAGATGCACATTGGGAGTGCGCCCTGGAACAGTGAGTCAGTAACTGTGCATTGAGAGGAAAAGTGGTGCAGGGTTATAACGCTAGACATTAGATGCAGATTTGATTTTGCAGTGGATTCTAGACTTCTTTGGAAGGAGGTGAATCTTGGTATTACTTTGAGGGTGGAGGTGTGAGCCTCCGAATTCCCTTGTTGTGGATGTAGGCATTGTATTCTTTTATTGTCTGGTTGAGAAAATGTTTATATGGGTATATGAGTATATTATTGTAAATATTGACTCGAGTTGTTTTATAAAGCTCCACAAACAATATGGTTATTTGCTGGTTGAAGAAAATGTGTATGTGTATATGTGGTTATTGTAAATATAATAATGAGTTGTGTTATAAAGCTCCAGTATGCGGTATGTTTATTATTTGGTCATGTTGTCATGATGTTTTTCTTTTGAGTGGGTCATTCATTGTAAATATTGCAACAAGCTATGTTATAAAGCTCCATGGGTAGTATGTTTTTTCCAGTAGTCTTGTTGGTTATAGGTGTCATTGAACATTGAGGATGGTGTTCCCCTAAGGAGGGGGGGGGGGGGTTCTATAACAACCCTAGTAAAAATTCCAAGTAAAAATATATAAGACCATGGTTGATGGGACACTTATTCCAAGTTGAATGCTTGGCAAGACATCCTAGGGGGTGTTCATTTGGTTTTTCATGGCTAAGGAAATTGGCAAAGGCAATGTCTAAGGCTTTGGAAAGGAAAAATGGCATTTTGGCACAATTATTTATGAAAATAATGGAAATTAGAAGAAACAAGAGGTGAAAGGTCACATATTGCATGTGAGGAGGAAAATGAAGGAAAATAATGGAAAATGAAGAAAATAGAGGCATAATTCATAAAAAGGCTTCTAAGTATTAGTGGGCAAGCTTGATCAATTCAGTTTTGGAGCTCTCTCATTATTCTCTCTCCCTCATTCTTGGACACTTAGAGTTTTCTTGGAGCACTTTGGCATTGCAAAAAGAAGGCAAGAGGAAGCAAATATCAAGTAGGGAAAGGCAAGATCTAGTAGCTACAACCAGGGAAAACTTTAGGGGATAATATTCCATGAATTTTCCAAGAAAAAGATTCACGAATTTCCATTTTTCTGAAAATGAATTCGTCCAAATTTTAAAGCATAAAATTATTTTACATTAAAAATCATCAATAATATATATTGACTAGTATAAAATAATTAAAAATATAAACATTTTTATAAAATTACAATCAAACATTTTAAAATTTGGATATTAGGGACTAGTAAGATTGCCAAGTTTGCTAAACTTTAAGATAAACTTTCATCCTTAAAATTTTCCCTAGCTACAATAGGCTTCATTGCAGGTATCGACTTGCATGTGTATTTTCCTTGCGATATTTTTCATGCATGGTATTTCATGCGGTTATTTTCTATCATGACATGGGTTTTGAAAGGTGTGACAATGTTCTTCAGCCTAGCCTTGCCATTTCTTGAGAACTTCGATGAGATGGGTTTCTCATATTCGGTTAGCATGGTATGGTCATATGGATTCAATGCTGAGTGGTATAGATCTCCAAATTGACAAACACATGGCATAGTGGTCCCTAAACTAGACTATGGATCACGGTAAATCCACTGGCCTAATATCATCTAAACCAAACTATGGGTTGCAGCAAAGCCAAATTGTGTGCCTTGATGGGCGTAGGAATCCTTGTCAGTGAATTACAGGATATACGGTAAAGACAAGAGGTGGATTTCTCTCTATTGGGCCTAGTAGTCCTAGGATGGGATATATGATAAAGCCTTGAGAGTGTGTCTCGGCGTAGGGTCTATTTATCCCTAGATCATACTATGGATTGTGGTAAAGCCTGGGAGACTAGGAGGCACTCAAATTCCTCACAGTGTAGGCAGAGAACTCTAGTGGCATCCATTCTTGTTGGTTTTTTTTTGGTGTGTTCTATGAGTCCCACATTCATGCTGGGAATATGGAATGAGGGTGATAGTCTGAAGAGATACTTGGCTCAACCAATCTATGGTCAAGTGGAACGTGGTAGTCCCATATCCGATTGGTTTATTGCGTTCATTAGTGAGAAATTCATTCCCTTGATTTTCATATGTAAATGTACTGACCTATATGTGGATTTTATGGTTGATATGTTTATGATATTTCTGTCCCTATTATGTTGGTTATATGTATGTTTCATGCCAATAAACTATGTATGGCTCTCAACATGTTTTTACTTGTAAATGAATGGATAATGTATCTATGGCCTTATAGATGATAATGCAGCAAATGACATGAGGGAACAATGGTTCATAGTGATTCTAAGATAAGTATGAGATCCCTATACTCAATTCTGCTATTTACACATGTAGGTTACATGTTGATGATATGTTTGATGAAATTTTTGTCATGGCTAGTAGGAGTCTGGTTAAGGTCTTGTTGCTTTTGCATAAGATTTTTTCTTGTTCTTTTACTGATGTTAAGCTATCACTCCATTCTTGGCAGTGACCTAGGCTCTAGGCCTTAAAAGGTGCCTTAAATCCTAGGGTATCTGGCACATAACTGGCAAATTGGATCCCTAGACATTGATACATAATAATGTGAGAGAGAATTTGGTTTTTTGGACACTTTTATGCCTATAGCATGAGAGACATTGTGGCCTAAGATGATCAAAACTTTAGTAGGAACCAAGGGCAAGTTATCTGAAGTGTTGGATTGATTTTTATGGGTCCTAAAGCTAATTTTGTATGATTGTGTGTGATGTTTTCATCGATTCCACTTCCTTAGCGCCACACAGGAAGTTGAATCCAATCATAGTAGCCTCTCATCGCATGTTTACCTTAGTTGGATAGTTACTTGGGTAGATGTGGGAGGAGGTTATTACAAAAGAAATATTGAACCATGTCCCTAAATTATCCATTTTCTGATTGCATGACATATGGTGTGCAACAGAAAAACCTAAGACAATCTTCAAAAGAACTCCTCTCGAATGACTTAGGCCCTGGTCTCCTATCAAGTTAGAGGTTGTCTCTAGGAGGCTTCTATATCTTCTAAAAGAAATTGTGTGACATGAGATAGAAAAAGCTACAACATATTTCTGGTGCCACTTCTGGGGAATGAATCAGAATATTTTTCCATGGGTACGAAAATTTTTACATTCCCTTTATCGAGTGAGCAAGGGAAGTGTGTGTTGAAGTATCTCACCTTGGAAACTCCACTGTTTGAATCTAATTTAAACATCTTTGCGGCTCCACTACTTGAATATTATTGTAAACACCCTAGAGACTCCATTGTCTATCTATTTGTTTGGTCATCGTAGCTTTCAAGAGCCCTCATAATTTCTCTGATGCTAAACAAAAAAAAACTTCCCCTACATCTGAACTTGAGATCATTCACCTAAAGGGGTTTTCAAAATGGCCATTCCTACATTATTGACCAACAAATTTTCCAAACCATATTTTTCTTCTATTTCTGGATAGCCCCATCATGTCCCTTCAGTTCATGAATGCTATACCTATTTGCATATATTTAGTGGAAACACCGATAGAAGGTTAGACCAGCACCTCAAGGATTTTCATGAATGCATGAAACAACAAGGCATTGTTTTTGAAGATGTGAAAATTAAAGTGTTCACGTATTCTTTAGGTGAAGATGCTAGAGTTTGGTACAAAACAATACCTCATGGTAGCATATGTTCCTTAAAGAGCTTTCACATAGCATTTAATCATTTTTGCAAAAGATTATATGTACTAGGTTCTCTATTTGAAGATTTTTGTGAACATTTTAATGTTGAAATTATTTGTGAGGATAATGATCATGCTGAAGATTTTTGTGGGGCTCAACTCCAAGAAAACAAATACTTGCATCAAGAATCATCACCCAACGATCAAGAAATGGAAGAAGGATGCATTATCAAGCTACAAGTAGACCCTCAGAGATATTATTTTGTCGAATCTGATGATTCTCCTTCTTCTTATTCGTATGAATCCGATGGGATGTTGAGCAATGAAGGACTGCAACAGTCCCAGTCAAGGGAAGATGTACAAAAAGAGGAGGCCCACCATGAGGTAAACAATCAGGCTCCAGTTTATGATTCACATCCTTCACCTGAAGAACAAGTTCAAGAACCTTCTCCCATCTATGACTCGGATGATTCAGAGGAGGAAGATATGGTTGTATATTGCCAAAGGTACCTGCTTACAAACAAGTGGGGAGAAGATTACCAACAACAAAGACTTCAAGAGGAACCCAAACATGAAGAACCAAGCAATGTCTTTGGCTTCCTGTTACAGAAATATTCTTGTCGCGAAACTATTCAAGAGAAGGAGACAACAAAAAAAAATTCTCGTCTGTTTTATGACCTAGTAGTTGACTACATGACAACATTCTTTGGTCAGCAGTAGATGTTGTTTATGAGGTACGTATCAATTTTTTCATTTGAATATTTTTCATGGTGCATGCTTGTTTTGATTTTTAAATCTCAGCAACATGGAGGCATTAGGTCTAGCACCCAAAAGCTAACTTGGTACCATTGGAAGGTTGACCTCACTTGGGTGAATTGAGTCATATGCATAAGTAGGAGTTGTATATAAATAATATCACTAGCTGAGCATTTAATTTCTAGTTATTAGAATTTACATTTCTGCATTTCAGTATTATGAGGAAAGGACTCTTAGGAGATAAATTTCCAGGGAGTTTTTATAATTTTATAGGTTCATTATATTTTTTATTCCATGCCCAATGGTGAAGGTTAATAGTCTCCAAGTTATCAAAACCTTTCCAGTAAGGCATTGTCCCCAATTGGAGCCAATGTTGTCACGTACTGAAAAATTGTTCAAGTGGTGCCAAATGATGTCAAAAGATTGAAACATATAAGATACATTTGTAGTCATATTCCAAGCCATAGAAAGACTCAAAGCCTACATTGTACCCTCTCCATTGGAAAGTGCTCTAAACAAGATTTCCAATGATATGTGGAAGTCCAAAAATGGACTCTTGGATCAAAATATATGGTCTTCTGAAGTTTCAAGGATTGAAGACTTGGGAAGATATATCAGAATATCAAAAATTGCACATTGGAGTATAAGGCATATCGGTGATTGCACATTAGAGCATCAGATATATCAGCACATCGCACATTAGAGGTCAAACGACATCAAGTATATCAGTGACCTCACCTTAGAGGAGATCCGCACATCACAATATCATAACATTGGAACATCGGTAATCAGAGAATCATAACTTCTGAAAGTGTAAACCTTTTAAAAGTTGCGATATTCAAAAAGTTCCAATAGTGTAAAAATCCACTACGAAATACAGATAAATATTAACAAAGGATTTCATCGCAAAACCAAAGGTGGGTGGGCCCTTTTATCTCTCCTCTAGCAGGACACGTGGTTGCATATGATTGGTTCCGATAAGCTACACGTGGTAGTATATGATTAGCTCTCATAAATACATGTGGCAGCGTATTATTGGTTTTGATAAGCTATAGTGGAATATGATGTCAACATGACATGGCAATATGATAGGACACGTGGCAAGTAGTTTTGGCGTTTCGAGGGGGCCTATGGGGGAAAATATGGGTGACATGTGTCACCACTAAAGAAGTGTTACATGTAGTGATGATTTCATATCGGAGGTCACATATTAGAGAATTAAAAATGTTGCAACTCCAAATTTATTTCCCTGATTGGAAACCTCCAATGGGATGGGCTCCAATATTTTGCTAGCGTGTGGTTTAGAAGAACTTAAAGAACCAGGGGTAGAGAGTTGTTAACAATGGAAAAATGGCCCCGGGGCAGGAAAAACATTCCCTAGCACCTTAAGGCTAAGCCTCCAGTCACCGCACCTAGTCGCATGGAGGAAAATAGAAAGGGGCTAAACAAAAGGGTCCGAGGACATCATAACTCATTGTTTTCGTAATGCTTGCTAAGAATAAAGTTCTGATAAGGCATAGCTCTGATATAACATTATTGAAATAATACTGGGCATATTGGGCTTTGATAGTTTAATGTAGAAGTTTAAAGAGATGGATGAGTCAGTAGTTATGCTCCCTGAACACCATCAATGCCACCACAATTGATCACTCCACGCTCCAGAGAGTGGGGAATTCAGGTGGTTAAGAGGAAAGTGACAAAAGAATTGGCCGAATCATTGTGGGAGAGACGTGGTATGATCAGAGGTCATCACAAGAATGACAGGGAGATATTTTCCTCAATCATCATTCAATTTTATTTATTTCTTTTATTCTATAATTTTTGAATTTTAAAGAAATAAATCAAATCATTTGTAATCATTTAGACATCAGAGCCTTCGGACGCTAAGACAGCTAGTCGATCAGATAGATGGAGCTCGGTAGAGATATTTTGTAACTATTTTTCAAGATCTCCCTCTCCTTATAAAAAGAGGGAGGGAACAATTAACAAGGGTTCCCGAATTTTGCATCCAAGAGGCTCAAATTCTATGTTTCCACATTGGTTCAATTTTCTTGTTCACGAGGGGCTTCAGATATACAATCAGTAAATGTAATGGAATGTTGATTTGGACTCCATCTTGAAGGTCAATGAAATTGTTTTGTTTATTCCAATTAGAGAAATGAACAATATGTTTCCCCTTTGTTTATCACTTCATGTATGTCTTTCCTCCTCTGAAATAGTGTAATGAAGCTATTGGTATCACTCCCATTCATGGTTGTATATTTGTTGTTATGTAGTAGCAGTACCTGTGTTAACTACATATTTACTTGTGTTATTTAATAGCCTACAATACATGTAATGTGCGCAGATTTACTTAATTTGATTGGTGACAAATGTATTCATGAGGCATAGAGTTTGAGACCTTAATTCATGGTCCACTCTTTTCACATTTTAATCTCCTCACTCTTCCATATTTGTTCTGGATATTATTGCTTAGGATTTTGTGTTCTGTCCAACCCTCTGCATCGATTTCCATCCTTTCCTTCCTCTTGTTCATCTATACTATGAAAACAATGTTAAGTTGCCTATTCTTGTGTGTTGGCCATGTTAGCCTCCTGTTACAACAGGTGTTCATCTTTCATGATTGATAGTTTTACCTGCCAAATATGTCATCTTTCATGTTGTAAGGTTCCATATTTCCAGAAAAAGGCCAAAGAAGAGGCCATGAAAGTATGCCAGTCAAAATTCCACTGCTGTATTCCAATTTTGATGACTTAACCATTTTTGAAGAATGTTCTGTTAAGGGAAGTCCAAACAGCTTAATCTTGGCTTCCCTAGGTTTCAATTTCCTGTTTTAGAATATAGAGAATGATATATGTCCAAACAGCTTAATCTTGGCAGATTTATAGATAGGTAGAGAATCAAAGGAGCCCAACTGCTTAATCTGGGCCCTTGGTAGAAATAAGTGTAGATTTAGATAGGAGGGCAGTCAAAAGAAAAATTGTGAAGCTGGGTCTGCAAGTCTAAGTGCACCTACCAAAAAGAAGAAAAAATGTTAGGAAGGTAGGCTGGGTAGATAGCTATGTAGTTGCAGAATCATGACTTGTGATCCATTTTTTGTTGTCAAGTGTCATATTTATTTAGATCACAAGTTGGAGGCAGTTTTCCATTTGGAGGAGCTCAAACTGGACATTACTAACTTCCCCTTCTTCTTCTTTCCCGAATCACTTACTAACTTCCTTGAAGAGGTCAAGATCTACTTGATTCCTCTTAGTTTCATCATTTTCCATTATATTTGCCTAAGTGAAGGTCCTCTTGGCTTAGGAGTACTGTTGTTTCACTCTATGAGTCACTTTTTCCCCAAAATAGCCTAAGGTCCCATACTTAGCGCTTTCTGGTCATTTTCATATTAACTCCTAAACTCTATTATCTAACTCCCTAGTCTATTCCCTTATCCCCTATTATGAAAAATATATAAAATCCCAAAAATATTAAATACCCCGTCCCTGGCACTATAGCCATATAATATCAAGTTTGGGAAATGTTGAGTTCACCAAGAACTTGACATTAGCCTTCCACGTTCAAACCCTAGGATTAACTTGGCATCTGGTTAAGTTAATAACCTTTTCTTTCCCCTTTACCCATAAAAATTTCATCATTCTCACCCCCTCTCGCTGATTGTTTAAAGTTTAGTGTTAAAATGTTTGAATAAACATTGAACTTTACCCCCGGTGCGCAAACCATGTATAAAACCCACTTTTCCGCCCTTATCCTAAGGTTTTGCTCATAAACATTTAACCCCCGCTCGTTTATAACCCCATAACCCACTTCCCTAATGTTTTAAACCCCCCCGTCACATAATAAATTAATCAAAAGGTGCGCGGGCCCCGTCCCTTATCCCTCCGCCGCCTTACCCATCCCGCCAACTGTCCGATCGCCTATGCCTGAGATCAACGGCAGGTGGGCTTTTTCATCTCCGAAGCCATCGATGTTTAGCGTTCGGGAGTTCGGCAGTTTTCCCGCCATACTCCTGCCACGCGTCACCCTCCCGGGTGTGGCAGAGCCCCCTCCTCCCAAACCACTCCAGTGCAAAGGCGGTGCTCTCGAAACCACCAAATCGCCCTCCCCTAGGTGACGTCAGCGCCACGTCCTTCGCCCAGTGACGTCATCCTACTGCGTCATCTGCCTGCGTCGGCCTCCTGCCACGTCACTGCCATCGTGTACCACCATGTCACTTGCCGTACTGTTGACGTCATCAGCTGACGTCCTCCTGCCACGTCACCCACTGTACTGGGTCCCACATGCTGACGTCATGCTGATGTCATCACCCAAAAAGGCGCGAAAGGCAAAAATCGTGCTTAGGAAGCTCGGATTCAGATTCTGAGGCAGTTTTTCATGCGCGATTAGCGCCTAGCGCTAATCGCGCATGGCTATGGGAAATGGGCCAAAATGGAAATCCCCTCATCGCGCAACCCCCAGCAAGCCCATAAGGGGCAGAATGACTCGTTTTTCTTCGCGAAGCATTCAGAAAGGGGCAAACACACTTTTTAAAGCAACAGAGGGCCGAGCAGCTACCATGAAGGATCGATGGGACAGTATAAACCATTCAGAAGATTTTAAAGACTCCAGGATCAGCACCAAAGAGTATCAGGAAGCGACAAAGATTATCAGTTCAGCAACATCAAATTAGGTGAAATTAAAAACCTTCATCAAAGTCAACAATGCAGTTAAGGCCATTTAAAAGCCTATCTGGTCAGGATTAGTGCACATTAATGCCAACAAAACAACAGCAAAACCAAGTTAAAGGTGGAGATAAAGGACAAATCACAGTTATTACAGGAGGACTGCACCGGGCTACCTAGGACAGACATTAACTCAGTTTTGATACAGCTGCCCTCAGCGCACCCCAAAGAGATTTTCATGCATTTATTTCAGGATAAGATTAGGTTAAAGTAATCCTTCTCTTTCAGACATGTTTAGGTCGGCTGTAATAGATTAGCTTTGGATAATTTTCCTTATATATACCGACCCTATGTATTGTTTGAAGGGTTGGTTGGTTGATAATCCTCATTAGAGACTCGCACTGGATATTTGAGGTGTTTTACTTAATCAAAGATTGTTGAAAAGCTTTGGAGGAATGACTGTCTGCTCTGTGTGTAATGGTTTGAAGAATTGAATGCGGAATTCTTGTGCTGCTATATGAATCAATAAGTTTTCCTTACCTCTGTTATTTCGATTTCACGTATGCTCAATTCACAGAACAAAGGATTGGCTTAGAATTTGCTTGGTTGCACTCTATGCTCAGTTTCTGTGGCTTCTTAATGTTTTCCTCTTGAATTAGGCATAAATATGAATTTTGTTATGGTTCATGTTTGACCTATTTTCATATATGAATGACTGTTATCTAGGAATTCTTAACTGCTCCTAGATAGGGCTCATTTGTTTTCTTGCTTCTAATTTGAATGAGAGATTCTTAATTGTTCCTCATTCCTTAGCCTTTAATCCATCTCTTTTACCTTGAATGATTGTTTCATACATAGCTAGCTTGCTCCATATTCCTTCCTGTGACCAAGAAAACGCACCAGCAGTCCTACTCCTTGACTCCACGCCCAATGGTTCTAGGACTTTCATGCTGTCCCTGCCTCTTTACTTGAAAGCATCATCCTTCCCACCAAAAACAAAACAAAACCCCTTGAACTCAATAACTAGCCTAAAAACATTATCAACAAAGCTAAATTCGAAAGAGAGAGCCCTCTCTAATTGCAGGTGGGCTAGAACCTACAGTCCAAAGATTGGTCTGTGGTTACCTCAGCCGTATCCTTTTGATGCTGACTAGGAGGACAACTTGAGTGATAACATAATGGTGACTCCACTGGGGACATCCTCAGTTATTTTCACAAATCAAGTTGGAAAACTCCGGAAGAACAAAAATCAATGCTGTCTGTTCCTTAAAACTACAGATGAAGTCTGAATGTCGGCCAGGAAGCCTTTGAAATTGTTCTTGCTTTGCAGTTACAGGAGTAAATAAATGTTGCTTCAGTCAATCTTCATGCTAGTTTTAAACTACAGATAGTTGTCCCCGAAATTTAATCAGTTCCTTGCCAATTCTAAAAAACATTCGCAGAAAATACCAAAACAAATTCAGAATCTGGCTCCCAAAAAGAATTCTCGTTATACTAGGTCAAATCTAGACCCAAATCCACCAGCTGCTTTTGAAAATCCGAACTTAATCCCAAAAATCCTTAGGAAGAAAGAACAAAGAGAAGATTTTGCTGATAATAGTCCTCAAGCAGTTCGCCCAAGCAGTGTTCCAACCCCTGTCAAAGTCTTATTTTGTTCAACCCCTACTTCCCCTTGTTCATCATCTACTTCCCAAAGCACTCCTTCCACACCTCCATTCACTACACATACTCCCATTACCACTACTGTTGTTCCAATTGTCCCAGTTGTTCCACTTATCCCTGTTGTTTCGATCGTCCCTGTAAACATGGCCAATAGATATGCACCCCTGCAATTACCTGCAAACCCTGGGGCTATGCCTCAGGATTATCAAACTAAAATCACATATTTTGATGGAACTAGCACTTGCAAAGCCCTTCAGCATACAAAGAAGATGCAAGACTACATTGAGAACTACGAAATAGATGATGATAGTGTGAGAATGAAAATTTTTGTTCAAAGTCTAACAGGTGATGTAAGAACTTGGTTCAGATCACTTGCTGCAAATTCCATAACTACTTCGGATGAGCTTTACCAATCCTTTACTAACAGATGGGAGAAAAAGAAAGACCCCTTGCACATACTTGCTGAGTACGATACAATAAAAAGAGGCCCTCAAGAGTCTGTCCTAGATTACTGTGCTAGATTCAATAATGTCTATAATGCAATACCACAGAACCTGAGACCTCCACCTGACCTTGCCTTGTATAAATTCCCTGATGGATTTGACCCAAATATGGCCTACCAGTTAGAAGAAAGAGCCCCTCAAACCCTTGCAGACATGCAAAATGTTGCTGTTAGCGTAGAGGCCAACCTGATTGCCAAAAGAAATAGAGCTAGAATGGAGAGAAGAACCACTTTCAAAGAATAACCCATAGCCTTAGATCAGAAACTTGATGCTATTATCAATGGCATGCAAAGGCTGGGAGACAGAGTAGAAAGTGTTGAGAGGAAATCATCATGGGAAGGACAACAGTCCAATACAATAAGGAACCCAAATTTCAGGAAAACGAAGAACACAAATGCTAGTAGGTCTAGTCCAGACCATGATATAAGACCACCTTTTCATGAAAATTATGCGGAAGCATCTACATCTAGTGAACCCCCAGAGGACACTCACATGAACTTGGTGGATTCGAGGGCTGAGCAACAAATTTTCCTAACTCAACAAGACCAAGATGAGCATGACTTTAATCAATTTCAGACTAAGTCTGGTGAGTCTTTTGATTTTAAATAGGGCTATGATACTGCTGTGTATGAGGTCCACAAACAATATAAGCTGAGAACTAGGACCATTGACATTCCTGAACCTAACAAACCAAAGGATGGCAAACAACCCAACAAGACTAGAGGCAAGGCTATCATAACAGAACCAGCTGATAGATCTGTCCCAAACCCGCATCAAGTGACTGTAGAGGACATAACACAAATGCAGCCTTCTATTGACTAGCCTCGACCACCTTCCTCCTCGAAAGAAAATGTGAACAACATTCCAAAAAGCCCTCCTAAAACAGAAAAACCGCAATCAAACACTTCCCATAACACTGATAAACAAGACCAAGTTGTTGATACTCCAATGGAAAAAGGGAAACCTACTTCTCACATTACTGAAACCCAATCTGAAAAATCATTTGACTTAGAGGCAGAAATAGGTAAATTGAAGATATCCATCCCCTTATCTAAACTGGCAAAACATGATGTGTATAGGCAACAAATTCAAAGGTCACTTCAAATGCCGGAGGTAAAGGATGATGTGAATGTTCTTGATGATCAACTTGAGCTATTGTTTGGTCCAGAAGTTAATGGAAAATCAACATATGGATCTGTCTTGCCCTTTTATGTTAGTTTACATATACATGAAAAATTCCTGCACAATGCCATGTTTCACTCAGGTGCCTCCCACAACCTTATGCCCAAAGCTGTAATGGAAAAGCTGAACCTTGATGTTACAAGACCCTACAAAGATCTATTCTCCTTTGACTCAAGTCAATTCAAGTGTTTAGGCCTCATCAAAGACCTGTGTGTCTCCTTAGTCCAATTTCCTAACAAGACAATCCTCATGGATGTGGTGGTTGCTGACATTCCACCAAAGTATGGCATGTTACTGTCAAGATCTTGGGGAGAAAAACTCCAAGGATCCCTCCAATTAGATCTCTCTTATGCCACTATATCTGTCTTTGGGCAACCAAAGAGACTGTATAGAGAAACACTGATGAAATATGTGGTAACTAGTGAGAGCAAGCCTGAAAATTTTCCCATTTACTCAATCCATTCTGATATGGATTCCTTTATTTTATTTAATGATGAAATAAGTCCTCCAATTGATGACAAGCCGTTGGATTTAGAAATGAACACACACATCAATGAAGAATCGGTTTCCCATACTGATACAACTGTCAAAACAATCAAGGCAACCAGCTTACAAGAAGAACCTCCCCAAACAGAAAATTCAAATCTGTCCGCTGCAAGAATGACTGAAACTCTTGACACTAACCACAAGCAAGAAATCGTATGGTATTTAGAGTTTGATGGCTCTATCAACAAGTTAGGAGTAGGGGCAGGTGTCTGGATTCAGAATACCCATAACAACCATGCAGAAGGCCATGCCTACAGACTAAACTTCAAATGCACTAATAACATGGCAGAGTATGAGGCTCTCCTCTTAGGCCTTAAACTGCTCAAAGCTCTAGGAGCTGCAAAAGTATCCATTTTAGGTGACTCTGATTTAATCATACAACAAATGAAAGGTAATTTTGTTATGAATAACAATAGAATGAGGGCCTATAGGACTGCTGCCACTAGTATACTCAACACATTCACTGAATCCAAGCTTGCCAAGATTTCAAGAGAGCATAATATTCATGCACATAGCCTGGCCACTTTTGCTAGTACATGCAAGCTTCCCTTTGAACCAAATCATCATTTCAATACTGAAATAAAACATAGGCCCACTGTCCCAAATAATGTTAAATATTGGAAAGTGTTCAAGAATGATGCCCATATTAACAATTTCCTCACCCTTGAGCATGAGTTTTCAAATATTGACATTGACATGGATGCTATGACAGATGAACAATAGCAAACCAATGAAAATCAGCAGGCTGTAATGCCTATAACGGCCAAACGAATGCTGAACCCAACTGTTTTTGATAATACAAATATAGAAGAACTGAAACTGATGCATTTGGAGGAAATAGCCGAAACAGAGGCCGAGATCATTGATCTAAAAGATAACTTACTCCCTGCTGGCCTCACTCCGTTGGAAGACATGTTTGATGCTAATGATGTTCCCAAGAAACCAAAAATGCAACCCCTGAATGCTGCTATAGAAGAACACAACATTGGGACAACAGAGAATCCCAAAATGATCAAATTATCCAAAAATCTGCCATCTGATCAAAAGCCCAAATATATTGATTTATTCAAAGAATTCCAAGATGCATTTGCTTGGAGTTATGAGGATTTGAAATCATATGACACCTCAGTAATCCAACACACCATTCCCTTAAAACCAAACCAAAAGCCCTTCAAATAGAAACTGAGGAGAATCAATCCCATGCTTCTCCCTTTGATTGAAAAGGAAGTGAAAAGAATGTTTGAAGCAGGTATCATAGCACCCATCAGAGTTTCTGAATGGGTATCCAATCTTGTTCCTACAAAAAAAAGGACAGGAGAGATTAGGCTATGCGTAGACCTAAGAAATTTAAACCAAGTCTCCCTAAAAGACCACTACCCATTGCCCAAAATGGATCATACTCTGCAGAGAGTAGTGGGATCATCTAGAATTTCTTTGCTAGATGGCTTTTCAGGTTTCAATCAAATACTGGTTCACCCGGATGACCAAGACAAGACAGCCTTTACCACTCCATGGGGAACATTTAAGTATGTGAAGATGCCATTCGAACTTAAAAACGTTGGTGCCACCTTTCAAAGGGAAATGGATATTGCATTTGCTAGAGAAATACATGATTTCCTAGTTGTATATCTTGATGATTCTGATCAAGAGCACCTGAAACATTTGAGGCAAATATTCATGACATGCAGGAAATATGGCATTTCCTTGAACCCCAAAAAATCCCTCTTTGGCCTTGAAGAAGGCAAACTCCTTGGCCATATCATATCAAAGGACGGGATTAGAATTGATCCTGAAAGAATCCAAGCCATCCTCCAAATCCCATACCCAAGAAACATAAAAGAGTTGCAAGCATTCTTGGGAAAGATCAATTTCCTAAGGAGATTTATTCCAAATCTAGCTGAGCTAATAAGACTGTTAAGCAACATGTTAAAAAAGGATGCTAAGGTAAGATGGTCTCTTAAAACCAAACAAGCCTTTGAGGGCATAAAATCTGCCTTAACCCAAACCCCTGTCCTTACAAGTCCACAATTTGATAGGGACTTTATCATATTTTCTTTTGCATCTGATCACACCATAGCTGCTGTTCTTTTGCAAAAGGATGATCAGGGAGCTGAAAATCCAATTGCATTTTTCAGCCGAGCCTTAAGAGATGCCCCTTTGAAATACCCAATCATGGAGAAGCAGGCCTATGCCCTGGTCAAAGCAATCAAAGATTTCTGAGTGTACATTTTATATTCACATGTAATTTCCTATGTCCCAAACGCTGTTATACAAGACATATTAACCCAAGAGGGATTAGAGGGAAAAAGAGGCAAATGGATTGCAAACATCCTTGAGTATGACATAGAAATAAAACCAACCAAGCTCATAAAGGGACAAGGTTTAGCCAAACTGATGTCCGAAACAAACTTTCAAGCCTTAGACATTAACCAATTGGACAATGAACAGGAGCTGGTGACTCCACAGATCAGTGAAACCTTTTTGCAATCCCCATGGTATGCTGATATATGCTTTGTTTTGTTAAACCTGTTTGCTCCCCCAGGATTGTCCAGAACTAAGAAAAGATTTTTAAGAATGAAGGCTTCAAAGTTTTGTGTCATAGATGGTGCATTATTTTGGAAAAATCATGAAGGTATATTGCTTAATTGTTTAATCATGAATGAAACTAACAATGTCATGAAAGAGTTCCATGCAGGTGACTGTGGAGGGCATCTATATTGGAAATCCACTGCTGATAAAATTCTAAGGGTTGGTTTCTATTGGCCCTCTCTTTTTTCAGATGTAAAGAAGTTTGCCATGTCATGTCACAAATGCCAAATCTTTGAAGGCAAAAGAAAGCTGTTGCCCCTGCCCCTTAAACCCATCTCAACTGAAAAGCCTTTTCAACAATGGGGTCTTGACTTCATTGGAGAAATCCATCCAAGGGTAATTTTAGGGGCGAATGTTCGCCCTTTGGCGAAATTAAGGGGTTTTAAATTTTTAGTGGGCGAATATTTTGTATCATAGTACATTTTTACAAATCACCTCAAATAGCCCACCTTATTTTAAGGGAGAGGGTAAAAAAGGTAAATTTAGCCCTTGAAATTAGGAGCTACAACCTTCCATTCGCCCATTTTCAAGAATAGGTTTTATTTAAGTGAATCCATTCGCCCACTTTCAAGAATAGGTTTTATTTAAGTGAATCCTATGGGCCAAATACCATATTTATAAAAGAGGTATGGTAAATTAATAAAAATATAAATAAATGAGAGGTATGGTAAATAAATAAAACATTTTTTATATTTACTCCATAAGTCACCTGGTGTAAACAAATAAAAATATAAGTAAAGTGGAGGTTTGGTAAATAAAGAAAACGTCTTTTTATACTTACTCAAAAGGTATGGTAAATAAATAAAAATATAAATAAACTAGACGTATGGTAAATAAATAAAACCTCTTTTTATATTTAGTCCATAACCCTCATTCTATTTATGAAGGCTCAAGAAAGAGGTTTTATTTAAGTGAATCCTATGGGCCAAATACCATATTTGTAACAGAGGTATGGTAAATTAATAAAAATATAAATAAATGAGAGGTATGGTAAACAAATAAAACATTTTTTTTATATTTACTCCATAAGTCACCTTATATTTATGAACACTAAAAAAATGGGTTATATTTAGGTGAAACCTATGGGCAAAATACTATGGGACAAATACCATGGACTAGATTGTTATTAATACCATGCAAAAAACCATTATTAACCCTAATATTAGAATTAATAAAAATAAAGATGGCACATGGTATTGACCCATGGTATTCACCAAAATGGCACATGGTATTGACCCATGGTATTCACCTGGAATGTAGCCTATTTAAATGGGGGAATTAAACCAGCATAGATCCATCTTTACTCTGGATCTACTAACCCCCGAGAGGTATCAAATATCGTGATATGCAAACTAGCATAGAGTGAAAAAATATTTGATCCTGTCGGGGCTTGGTCAAGAGTAAAAATGGATGTTGTAATTTAATGTAGGTTAAACATTTTAGTTTGGTTAAAATAAAAAATAAAATAAAAATCAACTATTAATTTTATTAATTTTTATAAATTACTAATAGTAATTTTTAAGCTCCGTTTATGATAACCCATGGTATTGACCCATGGTAATACCATGGTATTCACATACCCATGGTATTGACCCATGGTAATACCATGGTATTCATGTGAGCATAGACTATTTAAAGGGGAAATTCTATCGTCTTAGATCCATACAAAGTTTTATTATTTAGTGAAAGACTTGCCAAGATCTTACGAGATTTTATAATTGAGTAAAATATTCGCCATGCCTGGTGAGAGATTCGACAAAAAATTATATATACATATTATATTATTGATAAAATCGCCTTCCATTTTTCCTATATACCATGGAGATTCGCCCATTTATTATATTTATAAATTTAGGGGGGGTTCTTAAAATTTTCCCTGAATCCATCTCTCTTCCTCAGGCCAGCACAAATTGATTTTAACAGCCACCGACTATTTCAACAAGTGGGTTGAGGCCATCCCATGTAGACAAGCCAATGAAACCATCATTATCCAATTCCTTGAGTGCAACATCCTTTCCAGATTTGGATGCCCTGAGAAGATCATTACTGATAATGCCGCTGCTTTTAAATCCAAAAAAATGATCAATTTTTACCACAAATTTCACATCACCTTGGGGCATTCCACAGCCTATTACCCCCAAGGTAATGGCCTGGCTGAGTCATCTAATAAGAGCCTGATTATTATCATAAAGAAAGTGCTAGAAGAAAACAAGAAGAACTGGCATAGAAAGCTCACAAATGCCCTATGGGAAGACAGACTTTCAACAAAGAAATACATTGGGATGAGCCCTTATGAGCTAGTATATGGCATGGAAGCCAGGTTTCCTTCATCTTTGGGCATCCCTACTATCAGACTGTTACAGGAGATTCAGACTGAACCAAACGACATTCAACGAAAAATCAACCAAACCATTCATCTTCAGTAAACCAGAGAGCAAGTTTATGACAGAGCTCAGATTTTGCAAGAAAAGCTCAAAAGGATGTTTGATAAGAGAGCTAAGGCTGAGGATTTCTATATTGGTGACAAAGTTCTAAGGTGGGATTCACGAAGAGAAGACAAGGGAAAACATGCAAAATTTGATTTTTTATAGAAAGGGCCATTCGTTATTTCTGTTGTTCAGGGAAATAACACATATTTTCTCAAATCTGTAGAGGGCAGCATAGCTGAAGAAGGCCCTGTGAATGGCTGAATGCTAAAACATTACCATGATCCCTTTTAAAGGGATACAATCGAGCTCTGTACATATCTCTTTGTACATTGATATTTGTATATATCAGCGCTCTGTTTTTAGTTTTTGTGTAAGCAATCTGAGTGTTAGAGGAGCAAGAGCAATGTTTGTGAAGACACAACCAATTTCCAATATTCCATTCTTTAAAGCTCTGTCTCTACATTAAACTCGGTAAAAAAGAAATAGTAGCACTGTCATATCACAGAAATTTATGGTGAAAGCAAACAGTGGGCAGCTTGCAGTCTTCAGTCAAACAGTATCAATAAGAGAGGAGAATTTTTTAAATTTCACATCAACAACTATTTCTAGACCAGAGCTAAAGCAAACACATCAGTTTTTGATCTCCGTTTTTCAAAGGCACAATGCTCAAGCAATACTGTACATAACATCAAGCACACAGAAGAAATTAGGCAGTGCTTCATAGTTCCGAGCAATTCAGATGAGGGAAAGTACCATTCTTATCCAAAGTTTCAATTATCTAATAGTCAGCACAAAGAAGTGTTTCTAGTCTACAGCAACAATGGAAGATCAAGGCAGTCTGACATATTGTTCTTGGCTTTTCACAAGGAAAAGCCTTCCCCAAGTGGAGCCACTATTAGCCTCCTGTTACAACAGGTGTTCATCTTTCATGATTGATAGTTTTACCTGCCAAATATGTCATCTTTCATGCTGTAAGGTTCCATATTTCTAGAAAAGGGCCAAAGAAGAGGCCATGAAAGTATGTTAGTCCAAATGCCACTGTTGTATTCCAATTTTGATGACTTAACCATTTTTGAAGAATGTTCTATTAAGGGAAGTCCAAACAGCTTAATCTTGGCTTCCCTAGGTTTCAATTTCCTGTTTTAGAATATAGAGAATGATATCTGTCCAAACAGCTTAATCTTGGCAGATTTATAGATAGGTAGAGAATCAAATGAGCACAACTGCTTAATCTGGGCCCTTGGTAGAAATAAGTGTATATTTAGATAGGAGGGCAATCAAAAGAAAAATTGTGAAGTTGGGTCTGCATGTCTAAGTGCACCTACCAAAAAGAAGAAAAAATGTTAGGAAGGTACGCTGGGTAGGTAGCTGTGTAGTTGCAGAATCATGACTTGTGATCCATTTTTTGTTGTCAAGTGTCATATTTATTCAGATCACAAGTTGGAGGTAGTTTTCCATTTGGAGCAGCACAAACTGGACATTACTAACTTCCCCTTCTTCTTCTTTCCCGAATCACTTACTAACTTCCCTGAAGAGGTCAAGATCTACTTGATTCCTCTTAGTTTCATCATTTTCCATTATATTTGCCTAAGTGAAGGTCCTCTTGACTTAGGAGTACTGTTGTTTCACTCTATGAGTCACTTTTTCCCCAAAATAGCCTAAGGTCCCATACGTAGCGCTTTCTGGTCATTTTCATATTAACTCCTAAACTCTATTATCTAACTCCCTAGTCTATTCCCTTATCCCCTATTATGAAAAATATATAAAATCCCAAAAATATTAAATACCCCCTCCCTGGCACTATAGCCATATAATATCAAGTTTGGGAAATGCTGAGTTCACCAGGAACTTGACATTAGCCTTCCACGTTCAAACCCTGGGATTAACTTGGCATCTGGTTAAGTTAATAACCTTTTCTTTCCCCTTTACCCATAAACATTTCATCATTCTCACCCCCTCTCGCTGATTGTTTAAAGTTTAGTGTTAAAATGTTTGAATAAACATTGAACTTTACCCCTGGTGCGCAAACCATGTATAAAACCCACTTTTCCGCCCTTATCCTAAGGTTTTGCTCATAAACATTTAACCCCCGCTCGTTTATAACCCCATAACCCACTTCCCTAATGTTTTAAACCCCCCGTCACATAATAAATTAATCAAAAGGCACACGGGCCCCATCCCTTATCCCTCTGCCACCTTACCCGTCCTGCCAACCGTCTGATCGCCCGTGCCCGAGATCAACGGCGGGCAGGCTTTTTCATCTCCGAAGCCGCCGATGTTTAGCGTCCGGGAGTTCGGCGGTTTTCCCGTCATACTCCCGCCATGTGTCGCCCTCCCGGGTGTGGCGGAGCCCCCTCCTCCCAAACCACTCCAGTGCAAAGGCGGTGCGCCCAAAACCGCCAAACCGCCCTCCCCTGGGTGACGTTAGCGCCACGTCCTCCACCCAGTGATGTCATCCTACTGCGTCATCTGCCTGCATCGGCCTCCTGCCACGTCACTGCCACAGTGTACCACCACATCGCCCGCCATACTGCTGACGTCATCCCAGCACATCACCCGCCGTACTGGGTCCCACATGCTGACGTCATGCTGATGTCATCACTCAAAAAGGCGTGAAAGGCGAAAATCGTGCTTAGGAAGCCCGGATTCAGATTCTGAGGCAGTTTTTCATGCGCTTAGCACTAATCGCGCATGGCTACGGGAAATGGGCCAAAATGGAAAGCCGCTCATCGCGCAGCCCCCAGCAAGCCCAAAAGGCGCAGAATGACCCATTTTTCTTTGCGAATCATTCAGAAAGGGGCAAACACACTTTTTGAAGCAATAGAGGGCCGAGCAGCTGCCATGAAGGATCGATGGGACAATGTAAACCATTCAGAAGATTTTAAAGACTCCAGGATTAGCGCCAAAGAGTATCAGGAAGCGGCAAAGAGTATCAGTTCAGCAACATCAAATCAGGTGAAATTAAAAACCTTCATCAAAGTCAACAAAGCAGTTAAGGCCATTTAAAAGCCTATCTGGTCAGGATTAGTGCACATTAATGCCAACAAAACAACAACAAAACCAAGTTAGAGGTGGAGATAAAGGACAAATCATAGTTATTATAGGAGGACTGCATCGGGCTACCCAGGACAGACATTAACTCAGTTTTGATACAGCTGCCCTCAGCGCAGCCCAAAGATATTTTCATGCATTTATTTCTAGATAAGATTAGGTTAAAGTAATCATTTTCTTTCAGACCTGTTTAGGTCGGCTGTAATAGATTAGTTTTTGGATAATTTTCCCTATATATACCGACCCTCTATATTGTTTAAAGGGTTGGTTGGTTGATAATCCTCATTAGAGACTCGCACTGGATATCTGAGATGTTTTACTTAATCAAAGATTGCTGAAAAGCTTTGGAGGAATGACTGTCTGCTCTGTGTCTAATGGTTTGAAGAATTGAATGCGGAATTTTTGTGCTGCTATATGAATCAATAAGTTTTCCTTACCTCTGTTATTTCGATTTCACATATTCTCAATTCACAGAACAAAGGATTGGCTTAGAATTTGCTTGGTTTCACTCTATGCTCAATTTCTGTGGCTTCTTAATGTTTTCCTCTTGAATTAGGCATAAATATGAATTCTGTTATGGCTCATGTTTGACCTATTTTCATATATGAATGACTGTTATCTAGGAATTCTTAACTGCTCCTAGATAGGGCTCATTTGTTTTCTTGCTGCTAATCTGAATGAGAGATTCTTAATTGCCCCTCATTCCTTAGCCTCTAATCCATCTCTTTTACCTTGAATGATTGTTTCATACGCAGCTAGCTTGCTCCATATTCCTTCCTGTGACCAAGAAAACGCACCAGCAGTCCTACTCCTTGACTCCATGCCCAATGGTTCTAGAACTTTCATGCTGTCCCTGCCTCTTTACTTGAAAGCATCATCCTTCCCACCAAAAACAAAACAAAACCCCTTGAACTCAATAACTAGCCTAAAAACATTATCAACAAAGCTAAATCCGAAAGAGAGAGCCCTCTCTGATTGCAGGTGGGCTAGAACCTGCAGTCCAAAGATTGGTTTATGATTACCTCGGCCGTATCCTTTTGATGCCGACCAGGATGACAACCTGAGTGATAACAGGCCACCAAAACTAAGACATTTCTCTTTGATATTAGACATATTTACCGCCTGATTATATAGATCTATGTGTTTTCTTGAGTTTACCTTGATGAATGACTATGGAGCCAAGCCTCTGAATTATCCCTTTTCCAATTACATGAAATATGGAGTGTAGCAGAAAGCCCTGAGACAATCTTCAAAAGCACTCCTCTCGGATGCCCTAGGAACGGGTCTCCTATCAACCCAAAGGTTGTCTCTTAGGGGCTTCTATATCTTCTGAAAAAAAATTTGTGGCAGGAGATAGAAAAGGCTACAATGAACCCTTTGAAGTGGAGACAAATGTGATTGGTGATGCTATGGGAGTTGTCTTGATTTAGGGAGGAAGGCCTATATGCTACCATTTTGAAGTAATTCAAGGGGTATTCCTTAACTACACTACCTATGACAAGGAGTTCTATGCCATGGTGTAATATATGAAAGCATGGAAGCACTATCTAATGGGAAAGGAGACAGTAATCCACACAGATCACCAACCATTACAGTACTTGCAGGTCCAGAGTAAGCTACAATAAACTAGGCATTATAGGTGGATTAGGTTTTTACAGAAGTTTCATTTGGTGATAAAGTATAAGAAGGGAAGCAAAAATAGGTTGGCCGACATGCTTTCAAGGCGACCCACATCAAAGATCACAACTCTGGGGACTCTTATGCACATGCATCCATTCACCCATGATGCATACGGAAAGGTATATTTAAAAGATGAGGACTTCAAGGAGGTGAATCAATAGTTGTCAACTCAGAGTCATGTGATTGATGGCGATAACACAATTGAATACAAAATCCAAGATGGGTTACTCTACAGGATGGATAAGCTATGTGTTCCTAAAGGTGAACACTTGTAGTTGATCAGAGAGGATCACACCTCCAAGGTTGTAGGGCACTTTGGTGTAGTGAATGTCATGGCTAAACTATAGAGGTATGTGTATTGGCCCAAGATGCAAGAGAAGGTAGCTAGGTTCATAAGAGGATGCATGCTTTCTTGTACGAGAAAGCATAGAAATAGGAAATAGGGTCTATGTCATCCCTTACATGTACCTACTCGTCCATGGGAAATCATTTCCATGGACTTTGTGGGGGATTTACCGAAAACTAGGAAGGGACATGACTACTTGTCTGTCGTAGTTGAAATGTTCAATAAGATGTGTGTTTTTATGCCCTGTAAAAAGACCATCAGTGGGAAAGAAACAACAAAGTTGTTCTTTGGACAGGTTTGGGCACACTTTGGGGTACCAAGGAGCATCATTTCTGACAAGGATACAATATTTATCAATGCATTCTGGACTACATTGTGGGAGAAGTTGGACACAAAGTTGAAGAGATCTATAACATTCCATCCACAAATAGATGGGAAGATAGAAGTAGTCAACAGGACTTTGGTGTAGATTCTAAGGGGATAAAACTAGAGGCATCTAAAGACTTGGGATGAAAATCTAGTTTATATACAACATTCTTACACTAGAGCAGTCCACACTTATATAGGAAAGTCCCCATTTGAGACTTGTTTTGGATATTTTCTACCTTCACATTTGGATATTAAATATGGGTAGCAAGGAGTGAGGGAATTATTTGAGTTTGATCATTATATTATTTTTCATCCATATCGATGCATTTGGAGTGGAAAAAGTGGAGGAATTAGCTCACGGGATCGTTTTTACCAGTGGGACCTAGTTTGGCAAAACGGGGTCTCGAACCTTCCAACAACATTTTGAGGAATCAAACGATGTTTATTGAGGGTAAAAATTTGATGCTTTGGTGTGGCACCTTTACTTTCTATTCTACACACATAAATATTTTCAACGGTGCAAGAATCACGTCAATCGAAGTCTGTATGCAAAAGTTATGCCACTCTGAAGTTTACCTTCCTATTTTCACACCTATAGTTCCAGAGGATGGCGTGTCAACCCCCATTAATCATGGAAAAGGGGATATCCACATGTTTTTTTTATGTAAAATACTATAGAAGACTCTATTTTGTAACTCTAGTTAAGAGTTGATATAGTCAAACTTAACCACTAGTAGGCTATCGCGCTGTGTTATAACGGGCCACTAGGAGGAAGAGGCATTGCATTCTTTAGAGAGCATTTTGTTCCATAGTTGAGAAAATATAGCCAAGAGAGATAGGAGGTAGAGCACACAGAGAGGATATGTGCACTGTACCAGCCCACAAACCACAAACATTACTCCTTTGTATTTGCAACCATATTTCAAGACAGAGAAAGAGAGTGAAGCAACCTCATCTTCTATTTGGGTTTTATCCCAAAAGGGTTTCCCAAAGAGCATATCTTGTGTATTATGTGTGTGAGATTATTTTGTCATTCTCTACCTTTTTGCTTGATTTAATTTGACATGCATACACTAATCACAATTAATTTTACAGATCTAGAAATTAAATGAAACTGTAATAGTGTAGAATCTCATATTTTTAGTATAATATTATCAGATCTATTGTGATGAATTGTCCAGTGGACTATCCACAAAAGTTTACATATTAGGGAAGATCTTACAGGAGATGATTTTAGGGTTGAAAATTTTATATATAATATCAGGTAGATCCATCTATAGGTAAAAGAGACACTTCAAAAGTTACAGGAGAAGTATAAGGCCATGCATAATCAACACATAACAGAGAAGTCATTCAAGGTAGGAAACATAGTATGGTTACAGTTGAACAAGGAGAGGCCGCAAGGGCCTGCTAAGAAAATAAGGGATCTAAGGTATGGCCCCTTTGAGATACTAGAAAATGTGGGTCATAATTTCTATTGAATCAGCTTACCACCATACATGCACCTTTACTCAGTTGTGAATGTAGATAATTTGAAACTCTATGAGGCTTCCATGTTAGATCGGGAAGAGGAACAGGTCCTACCTTCTGTGGAGGATTTGATACCAATTGCTTAGGCAGAGTTGACAAAAGATACAGTTTTGTACAATAGGTCTAGAACTACAAGACAATGTTAGTATGACCTTTGGTAGATTGGGTTGAAGGGACAACTTCCAAACAAAGCTAAATGGTACATGTTATAGACATTTTTGGGCACTGCAACCCCAAGCATAAAATGTCCATAAACCAAGGGCTCCTAAGTCCCTAAAAGTGTTGTTCCAACCCCTAAAGGAACAAGGTCAACTGATTACAGCTCCTCCCAGAAGTTCTCAATGGAAAACTACTCAGAACAGGTCAAAACAGGATCATTGCACCTGCTCCATAGGCAAAGTGTGTTGCATCTCACCTAAGTACACTCTGTGGGTGTGTTGCATTTCAAAAATCCCTTCTATGGGGTGCGATGGGTGAGAAGAGACAAATGGCAGTGTCAATCCGCGAGGTGGAGAGGCATGGAATCTTCCAAAAACTTCTCATGTGACACTTGCCTCTCTGCATTTGACCAAGGAGGAGTAAGAGATCATCAATCTCCAAGTGGAACCAAGAACTATCAGAGGGAACACACTAATCAAATCACAAGCTGACTCATCTCCCTTACAGATATCTATATATGGATCCCTCATCCCAGAGATCTGGGGGCTGGAATTTTGCATCTTGTAAGGAATTGTTGTTGGTTTCTTGAGGCAACATCATACTGTTGGGTGATCTAAGCTTTGCATGAGGTGAAGAAGGGCTTACTTGCTGACAGGATGATGCTGGGTCAGAACAACTGGTTGTAACTCTCTTGGCTCTTTCTTGATTATCAATAAAGCTATTCAATTTTTCCTCCATACTCTTGTGTAATCTATGTTTTGTGCATTTGTATGGTCAATTTATATCTGATCCTAGATTGTTTATGATAATAGATCCATGTTGTCGTATAGTGTTATGCTGCTTTGATTCTATAGGTACTCTGTGAAGCTGGGTATACAAGGAAGTGAGTAGCAAAGGACTATCAGAAGAGAGAGGAATCGAGCAAGGAACCAAGTGCAAGACAGAGGTTGGTTTCCTTTATTCTTCTCTCATCTATCTTTCATAAAGGAAAACGAAAGTAGTTTTACTTTGTTTGTTTCTAAGGTAGCTACCACACCTTAGTGGGATTAGCAGTTCTGCATAGACACTTTTCCCTGTAACAAAATGGCGACTCCACTGGGGAGCGACTAGGTTGTTTGTTTATCTACCTTTGTTTACTTTATAAACTTACAGATGGAGCTTGAAGTTGAGCCAGGTAGCTTTCGAACTACATTTGCTATGCAAATGCAAAGTAGATAAATGTCGCTTCAGTCAGTCTCTAGGTTTTGTTTATGAATTAAACAACTGATTTACAAACTCTCTAATTGCCCTCATGGTGGCTCTAGTAACCTCTTTAGATCTACCCCTATTGTGGATTTACTGATTACCAGTTGCTCGGCCAAAATCCCTGAACTGAACTGCAAACTGTGACCCAGAACCCAAGCAAAGTCTCGTCCCTGGCCCAACGCAGTCTCTGTTCTGTGAATCTGAAATTCAGCGCACTTCTCGAGTGTAGTAGGTGTGCTGCATTTCAAATTCACTGTGTTACAGGTGCGCTGATCAGACTAGGCGTTGTTCCTAAATGTTGGTTTCTATGTTCACTCTTTTCAGATCTATTCAAGAATTTTGCTGCCTATAGTCAGTATACCTCTGTTTGAAACCCCTTTCTTTGCTATTATTCTACCTTCGTTGTGCAAAGAACTGTAAATGTTTTGTGTATTTGTTGAGTCATTTTCAGTTCTCGTTTGCAAAAAAGTAACGTAATTATACTGTCGTTTCTTGATTTGAAAGTTTCGCAAGTGTCGTTTTCAGTCATAGAAGAGAGTCTGATTGCTCTTGATAGTCAATTACTCTGTTACTATTGTATTTGATCTGAATTAGTAGTTTTCTAGTGTCGAAAGCAAGTTTTCATTTCCAAATCATAAAGTGTTGTCATTATCTTCATTTTGGTTTTGAAAAGAAACTTGTTAGTAATTGTCGCTTGAAAAGTAATTCAGATTTGCGCATTAGCTTTCTTTTTATCATTCACATATTAAGAAGGCTGAAAAAAATACATGCATGTGCATTTGCATTTAGACTGTTTGATTGGTTTGATTTAGGACAATGCATATAGTGTGTGCTCTATGCTCTTTGTGAAAGAATACTGTCTCTCTTCCCTTAGTAGCTAGGATTTTCATTGCACAAAGAAGGTAAAAAGACTGTTTATCATCTTAGATTGCATTTTAGGAATTGTACATCTACATCACGCGGTGAACCTAAAAGGAAAATTTCTTAAGCAAGATCAACTATAAAATAAATTTAATGAATCTAACAATGCTTTGGAACCTAACGCACAACATCTAGAAGTCTAGGCTAGAGATGTATTCCGGCATCGTAAAGACTGGTAACTGTTGTTCTCACTGTTGGTTGGGTGATTCCTCCACTTTGAGACGATAAGTGCTAGTATGGACTTGTGCTCCCACGTACCGTCGAGTATATTTTGGGAGACCACAATAGGCTTAATCCTTTATCCTTAGGAAGCCGTGTCTGTCGCCCTATCGATTGCAATGCACTGAACACAACATTCGGGAAGATTGACTACTGTACTGTAAAAAGTATTATGTAGTTTTGCGATTGGTTTGGTAATCCCTCTGCCTAGATTTCCAGAGTAGTCCCTTTCGTTCCTTTTTAGACTCCTTAATGGAAAAGGTCCATCTGAGCACTTGTCACTTCAGGCTCATTAAAAATCGAAGGCGACTAGAGTCATCTTTTGTTTTTTCTCGACTCTTTAAAATTGAAAAAACAAGTTGTGTCAAAGCGTCTAAAACTTATTTTAAACGGAATAATCGTCACCTTTCCTACGTTGGTCTTGGGTTGAGAGAATGGAGTCCACCAACCAAGGAGTTCCCCTTGGAGAAAATACTAGTCCCTTCTCCTCTTAGGGAGATGTTGGTGCACCCCACATGGCCACATTGTCACTTCCAGGATTGACGATTGGCTTGCCCGTATGGCTTTTCTCAACCTCCGTCGTTTAGAGCACCACGATTCGTGAACAATCAAGTCAGCAACTAGACAATTCCAGAGTTACCCCCAACCCTCTACTTCGTCCAATTCTTCCTCTCCTCCTTCCTCTTTGCTTGATAGGGCTGATAAAGCCAAAAATCAAGTATCTGAGAAGAATAAGGAAAATAAGAAGAAGGAGAAGAAGAAGAACGAGCCAAAGGCGAAAGGGGGCAACCAAGCGTCGTCTAGCGAAAATCCACACACTGCACCGACCAGGCCTAAATTTCCATGTGTCATTTGCAAAGGAGACCACTATCATAGAGATTGTCCCTCCATCCCTCGGATCTTAAGGGACTCGTCTCCTCCTTTGCACAACCCGGTGTCGTCAAGCTCTGATGATCATGTTGAAAACGCACCATCGACTAGTGAAAGTGAAGCCCCTAGACAAAAAGGAAAGTGCAAATTTCCTTGTAAACTATGTGAAGGCGATCACGACGTCCACCGTTGTCCCTTCTTAGACGAGGCTAAAAGTGTTTTGGACGATCGTCCGGTTTCACCATTACGACTTCCTCTTGGATATAAGAAACTCTTGCCGAGTCCGTCGCTAGTTGAAAATCTGGCTGACCCGCCTAGGTGGTCGGCCAAAGCATCTATCATTGAAGATAAACCTTCTGAACCCATACCAGACGAAAGTCAAAAGGTCGAGGCGGCAGTTGACCTGGTCTTGCCTTCAGAGGTTCCATCATTAGATGATACAGTCACCGAAGAGAACAAGGATGACACCATCCAAATTCTTTTTGTAAACACAGACTCCGATGAACATGGGGGTAATTTACCCATTCCTTTACTGCAGGAAATAAGTTTGTGAGAGTCGTACCCGGCCGTCTATTTGGTCCCACCTCCAAGCAACCTAGTTGTCTCCTTCGACTGGAATCAGCTAGGTAGACCCCGTTTACCAGCCAGTATACCATTCCGAATCATTGTTCAAATATATAGAATGGTTATGGCCAGTACCCTCATAGATGAAGGGGCTTCTGTGAGTATCCTTTCCTCGACTGCTTGGAAAGTGCTTGGTTCGCCATCTCTTTTGCTTGAGATGAGAAATCTAACAGGCTTTGACAAAGGAACCAGTCGATCGTTAGGGATCCTTCCCAATGTGCCCATAACATTGAGAGGGAAAACCGTTCAAATGAACGTAATGGTAGTCCAAGGACCCCTAGATTATAATATACTCCTTGGATGAGACTATATTTATTGCATGGGAGCCATTGTCTCATCACTCTTTAGAGTAATGTGTTTTCCACACGAAGGAAGAGTGGTCAAGCTCGTAGACCAGCTTTCATTTCCTGGTTCACACATAGCAAATAGTCATATACCATCCCTAAATGGTCTTTTCATGCAAGGAATGTCTCATCAATCCCCAGTCCATCCTCCTGATGAGCGTGAGTGATTCGGAGGACATGACTGAAACCCAGGGGGCATGCACCCTGGTCTGCTTCGGCAGGAAAACTTCAGGTATAGGGTAGGTTTCCGCGAGGGATATATGACTAGTCTGAGGCTCCCATCCGTGATTGGAAAAGGGGGTTGGACTGGAATAAGATTCCCTTGTCAAAGTTATGTGGGTGGAGGCATCTGTGCCACTCGCCTTTGTCTATTTCGGTAGGCATCGCCGAAGAAGTGTTTTGTTTGAAGTCCAGATAAAACAATCTTTGGTAACCTGAAAGAGGTAAACCTTTCCTGATAAAACGAATGTCTTGTCGGTAGAATAGAAGGTGACCTTGAAACTCTATTTTATACCTGGGGGCATGCAAACCTTTTGGCGTGCAAGCGAAGAGTGACCATTTATTTTTTAAATTTGTAGGTCCTCTAACCCTTTAAACTCGTAGGATTGGTCGTTTCCTAACTTGCATAAAGAAAGGATGTGGGGCAAAGATTTGAAAAATTGTCGTTTTTATATATGAGACATCCTTATTATACGACTGGATATATCGAGCAGTTTTAATGCAGACTTCATGCTCGTTAAAAAATAAACATAAGCAATGAGCAAATGTTTCCCCCAGCATTTAAGCTCAATAAAAAATGAACCAATTCCTGGTAAATAACCATCGTGAATGTAGTACTTCAGCCTTTAAAGCCTTGGTCATGTTCCCATCATCACCTCCACTCTGTATTGGCCGATCATTCACCTCCATTTGATTGTTTACCCCTTTTGAGGAATAGTTGTGAAGAGTGATCCCGCTAGTCATCCTTGTAACACTGCCGTGATTGGAAAATTCCAAACCTTACCTGGAATCAGCTGCTACCCAATTTTATCACTCGTTCCTCAAAGACGAGTCTCCTTTAAGATCTTTTCAACTGACTCATAAAATATGAAAAGATCTCCGAGCCATTGGCCTCTCCAGCTCGTTAAAAGGACCGAAAGTGCTATCTCTCCTTTAAATTTTAATCTTTTTGGACCCGAGGGATTATTACACAAAAAGATTGAGCACTTGTTTTGTTCGACTCATTAAAAGTATCGACAATTCATCCCTTCTATATTATTTTATACTTTTTCGGACTTAAGGGATTAGATGACGAAAAAGGATTTTTTGGAGTTTCCTTTACGTCATTTTTCAGACTCTCTAAAAATAAAAAGGACTGAGTTGTCTTTGTCATTAAACTCGTTAAAACCTAATAGCGACAAACTTGTCCATAGTAGACAAGAACGAGTTTCACTATCGCTAGGCTCGTTAAAACATAGCGATGGGTTTGCCCAAAGGGCAAATTATAGGACAAGCATATGTTATCCTCCTCAAGATTGACAAAAATAAAGAGGTACAGGTCAACAATGACTGGGGGAAAATTGGGAAGAAAACTTGAAGAAACTTTGTTGGTAGAAAGTCGCTCTTGTAGATGACACTTTCACTCCGCATCCAAGTCAGGTTGGGTTATTTCATTCACTGGTCACATCACCATGGTCCCATCACGCCATCCATATTTGGGGTTAATGCTACCAATCCATCACGTCAGTGTCGCCGATATGTTCAAGAGAAGTCACTCAGATAATTCACTTGTGTCTCACACGCTTCAATACATTCACACTCCATTCTTTCATGACCGCCACCCTGAACCTTATATCACCAGATCGTTTTCACCTCCATTAAAATCATTTGCTCCGTTCCGTGTCATTGATGTGGGATTCATTAAGGCCCTCCTATGACGGATCGCTTCTTGTCGACATCAGTTCATTATCCAAGAAGTCGATCTAGGAACACCCCTTTCAGTACTTTGAAGCTTGCATGCCTCAATGGCAAGTTTCTCACTTCCGGCGACAGGTTTACATCAATGGCCTTCGACCGAAAGATTTTGCGTGGTGTTCGACGCTAAGTCCTTCACACCACGTGAATTGTACTACAGTACCTTGAGGGTCATTATCATTATCGGTGATTCCTCTCGCGCCTATTAACAGCTTACATCATTGGCTGGTAATCAGGCGATGTCTTTCCATGTTCGACTCCAGAACATCTCTCACATGGATCGACTTGTACTTTGAGTGAAGATCGAATGAGATTGTAGACCCCGGATCTAGTTTCATCCATCCGGGCTGCGATATATATTCAGGAAAATAAATACATCAAATGTACATCATTATTGCACAGATAATCATCCAATCAAAGGGATGATGGCTCTACCAGAATCATCAGTCTACACTCAGACGATTGTCTATCTTATGTAAATGAAAATGAATTTATAAAGTTGAGCATGGGAATGCCCACCTCAGCTAGATCATGAAAAAATTATGAAGATAATGTATTGTATTGTATCTTATTACATGTCTCCTCCCAGCTTGAAAGAACTTTGAATCCTCATGATAAAGCATTTCACCCGACATCAAAAAAGATTAACGACCTCATGCTTTAGGGGGAAACTATTATAGACATTTTTGGGCACTGCAACCGCAAGCATAAAATTTCCATAAACCAAGGGCTCCTAAGTCCCTAAAAGTGTTGTTCCAACCCCTAAAGGAACAAGGTCAACTGATTACAGCTCCTCCCAGAAGTTCTCCATGAAAAACTACTCAGAACTGGTCAAAACAGAATCATTGCACCTGCTCCATAGGCAAAGTGCGTTGCATCTCACCTAAGTACACTCTGTGGGTGCATTGCATTTCAAAAATCCCTTCTATGGGGTGCGATGGGCGAGAAGAGACAAATGGCAGTGTCAATCCGCGAGGTGGAGAGGCATGGAATCTTCCAGAAACTTCTCCTGTGACACATGCCTCTCTGAATTCAACCAAGGAGGAGTAAGAGATCATCAATCTCTAAGTGGAAGCAAGAACTATCAGAGGGAAGACACTAATCAAATCACAAGCTGACTCATCTCCCTTACAGATATCTATATATGGATCCCTCATCCCAGAGATCCGAGGGCTGGAATTTTGCATCTTGTAAGGAATTTATGTTGGTTTCTTGAGGCAACATCATAGTGTTGGGTGATCTAAGCTTTGCATGAGTTGAAGAAGGGCTTACTTGCTGAGAGGATGATGCTGGGTCAGAACAACTGGTTGTAACTCTCTTGGCTCTTTCTTGATTATCAATAAAGCTATTCAAGTTTTTCTCCATACTCTTGTGTAATCTATGTTTTGTGCATTTGTATGGTCAATTTATATCTGATCCTAGATTATTTATGATAATAGATCCATGTTCTCGTATAGTGTTATGCTGCTTTGATTCTACAGGTACTCTGTGAAGCTGGGTATACAAGGAAGCGAGTAGCAAAGGAATATCAGAAGAGAGAGGAATCGGCAAGGAACCAAGCGCAAGACGGAGGTTGGTATCCTTTATTCTTCTCTCATCTATGTTTCATAAAGGAAAATGAAAGTAGTTTTACTTTGTTTATTTCTAAGGTAGCTACCACACCTTAGTGGGATTAGCAGTTCTGCATAGACACTTTTCCCTGTAACAGTACACCAGAGAGAAAGTGGAGGAAACATTTCCTCACCTCATTCAGTGAAAGATTTTGGTGACCAAAAGCATCCCAAAATGGGGAGGTTTGATCTGAATTGGATCATTATATTTTTTTCATCCATATTGATGTATTTGGAGTGGAAAAAGTGGAGGAATCATCTCACAAGACCATTTTTACTGGTGGGACCCAGTTTGCTGAAACGTGGTCTGAAACCTTTTAGGAGCATTTTGAGGCATAAAAAAATGGTTATTTGGGTTAAAAATTTGTCACATTAGTGCGGAAAAATTTCATGCTATTCTACACACAGAGATATTTCCAACGACACAAGAAGCACATCAATCAGAGTATGTATGCAAAAGTTATTCCACTTAGAAGTTGACCTTCCTTTTTTCACACCTATAGTTCAAGAGGATGTCACATCAGCGCCCATTATTCATGGAAAATTTGCTAGCCACGTGTTTATGATTTAAAATAATCTAGAAGATTCTATGTTTTTACTCTATTTAATATTTGATGTAGTCAAACTTAACCACTAGTAGGCTATTGTGTTGTGTTATAACTAGGCCACTAGGAGGAAGAGGCATTCCATTCTTTCAAGAGAATTTTGTTCCATAGTCGAGAAAATATAGTTACGAGATATAGGAGGTAGAGAATAAAGAGAGGATTTGTGCACTGTAGCATCCCATGGGCCACAAGCATTACTTCTTTGTACCTGCAACCATATTTCTAGGCATAGAAAGAGAGCAGAGCGACTGAACCTTCCAGCTGGGTTTTTCTCCTTAAAGGTTTTCCCATTGAGCATATCTTATGTCTTATGTGTGTTTTTGTGAGCTTATTTTTTCATTATCTACTTTTTCTGCATAATTTATATTCACATGCATGCACTAATTACAATTAAGATTACATATATTAAAGTGTAATAAAATTGTAATAGTATAGGATTTTTCAATTTTTAACATAATATTGTCAGATCTATTGTGACAAACTATCTAGTGGAATATCCATGATAATTTACGAATCAAAATAGGTTCTAAAATAGTATTTGAAGAACCCCATGATCTGAGGGAGGATGTAATTTGTATTATTGGAGAGATCCTAAAAAATTCATTTGTTCCTTACCTTCCATATTCCCTAGGCAATGAAGACAAGTAATGATTTATAAGGCCCCAATAAACTAATATTCTCTCTATTATCAATTTAACCAATATCATTCTACCCCACAATGAGAATTTATAGCACCAATTATTGAACCTTTTTTGAATCCTCTTTATGAGCCATGGCCAGTCTTGTGTATGGTAACAATTTGGCTTAAGGGGAAAGCCCAGATAGGTGAAACCTAAGGGATGCCACCTTAAATGGGAGGAAAGTGATGAATTTTGAATAATCTATTCTGGAGTGTTTTGTTGTTGTTACCCATAAAAATACCTGCTCATCATATAAAAGGAGATTACTGTGATTTTGGTGGAAATACACTCCTTTGCACCCCTTTTTTTGGCTTATTTAAGACAATAACACAAGTTAGATGACGAGGCAAAGTGTTATAGACTATGAGGAATATACGAATGAATCATATTCCTCCATTGCTCAAGCGAGCTAGTATCCAATTTCGAACCCTAAATCACAACATACTAACCCAAAGTCTATTATACCCAAGAACCTTTCTATTAAAGGTCTAGTACATTCTTATAATCCTCCACTTACGGATCATGTTCAGTCTATCTTGATTTAGGTATAACCCTTACCTAGAGTGTATATGTTAGTTTCCCCTTTTAACATCCCAATGACTGTTGGTGAGTCATGGTATTTTGTGGACACATTTTCTCCATTTCCATTCAACCCACCTACCTCATGTTCCACACCTGTTGTGGATTATCCTACTGTGGCTCATCTAAGAATCTTAGCTACACCCACTTGGGCTGGTGCTCAACATTATGTTGTCTCCACAACCCCTGCTCCTTTCATGTCGACTCTTAGTGTTCCTAGTTTGATGACCTTCATCAACCCATTTGGTTGGAATCCATTTCTTGATTCATCTTCCCCACCACTATGAAGTGGTGGAAATTTTTCTTGTACTTATTCTCCTACTGGGGGCATTCCGGCACCCACACAATCTATGGTTCAATAAGGTCTATCTCTGATTGATTCTTTTCCTATCAGTGGTTATCCCATTGTTGGTGGTCCCATACCTAATCCATCTTATGTGGTTAATGGTGTTCCATTCCTTGGACCCGTTGCATATCCTTGGGGCCTCCCAACTCAACAGTCAATACCTGTTGGGGTAAATATCTATCCTGGGGGTAACTAGTTTCCTAGAAACATCCCTTAGGTTAGGGAAATTCCTTATGTATTTCCACCTTATATGACCCCACCTCCACCTTAGGGAAATTACTATCCAACAACATCCTTTTACCCTACTAGAAACCAATTGATGGTAGCACTTCCTGGTCCTTCTAGTCACCCTAGTCTTCCCTGGTCCGATTTGATGACGCCTACTCCATTGCCATGTTTTTCTACTCTTGACATCCTCGATCTGTACAAGTTGAATAATGACCCCATCAACTACGACTTGTTGTGGCCTCCGACCCCACATAAAATTTTTGTTGACATTTTGAAGTTTGAAGGAAAAAATGGAGATGACCCAGTGACACACATCACTACATACCACCTTTGGTGTGTTTCCAATTCTATGATTGATGACAATATTCAGTTTAGACTCTTCTCGTTCATCTTGGCTGGAAACATTGCTATGTGGTATATTGAATTACCATGCGGCTATGCTAAAAACTTTAATACCCTTGCCATGGAATTATTGAAGCATTTCCAACTACCAATATGTTACAAAATTGGAATGGAAGTTTTGACAACCCTACACTAGAACACCTCAACCCACATATCCAATCATATTCATTAATGGATACATCAATGAAGGTTAGTGTTGGGCCACTAATTTGCCATTATTATTATCACCTATTGACATATATTTCATCCATTACCACCATTATTTTATCTTGCCATATATCACAATTTATAATTTAATTCCATTTCACAATTATTTATGCTATTGTGGATAAGTAATACTTCTTATCCTTTATGTTTAATAAATTGATGATTATTATGCATGATTTTTCCAATTATGGTTTATTATTGAATTTTTTATAACATCACTCATGATTTTAGCCTGCAAGATCTCTGCTAGATTGCAAATTTGATCTTCAGCTCATAGTCAAATACTTGAATTCAGAAATTCACTGGGATGAAAAGTGATAGTTTTGTGTTGGATATTTCAGGAAAATGAAGATGAATCTTGAAAATACTAGACATAGGGTTTTTTCAAAACAAACCAAATTAGTTTTCCAATAGGAAGTTTACCAAAATTCAGTCTTGATTGAGAGAAATGCAAGGCTTTTTGAAGGAAATTTTCTCATATTTATTGTTGTGACCATTTTCAAAATTCTCCCAATTGCAATACCAGATTCGACTTGTTCCAGCTGAATCATGATGGAGAGATCCTTTAGATCTGATCTTGTTTATTGAGATTTTGTAATCAATCCAAAATTATAAAGGGAAATAATTTTGTAATAAATTTAGTTGTAATTTCCCTTTGCTCTCTATGTATTTAAATGAAAAGAAAGATCAAAGAAGGAGGATGAACAACTATTGAATTTGAGGCAAAGCTAAGAACTTCATTCTGGTGTAATTATTTCTCTGAGATATTTTAATGAAAGAAGTTATCCATTGAGTTCTACATCTCTTATTCATAATTTGATCTGAATTATTTTTCATGGCAGAACTGACTCTTGGGAAGTTGGGCCCACTACCTTGGATGAGTTGTTTCCTTGAACATCTAAAATAGTTTAGTTGTGTGATTGTTTATTTGAATTTCAATTGATGTTCGTTAAAGTAAATTTCCTTCTTTTTTTTAAGTAATTTGTTGGTTTCTACATTTTCCTGATTTGTTTTTTCTTGAAATTTCTAGATTTCATTTAATTTGCGGTTCTAGATTAGCATTTGAATTATATTGGGTGCAATAGGTTAAATTTCCAATTCAAAAAGGTGTGGTTTAATTTAGTATTTATTCAAGCTATGTGACTAGCATAATTCTTTTTTCTGCCATTTACTTTCTACTTTTTAAATTAGTATTGTTATTCAAGTCTTATATTTTATTTCTTGTTAAATTAGTTTGGTAGTGTAGAACATAATCATGTAAAACGAGAAAATTATGTAGAACCATGATTAGTTGTTTGTAGTTGCTTGCATATATTTTACAGATTGCCTTGAAACAAAAAGATGTTCCTCAATTGATAATTAATGTCTAGGTGATTAGTTGTGTTTTTTATTAAGAAATTAATTTCCCCAACATTTTGGCATCATTGTCAGGGAGGTAGTCAAATAGTACTACCACACTAATATCTGGTTGTAGATGCATTCTTGACTCTGAGAGGGTTGGATATTAAAGACGGAAGGTAAGAACCTATGCACACACTCTAGATAACTTGTGGTGAGGTATGCCCTTTCTAGGTAGTTTCAGGTCATATAGCATGCATGGATAAAAGTAGGAATCTTATAGGTATAAATTTGAAGAAATATTATCATTTCACTTAAGTGGTGATGTAAGCACCACCCATTCCACTAACTAATTGGCAGGAACATTTGAAGGAAGAATATTCAATGTTGGTAAGAGTTCTAAGGAACTTTCCTCTCAATTTTTTAAATTTGTTGTCATAACAAGAGTTATAGGAGCTTAAATTAGTAATTTTGTAAAACTGATATCATTAGCTCTCTAAACTCATAATTGATAATTTTGCAAGATAAGAAAAACTAGGAAAATTTTGGAGAATTGTTTTTCCATTGGTACCAAAATAATAAATTTGCAAGAGGATGAAAAAAGCATATCAAAGAGATAGAGAAATTGCTACAAGCTCATAGCCATGGAAACCATGTGTTACACATCATTTTGTCACTCTCCCTATACTCCCCATTCCATGATCCTGGAGGACCTCTACAGTGAACCGTACATGCTTTCCCTTCATGAAGAAATGCCCATTGTGTCCCTCTTCATGAGCAGAAAAAAATCCCCTTTGCATCATTTTGCCAAAAATAGTATGTCTTTCCCAGTTTACAAGACTGACACTAATGACCCGTGTCCTCCTCGCATCGATATGTAGGGATTACAACTATCCCTAGCACCAACTGGAGTGACTGAGCCTTGTTCTAGTCATGCCAATCCTCTTTTGGAAAGTTTTTTAAATATGGAGTCGAAGCTTCCAGCTCTAGAAGCTTCGTAACAAAAGTCTAGTAAATGGTTGGGCTGGATGGAATCGAGGAGGTCAGTTTGGCTCTTTTCCCCTGTTAGGATGGAACTACCTCAAGAGATAAGACCTTATCCCATGAGAAGCGGAACCATCTCCCTTCCATCCATGCTATATAAAATTCCCTTTTCTTGAAGTAAAAGCTAGCTTTTGTTTCTAATTAGGTTCTGGTTGAAGTTTCGATTATGGAGTAATCAACAAGTAATTCATTTTTGTAGCTCTCTAATTGTGTGTGAGGGATAAGTGTGAATTTGGTTTAATGTGAAGACTAAAGGGAAGTGTTGGCATTATGTTTCTGGTATGGCTATATGTTACAGATGTTGTACTTGATGGCAACACCCGTGGCAAGGCTCTCAATTTGTTGAAAATTAAGATGTACGGAGGAGAACAGTTCAGAAGATGCGTACCCGCAGGTACACTGTGAAGGGACCGCGGCCAGACACACAGGACAGTCGTTCAGGAGGTGCGTACCCCAGTGCACTCATTTCAAGGCAGAGAAAAGCACACGTGGGGTTTCTTATATTTACCCCTTGGTATTTAGCCGACGGTATTTGTGTTACTATGGTTTTGGCTCGTAGTATTGATCCATGATTTTAGAAGGAGCTTGCCTATATAAAGCAAAGGAGATCACTTGGCTAAGTATCTTTTTCAATTGAATATCTTAAGATCTGAAATATTGGGTTATGGTCTTAAAAGCTTGATCTATATGTAAGAGAAGTTGAAAGAGAATCTGTGAAGGGTGATCTCTTGAGCGCATGATCAGATCTGAGCATCTGACTAACTGTGCCACACTGGTGGACTGTCAATTCGGCCCTAATCAGAAGTACGCAGGTGTTGAACGGTACAGGTGCGTGGGTACGCAGAGCAGAAACAGGAGATCTGCGTGGGTACGCAGAGCAGAAACAGGAGATCTGCGTGGGTACGCAGAGCAGAAACAGGAGAGCTGCATAGGTACGCAGAGCAGAAGAAGGTTCAGGTGCGTATGCACAGTAATAGTACGCGGCGCGATAGTGTCTCTGGGTGCGTAACTGCAGTAATAGTACGCATCGCGATAGTGTCTCTGGGTGCATACCTGCAGTAACAGTATGCAGTGAGGTTGAAGAAATAGTGCGTGGACACGCAGTGTGGCAGAAGGGTCTCTGCGGGTATACGTAGGGGAGCAGAAGGTGAAATGCGTACGCACGCAGACCAGTGAAAGAAAAACTGCGTATCTGTCTTAAGACATTTTGTTTGGCTGTATTTTTCTATTGATAAGGTGTTATGGTTTGGTTCTATTATTATTGATCTGGTTACTACAGTTGACTGGGTGATTTTCTTATACTTGATGATCATTTGATGTTTATGGATCCAGTTTGAAAATTTATGAAAAGTGGTCCTTGTAAGAAAAGAAGTAGGTGGTTGTAGCTCCCTTCCAGGAGAGACTGGAAAACGAGAGAGAGTTGTAGCTCTCTGCAGGTTGCAGCCTGCGTACTGGTAAAGGACTGCACCAATACAAAACCATTGTAAAAAGAGTTTCTAATTTGAAAGAAGATAGAGACATATTGCAGTAGGTGGTTTTCACCCACATTGGGTTTCCACCTTATATCTGGTGTTCTTTGGTGTGACTATCTGTTTTTCTTATTCATGCTCATTATTTTATGGTACTGATATGCAAAAATAATTCAAGGTATAAATAAGGAAGATTTGTTAAAAGAACTTGATAATACTGATTCACCCCCCCTCTCAATATTATTTTCAACAATTGGTATCAGAGCAGGTCCTTCAGAGAAGCTTGATCGCTTGAAGGAAGATCATTCATCATGAGCAACTACGAGAGGGAAGCATCAATCAGGCCACCAATTTTTGATGGGACAAACTTCAATTATTGGAAGGTAAGAGTTACTGCCTATCTTCAATCTCTTGGTACAGAAGTTTGGGATATCATAGATACAGGCTACGCTTTTCCTTCAACTACTCCTACAGATGCAGCCGAAAAGAAGAAATATGAAACAAATGCTAAAGCAGTCAATACTTTGCTGGGATGCCTATCTCAAATAGAATTCGTAAAGGTTATGCAATATAAATCTGCAAAAGAAATATGGGACAAGATTGTCTTGAGCAACGAAGGAGATGAACAGGTAAAGCGTGCTAAACTTCAAACTCTCAGGATTCAGTATGAGAATCTCAGGATGTATAATGATGAAAGTGTGGATAACTATTTTCTTTGGGTAGATGAGATTGTTAACTGCATGAAAAATTTGGGTGAAGAAATAAAAGAGGCTATTGTGGTTGAAAAGGTTCTAAGATCATTGTCTCCCAAGTTTGAATCTAAAGTATCTGCAATAGAAGAAAAGGAAAATCCACGAATTCTTACTATGTCTCAGCTACATGGAATTCTAACTGCTTATGAAATGAGAAAGGTAGGTCCATCAGATAGAAGAGAAGCTGATTTCAAGGCGTCAGGCAAAGGAGATTATTATGAAGGAAGTCACGTACCAGAAGAAGAAGAAGAAGAATCAAATTTTGTCAGAAATCTTCAAAGGGGTTCTGGAAGGTTCAGAGGTGAGTTACCTTTTAAATGCTTTTCTTGTGGAAGAGTAGGTCATTATGCTCCAAAATGTCCTTATAAGGATAAAGGAAAGGAACCTGCTAGATGGAACAAGAAACAGGGTGCAAATAAGAAAAGCTACTACACTCATGAAGATAGTGATGGTCTATCAAATAGTGATGAAGATGAACAAGGTAATGAATATAAACTATTAATGGCATTTGAAGATGATGATTATATGGATGCTATAGATGTGGATAACCTTTATGAAGAAATTACTAGGCTCAAGAGATGTATAGAAGAAAAGAATATGATCATTGATACTCTACAATTTCAAATTGATGAAAAGGAAAAACATTTTGAAAAATTAGAAGGTGAAATTGTTGCTCTTAGAAAAGAGATTGAGAAAACAAAAGCTATTAATCTTAAGTTTGTCAAAGGATCTGAAACTCTAGATGAGATTATCAATGTACAGCGTTCTCCTCTAAACAAGACAGGTCTGGGCTATAATGGAGAAACTTCTCAAGCATCCACTTCAAAAATTTATCTTGATGCAGCAAAAAGGAATGAGCAAAAGCACAATGGAGACTATCAGGTAAAGCAGGGAAGAATTGCAAACAAAGACTATCAGGGGCAATCCGTCTTAAGAGTGAACAAAAGCTACAACCAGCCACAGGTAAAATCTTCTCAATTTGGTTCAAGAATGAATGACAATAGAAATTACAATCACTTGGCCGGTAGATTTGATAACCGCAGAAGTTTCTTCAATGGACAATGTTTCTCTTGTCATAATTTTGGTCACAAAGCAGCTCAATGTGTTGCATATAAAACAATCATGACTAGAGAAGCTAAAAAACAAAGAAGTATGACCGGGATTACAAAAGGGACCTATAACAACTTTTCAGCTCTTGAAAATGAAGTTGAATGTTCTATTTGCAATAACTTTGGTCATGAAGATTCTGAATGCAGGAGCAGGTTTCAGTAGAAAAAGGAACAAGCCTCAAGCACCAAAACATGGAAAATAAAGGAACCACAAACAGAAAGATGTGGGATAGCATTTTATGCAGAGGGACAGGAAAATCTATGGTACATTGACAGTGGATGTTCGAAGCATATGACAGGTGATAAAGAAAAACTTGAGTCATATTCTGCTCTAGAAAAAGGAAAGAAAGTTTCTTTTGGAAATGATACTCCTGCAACTATAAAAGGAAAAGGCATTGCTCAGTTAAAAGAAAAGGTCAAGGCTGGAAATGTTTTGTATGTTGATGGATTGAAGCATAATCTCTTAAGTGTCAGCCAGATGTGTGATCAAAGAACCGAGGTGATATTCAGATCAAATGGATGTCTTGTTCGTGATCTTGATACAGGTAAAACAGTGATCAAAGGCAAAAGAACTCCAAATAATCTGTACATATTTGAAGAAGGACAACAACAATGCTAACTGAGCAAGGATGATGAGCACTGGTTATGGCATCGGAGGTTGGGGCATCTAAGCTTTTCACAAATAAGGAAAGCATGCAAATATCAGGCAGTTCACGATCTTCCAGATATCAAAATTCCTGACAACACCATATGCAAATCATGTCAGTTTGGAAAACAAACCAGAACTAACTTTCCAGAGAAGGAAGGATCAGCTAGCATGCCTCTTGAGCTAGTACATACAGATACATGCGGTCCATTCAGGAAAAGAACACCTCGAGGAGAAGAATACTTGATATTATTCATTGACGATTTCTCCAGGTTTGTCTGGTTAGGACTAATGAAGCACAAAGATGAAGCATTCGAAAAATTCAAATCCTTCAAAGCCTTGGTTGAAAATGAATCAGGTCACAAATTTAAGTGCCTCAGATCCGACAGAGGTGGGGAGTTTACCTCAAATGAATTTTTCAATTTCTGTGAAGAACATGGGATAAGAAGATAATTCTCTACAGCTAGAACTCCTCAGCAAAATGGAGTTGTGGAAAGAATGAACAGAACAGTCCAACAAATGGCTCGTGCTATGCTTGATGAGTCAGGAACTCCCGCAACTTTCTGGGGTGAAGCTGCACATGCTGCGGCTGTTATTCTCAACAAAACAAATGTCCAGGTGAACAGCACTCAAACTCCTCATGAGCTCTAGAGTGGTAAGACTCCTTCGGTAAAGCACTTCAAAATCTTTGGGAGCAAATGCTATATTAAGAATACTGATGAGCAGCTTGGCAAACTTGAACCTAGAGCAGATGAAGGCATTCTTCTTGGTTACTCTCCACATAGCAAAGCATACAAGTGCCACAATAAAATACTTGGCAGAATTGTTGACAGCATTGATGTAGTGGTTAATGAGAAGGGATACATTCCTAGGCAAGTACATCATGAAGACATCGAAGAAGATGAAGGCTACCCTCAAAGACCGAATGATGAAGAAGAAGAACCTCAAGAAGAACCAGAGGAGCAGACAAGAATAGAAGAGAATGTTGGAAATAGTACTGAGAGGGGGGGGCGTGAATCAGTATTATCGGATCAATAAAACTTTTTCAATACCCAGAAACATATACGCTACTTCAGTTAAGTGAACCAGCGTGTACACGCTACTATGTCTAAAGCAACCAGTGTATAACCGAAAATCTTATGATTCAGTTAGTTTATCTTCAGTAAATGCATCAGGACATTATTAACCATATTAAAAGTAAACAGGTGCAGTATAATAGAACAGATCATCACATAAAAGCCACACACATGAACACCATGATATAAGGTGGAAACCCAATGTGGGTGAAAACCACCTGCTACAAGTCATCTCTATCTTTCTTTAATAAGAAACTTCAGTTTACAATCTTTTGTACTGGTGCAGCCTTATACCAGTACGCAGGCTACAACCTGCAGAAGGCTACAACCTTCTCTCATTTTCCAAACTCTCCTGGAAGGGAGCTCCAACCCCCTTTTCTCTTGTACTAGCTAAGATACTAGTACATAGGTGCTGGCCTACAATCTTCTTTCCTTCAGGTACCACTTTTCATCAATTTTCAGACTGGATACTCCTGAAGCACAACATTTCAATCTGAAGACCACGATTCATTCACTTTTCATAACAAATCATAGAAGCACAAAACAACTAATACTAGCATCATCAATCTTTGAATCAATGAACCACTGAAATCCTATCAACACCCAGTCACCAGAACACAGAGCAGACTGCAGAACCCTGCAATAACAGTCAGACCCAAATGCAACCCCAAAAATTAAACTTCAAAAGATATACGCTACTTCAATGAAACAAACCCGCGTATACACGCGCTTTTACCCAAGCCAACTTGCGTATAGATCTAAAAATGATTTCTCATAACTTGCAGCTGTACCAGACATCAGTCATACCAAGAACATAACATTGCGTCAGTATGCAGATCTAAAAATATGCGTAATCAACCATATACTGATAGTTCATTTCAAACCGTCTGATCCCGATCTATCCTTACATCTAGTCTTCCATCAATCGGTGTGATCTCTCCTTAGCTTAGATCAAGCAACCCAGAACCTGCATACTAGATCTCTTTGTTTATCAGATATTCAAGACTTTTTCAGTACACTTGCCTAATGATCTTCTTCTCCTTATATAGCCTTAGGCCCTTCTCAATACCATGGTCCAAAACCATAGTAATACAATACCATCAACTTCAAAACTCGGGATCAACACGACTGTCGAGATACTTTGGTCCAAAAACATAGGCTCAAGTACCGAGAACTAACTACCATGGACCAAGGGAAGCTTCTCGACATGTACGCTCTTTTCTGTTCATGAAACTGCGTGTATACGCGACTTCGTATATAGCGAGCCTGCATATCCGTGACTTAGTATATAGCGTACCAGCGTGTATACGCAACTTGGGCTTAATGAACCTGCGTATATGAAATTTCTCTTCATTCTTGTAGTCTGGACTGAGATCTGTCATCAAAGAGAGTTGCCATCAAGGACAACACCTGTACCGTAGCGCCACACCTGTGCCAAAATGCCAACAATCTCCCCCTTTGGACTTGATGGCAACCCCAAGATCCTTAGAATCATTCTCCCCCTTTGTCATCAAGGGCAAAGGGCTGTGCTCCCCCTGAGAACATGCTGATATCTCTGCTCTGCTGTGCTGAACATGCTCCCCCTGACTGTAGGCAAGATCTGCAAAAGATGTTCTTCAAAAAGAACCAAGACTTATACATCATAAAGGACCTTCCTATCACCAAAAGACTCAATACATACATCCATACTCCCAACCAAGAGGGGATACATCAGAAATTTACATATAACAACCAATTACATTACATCATTCATCCCAGGCATAGTGGGGAAACCAACATAGGCCGTTACATGACCTTGACATCATAAAAGAGATATCACAAAAGAGATACATGACATAGAGACGAAAAATCTAGACCAAGACTTATGAAAGTCACCAGCAGTATCTGATAATCATCTTTTTAGATCAGCAACCGCGATTTCCTTCTGTGCTCCTTCTCCTGAAACCAACAACAGTTGTGAACTAGAACCAAAAGCATCTAAATGCCAACAATGCTTTATTAGACTCTAAGCTGCTCCCCCTGAAACTGTTCCTGAAGGACTCTGTCATACCCATCTCAGACCTTCTCCAACCAGAATCTGCCCTTGCTGTTCAGAACTCCATATATGCGACCTAACCTGCATAAATCAGCGTATATACATGGATATCCCTTACACAACTCGTGTATACCAACTTTTCTTTAGAACAGACAAGCTTCAACAGTAGGATGAACCATCAACTACTCCCAGCTTTTGTCTGAGATATTCAAAAGTCTCCCTGGGCAGTGGTTTTGTGAGAATATCAACAACTTGTTCTTTAGAAGAAACATACTCCAACTTGACCTTTTGTTAGAGCACTTGTTCCCGGAGGAAGTGATACTTGATTGGTATGTGCTTGGTCTTTGAATGCATGACTGGATTCTTTGAAATGCTGATTGCACTTGTATTATCACATAAGATAGAGACTGGTGGAGTGCAAGTGATTTGAAAATCCTGTAAGGTCTGCATCATCCAAAGAAGTTGTGTGCAACAAGATGCCACAGCCACATATTCTGCTTCAGCTGTAGATAAAGCAATCGAACTTTGTTTCTTGCTGAACCAAGATACTAATCTGGAACCCATGAAGAAAGCACCACCACTTGTGCTTTTCCTGTCATCCACACTTCCGGCCCAATCTGCATCTGTGTAAGCATGAAGAGTGAGATCTGTATCTCTAGGATAGGATACCATAAGCCATAGTTTTGAGTCCCTTGAAGATACTTGAATATTCTTTTGACTGCCTGAAGATGAGTTTCCTTTGGGTTGGCTTGAAATCTTCCAACAATTCCTACTGCATGCATAATATCTGGTCGGGTACCTGTCAAATAAAGCAAACTCCCAATCATGGATCTATAAGTTGGTTGGTGAACTGCTGCTGATTCATCATTTACACTGAGGCTGCATCCTATAACCATGGGGGTACAAACTGGCTTTGAATCTTCCATGCCATACTTCTTCAAGATCTGCTTGAGGTACTTGGTTTGAGACAAGAAAATACCTCCTTCATTTTGTTGGATTTGCAATCCAAGGAAGTATGTCAATTCTCCAAGTAATGACATTTCAAATTCTTTCTGCATAACCAAGGCAAAGTTTTGACTCATAGCCTCTTCATTGCTGCCAAAGATAATATCATCTACATACATAACAAGTATTAGCAATTTGTTATTTTCAACTTTCATATAGAGATTGCTATCTGCTGATCCTTTTGAAAAACCTTGTTGGTGAAGATATTTGTCCAAGTGATAGTACCAAGCCCTTGGAGCTTGTTTGAGACCATAGAGAGCCTTTTTCAATCTGCATACAAGGTTTGGATCATTCCCAAGAATGAAACCATCTGGCTGCTCAATATATACTTCTTCTTCTAAGTCTCCATTCAGAAAGGCCGATTTCACGTCCATTTGAAATACCTTGAAGTTTTGAAAGCTTGAGAGAGCAAGGAACATTCGGATGGCCTCAAGTCTTGCAACAGGAGCAAAGGTCTCTTCAAAATCTATTCCTTCTTGCTGCGCATACCCTTTACAAACAAGTCTGGCCTTGTTTCTAATTACTTCTCCATTTTCATTCAATTTATTTTTGAAGACCCATTTTGTCCCTATGACATTCTTATCTTTTGGTCTAGGAACCAATTCCCAAGTGTTATTCTTTTCAATCTGCTCAAGTTCTTCATCCATTTCTTTGACCCAACATTCATCTTTGCATGCCTCTTTCACATTTTGTGGTTCAGTGGAAGAGAGTAATGCCAAATAGCTTGAATCTTCTGCAATTGTTCTTCTTGTTTGTACTCCTGCTTCTTTCTGCCCCACAATCTGAGATTATGGATGATTCTTCTGAACATATCTGGATGGAGTCTTCTCTTCTATTCTTGTCTGCTCCTCTGGTTCTTCTTGAGGTTCTTCTTCTTCTTGAGGTTCTTCTTCATCATTCTGTCTTTGAGGATAGCCTTCATCTTCTTCGATGTCTTCATGATGAACTTGCCTAGGAATGTATCCCTTCTCATCAACCACAACATCAATGCTGTCAAAAATTCTGCCAAGTCTTTTATTGTAGCACTTGTATGCTTTGCTATGTGGAGAATAACCAAGAAGAATGCCTTCATCTGCTCTTGGTTCAAGTTTTCCAAGTTGCTCATCAGTATTTTTAATATAACATTTGCTCCCAAAGATTTTGAGGTGCTTCACCGAAGGAGTCTTACCACACCAGAGCTCATGAGGAGTTTGAGTGTTGTTTATTCAGACATTTGTTTTGTTGAGAATAATAACCGCAGCATGTGCAACTTCACCCTAGAAAGTTGCAGGAGTACCTGATTCATCAAGCATAGCACGAGCCATTTGTTGGATTGTTCTATTCATTCTTTCCACAACTCCATTTTGCTGAGGAGTTCTAGCTGTAGAGAATTCTCTTCTTATCCCATGTTCTTCACAGAAATCGAAAAATTCATTCGAGGTAAACTCTCCACCTCTGTCAGATCTGAGGCACTTAATTTTGTGTCCTGATTCATTTTCAGCCAAGGCTTTGAAGGATTTGAATTTTTCGAATGCTTCATCTTTGTGCTTCATAAGTCCTAACCAGACAAACCTGGAGAAATCGTCAATGAATAATATCAAATATTCTTCTCCTCGAGGTGTTATTTTTCTGAATGGACCACATGTATCTATATGTACTAGCTCAAGAGGCATGCTAGCTGATCCTTCCTTCTCAGGAAAATTAGTTCTGGTTTGCTTTCCAAACTGACATGATTTGCATATGGTGTTGTCTGGAATTTTGATATCTGGAAGATCACGAACTGCCTGATATTTGCATGCTTTCCTTATTTGTGGAAAGCTTAGATGCCCCAACCTCCGATGCCATAGCCAGTGTTCATTATCCTTGCTCAAATAGCATTGTTGTTGTCTTTCTTCAAATAGGTATAGATTATTTGGAGTCCTTCTTCCTTTGATCACTGTTTCACCTGTATCAAGATCACGAACACAACATCCATTTGATCTAAATATTACCTCTGTTCCTTGATCGCACATCTGACAGACACTCAGAAGATTATGCTTCAATCCATCAACATACAAAACATTTCCAGCTTTGACCTTCTCTTTCAACGGAGCAACGCCTTTTCCTTTTATGGCTGCAGAGATATCGTTTCCAAAAGAAACTTTCTTTCCCTTTTCTAATGCGGTATATGATTCAAGTTTTTCTTTGTCCCCTGTCATATGCTTCGAACATCCGCTGTCAATGTACCATAGACTTTCTTGACCTTCTGCATAAAAGGCTATCCCACATCTTTCTGGTTGTGGTTCCTTTATTCTCCATGTTCTGACATTTGAGGTTTGTTCCTTCTGAGTTGTCTTCTAGAACCTGCTCCTGCATCCAGAGTCTTCATGACCAAAGTTATTACAAATAGAGCATTCAACTTCATTTTCAAGAACCGAAAAGTTGTTATAAGTCCTTTTCATGGTTCCAGTCATACTTCTTTGCTTTTGAGCTTCTCTAGTCATGATTGTCTTGTAGGCAACACATTGAGCTGCTTTGTGACCGAAGTTATGGCAAGAAAAACATTGGCCATTAAAGAAATTTCTGCGATAATTAGATCTATCATCCAACCGATTGTAGCTTCTATTGACATCCATTCTTGGGGAAAATTGGGAAGATTTTACCTGTGGCTGATTGTAGCTTCTGTTTGTCCTTAAGGCAGCTTGTCCCTGAATTTCTTGATAGTCTTTATTTTTTCTTGAGGCAAACTGTCCCTGATTCACCTGATGACTTTTATTTGGTCTTTGCTCGCTCCTCCTTGCTACATTAAGATAACTTTTAGAGGTAGAAGCTTGAGATGTTTCTCCATTATATCCCAGACCTGTCTTGATCAGAGGAGAACGCTGCACATTGATAATCTCATCTAAGGTTTCAGATCCTTTAACAAATTTAAGATTAATCGCTTTTGTTTTCTCAATCTCACATTCCAATTTTTCAAGATGTTTTTCCTTTTCCGCCAGTTGACATTGTAGAGAATCAATAATAGCACTTTTCTCTTCTAAGCAAACTTTGAGATTATTCATTTCTTCACAGAAGCCTTCTACATCTATAGCATCCATGTAGTCATCATCTTCAAAAGCCATTAAAAGTTTATATCTATTAGCCTGTTCATCTTCGTCACTATTTGAAAGACCATCACTATCTTCATGAGTGTAATAGCTTTTCTTCTTTTCATTTTGTTTCTTGTTCCATTTAACAGGTTCCTTTCCCTTGACATTCTTATATTTGTGAGGACATTTGGCAGCATAATGACCTACTCTTCCACAAGCAAAGCATTTAAAAGGTAACTTACCTCTGAACCTTCCAGAACCCCTTTGAATATTTCTGACAAAATTTGATTCTTCTTCTTCATCTTCTGGCACGTGACTTGCTTCATAATAATCTTCTTTTCCTGAAGCCTTGAAAGCGGCTTCTCTTCTGTCTGATGGACCTCCTTTTCTCATTTCATAAGCAGTTAGAATTCCGTGAAGCTGAGACATAGTAAGAATTCGTAGATTTTCCTTTTCTTCTATTGCAGACACTTTATATTCAAATTTGGGGGACAATGATCTTAGAACCTTTTCAACCACAATAGCCTCTTTTATTTCTTCACCCAAGTTTTTCATGCAATTAACAATCTCATCTACCCTAAGGAAATAGTTAGCCACACTTTCATCATTATACATTCTGAGAGTCTCATACTTAATTCTGAGAGTTTGAAGTTTAGCACGCTTTACCTGTTCATCTCCTTCATAGCTCGTGACAATTTTGTCCCATATTTCTTTTGCGGATTTATAGTGCATTACCTTCATGAATTCCAAGTGGGATATACATCCTAATAGAGTACTGACTGCTTTCGCATTTGTTTCATATTTCTTTTTCTCGGCTAGATCTGTAGGAGTAGCTGAAGGAAAAGTGTAGCCTGTCTCTACGATGTCCCAAACTTCTGTACCAAGAGATTGAAGATAGGCAGTAACTCTTACCTTCCAATAATTGAAGTTTGTCCCATCAAAAACCGATGGCCTGATTGATGCTTCTCTCTCGTAGTTGCTCATGATGAATGATCTACCTTCAAGCGATCAAGCTTCTCTGAAGGACCTGCTCTGATACCAATTGTTGGAAATAATACTGAGAGGGGGGGGGGGGGTGAATCAGTATTATCAGATCAATAAAACTTTTTCAATACTCAGAAACATATACGCTACTTCAGTTAAGTGAACCAGCGTGTACACGCTACTGTGTCTAAAGCAACCAGCGTATAACCAGAAATCTTATGATTCAGTTAGTTTATCTTCAGTAAATGCATCATGACATTATTAACCATATTAAAAGTAAACAGGTGCAGTATAACAGAACAGATCATCACACAAAAGCCACACACATGAACACCATGATATAAGGTGGAAACCCAATGTGGGTGAGAACCACCTACTGCAAGTCGTCTCTATCTTTCTTTAATAAGAAACTTCAGTTTACAATCTTTTGTACTGGTGCAGCCTTATACCAGTACGCAGGCTACAACCTGCAGAAGGCTACAACCTTCTCTCGTTTTCCAAACTCTCCTAGAAGGGAGCTCCAACCCCCTTTGCTCTTGTACTAGCTAAGATACTAGTACGTAGGTGCTGGCCTACAATCTTCTTTCCTTCAGGTACCACTTTTCATCAATTTTCAGACTGGATACTCCTGAAGCACAAAATTTCAATCTGAAGACCACGATTCATTCACTTTTCATAACAAATCATAGAAGCACGAAACAACCAATACTAGCATCATCAATCTTTGAATCACTGAACCACTGAAACCCTGTCAACACCCAGTCACCAGAACATAGAGTAGACTAGAGAACCCTGCAATAACAGTCAGACCCAACTGCAACCCCAAAAATTAAACTTCAAAAGATATACGCTACTTCAATGAAACAAACCCACGTATACACGGGCTTTTACCCAAGCCAACCTGCGTACAGATCTAAAAATTATTTCTCATAACTTGCAGCTGTACCAGACATCAGTCATACCCAGAACATAACATTGCGTCAGTATGCAAATCTAAAAATATGCGTAATCAACCATATACCGATAGTTCATTTCAAACCGTTTGATCCCGATCTATCCTTAGATCTAGTCTTCCATCAATCGGTGTGATCTCTCCTTAGCTTAGATCAAGCAACCCAGAACCTGCATACTAGATCTCTTTGTTTATCAGATATTCAAGACTTTTTTAGTACACTTGCCTAATGATCTTCCTCTCCTTATATAGCTTTAGGCCCTTCTCAATACCACGGTCCAAAACCATAGTAATACAATACCATCAACTTCAAAACTCGGGATCAACACGACTGTCGAGATACTTTGGTCCAAAAACATAGGCTCAAGTACCGAGGACTAACTACCACGGACCAAGGGAAGCTTCTCGACATGTACTCTCTTTTCTGTTCATGAAACTATGTGTATACGCGACTTCGTATATAGTGAGCCTGCGTATCCGCGACTTAGTATATAGCGTACCAGCGTGTATACGCAACTTGGGCTTAATGAACCTGCGTATATGAAATTTATCTTCATTCTTGTAGTCTAGACTGAGATCTGTCATCAAAGAGAGTTGCCATCAAGGACAACACCTGTACTGTAGTGCCACACCTGTGCCAAAATGCCAGCAGAGAAAACTCCATCCAGATATGTTCAGAAGAACCATCCAGAATCTCAGATTGTGGGGCAGAAAGAAGCAGGTGTACAAACAAGAAGAACAGTTGCAGAAGCTTCAAGCTATTTGGCATTACTCTCCTCCACTGAACCACAAAATGTGAAAGAGGCATGCAAAGATGAATGTTGGGTGAAAGCAATGGATGAAGAACTTGAGCAGATCGAAAAGAACAACACTTGGGAGCTGGTTCCTAGACCAAAGGATAAGAACGTTATCGGAACAAAATGGGTCTTCAAAAATAAATTGAATGAAAATGGAGAAGTAATTAGAAACAAGGCCAGACTTGTTTGTAAAGGGTATGCGCAGCAAGAAGGAATAGACTTTGAAGAAACCTTTGCTCCTGTTTCAAGACTTGAGGCCATTCGAATTTTCCTTGCTCTCTCAAGTTTTCAAAACTTCAAAGTATTTCAAATGGACGTGAAATCAGCCTTTCTGAATGGAGACTTGGAAGAAGAAGTTTACATTGAGCAGCCAGATGGGTTCATTTTTGGAAATGATCCAAATCTTGTATGCAGATTGAAAAAGGCTCTCTATGGTCTCAAACAATCTCCAAGGGCTTGGTACTATCGTTTGGACAAATATCTTCATCAACAAGGTTTTTCAAAAGGATCAGCAGATAGCAATCTCTATATAAAAGTTGAAAATGACAAATTGCTAATACTTGTTGTGTATGTAGATGACATTATTTTTGGCAGCAATGAAGAAGCTATGAGTCAAAGCTTTGCCTTGGTCATGCAAAAAGAATTTGAAATGTCCTTGCTGGGAGAACTAACATATTTCCTCAGTTTGCAAATCCAAGAAAAAGAAGGAGGAATCTTTTTATCTCAAACCAAGTATCTCAAACAGATTTTGAAGAAATATGGCATGGAAGATGCAAAACCAGTATGTACACCCATGGTCACAGGATGTAGCCTCAGTGCAAATGATGAATCTGCAGCAGTACATCAACCAACCTAGAAATCTATGATTTGAAGTTTACTTTATTTGACAGGTACCCGACCGGACATCATGCATGCAGTTGGAATAGTTGGAAGATTTCAGGCACATCCGAAGGAGACTCATCTTCAGGCAGTGAAGAGAATTTTAAAATATCTTCAAGGGACTCAAAATTATGGCTTATGGTATCCTAGAGATACAGATCTCACACTTCATGCTTATACAGATGCAGATTGGGCTGGAAGCGTGGATGACAGGAAAAGCACAAGTGGTGGTGCATTCTTTATGGGTTCCAGACTGGTATCTTGGTTCAGCAAGAAACAGAGTTCGATTGCCTTGTCTACAGCTGAAGCGGAATATGTTGCTGCTGCATCTTGTTGCACTCAACTCCTTTGGATGATGCAGACTTTGCAGGATTTTCAAATCACTTGTACACCACCTATCCCCATCTTATGTGATAACACAAGTGCAATCAGCATCTCAAAGAATCCTATCATGCATTCAAAAACCAAGCACATACCAATCAAGTATCATTTTCTTCAGGAACAAGTGTTTGAACAGAAGGTCAAGTTGGAGTATGTTCCTTCTAAGGAACAAGTTGCTGATATTCTCACCAAACCATTACCCAGGGAGACTTTTGAATACCTCAGGCAAAAGCTGGGGGTTGTTTATGCATCATCTTATTGTTGAAACTCTTCTGATTGATGGTTGTATGCATGGTTCATCTGGGGTATGTGCGTACATGTCCTGGGTGGCTGATTGGTTGAAGATTGATGGCACAGGTTCAGGGGGAGCATATAATGCATTGTTGGCATTATGGACGATGTAAAGAAGGAGATCATGGAAGTAGCTGCAATGTGTCTCTATCTCTTTCATGGTGGATTATGGTTCTTCGTTGCAGATCTGATTCATATTCAAGGGGAGCATGTTCTTAGGGGGAGCATAACCCTTTGCCCTTGATGTCAAAGGGGGAGAATGACGCTGAAGTTTTTGAGGTGGCCATCAAGATTGTTGGCATTATGTTTCTGGTATGGCTATATGTTACAGATGTTGTACTTGATGGCAACACCCGTGGCAAGGCTCTCAATTTGTTGAAAATTAAGATGTACGCAGGAGAACAATTCAGAAGATGCGTACCCGCAGGTACATCGTGAAGCGACCGCGGCCAGACACGCAGGACAGTCGTTCAGGAGGTGCGTATCCCAGTGCACTCATTTCAAGGCAGAGAAAAGCACATGTGGGGTTTCTTATATTTACCCCTTGGTATTTAGCCGACGGTATTTGTGTTACTATGGTTTTGGCTCGTGGTATTGATCCATGATTTTAGAAGGAGCTTGCCTATATAAAGCAAAGGAGATCACTTGGCTAAGTATCTTTTGCAATTGAATATCCTAAGATCTGAAATATTGGGTTATGGTCTTAAAAGCTTGATCTATATGTAAGAGAAGTTGAAAGCAAATCTGTGAAGGGTGATCTCTTGAGCGCATGATCAGATCTGAGCATCTGACTAACTGTGCCACACTGGTGGACTATCAATTTAGCCCTAATCAGAAGTATGTGGGTGTTGAACGGTACAGGTGCGTGGGTACGCAGAGCAGAAACAGGAGATCTGCGTGGGTACGCAGAGCAGAAACAGGAGATCTGCGTGGGTATGCAGAGCAGAAACAAGAGAGCTGCGTAGGTACGCAGAACAGAAGAAGGTTCAGGTGCGTACGCACAGTAATAGTACGCGGCGCGATAGTGTCTCTGGGTGCGTACCTGCAGTAATAGTACGCGGCATGATAGTGTCTCTGGGTGCGTACCTACAGTAACAGTACGCAGCGAGGTTGAAGAAATAGTGCGTGGACACGCAGTGCGGCAGAAGGGTCTCTGCGGGTATACGCAGGGGAGCAGAAGGTGAAATGCATACGCACGCAGACCAGTGAAAGAAAAACTGTGTATCTGTCTTAAGACATTTTGTTTGGCTGTATTTTTCTGTTGATAAGGTGTTCTGGGTTTGGCTCTATTATTATTGATCTGGTTACTACAGTTGACTAGGTGATTTTCTTATACTTGATGATCATTTGATGTTTATGGATCCAGTTTGAAAATTTATGAAAAGTGGTCCTTGTAAGAAAAGAAGTAGGGGGTTGTAGCTCCCTTCCAGGAGAGACTGGAAAACGAGAGAGAGTTGTAGCTCTCTGCGGGTTGCAACCTGCGTACTGGTAAAGGATTGCACCAGTACAAAACCATTGTAAAAAGAGTTTCTAAGTTGAAAGAAGATAGAGACATATTGCAGCAGGTGGTTTTCACCCACATTGGGTTTCCACCTTATATCTGGTGTTCTTTGGTGTGACTACCTGTTTTTCTTGTTCATGCTCATTATTTTATGGTACTGATATGCAAAAATAATTCAAGGTATAAATAAGGAAGATTTGTTAAAAGAACTTGATAATACTGATTCACCCCCCCCCTCTCAGTATTATTTTCAACAGGAAGAGCCTTAAAACTACCATTATTGAGGCCATCATGGAATGCTAACAGAAGTGTGTGGGAACCCGGATTTGTCGGAGGAGAACAACAATGTCAAGACAATGGTTGTAATCTCTTCTTGATCTAATATATATGCAATTATCGATTGATGTCCTGCATAATATGTCACCTCACATGTTTATGGCTTAATGTTTCTTGACTTGTTAAGTAGGTTGAATACAATTTGTCTATTATCATGGTTATTGTTTGTTGTTCTTTACTTGTTTCAGGTGCTCAAAGAAGGAAACAAGAGATAGCTAGAGCAAGGAAACAAGGTCATCACCAAAGGGGATAAGCGTACTAAGATGTAGGCCCTCTTAGTTGGTTCTAACCTAAGGAAATCTTGCATAGAATGTCTTGTTTGTGGCTAGAGCCACTCTCGGGCTAGAGGAATTGTTTGTGTCCACACTTAGAATTTTACCTCACTACCCCATGACCGACATCTATTATTCAAAACTCTATCCTTTCATTTTCTTACTTATGTAGATCTTTCTTTCATCTTGTAGCACAAACTAATTATTTTTCTTATCTATCAAGGTCAACCCTACAACTCAATCAATTGCATCAAAATACCCCATGCCCTATAAAATTTCCTACTCAAACCATCCCACACATCGATAATAATAAATTAATACAACGATCTTACAATGTTGAATTACAAAATTTACCCACCCTTCCCACACATTCTATTTCAATTGCACCACTACAAGAAACTTATATTAGGTCTGGGAAGACTTCAAATCCAAAAATTGCAGAAGTCATGGAATAAATTCATGATATGATAACCATGGGAAATCAAGAGAGTCAATAAAACATTGAAGATTGGTTTCACTCTATCATTTGTTCACAATATCACTCATACTTCGGCAATTTTTGGCACCATATTTGCAAGGGAACTTGGTCACTCCTACCCTGGTATTTATTAATGTACATTTTTCTAATTTGGGTATGCACATACTTGAGATCTTGTTTCAAAAATGTTTCCACTGGAGGCACTCTTATACGTAGAGATATTTCATATTTTTCAAATAGAGTAGGTTAGTGTAGCAGATAAAATACACAAGTACATAAATAAATAAATTTCTTCATATGTAAAAATAGTTGTGTTTGCTGCAAGATGTTGTGTAAATCAATACCTGTGATATATATTTAAATTTATTTGTGTATGTATACATTGTTTTGAAAATAATATTTCTACAAACACTCATCACCATTTTGGAAAAAAATGCTTGTTTATCATATTTTATGGCTTGTGGGCTTGATAAAATTTCTGAAAAATAGTCGAGACAGTCATGTTTTGAGGGAAAAAATGAGTATATTTTCATAACCTGTTTCTATCATGAGTAGCCCCTGATGTCTACTATAAAAAACAAATTGAATTACTCAATTTGGATTTCAAACGAAAAATTTATAACCAAAACATTGATAGGGTATCTAGTAGGCAGTTTAGGGACAAAGTTGGGATAGTCAATTTTTGGAGGCCTAAATCACTAGATTTTGAAAAATTATTTTTTTGTTATATTTTTCTATGAATATAGTTTACAAGGAAATTTTAATCACTCAATTTTGATTTCGTATGAGAAATTTATGACCAAAACATTGTCTGCCTATCGTAAATCAACATTCTTAAAACTCTATTTTTTTGTTGTTGTTCATTGGCGTATTTGACCCATCAATTCTTATTTCATTAAAAACTTGTTTCAATTGTAGATATATACATGAATATAATTTCATTTTAAATTTGAATAAGCTAAATTGGTCATCAAATGAAAAATTTATACATAAAATATGGACTATTGGTATAAGCCAGGAAATATAAAATATCTCTCTTATGCAGGTCGTTCTAAGCATGGTTCACATATAATCACATGAAATTTTTAAAACTTGCTTCTATTAGATATAGAAATCTCAATTCAATTTCATTTGGATTTTTAATTACAAAAATCAGATGAAAAAAATAAGTTATGATTAAAACACCATTGGTTAGTAGGGTCGACCACTACTCTCCTGCATGTGATAAATAAAATTTACTTTGTTTACATTTCTATGGATTTGTTTTTCAGAGTATCTACTTGTTATTTTTTACATATTTCGTGGATTAGGGGCGCTCGATCACCTCTCTTTCTCCATGATTTCAAGTTTTATTGTAGGTAGATACTCGTTTTTCGCAAGTTCCAGGAGAATAAAAAAGATTAATTTAATAATGAGTGATCCTTGAAGGCAATTTTAATGAATAAGGAAATTTCATCCAAGCATATATTAAGAAATTTAATATCATATGATGCTGAATCTTTTTAGGTGCCATGGTCTAAAAAAAATGGATCATAAAATCTTGTTGCAATATTGTTCCCGCTATTTCCCACCAAGACGGAGAAAACAACATGGAGACTTTTTCATTACTTGAGAGATTCATAATAGGAGAAATGAATAATTGATCTCCATTTGAAGGTCCAAGTCATTGCTACCAAAGATTTTTTTCCAAAATATCTTCTTTTCCATTCATTCGCCATTGATAGATTATTGTTCTTGGAAATAGATTATTGTTCCCTTAGGAAACAACATTGATGCACTCGCAATCACACTTGTTGAACTTCAGTTATTTATTTATTTATTGTTTTTCAATAAAGCGTTTTTTCATTTTCTGATTTTTATTATATTTTTTTGTTTCAGGTGTTGTTTCCTTCAAATTCATGGTTGTTTTTCCTGCATCTAAATAAAAGAAGGAAGTTATTGAGTTTTATGTTGTGGCTCCACATCTATGCATTTTCTCTCTATGGTTGCCTCATACCTAATATTAAAACTCTCTTATGGTAAGTCTTGTCAGGAATGATTTACTCTTAATTCCTCGTTATTTTGTAAAGTCACTATGACTGTTGGAGGACTAATCCTTCTCCATGTCATCTTGATGGGATCACCCATTGAGTTAGTCTTTGGGAGGGATTTCTACAGTCATGCTTGATACTTCATGTCCACAAGCTCAAAATGGTAGGGGTCATTTCGAGGTTGTAACATGAAACAATGGTATTGTTGCATAAACAAATATTGAATCATAATTATTACTACCTTAGCTACAATTGATGTTTCCTATGTCACAACAGTTGTTCTCTCTGTCACAGTTGTTGTTTCCTGACTCACAGTTGTTGTTCCCTAAGTGGCAGTTGTTGTTTCATGACTCACAATAGTTTTTACCTCAGTCACAGCTGTTGTTTCTTGACTAGCAGTTCCTGTTTCCTCAGTCAATTTTTTTTCCTTAATCATAGTTATTGTTCCCTCAGTCACAACTATTGTTTGCTAAGTTACAGTTGTTGGTCCCTCAGTTACAATTGTTGTTTCCTAGGTCACAACTATTGTTCCCTCAATTACAATTGTTGTTACCTAAGTCATGGTTATTGTTACCTAAGTCATGGCCATTGTTACCTCAATCACCACTATTGTTATTAGCCCAGTTTCATGCTTTTGATTCAAAACTTGTAAATCTTTTTGATTTTTTCTCCTTGGTGAATGGGAACCCTTTTTTATTTTCTAGGTCGTTGTTGACACAATGATTAGGTAGTTAATTTATCTTTGTTTAACTATAAGCATAATCTTATTTTTAAGGAACAATTATGCAAAGACAATTTCATCATGCCAACTTTCAACTTTCTTAATTTGTCAAATCCCTGATCTTGTAATATTTATGATGATTAACACAAAAGTGTACTTAAATCTCTATGTCACTATCTAAGGAACTATTCCTCAACCCCAATCTTAACAAAGAAAAATATATTCATCAACAGTAATTTTAAGGTTATTAGTTTTTCGAAAAGAATGACTAGCCAGGTCGAAGATAGTTATTACAAAACTTTTTACGTCATCCCTAGCTCTTAAGGAGTTGACCTGCCACCCCATCTATTAAGTAATATTTTGTTGATTAACAATAATCATAGTTGAATTTTAAACATAAATAGTCAACTAGAGGATAGGAGGTCTCATCGCAAGCCGACCTACCATGATCATAGGTCCTAATAAAGTGACATTACCACTGCTAGTAACCAAGCCAAGGTAATGGCCTTCAGTTGTAAAGCTGAAGGACAAGAAGTCTCATCACGAGCCAAATTGTTCAATTTTGTTAGCTCCCATGAATGGAATTGTTATTAATTGTTTACCAAGCTAGAACAATGATCTTCAGTAGACATCTAGGTAAATTGAAATTCTCTTGTAAATATGTATTTATTTCTAATAGATGGGACACTAGCATCTTAATGGGTTAAAAAGCCATACAAGTCGAGGCTATGGATGTCTGCTGGCAACAGTGGTCATGCCTATGGTATAGAAGTTAATTCAATACTATGATATACTTGGTTACCTTGTTTTCTCAAAACTAAGTGTCGATAAAGCCTATTGTTGCATATATAAGGTTTTCTAGAACTCATGGTTCATGGGGTAATATTTAATTAGTTCTTAGATGATGATGTTTATGGTTTATATCTATTAATGAGTTATAAATATTCACTTTCCATGTTAGGGATGAATCTTTTAGGATATTTGAGATTTGACATTTTGTATAATCTAACCTATCATTCATTTGTTCTACAAAGTTTCATATCTTTAACCAAAGATAGTTTCTTTGCCCAATCAATGACCCTTTATTTGTAGCTTAAAAACACTACTATTATTTTTGGGTAGAATAAAGAGGCCTAATTCTAATTGTGAATGTCAGGTAATTGGTCATATCTTGAGAAACAAAGACTGAGATAGCTAATTCATCCCATGTCTCACAATTTTTGTGCCCATAGAAACTAAAGATGATGGGTATAGGGAGCACATCTTTTTCTCACCATTTTTAACCTCTTTTATATTCCCTTTTTATCCATTATTATCCCATGGCATTCATAACATGATTATGTCACTATTATATATAATGAGGTAATTAAGGTGATGAATCACTGATTGAGGCTACTCATGAGGTGTGTTATAAAAATCTTGACGACAGTGAAACTAATCAGTTTGAGGGAAGGAAACACTACTACATTTTATGCTTACCTTCTTTCAAGTTGCATGGATTCCACCTTTTGCATCACTTCCAGCATCAACTTAGCCTACATCAGCTTCAAAAAATATCAATCCATCCATGCCATTCCACAATTCCAGGGAGGTAAAAATTGAGGTAAAATAGAATAAGTTTTTGATTTATTAAAAGTCTAGGAGAACATCATGAAAAACCACTGAGCATTATTTACTCATATTTCAAATCATTAGTTCCACTTCTTCACCACTTCCCATTTTTTTTAAAAGACACAAAATATTTCAATTTGGGGGAGTGTACTTTTCATTAATTTATTTATCATGACCATGCCATTAATACTCTTTATCATCCATCGATCTCATAATTCATTCTCAAAACCTCCCTTATTCCATATTGTTTCACACCAAGCCGAGGTTTCAATAAGTAGCAACAACCTGAAATTATCTTCTAGTGTAGCAAGAGGGCATGCTAATTCTCTAGTTTGGGGGAGGAGTTGCTATGCATGATGACTATTTTCTCCTTCCTTCCTCATTTAAGGCATACAATTTCATTTTTATACAGTGCATAAATTGATTTATGTATATCTTTAAAACCATGAATTGGATCCTTGTGATTTCTATACAGCAAAGAGGTATCATTAAAATACACAAACCTAGAAAATTTCAAGCCAAACCAATTTGTAAGACTCTAGAAATCATGCACGGTTACCTACAACCATTTCTCTTATATCTCGGAATCCATGCATCAGACGAATCTTTTTTCATTTTTTTATTTTTTATTTTTATTTATTTATTTATTTATTTTCAGTTTGGATAATCTTTAATATAGTAGAAATATGCTTGCAAAGTTTTAGCAAGATCTGGTTTGTAGTTTTTGATAAAATGGTTAATGAAGTTTGTTGTTATTTATATCATGATTTTTTGTATCTTCATTTACATATAGTTGAAAGTCAATGTGAAAATTGTTACAGCTTCACCAACATTGCTAGAATTGAATAACTATTATTTTGAATAGGCTTTTGGGGAAAAAGTCTTATGTTACATCAATATCTCGAGTTGGGAAGAGGATTTTGGTTATTGTATTAGAACTTGGTTAATATAGACATTGGGTTGCATGAGGACATGCAACTTGTTCTATTTGGGGGAGATGTTGCGCAACTAATTTTTCATTATTATTCATTATTATTATCACCTATTGACATATATTTCATCCATTTCTGCCATTATTTTATCATGCCATATATCATAATTTATCATTTAATTCCATTTCATAATTATTTATGCTCTTGTGGATAAGTAATACTTGTTCTCCTTTATTTTTAATAAACTGATGATTATTATGCTTTATTTTTCCAACAATGGTTTATTAATGAATTTTTTATAACATCAATCATGATTTTAGCCTCCAATATCTCTTCCAGATTGAAAATTTGATCTTCAGCTCATAGTCAAATATTCCAATTCAGAAATTTTCTAGGATAATAAGTGATAGTTTGAGTCGGATATTTTGGGAAAATGAAGATGAATCTTGAAAATACGGGACATGGGTTTTGTGTAGAAAGAACCAAATTAGTTTTCCAATGACAATTTTTCCATAGATTAAGATAAACACAAGGTTCTTTGAAGGATATTTTTCATATTGGTTGTTGTGGTCGTTTTCCAAATTCTCCCAATTGCAATACCAGATTCGACTTGTTCCAGCTAAATCATGATGGAGAGATCTTTGAGATCTGATCTTGTTTATTGATATTCTATAATCAATCAAAAATTTTAAAGGGAAATCATTTTGTAATAAATTTAGCTATAATTTCCCTTTTCTCTCCACGTATTTAAATGAAAACAGAGATCAAAGAGGGAGGATGGACAATTGTTGAATTTGAGGCAAAGCTAAGAAATTCATTCTAGGGTAATTGTTTCTCTGATATATTTTAATGAAAAAAGTTATCCATTGAGTTATACATCTCTAATTCATAATCTGATATGAATTATTTTTCAAGTCAGGACTAACTCTTGGGAAGTTGGGCCCACTACTTCGAACGAGATGCTTCCTTGAACATCTAAAGTAGTTTAGTTTTGTGCTTGTTTCTTTGAATTTTAATTGATATTCCTTAAAGTAATTTTTTTTTTTTTTCAAGTAATTTGTTGGTTGTTTCGTTTTCTTGTTTTGTTATTTCTTGCAATTTCTAGATTTCATTTAATTTGCTACTCCAGATTAGCATTTGAATTATGATGGGTGCAATAGGTTAAATTTCCAATTCAGCAAGGTGTGGTTTGATTTATTATTTATTCAGTCGTTTCATTAGCATAATTATTTTTTCTACCATTTACTTTATACGTTTTAAATTAGTATTTTTATTCAAGTCTTGCATTTTATTTCTTGTTGAATGAGTTTGGTAGTGTAGAACGCAATCATGTAGAACTAGACAATCATGTAGAACCAGTGAGTAGTTGTTGGTAGTTTCTTGCATATATTTTGCAGACTGACTTGAAACAAAAGTACATTACTCGGTTGATAATTAATGTCTAGGTGATTATTTGTTTTTTTATTAAGTAGTTAATTTCCCCAACAATTAGTAAAGGCACCCATTCCAGACTACCTATTAGCGGATTGGTTCTACAAATATCTTTTACCTCAAATTTTGAAGGATGTTGACATGTCTGTAGTAATTACAAAAGGCCCAAATCATTATTCATGCCCAACACCTAGATCTCATTTAATCTCAGTATCACATGCTCTATGACCTTACCCCTAATTCTCCTTGAACTTCAAATACTCTTGTTACTCAGTAACCTAGTCCTCACGTCGACGGTCTCATCGGTGCTACCACTCGGACCAATGTCAACTAGTTGAGAAGGAAAACTACCTGGTTATCCATTACTGCTACCCATGACTCAACTACACCTGATCAAATTGCTACTCCTTTGTCCATTGTGGTCAACTTTAGGGAGTATACACCTCAATCTAACATAAAGAAAAAGAAGAACAAGAACTAGACCTCTCCTTATGAGGAGAAAATATATGTTCATAACACTCAAGCCCAAGCACCTGGTACTGCTAAATCTAAAAAAGAAAAAGATAAAATGGCAAAGTTTCATTGCATGATCTACATTGTGGAACATTTAACCTAAAAATGTCCTTCTTTATAGGAATGTACTAATCTCCTTGCACAAAAGGATTATAAGACCCCTTCTGTCCTTAATAATTGTTTCCCTACCTAACAACAACAACAACATATTGTTGCAGACCCACACCCATAACTATCTCTTCTCTTAAAGTGGATGATTTACAAACTCGAGCAAATACCTATGGGAATCCTATCCCAGACACATTGGATACCCTATCATCTTCTACTCTAGATACACCTATCAATTTTCACATTGAGAGGGCCATTTTCGACCTTAGAATTGGTCCCTCCAAAGGGACACTTCATCGTACAACACAAAATCCATTTACCCATGTTGCCCAAAATTACAATATTGTAGAAGATCTCATGTAGGTTCCTTATGCCATGTCCACTCTTTAAGTATTACAAAGTTTTCCTACGTAACAAAAATATTTTCTTTCAACTATAGGTGGAGTCGACCCTTAAGATTCCAGCCTATATTTCTTTGACATGGATAAATGTACAGCAAACCTTTCCCACCAACTTTCATTCCAGATGTAGGTTCATGTGAAAGGAAAATCTGTTCATCGCATCATCACTAATGAAGGTGCATCTACTTATGCGATGACTACTTCCTGTTGGCTTGCCCTGGGTTCACCCACTTTCACTCCACCATCGAACTTTGTTAAAGCTTTTAGTGGTCGTGCTTTCATCCCTAAGGGATATCTTGTTGTTTTTTCCATCACTCTTAGATGGAAAATGGTTTTGTTTGATGTTGAAGTTGTTGATCAGCCACTTGATTCCAACCTTCTATTGGGGCATAGTTGGACCTATGCCATGAAAGGCATTGTCTCGCAAGTCTTTTGTCTTATCTATTTTCCTCACTAAGGAAAAATTGTGAAAGTTGACCAACTATCTTTCTACACTATGAAATTTCAACTGCTAACTTCTAGCAATGTTCCTTTAGTGGGTAGTACTCCATAACCTTTCATTTGTATTGATACAGATATTTTGAAGAACTCCTCCCAACTGGGGTGTTTTCCTTTACTCCCACCTGATTTTTCTATGGTCTCTGCTATGCCTCTTGGATCTATGGATCTAGGGATTATCTTAACCCATTCCACCTTCTATTTCCGTGGAGATCAAATGTTGTTTTCAATGGCAGAACTGGTTGGTCAAGATTTCCAGTCTACATCTGAATCTCCTGTTTCCTTGGTTTGGTCCCATGCTCCTATGAACTCTCCCATTGAAGCTCTCTCTACTAATATTCCTCACACTATCCTCCTTTATGATGAGGCTATTAAGAAGATCATGTATCTAGATGAGTGACCTAGGAATGAGTTCCATCATCGTGTCTCACACTCTTTTCTATCTACATTAAACATGAATCCTTTGAAAATCCCATCCCTTAATCAATATAAGATTATTCCTTCTTCTTTAAAACCTGTTCAAGAGTTATACTCGAAAGGAAAATCAAGAAATCTCTTGGGAGAAGGAACATTTCCACCCATCTGCCTTAGTCCTTACATTGTCACTTGGGTCCTTTGTAAAGGGGTAACTTATGTACTATTATCGGGACCCGCTCAAAAAGTAATTCACCTAACACCTCGCTAGCATGTGCTTTGTAACTTTATGTAGTTTTTTTTTTTGTGTGTGCTTCTTTCCCTTTTTCTTGTTTTGTACATCAAAAATCCCAAAACTTGGATGTTTGGTTTATTGCATCCAGACAAAAAAATTACATAAATTTCAAAAGCCAAAAGATTTACATGAGCACTCATTTTATGGTATTTTTCCTCACTCGTTAATATGAAAAACCTCGAGATTCCTTCTTTAGGCTCATTAAAATCCCATGAAGAAGACTAAGCATTATTTTTATGGCCTCTTTCTTGCTCATTAATCTAAAAAACCTCAATTTTCCTTCTTCGGGCTCGTTAAACTCCCACAAAGAATATTTGAGCCATTCGTATTTTTTCTTTTTCTCACTCCCTAAAATGAGAAAGATACCACGAGTTCTTTGATAGACTCATTTAAAACTTTAAAAAGGCTATTGATTACACTTTATTCCCCTTTTCCTCGTAAAAAAATTAGGTGAACACCTATTGAGCATACGTTTATCAATTTATCTGGAATTAATGGACTAACTACGGAAAAGGAACTACGTCAGGTATACTATTAAATCTTTGTCACACCAGTTCACCAACCATGAAAAATATACCTGTTGGAGTATTCTTTAAGCTCTTTTCATACTCTCTAAACATGAAAAGACTGGCGAGTTTACCCTTTCTGGACTTGTTAAACCTAAGAAGATTGGGAAAAAATTGGAAGAAATAAAAATCATTGCTATCTATATCAATTAGAAGTTTTATGGAAACATTCTATTATCCATCCCTTGAGCATGGAACTTATCCAATAGATTCCTCTTTTGTTGGCTTCTCTTTGAACCCTACCATCTTATGAGATTTTCCTTGATACCCTGATGTCCATGCATCCTTGTATCCTACTTTTTCTGGTGTTCTTGACTCTAAGTTGCATGGTATCCTTGGTGTCATGCCTTTTATTGTTTAAGGGATAGTCTACTCTTTATTGACCTTATCAATCATTTTCTCATATGTCGTACTTCCCTGAGTCAATTCATCCTACTCTTCTATATTATCTTCAAAATCAATCATTTGGTCTTGTTTCACGTCAATTGATGTAGGACTCCTTATTGCCTACCTTCACAGATCCCTTCCTATTGAATTCCATAAATTATCTAGGAAGTGGATTGAGAAGCCTCATAATACCCTAGAGCTTGTAGTACTTAGGGGAAGGTTTCCTAGGGTCTTTTAGTTACTAGCTCCTAATTGGCTGATTCTACAGTTGTTCGATATCAACTCATTTATTCACATCAGCTGTATTGTATTGTGCATCTTGGAGACCATCATCCTTATTGGTGGCCATCCTTGCATCTGTTAACAGTTTTCATTATTGACTAGTAATCAAATGATTTTTCACATGTTTGACTTTGGCTCATTTATTCACATGTGTAGAATTATGCAATTCTGTGATGGCTCAGTCTTGTTTCCTCTCCCAAGTTGCATATTTTTTTCCTGGAGACATCTTATCTCAGTCTGACTACACTATGAAATAAATCTCACATTGTACTTACTGGTGGAGATCATATCTCATCTTCTACATTCATCCACAATGTATTGTTCTTGGTACTAAGCATGAGAATTCCCAACTCTAGACATGATTTATATCTAACACAGTTTTGTTGTTTGAAGGCCTCCTTTCATTCTGACACTTTCGAACTCTCCCTCTTCGATTTTTTTATAATTTTTTTCGGCCATCGCCTTCTACTCTAACCTCACACTTTAGGGGGAATTTGTTATCCATGAAAATCACTCCTCATCAACTCAGAGGATATTACTATGATTTTGGTTAAAGTACACCACTTTATACCCCCTTTTCTAGCCTATTTAAGACTACAACACAAGTTATGTACCATGAGGACAACATTATCCTAGTCTATAATACTTTTCATCTTCATTTAACTTGTGCTACCAAATTCTCATTTAGTCACAAGGAAAAAATGCATGATTTAACTTACTTTGACACTTTTTTTAATAAAGAAAACTCTCATATGGTGGAATGTCATTGCCTTATCCTCATCTAGAACTTTTTCCTAAACAAATAAAGCGGATTAAAGCTCTTAAAAGCAAATAAAAGCATAAAAAAGTGGGAAAAATCCATAAAGTCATTTATATGAGGAAACAACATCCACCCCAAAGCTTTTGCCCAAGTTTAACTAATAAAGGGTTTATTAATCTTCATAGACTCCACTTTCCTATATATTGGATCCTTGGCCACTGAGATTGGGATTAGAGCTCATTATATTGTTATGTTGTCAAGATCTTCCTAGAGAGAAAGTTTTTGGTCCTAGGATTTGGAGGAGGTGCTACTGCAACTTCTATTGATTGTAATCATCTTCCCATTCATTAATATAGATTGATGATTATCTATTCCAAATTTCCATCTAATGGTTATTTCTTGTGTTTAACTATTTGTTGTTTGGATGTGTGGCTTGTAATGATTCATTGAATAGTATATGCTTGTTTAGTCATTATGGATTTTGATTGATAAAATTATTATGTTGGAAAGGTTTGTTTTTTACTCTTTATGTGAAAGACTGGGTTTTGAAGCTATCTAGGAGCACTTCCAAACTACACTAACCACTCCAACAGATCTACATATGACTCACAAGCATACCTTCCTCTTATGTTCTCAATATTTTCTTTGCTTCTAGCATTACTGAAAGTATCAAGCCTTAGAACAATCTTTTCCTTGATCCCTCTACCCTAGGTTTGTAGGAAAACCTGAGAGGGTTTATGCCTTGTCCAACTAAGCTTAAATCCCTATATAAAATATAAAAGGGAGGACTTATGATTGTTAATCCCCATGCCAATCGAAAAGCAGGTGTAAAAAATGAAATGATAAGAGTCTCCTTTGGATACAGATCCTTCTCTAAATATTAGCGCATCATCCATAAATAACATATGTGTTATAATAAGGGACTTAGTGATCTTAATACCTTTGACGTGTCCCTGTCGCTTGGTCTGATTAATCATCAGACTGAGCCCCTCACTGATAAGTGAGAAAAGAAGAGGGGATAAGGGACAACCTTGCCTCTTTCCCCTGTAATAGCGGAAAAATATATAGCAAAAACATTGACAAGAATAAAGAAATTTGTAGAATACACACACCCCATAATCTAATTAGTCATCTTTAAATCAAGCCCAACCTATAAAGGTAACAACCTAAGGAAGTCCTAATTGACTCAGTCATATTCCTTGACCATGTCCAATTTGAGTATCATGAAGTTGAGATTATTCTTCTTAATGGATTGCATAGCTTCTTGTTCCACTCCAATGACATCATGAATCAATCAGCTAGGAAGAAAACAAAATTGTTTTGAGCTAAAAAAACCAAAATTTTTGTGCTTGATTAGATTGGAAATGACCTTGGCTATAACTTTGTAGATCAGGTTTTACAAGGATATCAACCCGAAATCATTGTAAGTAATAGTCTTTGAACATGTAGGAATAAGGACTATAAATGTGGCATTAATTTCCCCAAAGACCAATCCATTTTTTTGGCTTCCTCCACAACTTGAGGAATATCATTTCCCATTAAATAAAAAATGCTAGATAAAGTTCAAAAGTACACTCATATGGTCTAGGAATTTTGTCCTTGGTCAAGGATTTAAGGACCGATTTAATTTCATCTAATGTGACCAAACCACCCATCATCACAGAGTCATCTTCTAAGAAGAATCTTGGTAAATGCCTTATAAAATTAAGTTGATCTTGAATATGATTTTCTATGGGGTCCTTGAAGAGTTTGTAAAATTGATCCTTTGCAACCGTTTATGTAACCACCGCCTCCCAAATTTACCCAATTTCACTTCCTGTTAGGGTAAATATGATATGAAGATTTATTATGGCATGACTGGACCTACAAGCTCTAATTACGGAATCACAGTCAGCAAGATGATCATTGGTTGAGAAATCATAACATCCCTGAGGGCTACAAGACACTTAGGGGCCAAAGAACCACTCCAGGTGACCAAACCCTAAGCTAAATATATTTTTCCTTGACCTAGATGCACAACTACATGCAGAAGCCTGCAAGGGAGTTGTTATGGCCCTCCAACTTCATTCACAAGCCTTCCAGGGTACAATTATAGCCCAAAATCTCTAGTTCAGAGGGTAAAATCCCAAGATCTGAGGCACCTTTCTAGGCCAACCTCTAGACCATTGCCTAGAACTATAAGTAACCTATCAGAGTGATAAATGACATAATGACATTGTTATGCTTAGAAAGCTTGAACAAGAACTTGACCTAAATGAGCGTAACCATGAAAGTAATTTTGTCAAACATATGGTGAACACGTGAGATATAGGTCATGGATGCGTATTTGATCATAGGAGTCTGAAAATTATCTGAGAACCACCAAGATGGTCTAATGCCCTCTCATAATAGCTACAATAACACTTGATAATCTATGCATTCATTAACCAATAAATACTTATCAAACCATGAAAAATTCATAGTTAGAGAAAAATTACAAATCCATGCTTATAACCATATTATTAACCATGACAGAACAATCATCAAATCACAATAATAACAATTACAAGTGCTCATAGATTACAATAGGAAAATATATTTTATTAACTTATGTAAAATCCAACCAAGTCAGGGACTTCCATGTACCACTTGACCATATATTGGGTTGAACCAAATATTTCCTTCAGCTATTCACCCTTGTGCCATATTCCAAGCATGAATGTGGAACCTCAAGACAAAAACAATTATGGCTTCCCAGAGATTAAACCACCTCCACCCTTAGGCTATTACGATCTCGCCAAAACTGGTTAAGAGACCACAAACCCCAAAATAAGCTTGGATGCCTCAAAGTTTCTTCACTAATACCTTGAGGAATTTTCCTGTCTCCACCCACCTGTCAAGGGCTTCTTAGAGATTAAAACACCTCCACCTCCAACCTTTGGGAATTTTCCTGAGACCTCCTCATTCGGTTCCAAAACCCTTTGGCAATCCAAATCTCAACCAGAATATCCCATCACACCAAGCCTATTTAGGAAATGACAAGGTAAAGCTAAAACCACTGTCAAAACTAGAAAAACCCATGCCAACAACAACAAATGAACCAAATGAAGAAATGCATGTACCATGCTTTCACACATCAGCTAGGAAATCATACATCCAACCTATTACCTACACAATATTCATACTAAATTTGCTTTATCCAACCTTCCTTGCTTTTCCTTTGCTTTCATTTTCCTTCCTTTCTCCAATGCTAGAGTGCTCCAAGAATTCTCTGTGTGTGCAAGAATATGAGAGAATGAGATAATAAAAGAGAGCTCCAAAACTAAATTGACAAAAAGTTATGAACTTATCCTCAAAAGCCTTTTTATCATTGAGGCCTCTATTTTCTTCATTTTCCTTTATTTTCCTTCAATTTTCCTCTCATGCAAATATGTGACCCTTGATCTCCATTTTCTCCTATTTTCCTTTATTATAATAAATAAATGCCAATTATTGCCTCTTTTCCTTTTAACAATGCCTTTGCCAATTTCCTTAGCCATAATAAACCAAAGTGATAGCCACTAGGATTTTTTGACCAGAATTCACCTTGGAATACGTGTCCCATGACCTTGGTATTATTATTTTACCTTTATTAACCTTTACTACATGAACTTTTAACCCATGGATGTTACCCCCCCCCAAGGGGAACACCATCCTTGATGTTATATGACACCTATGACCAAAAAAACCACTGAAAACCGAAAAACTATCTCCCATGGAACTTTAAAACTTACCTCGATACAATATTTACAATAAAAAAAATGTTGAAAACCATGACCAACATGAAAAACATGACAATCATATTGCTTATTGGAGATTTATAACATAGCTCATTGTGGTATTTACTATAACAAGCATACATAGATATATATACATTTAACAAAACTCATTTTCCTCAACCAAAAAAATGAAGGACACATAGCCCACATCTGATCAACCATCTTCCATATAGCTTCATCAGGCCCAAAGTAGTTCCACTACACTTTAACCTACTTTATTTCTCGGTTCTAGAGCATGAGCTATTTCTACTGTAATATGAATTGAGGTTCCAACTGGAATTCTCCTTTTGGCTCCAGCTACAGTATAGACCAGTCAATCACATGATCAACATCCTTCACATATCTTTTAAGCAATGAAACATGGAAAACATCATGGAATTTCATGTCGAAGGTAGTGCAAGTTTGTAGGACACTGGTCCAATCCTCTCAAAGTTCTCAAAAGGGTCACAATATCGAGGTGCCAACTTGGCACATGATCCAATCCTCAAGGAACTCTTCTTGGGCTTGATGCGCAAATACACATGATCCCCAACCTAAAACTCCTTGAATGCCTTGTGTTGATATGCATAACTCTTTGGCCTGTCTTGTGTTGCCTTTAGATTATTCTTGATAACTTGGATTTATTTTTCCATCTCTGCCAACATGTTTGGTCCAATCAGTAGCCTGTTCACTAGATCACTCCAGCTGATAGGAGTATTACAACCCCACCCATAAAGTGCCTCAAATAGACTCACCCTTAATGACTCTTGATATCCATTATGCTATGAAAACTCTACTAGTGGAAGATACTCCTTCCACCACCTCTGCTGGCACATAACATACATCCTCGACATATCCTCCAAAACCTTGTTAAACCTCTCTGTCTATCTACTTTTCTATGGATGATAGGTCGTACTAAAATCCAACTTTATCCCCAACCCTGCAATAACTCCTTTCAAAACCTGGAAGTGAACATGGAATCTCTATCTGATATGATCTTCTTAGGAACACCATGCAATCTCACTATCTCCCTGATGAAGAGCTGAGCTACCTCACTAGATGAATTATTAGAATTCATTGAAATGAAGTGAGATACCTTGGTCAACCTCTCAACCCCAACTATGATGGAATCATGTTTCCTAGATGTCCTTGGAAAACCTATGATGAAATCCATGGAAATGACCTCCCAGTTCCATTATAAAATTGGAATTGGCTGCAATAAACTACCTGGATGCTTACACTTTTCTTTTACATGTTCACAATCCAAACACCTTGTGATGAACTCAGCTACCTCTTTCTTTAGATTTGACCAATAGTAAAACTTATTCACACCTATCAAAGTATTCTGACATCCTGAGTGACCTTAAAATGAATTGACATGAAACTCCCTCAAGGTAAGCTTCTTGAGTTCATTGTTTCCTTCCACATAGATCATATCCCTAAATCTCACCAAAAAATGTATTGTGAGATGATAATCCACATCCTTATCACTTGTACTCTACTACTATAACTTGTGCTTAAGTTGCTAGTACCTATCATCCTATTGACCTGCTTGCAAGATCGACTCCTGCAAATCTGTACCATAAGAACTTATTATTGTGATGTGATTCACTCGAACTCTTTTACTAAGAGCATCTACAAACATTTTTTCCTTACCCTTAATGTACCTAATCTCAAATACAAACTCACTGAACATTTCCAACCTTCTAGCTTTCTTAACATTCAGATTAGGTTCATTAAAAAAGTATCTTAGTCCATTCAAATTTCTTTCCTTTCCTCTACAAGTATGTAATAGGATAGAAAATCTGTGAGAATTTCCTGATGAACCTCCTATAATAACCTACTAACCCCATGAATGATCTAACCTCATCCACATTCCTAGGAGCTTCCCATTCCCTGATAACTTTGATATTTTTTAGGTCCACTGCTATACTTTCCTTAAAAACAACATGTTCCAAGTAATGAAATTATGTCTAGAAGAAATTGCACTTACTAATCTTGGCATACAACTAATTCTCTATCAATAGTCTCAACACTACTTCCAAGTGTTCTGCATGCTCTTTTTCATTCTTATAATATATCAATATGTCATCAATGAACACTAGCATAAATTTGTCCAGATAAGGAAGCAACACACTATTCATCAAACACATGAAAGTAGTTGGAGCATTAGTCAAACCAAAATAAACCACAACAAACTCATAATTGCCATACCTGGTCTAAAAAGTAGTCTTGTAAATGTCCTCTTCTTTGATGCATAACTAATGATACCCTGATTTCAAATAAATCTTCGAGAAAGCTTCTATCCCCTTCAAATGATCAAACAAATCATCAATCCATGAAAAAGGATACCTATTCTTGATCATCACCTTGTTCAGCTACCTGTAATCAATGCACAACCTGAGAGTATCATTCCTTCTTCTTCGTAAACAACAATGGTGCACCCCAAGGTGATACACTTGCCCTCTTGTATCGTTTATCAGTGATTTCCTTCAACTACAACTTCAGTTCCACTAACTTGAGAGTCCTCATCCTGTAAGGTGCCTTTGATGCTAGTGTTGCTCATGGTACCAACTCAATAGAAAAATTCACTTCCCTATTAGGAGGTAACTTTGAAATATTTGTAGAAAATACATCATGAAACTGTTACAAAATCAGATACCTCTTCAAGACTTCAACATCCTCAACATCCTTATGTTTTTCATTGGAAGCATGCACTGCAAACAATACACACCCTTTCTTACAACTACATTTTCTTTCATAGTTGCAACAATTCTTCCTAATGTAGGCTTCTTGTTTCCCTACAATATTATCTTCTCTCCATCCTCATCCATGCACTCAATAGCCTTCTCATAACAATCCACCTTAATCTTGTGAAGGTACAAACAATCCATACCTAGAATCATATTGTATGATCCCAATGTAAGAACATTTAGATGTTCTGATGTAGACATACCATTCAACTCAAATCCACAAGCTATTACCCAATGATGAACTCTTTTCTTAGTACTCGTATCCAGCCGCACCAACCAATACTCTGCATCAACTTCTTTACTGGAGCCACACTTATTCACTAGGTCATGATTAACATAACTATAACTAGATCCAGTATCAATCAAAATGGAAATAACTGGATCACAAAGCTTTAGTTCCATATCAATAATGGATGTCTGGTGATCTGCCTTCTTGTTATGAAATACGACATAGATCCAAGGAATTCTCTGGTGCACATCCCCAATTGTCTACACCTCCTGAGCACTATAGATCTGAGGTATGCCACCCTGATACAATAGGTAATCCTTCTTGCGATGATATTGGCCACAAATCCAACACTGCAAAGGATCTCTACCACCACCTTTATTTTGTCTCTCTCTAAGATGAGGTCCATGTCCCTTCTCTATTGCATTAAAATTCTTGTAAGGAGCCACATTTTCTTTCTCACCTGTATCTTGATGTCTTCCTCACTTTAGTGACCACTTTCCTTTAGCCTTTTCATTCCCCTTCCAATCATACTTAGGCTGATCTTTGCACTTAAATTGCTCATAAAAATGCTTCAACTTCCCAATGACTTCCTCCAATGATCGAGGCTCATCATACTCAATCTGATCCCTGAATGCTAATGGTATTCCACTAATAAATGGTTGAACCTTTGACTTCTCATCCTTGAGGTAGGGCACACACCTCAACAATTCCAGAAGCTTAGTCATGTAGTCCTCGTATGTCATCGATCCCTTTTTAAACTCATAAAACTCCTTAGCCTTACCATCATAGTGTCTCTATGACAAGTACTTCTTCCTAAAGAGCCTCTTGAATTCATTCCAACTCAACTCATCCATCCTGATGCCTCTAACATGCTTTATGTCTTCCCACAAGATGTTTTCTTTCCCTTTGAGATTGAAAATAACTATTTTGGCCTTCATGTTCTCTATGTATTCATGCAACTCAAAGAAATTCTTCATCGCAAGTATCCATGCCTTTGCATCTTCTAGTTTCTTCATCTCTCCATCAAATGTAGGAGTCTTGGCTTTATTGAAACTCATCCAACAATTGTCCCGTCTCTCTCCTCTTGTAAGGATGATAACGATGATGACCATGATACCTGTATGAACTCATACTACAATAGAACCCATAGCCATTGCACCTCCTATCAGGTCTATCCAAGAACCTACCATCTCCGATTATGTCATCCATGTCTGACCTGTGCCCACCATGAGGCCTGCTACCATATGCCCCATTAGTCCTGTCCTCCTACCCATAATTGATTCATGGATGTCTTTATATCTGTAAATCTGATAGACTCTAAAGAATCATTGCATTGACCTCTGCTTGTTTTTCCTATGCCCTAGAAATCCTTTCCTATGACTAAATAATTCTATCTTTATCTTCCTTACAACTTCTGATTTCTACCTTTAGAATTCTCAAGGTATATTCTATGTCTAGAGAGTACTCATCTCTTGGATGCTCATCTGATCTATTAGGAGATTCATGTGAACTGTAGTCCACCATTATGCTAGTTATCTCTCATCTTCTTCTTCCTGCAAACATATCATGTCATATAAAACAAATATAAACATAATCAAACATACCTCAGTGAATTTCAGAGGAGACTACCTCATCTGCAAAATCAATCTAGATTAGCATGACAAAGGCTTATGCATAATGACATCAGATCATTAATCATCATATATGAAAACACAAGACTATAACACTGACCATATAAATTTTAACCATAGCCACTACCATGCATGCATAAAAACCACATAGAAATTTCCATGCATGCACGACAATCATTGTTACCCCAAGGTGTAGTGTTGTAACCTCACTCTGATACAACTCTGTAACCACCACCTCCCACATTTACCCAATTTCATTGGCCTGTTAGGGTAAATATGAGACAAAGAGTTACTATGAAATGACCCTACCTCCAAGCTCTAGTTATTGAAGTGGGGCTGACAAACTGACCATCGACTAATAACTCATAACATCCCTTGGGGATACAAGAAATTTAAGTTCCAAAGAACCACCCAGGTGACCAAACCTTGAGATGAAGCTACCTTTCCTTGATTTGGGCCCACAACTTCATGAAAAATCCTACAAGGGTGTGGTTATGACCCTCCAACTATATGTTCAAGCCTACTAGGGTGTAGTTATAGCTAAAAATCTCTAGTTCAGAGGGTGTAACCTTGAGATCTGAGGCACCTTTTCAAGCTAGCCTATATACCATTGCCTAGAATTTCCTATAACTTATAAGAGTGATAAATGACAAAATGGCAGTGCTATTCTTACAAAAATTGAACAAGAACTTGATCTAACAAGGCTTAACCATGACAATCATTTTGTCAAACATATAGTGAACATGTGAGTTACAAGTCATGAATGCATATCTGATCATAGGAGTCTGAAACTTATTTGAGAATCACCAAGAAGGTATGCTTCCCTATCATAATAGCTACAATAACACCTTCTAGTCCATTCATTCATTAACCAGCAAATACTTATCAAATACTAAACAAGTCATAACTAGAGTACATTACAAATCCATGCTTATAACCATCATATAACCAGATTATTAGCCATAATAGAAAAATCATCAAATCACCATAATAACAAGTGAAAGTCATCATAGATTACAATAGGAAAATAACTCTTATTAACTTATGCAAAATCCAACGTAGTAAGGGACTTCCATGTACCACCTAACCATAGATTGCACTGAACCAAATATTTCCTTCAACCAGTGACTCACATGCCATATTCCAAGCATGAATGTGGTACCTCAAGATATAAACAACAAAAGGTTCCTAGATATTAAAAAACCTCCACCCTCACACTCATGTGATCTGACAAAAACCAATCAAGAGGCCACAAAGCACAAAAAAAGCTTGGATGCCTCAAAGTTTCTTCACTAATACCGTAAGGAATTTTCCTATCTCCACCCACCTGCCAAGGGATTCCTAGAGATTAAACCACCTCCATCCCCAACCCTTGGGAATTTTCTTAATACCACCTAACTTGGTTCCATCACACCATGGATATCTAGGAAATGGAAAGGCAGGGCTAAAACCACTGTCAACCCTAACAAAACCCATGCCAATGATAGAAAATGAACCAAATGAACAAATTCATGTACTACGCATTCTCACATCATCTAGGAAATCACACATGAAACTTGTTGCCTATGAAATCTACATGTTCAAGTTTCTTGATCCAACCTTCCTTGCTTGTCCTTTTCATTTGTTGTCCTTCCTTTGCCTCACTTTCTCCAATGCTAGAGTACTCCAAGAATGATCCATATTTGCAATAGTATCATAGAATGAGAGAATAGCAGAGAGTTCCAAAATTGAACTGACAAAAAGTCGTGAACTTATCCTCATAAACCTTTTCATCATTGAGGCCTTTATTTTCTTCATGTTTCTCTATTTTTCTTCAATTTTCCTCTCATGCAAATATGTGACCCTTCATCTCCCTTTTCTCCTATTTTCCTTTATTATAATAAATAAATGCCAATTATTACCTCTTTTCCTTTTTCCAATTCCTTTTCGAATTTCCTTAGCCATAATAAACCGAAGTGACACCCACTAGGATTTATTTCCCAACATTTAGCATGGAATATGTGTCCCATGACCTTGGTTTTATTCTATCTCCTTTATTATCCTTTATTACATGAAATTTTATCTCAAGGTTGTTCTAGTTTCCAACTCCTTCCAAGAGCAAAAAGAATTACCAACATTGTCTCGAATTTCCCATATGGATTTTGTAATCCTTCGATGATTAGCAAAGTTGTGAAAGAACTTGGAGTTACCTTCTCCTTCTTTAGCCCATATAGCCTTGGTCTTCAATCACCAATGTTCTTCTTCAGATTTTAAGAGTTGGTATTTCCTCTTCGCCAATGTAACAAGTTGTTTCTTTATGAGCTTCAAAAAACATGATGATAAGAAAATTTTTTGAGTTGAATTTATGGTTAATTAAATACTAATCAATTCCCATATTTGATCAAGAATATGTGACCTAGTTCACTATTTAACATGTTGTTTGAGAAGATACATTTTATGCACCCAGGTTTCCATATCAAACATCGACAAATCTATCTGAAAACGTTTCCAACATGAATGGACCAAGGTGGTGAAGGAGTCCTCCTTAATCTAGTTGTGATTAAACTTAAAAATGAATCTGGAGGGGGTAGCATATAAGTCTAATTGAAGAAATATTGGGAAGTGGTTGGAAATAACATTAGGAAAAATCCAAGGTTGGTATCTACCCACACAAGTGGCCAGTGAATCAGTAATGAAAAAATGGTATAGTCATTCTACAATTCCTTGTTCACTTGATCTACCATTTCTCCATGTATTTTCAAGTGGGATACATAAAAAATTAATGAGGTTGGTGTCCTCTACAGGTTGGGAAATGAAAAGGGAAAAGAGATCAGTTCTGGAATTGGTCGTCCATACCTCACTAGATAAAACTGTGAGATTTAAGTTTGAAGTAAGAATAAGGGAGTGTTCTCAAAGTAGGTCAACAAGGTGAATTTGTTCCCCAAATCCATCTCTATTATCATAAGGACCATAAAAATTAAATAAAATAATGGATTAGTCCATACCCTTGAGAAAACCATCCATAATAATCCCAAGCTTGGAACTATAAGATATAAGAGTTTCATCCTGGGGGTTTGACATAACCACAGGACCCCATGAGTGACCCATTGCATCTATTGTGTAGATATGCCAATTAGGAAATATTTTATTTATAACATCCATGTCCTTGTCTCCTGATAGCATCATTTCTTGAATAAAAAGGATAGTGGGACAATGAATGTCAATAAATTTGTGAAGGGGACAAATTTTAGGAGTCCCTCCCACTCTCAAAATGTTGAAAGGAAATATTGTCATGGAGAACCTCTGAAGGAGGGTTTCTTATCTCTAAGGGCCCTTGGAGAAGAGGAACCAATAAATATCTCCTTAATAGTACCATCGAAACCAACTCCTTCACAAGCCATCTCCTTTTTTATTTTTCTTCTTCTTTCAAATAGTAACATTTAGAAATGAGAAAGTGGGCTCTGCACTTAGCTCATCACTAGGATGAGAAGAGGGGAAAGAAGGAATGGGGGTTATATTGAGTGAGTATTTATATGATGGTATATTGAAGCGGGGTCAAAACCAAAGTAAACCCCCTTCAGGGAATCAAAACTTCATTGAGACCCAGAGGAAGGTAGAGCTCTATTCGACTCATAGGGATGTATAGTAGTAGGGAGAACAAGTCCCTTGTGAAACTCAGTCAAGAATAGAGAGGAACAAGGGTATACCCCAAACTTTAGGATAAGGTTGAAACAAAGGTTAGGGATTGATCAATAAGGGGAATAATTGCAAAGTAGTTGGTTGCCGCCTTTATAACACAATCTCTAATTTTGTTTTAAAAGTTGATATAAAGAAATAAAAATATGTTACAATTTGTCCAAAATTAACTAGATATAAATTCTTTTATAGATCATATGCACTTAAAAACATGCAAAAAAAACATGGATGAAAAACATGCAACAAAAACATGAAGCCAAAAGTAGTAATTTATGTTTAAATTCACATTAATCATTTAATTGGAAGAACATGTAATGCAGATCTACATGTTTAATAGATAAAATAAAAAATATTATAAACGAAAATATAATTCACCCAAACAATTAAATGAATTTACGCTCATGCACAACATTCACATGCAGGTTCTTGTCTTAATGCCTCATTAAAAACAAGAGTATTTGTTAGTAGTAACTATTTTAAATCACATTCTATCAAAGTAGTAAAGAAGAGATATTTCAATTTCAATAGAAATATGAGTAAGAAGATTAAAGAAGTAGTACCATGAAATCACAGTGGTGCATAAATATATTAAGAAAATATGAACTTTACAATAGGAAAAGTCCACTTTCTTAGCAAAAATCAGAACCCCTTGTTCAAGATCATTTTGTCGTTTAAATAATATTACAAAATAGATAACACATATCATCTCCAAGTTTTTAGGACTTAATAAGCTAAAGATATAAAAATGGGAACGTAAGTTTTTTTTTCAAGATAAAATAAGCCTGAAGTCTATTGGAGTAATGCTCAAATAACTTTGATTAGAATATTTTCATCATGAATAAATCTCTAGAAGGCATACAAGCTGCATAGGAGGATCAAGTTTCACATTGATGTAACACTTGAATAGACGTGCCTCAATAGATTGTTGTTCTTGTGCTATTCATTTAGTAAAAAAATTGGTCATCATGAAGTAACTATGTGGTTTGACGAAATATCTCTATATGGAGTCCATGTCAATCTTCTGAATTTGTACAAGTTTACTTTAATGCTCTTATATGTAGTCTTTTGCCTTCTTTTTTAATGCATCTACTTCTAGTGGCTTGTCGTCTAAAACCTTTGGTTCTAATCTTGTATCTTTGACTATATGCATTGCAAATTGCATCAACGGGGAACAAATTTGTTGTGCAATTTTAATAAGCTCCTTATATCTATGCAAGTGAGCCTTCTAGGATGTTAAGAATGTTTTATTTTGTATTAGAGTAAATAAGGATAGTGAGAAGGTGGTTCTCATCACTTTTATCCAAGGTAATGAGCTAAGTGAGTTTCTTATCTACTTCCTCATACTTTACTTCTTTATCATTCATAATATTGGACAATGTATTTGCATGGTTCTGCTAAGCTTAGCCTAGACTTAACTCGTTAAAGAGTTTTTCCTAGAAATGAAGTAATAGTTAATTGATGTCAATAGATTTTTGTTTAAACTTTTCCAAATTGACTACATTATTGGTTTCTTTCTAAATTTTAAATTACAGTTCAAGAAATTGAACATGCTTTTGTTGGTTGACCTAATGCTCATGTTGTAGTTTATCAGTCACATTTTTCAAATCTGTTGTAACTCCCCTATCTTTGAATCTACTACTATTGAGCTTCATATTCTAATAGTTTCAACTGACTTGAAATTAATTTCCTTAATATAAAAACTATTGCTCCAACCACAATATTTTAGCATCCTTTTTCTTCAAAATATCCATGAATCTAGTAAAATTGTCGAAATTGGAATTTGTGTATACTATGATTGAGGGAGCTAATTCTTGAAGTACTTTCTTTTCATTAAATTGTGAGGCATCCCATACCACCTATGGAGGAAATTCTAATTCCTCCTTTTCATCTTCAATTATTCACTTATTTTTTCTTCTTTTAATCATAATGTTCTTCTGTACAATGGATTAGAAATATAATGAAGGAATATATTCAATTTCAATTAGTGATAGCAAACTGATCAACATTTCTACCTATGAACTGATACTAAGAACAATGCTAATGGGAATTTTCAACAAGACTTCAAAGGTGACGAAGCTAGTCTCGACATGGATAGGGGTATTTGACTATTATTGAGCATGTTGTTTAGGAGTGGAAGTCTTAGGAGGAGCTTTAGGAACATTTTGTTTCCCAGGAACACTTTCTATAGTTTTTAGGAATTCATCCCATTTTTGTTGTGTTTTTATTGTAATGGTATCTTTTTCAATAATGCCAATTTTCAGGAGGTGATCAACAACTTCTATGAACACTTGTTGAATGTATTCTAAATATTCATCAAGGATGACTATAGGAATTTTATGTGGAGAGGCTTATGCAATATGAGCTTCACCAATTGGTTGTTGTAAAATAAATGGAAACGATCCCTTTATTTCTTCTCTAAATGAAAAAAAATGCTAGAACTAATCAGGAGAAACTTCTCGAGCCTTCTCCCAAGCTTGTTGTAAGACTAGACTGTACAAAATATATCAACATAGGGAGAATTTTCATGTACATACTTTATCATAGTGACTACAACAAAATTGTTACTTATAATCCCTAAAGGGTCATGATTCTTTAAAGGAATTTGGGACATCTTAATGAAATTAAATGTTAATAATTATTTCTTGGTGTGTGTAAGGTTTTATAAGGTATAAATGCCAATTAGTATGGGAAAATAGGCCAAATTATCTTAGAGTTTTTTATGAAAGTACATCTAACCTAGGGTTGAATGTTTACTAAAATATTTAGTTTCCTAAGTTAGGATTTAATTAATTATTGTATTTTCCTATAGTTTTAAGAGAGAATGATAATTATTGTAAATAGGAGAAGGTTCAAGAGTATTTTGGAAGAATTGAGAGAATTTCGGGTTAGTTAGACCTTATATAGAAATAAGGGGTTAGGTGAGAGATTTTAAGGATCATGAGAGATATTTTGGGAGTTTGTTAAGGATCTAGAACCTACTTTGGGTTCAGATCCACTTGTATAAATCTAGGTGAGCCCATGAGGCAAGTAGGAGTGAGAGTGAGGAATGAGTGGTCAAGCATGAGGCCAATAGTTCTCATGTAAATATTGTATTTATTAATCAATTATTTCTAAATATTTATGTGCATACATATTGCGTGGATTTTCAGTTCTATTGTGTGTGTTAATTATTAAGTGAAGACCTTATGGTTTGTGTATCAATTTTTATGTAGGTCATAGGAAATGCCTATGTCAATTGCCTGGTAAGATATCTCTTTATAGATTAATTTATGAGCAAGAAAAAGGGGAAAGGCATGTGGGGCTAAGTGAAAACCATATATTCTGACATATGAGAAGGTTCCTTCAAAATACCAATCACCAATTAGAGCAATTCCAAGTTTAGCCACTTCCAAGATTCAAAGAGGTTTTTCATAGAACAACTTTTCATAAATGAGAATCATAAAAAATGGAAAATGAAATAGAAATGGTCACAATAATTCTCCTCCCAAAGTTTTGAATGGTAAATGTGAATGGGGAGTGGCTGAGAAGTTTTCTATTTCCATCCCATGGTAGGAAAAGAAGTTGAAAATAAAATGACATCTGTAGTGTAGGATGACATGTAAAAGTGACAATTGGATTTATAAATCATAAAATCTCCAAAAGTGTTAACATGCTTGCATATATTTTTAGAGAGGATAGTTTCCCAATTAAAAGAAAAACCCTCTGAATCCTTATAAATAAGAATAACCTAGTATAACGGAAATATGCAACTCCTTTTATACCAAAAAACCTGTAGAGCGTGGAGGTGAAAAAGGCTTGTTTTGTGTTTAGAGGGGAAATGATATATTCTTTGTAAAATTATTCCTTAAATGTTTGTTTGCTAATCCTCTAGGGCTTATTCAATTCATACATATTTCTTTTAAACTCAAAACAATTTTTTTGAGTGAATTTATGTATAAATTGTGCATTGTATTGGAGTTTAGGTTGAAGAATTTTATGCATAACTTGAATGCCTTTTGGGATGAAAATAACCCACAATCATGCCTCCAATAGTGAAAATGGAATGCATAGGCACGTATAGATGATTTATAACCCAACAAATAATCTTAGTTTATGGAGTAATTATGGGTCTTGCAATAATTTTATGTAGGGATAACTTTTCCATGTCACACAAGGAGGTAGAAGGAATGGGCTCGCCTAGCTCTATTTCTTCTAAACTTCCTTGAATTTCATCCTCAAGAAGCTTATACAAATTATACCAGGAAGAAGTGTCAATGTCTATTGTTGTAATTTTTGTATCATAGAACATGTTAGTGTTAGGATTTTTATCATCTAGGTCTTCGCTTGGTGGTTGTCGAGATTTTTGTATATTCTTGTTCATCTTACCCATCATTTGAGCCATGTGTAAATTCATAGGTTCAAAGGCCTAAGCTCATAGAGAAAATTATAATGGAGTTACGATATTATTTTTTATCACTTCAAACATTTTTAAAAAATTTGGAAACAAGGTAATCAAGATATATCATTATTGAATAAATGCCATTAAACACTTAAATGATGTGAACTGCATCCAAGGTGGTGTCCTAACTATACACTGATGAGAACAATGAACACTAAAAAGAGTTAAATTTACTTGTAGAGGTTCCTTTGTTAATCGAAGGATTAAGGTATAATTAGATTATTAGACTTTGTAATTAACTACAAATAATGATAATTTGCACCACAAGATGTTGGTTGTATTTTTGAAAGTTCATGAACGTTCCAAGGGGGATGAGAAAATGTATTTGTCAGAGGATGTGAAAAATCAATCCTCTTCACCTTTTAGCTAATGTTGAGCTAGCCATTTCCAATGTTACATATATTGTATGTAAAGTGATGACATGAAAACCCATGTTAGGAACACATGGCTTCACTAAACATGGAGTTTAAAGCCATGCCATCATGACAATGATTCCCTAGTATAGTATTGTGGTGTGTGATTTAAAAGTGTCGGTAGCCACGATCCATTTACTAACAGATGGAAAAAAGACCAAAATTTCTAAGTTATTCAATTGAAATATTTAAGTGTTTTCATAGGACTACATGTATGATTTTATGCCTTAACAACATGAGAGTAGGTGGTCATTAATAGGAAATGTGCACAACATGTAACAGAGAATGGCTTCATTATTTTTTGGTTTTTTTCAATGCTTCAAAAGGATATAACTATAGAATTTTTATATATGAGGAAAACCCATAAGCAAAAGGTTTTAAACATAGGAAAAACATAGAGAGGAAGGGTAATGTAGGGAATAAAAATGAGAATAGTGCCCATTTTTATTGTGTGAAAGCATGGATCCGGGTTACACTTTTTGGCGAAAGAGGGAACATTTGGGTGGAAAAAATAATGGTTTGATCGATCCATTTAAGCACTTTATTGAGCCTTTGTTAAGTGCTCGATCGAGCTCCTTGGGCTCTAAAAAGGTAGCTCAATCGATCTTTAGGACTTGATCAAGATTTAATGCTCGATCGAGTTTTAAGGCTTGATCGAGCCTCATTTTTTAATATATACCACTCATGTAGTCTACTCACACCATTTGCATAGATCGTGGGAGCTCGAATGAGAGTTTAAGAGTAGCTCGATTGAGGTTATTGGAGCTCGATCAAGCAATGGAGCATTCAAATCAATCTCGCCAACCACCCCGCCAACATTGCAGAGGCTCAAACGAAGGTAGGTACTCTATCCTTTGTCTTTCTTATTTATTTTTTTTGCAAAATGTAACAAATTAATTAAAAAAAAACAACCATTTACAAAAACCATGAAAACCAATTAATTAAAGAAAAACAAACATAAAAAAACAACGAAACCCCAAAATAACCTTTCAAAGAAGCTTAGAAAATCACAAAACCAACCAAGAAAACCATAAAAAAACCTTCAAAATGACCTAGAAAACGACAAAGCCAACCTATAAAATCATCAAAAAGACCCATCAAAACAATCTAGAAAACACTTTGAAACCACAAAAAAATTATAATTTAGGTTTTGAATTTGTTTCTTACTTGCAATGTTTTGTGTATTAAATGCATATTTTATTATTTTGAATGGTATTTTAAGCATTTTTTTCTAATTATTTTAGGTTTTAAAGTTTTTCTTCAGGAATTTTGTGAAATAAATTTACAATTTTTTTAATTTTTTGTTATTTAAAATGCATTTTAAATTTCTAGAAAATTTGACCAAAAATATACCCCAAAAAACTCCAAAACAGAAAACAATGAAACTATAACCATTAAATAAGTAAATTAGGATCTTGAGATTGGCATGATGAATATGGTTTCTCATAGTGAACCTCTAGTTATAAAATAAGAAATTTTACTTTATTTTATTATTTTAAATTTAAATTAATTTATATTTAAAATACTTTTTTAATAAAATAAAATATTAATCTTTAAAGCTAAAAATCTAAAAGATAAATTTTTGATATATATATATATATATATATATATATATATATATATATAGATATATGTCATTGTATATATAATTATAACATTTTACATAAGATAACTATGTAAAACATAACATAACAATATAACATAACATGTAACTATATTTAACTAATATCTAACTATAAATCACATCACATAGCTATATATTATAGTTCTATACATAAAATATATAACATCACATAGTTTTACAACTATTTAACATAACATATATATATATACACACACACAACATAACCATAATTGTAGTTCATAACATAAGTACTTCGTAATTATGTATTTAACTAAATTATAACTTACTTATAACATCACATAGATATATATTATAGTTCTTTATATATATATTTCCCCAAAGAAAAGTCACAATTTTATTCATAATGAACAAAATTACATATTGTAGATGCTAAATAGCATATTCATAATAACCACTCCAGATCCTGGTTTCTCTGGATCTATAGAATCTCATCAAAAATCTAGAATTAATCAGCTCTTTTCTACCTTTCTTTTTTTCCACTTTTTACCAACCACTAGTGTTGGGTGTGGTTGATACAATAGTCATTTGATTCTCTTTTACATTAAATCAGAGTTCTTTATCATAATACGAACCTTCTAATGTATGGATTCATTTGGTACCACTTACCTATTTTTCATGGGTAATCTTCTCACTCTGTTGATGTCGAATGAAAGACGTTGGAACTAATGTGGAATGATGCTCGACCTCATCCATATGTGAGGTGTTCTGGAATTTCTGATCATTGATGTTTGAGGTATTTTCTGGGGTGTTTGCATCTTCCGCTTCCGCTTCTTGAGGGTCTAGGAACTACTAACCTTTGGGCTTTTAAAGTTGTCTCTTTTTTCTTTTGGGATATTTTTTAGCTTGTGGACATGCGCCTTGAAGATGTCTTGTTTGAAAACATGTGCGACAACGAAATGTCGTATTCTCATAATCAAGTGGTTTTGTCCACTATACATTATTGTGGACCAACAAGGTATGATGAGATAAACCTGGGCTAAGTTCTACTTCAATGCAAATTCGAGCAAATGTAAAAATTCCCTTTGAGACCCGATTTGCATCAACCTTTAGAAATTTCCCCAAGGAGTTCTCAATTCCTTCTAATACTTTGTGGTGCCAAAAATACAATGGTACATTATGTATCGTGGACCATATGATCATTTTGGATACCACCATGGTGGTAGCATCAAATTCAGGAAACCAAGGTATCATGAAGAGCCCCACATTGCCCCAAAACCATGGTCCCTCATTTAATACATAATCCCTATCCTTTATTGTATCAAACTTGACCATAAAAAACCCTTTAGAACATAGATGGATATCATAGTTTGGTTTCCATGAAGATAAAATCCATTGATGAAGAGCCTCTAATTTGGGCTAGAAATCGTTAAATCTACATATAACTACGTTGGTATGGAAATCAACATATAGCTTGTTTACCTCATCCAAAGTGACTATCAAAGTTGGAACCTGGGACTTATGCTCCATGACATAGGGCCCACGTATATTTGGGATTTGTTATGGATTATTTTGAGTCTCCACCTTCCCTTTGACTGCATCATCTAAATAAGGAGGACCTTTTGAGCTAGATCTGGAGCACCCTCTAAGTAGTCTCATTTTGAGAATGATGGTCACATCAAGAGCATTTCCATAGTCCTGCAGCATGAGAACCTCCTGCAATGACTTCCCTACATAAATCAGATTTTGAAAACTTGCTAGTATACAAAGTTGTTTTTTAATCTCGTGCTTAAGTTCTTGTATATGCATCTCGATCTGGATCCTCATATAGATAGTTTTTAGGTTCAATGTTCTTATAAATATTTGACTCAGGACTCGTTCACGTGGTTCTCAGTATCATGATTCACAATCCAATTTTTTGAAGAACACCGCTGATTTATCATTTGAAATATTTAGATAGGATTGATAGACATCCTTTGCTTCTATATTTGCATCATGGTTATTTTTGGAGCATCTCGCTGATAGATATGGACTTATACTAGGTGTATCTGTAATATTTGAATCTTCTGAGGTTGCATTCATATCCCAATACGGGTATACATAGGGTCAAAACCTCGCAGAAGTAAGATTGAGAGAGCCAATTTTGTGGCCTCTTGGGATCCACTAATCCTGATAGATATTTGCAACTCGCAAAGTCTACATCTCCAAATCTACTCATCAGTTACTATGTTACGAAGGGGCCTCCAAATACCTCCATCGACAACCTAGATCTGATCGTCCTAGATTTGAGCCAACCATGGATGCCCACTGCTTTACCAGATCTTTAGATCATAGATCAATCTGTTCCCTTGCATCGATCCTGCATGTCGTGTCGATACCTATGGCTTCACAGTTGTGAGCGGGAGACTTGTTGATTCAATCCAACGCTCAATTTGATCTTCTGGTAAGGTCTAATGCAATCCAGTATAAATATATTCTATTATGGTCCAATCTCTCTCTCTCTCTCTCTCTATATATATATATATATATATAACATAACTATAACTATAACTATAACTACAAATCATTTAAAACTATATAATTATTGTTAAAATATGCAATTGCAATCAAATTCCAATTTGGACAACACATTCTATGGAGATAATGATCTCATTGAATTCCTCTTTTTGACAAGACCAAAATTGACCTAAATATCACTCAAATCGGATAAGGGAAAGTGACTTATGAAGAAAATCCCACATGTGCATATTTGATAAGGCCGGCCCCAAAGAAAATTGGACACCCTTGGAAGGATATAAATACTGTTAAAAATGGAAACAAGAAAACCTTGATTTAATTTTTCCTTTAATTAAATTAGGAGAAAATTGTATTTCCACATCACAAGACAATAAGAATGAGTTAACTAAGTTAGTTTCACTTAGTTGGCTCAGTTAATTCAAGTAGAGGGAGGGCCTAACTTGAGTCATGTAGAGCGGTTCCTAAATTGTAGGAGCCTAGGGTGAGTTTAATTTGAGTTGTAATAATTTAATTCAGTTAAACTGAGTTAAATTCATTTAAACTAGTTCCAACTGTTAGTGGAACTAGTAGGAGGTCTAGCAGTGGGTTGCAACTTCAGTGTTTAACCAATTAACTGATAAATGAATCATAATTAACTCATGCATGCATGAAATTTGAGTTACCCAGTTGAGATTGGAGTTCAATGGTAGTATACTTACAATTGTATAATTTTTCAATTTGCACAAGTGATGCATGCAGTTAGAGAAGGGCCTCTAGTGAATGTACAATTCTAATTAGGAAATTCCCTAATTACTAGGAGGCTAATTCGAAAGGAAGCAATGCAAGGAAATTGGATCTTGGAAGGAAACATAATTGGCTAGTGTTGGCCAAAGTCATCTTGTGAGGTAGTGAGATTGATTATACTTGTGCAGGGATTGTTGAGGCTTGAACAAACATTGTATTTATTATCTATTTTTCTGACTAATGCAATATAGATAGGAAGGGGTTTTGAATAGTTTATTTCCCCTTAAATAAATACCTAAGCATATGTAATTTAATCTTGTCCAATGTTTATGTTGTGATTTCTCGATCAATTAATTGTTTCCCCTGATGAGTAGAGTAGATACAAGTATTTTATTTGAGCATATTACATAAGCAGTTTGAATCTACAAGGAATTTTATACATAGTATTAGAGCTAGAATTACAATAGACAAGAGAATTTGAAGTTTGTGCAAGAGGTTTGAATCACAAGATCAGTGTTGCAGGTTTTCTCTAGGACTGAGAAGATGAATTCCATTAGACTCAAGCTTGAGTATGCTTTGGAAGGAACCACAAATTTTTTGGCATGGAAGATCCATATGGAGGCGATGTTAGACGATAACGGGCTCCTATATTACATCAAGACATATGTAGTTAAACCCCCAACAGTTGATGCCCAAAACCTCACTCAATGGAAGAAGTATGTAGCTAAAGCGATGAGGATCATATTGGAGGGAGTTCGAGATGATATTGTCTCGAGTTTCCATCGGAAAAAAACTCCATTCATGATGTGGAAAACACTGACCTACTTGCTTGAGAAAAATAGTGACGACAGGAAGTTGGCACTGAAGTACAAGCTTCGTACAAGCAAAATGTAGAAGGATGAATCAATTTAATAGTGCCTTCGAAAATTCACACATTGTTGTGAGGAACTTGGTGGGATCGGTATTAACGTTCCAAAAGAAGATATGATAGCTCTAGCTTTGTTGGGTATTCCCAAGAGCTTGCACAATTATTAGGAATTTGTGAATAGAAGAGACAAGCTACAAAGATGGGCATAGTTATGGTATAATATCATGCAGGAAGAGATCAGGTGGAGCAACAGAGATGGAACTTCATCCAAGGTTGTGGATGAGGAGAAATATTCTTTGGCTAGAAAGAAAAAGAAAGGGAAGAAATCTCAATGCAAAGGAGATTTTGGTTAGCCGGGCAAGAAGAAAGACTTGTCAAAGATTAAATGTTTTCACTATCATGAGCTGGAACACTATTCCATGAAGGTGTCTACATAAGAAAGCCGACAATAAACCCTTAGGAGGAGCGGTAGGTGAAGCTTTAGCTTCACAATTCGAGTTGGATTTCACACTCATTGAATGCATGATGACATCGATGATGGGTAGTGTGTGGTATCTGGATAGTGGAGCCTCATTCCATATGACGGGAGATAAATATTTTTCTAGTGACTTGGAGGAGAAGGACCTGCAAATGCACATTGAGATGGGAGGTGATGGAAGGTATAGCGTGACCAGTATTGATACAATTACTTTTTAGACGGAGACTGGTTCTCCTCTCACATTAAAATATGTGATGTACACTCTAGGTTTGAAGAAGAATTTAGTTTCAGTTGCTATGTTGGAAGATTGTGGCTACAATGTCATATTTTTCAAAGGAAAGGATTTCCTTAGACATATTTCCAGAGGACAAGTGAATTAGATCAAGGTTCATGTGAAGAACCCCTACAAATTGGATGTAGAATATTATGCTGCCTTGAGCACGAAAGTAGATAAGGTGCAAAACCGAGACATCCATGAAGTATGGCATAGTAGACTTGGCCATTTTCACCATGGAGATTTGAATATCATGTAGCATATTTCTATAGGACATCCCAAGGGTGCACTAGAGAAATGAGATACATGAAAAGGGTGTACACTAGGGAATAACACCAAAGCCACCTTTCATGACAAGGATAGTGGAGGGCAAGAAATCCTTGAAAGAGTTCACTCAAATGTGTGTGGAACCTTCTCAACAACCTTCAAAGCCACGCACATGTATTATGTTATATTTGTAGATGATATCTCACATAAGTGTTGGATTTTATTCATGGAGAAGAAAGACCATACATTCTCCAAATTTTGTGAATTTAAAGCACTTGTTGAGAAATACAGTGGCAGGAAAGTGAAGGCTCTTAGGAGCAGTAACGGTGGTGAATATGTGTAGAATGAGTTCAAGAAATTCTTTTTAGAAGAAGGCTTTCAACGGGAGTTAATAGCACCCCATAACCCATAGAAAAATTGGGTGACTGAGAGGAATAACAAAATTGTTGTGCGAGCTAGATAGGTGATGTTACATGATCAGGACCTATCGTTGGACTTGTGGGCTGAAGCATGCAAAACAATTGTATATGTGTAGAATAGGAGTTCTCATCAGATTCTGAGGATGGATACACTAGAAGATTTTTTTCATGGAAGAAACCAGATGTGTCACACTTCAAGATCTTATATTCATCAATTTACTGTCATGTTTCCAAGGATTAAAGGAAAAACCTAGAGCCAACAACTGAGTTGAACATATTTGTGAGGTACACTGATCGACTTCACAACTATCGGGTGTACCTCCCATATCATAGAATGACAGTTGTTCATAGAGTGTTGGATTGAGGAGGCCTGACCCAGGTTCAATGTTAGTTAGCCAAACAAATCCCTACACTACTGGCCCTTTTGGCATCAGCCCGTGGAGCGCAAACTAAAGTCTCACCCAAAGCAGTATGGGGGGATGCTAGAACCAAGTTTCTGCACCCTTGATATGGTTATGATGTTGGTTTATTCTGGCTATGTTTTGGGGCTAAATGCCCATATTTTGGTCAGATTTTGTAATCCAAGTGTAAAGACTCCGCATTTTGTGGTTGCGGAGCATGTAGGTGTTAAAGATTCATAGGGTTGTTCACCCTTATTTTGGAAATGTAATGTCAGCTATAAAAGATCTACCCATTATCTAAAAGTCATGGGATTGTATAAATAGAGCTAAGCTCTAAGTAGTTTGATAGCAAAAAAAAGGAATCAAGAATGAAGATATGATGTATGAGAGATAGCTTTGAAGTAGAAATCTAAGTCTGGGTTGTAATGTAGGTAGAGGCTCTGCAGTTGAGTGCATAGAGGCCTAAAAGTCCGCAGCTGAGTGCGTCGACCCTTGCAACTAGGTGCACAGGGCAGGTCGAGTTTGTAATTGTCTGGAATTATTAATAAAGAGAAGTATTCTATAATTTCTGTGGCTTTATTTCCTATTTATGCATCTTGTTATGTTGGGTATGAATTTCACTTATAATGCTTATATGATGTGGGAATATATGTAAATGTATTGGTTAAGTAAACACAAGTAAGAACATTTGTTTACGTGAAGCTATCTAAGAACGGTTAATAAGATAAGTAAGACACTTAGCCTAGTTTGGGAGATATCGCAGTTCACTGCCCTAGTAGCATGAAAGTCCCTGAGCCATAGGTTAGGGCTGTTGGAAAGCCAATTGTACTCTTCCTCGAAGGTACGAAATGGTGGAACAGAGGGCTAATCGACCTGCATGAAGGAAGGTATAGCTGGAATAAACTGACATCACAACCATCTCAAGGCTGCAGAAACATGGTTCCAGCATCCCGCCATACTGTTTCAATGAGACTTCAGTTCGCGCTCTGTGGGTTGATGCCGAAAGGGCCAATAGTGTAGGGATTTGTTTGGCTAACTAATGTTGAACCTGGGTCAGGGCCCCTCAAGCCAACAAATGGTTCTGTTGCTAGGACTGGAATCTGCATAAGAGATGTTGTTGTTGGGAAAAGTATCCAATACGGAATGACCCTATCCCACTCTAAGGGTGATAGTACCTCAGCAACAATCAAAGCAAAGCTATTCGAGATTACTTCTTTATGAGATGTAAGAGAGGGGAGAAAGAGATCCACTAACCGTTGTCTTCCGCTAATGATTAATCCAATCTTCCCTCTTTGCTGCTTGTTCCCAGCTCCTTGCTCTTTCATTGGCCCAGCTACACCAAGATCCTGCAAAATAACAAGAGAGGGAAACTACAAGAAGCATACATTCATAATTGATTCAAGGATTAAAATAAATCAAATATACAAGTATCAATACGCCATTGAGACACATGCATATAGAAGAACTTCAAATGCTTTATTAATGGAAGAAGTAAAGTTCAGGAAGTGATACAACCATAAAAGGCCCAATCCAGCATCACCTCCCAGCAGAAAGAAATCTCCTCTTCACCTCCTTCAAGCAAATCACCCAATAGTTCTATACTCAAACCAACAACACTTCCTTACATTCACAAGATTCCAGCCTCCCTAGACCTCATGAGAGAGCTCTATATATAGGAGTTTTGGAGAAAGGATGAGTCAGCTTGAGCTTGGCATGGAGCTGACTAGTGTCCTCTCCCACTTCAGTTATTCTTCAGTTCTTGAGTCCACTTGGAGGTTCTTGCTTCCACTTGGAGATCTAGACCCTCTTACTCATCACCAGTCGAATTCCCTGATCCAAGTGTCATTTTAGAAGCTTCCTGGGCATTGACACCTTGAGGAATGACTGTGCCACTTGGCCAAACTTGCCCAGCGCAAGTAGCCTTCTTTGCAGTTGACATTCAGTGCAGGTACAGAGTGGAGCAGTTGACATTCAGCGCAGATGCTCAGTGGAGCAGTTGACATGATCTAGAATTAGCCTGTTTTTGAGTGTTTTCAGGTGGAGAACTGATATTTAGTGTTGTGGTTTGCTGACCTTGTTCCTCTAGGGGTAGGAACAACATGTTTAGGGACTTTGGATCCCTTAGATTATCGACATTTCATGCTTCATGCTGTAAGGCACAAAAATGTCTATAACAGTTGCCCCCTAAAGTATGAGGTCGTTTATCGGGTGAAATGCTTTATCAGGAGGATCCGAAGTTCATTCAATCGCTGAGAGGTGACCTGTAATAAAATACAATACAATACATTATTTTTCATTCTGCTTTCATGATCTAGCTGAGGCGGGCATTCCCATGCTCAGCTTTATAAATTCATTTTGGTACATAGAACAGACGATCGTCTGATGGTAGACTAATAATTCTCTGCTGAAATTATCATCCTTTGAATAGGATGATCATCTGCTGCAATGATGTACATGTCAAATGTCTTTATATTTCCTGAATATATATCGCAGCCCGGATGGATGAAACTAGATCCGGGGTCTTCAAACTCGTTCGATCTTCACTCTAAGTACAAGTCGATCCATGTGAGAATTGTGCTGAAGTCGAACATGGAAAGACGTCGCTTGATTACCGGTCAATAATGTAAACCGTTAACAAGCGCGAGAGGAATCACCGATAATGATAATGACCCTCAAGGTACTGCAGTACAATTCACGTGGTGTGAATAAAGGACTTGGCATCGAACACCACGCAAAATCTTCTGGTCGAAGGTCATTGATGTATACCTATCGCCGGAAGTGAGAAACTTGCCATTGAGGCATGCAAGCTTCAAAGTACTTGGGGGGGTGTTCCTAGATCAACTTCTTGGATAATGAGCTGAAGTCGACAAGAAGCGATCCGTCAAAGGAGGGCCTTAATGAATCCCACATCAGTGACACGGAACAGAGCTAATGATTTTAGTGGAGGTGAAAACAATCTGTGAAATATGATTCAGGGTGGCGATCATGGGTGGATGAAGGATAATGTATGGCAGTGGATGGGACACGGTTGACTCTTTCTGAACAACATCTCTTGAACATATAATGACACTGATGCGATGGATCGGTAGCATTACCCCAAATGTGGATGGTTTGGCGAAGACCATGGTGATGAGACCGGTGAATGAAACAACCCAACCAGATGTGATACGGAGGAAAAGTGTCGTGTTCAAGAGCGACTTGCTACCATTAAAGCTTTGAGGTTCTCCCAATTTTTCCCCAGTCATTTCTGAGCAGTACCTCTTTATTTTTGTCAAGCTTGAGGAGGATAACATATGCTTGTTCTATAACCTGCCTTTCGGGCAAGCCCATCGCTATGTTTTAACGAGCCTAGCGATAGGGAAACTCGTTCTCGTCTAAAGACAAGTTTGTCGCTATTTAATCATTTTAACGAGTCTAACGACAAGGAAAACTCGGTCCTTTTCATTTTTAGAGAGTCTGAAAAGGTACAGAAATTTAACTCCAAAATTCCTTTTTCGTCATCTAATCCCTTAAGTCCGAAAAAGTATAAAACAATACAGAAGGGATGATTTTCGATAATTTTAACGAGCCGAATAAAACAAGCGCTCGACCTTTTTGTGTAATAATCCCTCAGGTCCAAAAAGATTAAAATCTAGAGGAGGGATAGCTCTTCCGGTCCTTTTAACGAGCTAGAAGGCCAAAACTCGGCAAACTTTTCATATTTTACGAGTCAGATGAAAAGAGCTCAAAGAAGACTCGTCTTTTGAGGAACGAGTGATAAACAGGGATAGCAACTGATTCTAGGTACAGGTTGGAATTTTCCAATCACGGCAGTGTCACAAGGATGGCTAGGTGAAATCACTCTTCGCAGCTGTTCCTCAAAATGGGTAAACAATCATATGGAGGTGAACGATTGGCCAAATGGAATGGAGGCGGCAGGTGCAAAACACGACCAAGGCTTTTTATGGCTAATAAATTTATGATCACAATGGTTATTTACCGGTACTGGGTTCATTTTTTAAAGAGCTCGAATGCGCCAAAACACTGCTCAATCTTATGTTTATTTTTTAACGAGCATGAACTATGTGCTAAAACTGCTCGGATCTCTCTTTTCTATTTTTTAAACGAGCATAAATTCCGCGGTAAAACTGCTCGAATATATGGTCAAATTTTGATTTTTTACCATTACTAGCTTTTCTCTTTTCAAGTATAGTACTGCATTTTCAATTGCTGCAACAAACCTTGTTAGAAATGAATAATATTTGCATGAAAACGAGATTATAACCCTAATATTTCACTTTAAACTACGTAAAAAGCCATAAAAAGGTGTTTTTACCTCTCATTTACCATTTCATTTGCATTTGGTTTGTTGGAGCTCTGGAGGTGCCTCTTCCCCCTTGATTTTCATCAGCTGATTCCGGGAGATTCTGCGGACGATTTTCGGTGCCGTCTGGACCAGGTAGGAGCTAAACCCTAGCTCTTTCTTTTCATGGTTTCATTTTCCAGTTTCATGCCTGTTTCTCAGTCTTTCTGGGCCTCAGGGTTTTTGCCAAATCGCCCTAACTTCAGCGCAGGTTCCCCTTTCGAAATCTGCGCTGAATGTCAAGCTGCCTTAAGGAAGCTTCCAAAATGACACTTGGATCAGGGAATTCGACTGGTGATGAGTAAGAGGGTCTAGATCTCCAAGTGGAAGCAAGAACCTCCAAGTGGACTCAAGAACTGAAGAATAACTGAAGTGGGAGAGGACACTAGTCATCTCCATGCCAAGCTCAAGCTGACTCATCCTTTCTCCAAAACTCCTATATATAGAGCTCTCTCATGAGGTCTAGGGAGGCTGGAATCTTGTGAATGTAAGGAAGTGCTGTTGGTTTGAGTATAGAACTATTGGGTGATTTGCTTGAAGGAGGTGAAGAGGAGATTTCTTTCTGCTGGGAGGTGATGCTGGATTGGGCCTTTTATGGTTGTATCACTTCCTGAACTTTACTTCTTCACTCTAAGTACAAGTCGATCCATGTGAGAATTGCGCTGAAGTCGAACATGGAAAGACGTCGCTTGATTACCGGTCAATAATGTAAACCGTTAACAAGCGCGAGAGGAATCACCGATAATGATAATGAACCTCAACGTACTGCAGTACAATTCACGTGGTGTGAATAAAGGACTTGGCGTCGAACACCACGCAAAATCTTCTGGTCGAAGGTCATTGATGTATACCTGTCGCCGGAAGTGAGAAACTTGCCATTGAGGCATGCAAGCTTCAAAGTACTGGGGGTGGTGTTCCTAGATCAACTTCTTGGATAATGAGCTGAAGTCGACAAGAAGCGATCCGTCAAAGGAGGGCCTTAATGAATCCCACATCAGTGACATGGAACGGAGCTAATGATTTTAGTGGAGGTGAAAACAATCTGTGAAATATGATTCAAGGTGGCGATCATGGGTGGATGAAGGATAATGTATGGCAGTGGATGGGACACGGTTGACTCTTTCTGAACAACATCTCTTGAACATATAACGACACTGATGCGATGGATCGGTAGCATTACCGCAAATGTGGATGGTTTGGCGAAGACCATGGTGATGAGACCGGTGAATGAAACAACCCAACCCGATGTGATACGGAGGAAAAGTGTCATGTTCAAGAGCGACTTGCTACCATTAAAGCTTTGAGGTTCTCCCAATTTTTCCCCAGTCATTTCTGAGCAGTACCTCTTTATTTTTGTCAAGCTTGAGGAGGATAACATATGCTTGTTCTATAACCTGCCCTTCGGGCAAGCCCATCGCTATGTTTTAACGAGCCTAGCGATAGGGAAACTCGTTCTCGTCTAAAGACAAGTTTGTCGCTATTTAATCATTTTAACGAGTCTAACGACAAGGAAAACTCGGTCCTTTTCATTTTTAGAGAGTCTGAAAAGCTACAGAAAGTTAACTCCAAAATTCCTTTTTCGTCATCTAATCCCTTAAGTTCGAAAAAGTATAAAACAATACAGAAGGGATGATTTTCAATAATTTTAACGAGCTGAATAAAACAAGCGCTCGACCTTTTTGTGTAATAATCCCTCAAGTCCAAAAAGATTAAAATCTAGAGGAGGGATAGCTCTTCCGGTCCTTTTAACGAGCTGGAAGGCCAAAACTTGGCAAACTTTTCATATTTTACGAGTCAGATGAAAAGAGCTCAAAGAAGACTCGTCTTTTGAGGAACGAGTGATAAACAGGGATAGCAACTGATTCCAGGTACAGGTTGGAATTTTCCAATCACGGCAGTGTCACAAGGATGGCTAGGTGAAATCACTCTTCGCAGCTGTTCCTCAAAATGGGTAAACAATCATATGGAGGTGAACGATTGGCCAAATGGAATGGAGGTGGCAGGTGCAAAACACGACCAAGGCTTTTTATGGCTAATAAATTTACGATCACAATGGTTATTTACCGGTACTGGGTTCATTTTTTAAAGAGCTCAAATGCGCCAGAACACTGCTCAATCTTATGATTATTTTTTAACGAGCATGAACTATGTGCTAAAACTGCTTGGATCTCGCTTTTCTATTTTTTAACGAGCATAAATTCCGCGGTAAAACTGCTCGAATATATGGTCAAATTTTGATTTTTTACCATTACTAGCTTTTCTCTTTTCAAGTATAGTACTGCATTTTCAATTGCTGCAACAAACCTTGTTAGAAATGAATAATATTTGCATGAAAACGAGATTATAACCCTAATATTTCACTTTAAACTACGTAAAAAGGTGTTTTTACCTCTCATTTACCATTTCATTTGCATTTGGTTTGTTGGAGCTCTGGAGGTGCCTCTTCCCCCTTGATTTTCATTAGCTGATTCTGAGAGATTCTGCGGACGATTTTTGGTTCCATCTGGACCAGGTAGGAGCTAAACCCTAGCTCTTTCTTTTCATGGTTTCATTTTCCAGTTTCATGCCTGTTTCTCAGTCTTTCTAGGCCTCAGGGGTTTTGCCAAATCGCCCTAACTTCAGCGCAGGTTCCCCTTTCGAAACCTGCGCTGAATGTCAAGCTGTCTTAAGGCAGCCTGACCTTCAGCATAGGAGGGACACTCTCTGCCTGCGCTGGGCTCCGAAAACTGAGTTTTCAGGTCATTTTTTGATGATTTTTCGCCAGTTTTTCATCAAAATCAGGAACTTACTCCTTCTTTGTTTGCTTTGCAGGGAACTTTGAACAAAATGTCCCTTACATGGCAAGAACGAGAACATGAAGAGGAGGACATGATTGCCCTCCATGACCCGGTCACGGTGAACGCGCTGCAGAACTGTGGCCTGCTAAAGTTCTTCCGTATCTCTAGCATGAGAGCACAGATTTCTTTGCTACAGTATATGCTTGATGCTTGGGTTCCTGTTAACCAAGTATTCCAGATTAGGGGAAAGTCCATCCCCTTGACCATAGAGGACATGTACTTCTTGACTGGGTTGTCAAGACGAGGTGCCCCCATTTCCTTGTCAGGCACGGCCCGGGGGACTGATTCCACCAGAGATTATGTCCGCCAGTATTGCAGGGAAGGTTCTCAGCCGAGCAGAGACGGCAAGATCGTTATCCGTGAGATCACTGACAGATCTCTCAGGTCCATTCTGTATACTATTGGTAGGATGGCCGGCAGCGTAGCTCTACATGTTGCCAATAGATCTTATATGCAGCACAACTTGGAGTGTCTCCAACCGAAAGTATTCAACTGGTGTGATGCAGTACTTGTTCAGATGAAAAGTCAATTGACCAAGGTAAAGGACGGGACGCTGAAGAACTTTGGATTTGGTTCTATTCTGACTGCCTTTGCCTTGGAGAAAATCCCACTGATGCAGCCTCAGTACATCATACTCGACTTGCCTTCTCCGACCGAGCCACGCATGCAGAGGTGGGTTGACCACATGTCTAGGCATGCTGGTCAACCTCAGATTACTTTTACTGAGGCCTTCTTCAGGTGGTTCGAGTGTCAGGAGATGGCGTTTTCCGAGTATCCATATGTGGGTATGGATTTCCGAGGTGATCCGGATTTGGTGCTACCGGATGGCGAACAGTGGGGCGCCATTGGTAAACTCCTTGACCATATTACCGTTTACTGTTCTTATTTATAATGTTGCTGTGCTTTATTCTATCAAGACTTTTAATTGTACTCTTGGGTGCATGCAGATATTGGTCCTGTCCGTCCAGCAATTCGTCCGAGACCGCTAGTTGCTGCCCCGGCAGTGGAGCCTGCTAGGAGAGCTGTTATTCGCGACCTTGACGATACTGAGACCCTTACAACTGTGCAGGAGCAGGTTGAGAGCCTTACTCTTGGTATTCCCGATGTGAGGATCGATGAGTTACCTTTACAGCTGCAGAGACACACTACCGGTGTGCCCAGACGATGGACTCGTCTCTTGCGCATGATTGCACAGGCCGTGACGTGCTATCATGAGCACCACTAGGCTAGGGTGCCCCCTAGAATTTTTGAGTTTTAGGTCATATGACCAATTTTGTCTTGGTTACAGAACATTATGTATGAACTATAAACAGCTTATATATTTTTATTTTCGAGTTTTATTCTGTTTGAGTTATGTGATCCATATGTACAATCTTTGATGATGTGTCCTTTTTATAAATGTTGCAAATTTCTATCTAACACATAGTTTGCTAATGAGTCAGTTAATGTGTTTAAGTTTCTTGAAATATGTTGATATTGAATTGAATCAAATCGTCTTTCCAAGATCTTAACCCTTAGGAACATGCGATAAATAGCTGGATTGCGAACAGAATATATACCATTGAGTTGTAGTATTACGAGTTGTGAGTCTAGCCTGACAATTAGTCGGTGTATGCCACGTCTGATGGCATCAGAGAGTAGTTCTATCAACGCGCTATACTCAGCGATGTTATTCGTTGATTGCCCAATACACACACCTTTGAAACTTACTAACTCGCCGCTTGGATCAAAAATGGCCCAGGCTGCGGAAGATAGGTTCCGCGAACTACGACTCGCTCCGTCGGCATATCCAACACATGTCTCTAGAAGGTTGGACATCTGCAACAAATGAAAAAGGTGGATCACTCGACCAGAACAAATACTTTAGCGAAAACAAAATACAACAAAAGCATGCAGGTTACTATTTAAGCATAGTAACGCTTGAGGTACAACCCGTTGCGGGGCTGCGCCAGTGGAATTCCATCGTAATCCATTAACTCATAGGCTCCTTTTGCTAACACCCTTTTAACAATATAGGGGCCCATCCATAAGGATTTGAATTTACCTGCTCCCAACTTATCGGATTCTTGGTCATAAAGCAAGACCAAATCACCTTCTGAGAAGATACGGGGTTTGACATTTTTGTCGAACTGAGCCTTGACTCGTTCCTTATGGGCTTCGTTAGCCAAAGCGGCATTACGACGGGTTTCATCCAACTGGATTAATTCCAAGAAACGGGTTTCTTCTTCTGAAGTTCCGGGGAGGAGATCGATTGCGAGTTTAAGCGACGAAATTTCGCACTGGATTGGCAAGACTGCTTCCAGGCCATACACGAGTTGAAAAGGTGTGAACCCGGTTGCGTTCTTTACCGAGGTTCGGTAAGCCCACAAAGCTGAGTACAGGATTAGGTGCCATCTTCTTTTATGAACCCCGATCATCCTTTGCAACATACGCTTCAGGACCTTGTTGATTGCCTCAACTTGTCCGTTGGCTTGCGGATAATATGGGGTAGAGCTGTCGTGAGATAGCCCTAGCTTGGCAGCTAATTCGACCATCATGTGATTGCGAAAATGCGACCCATGATCTGTAACTATAGCCTGTGGTACGCCGAACCTGGCGACTACATGATTGAAAAAGAAAAGGGCAGCTGTTTCACCAGTGTTATCCAATGTAGGCATCGCCTCGGCCCATTTGGTAAAATAGTCAACAACGACTATAATATACCCATGCCCCCCGGTCGAGGTGGGGTTACATTGCATGAAATCGATGCCCCACTTGGAGAAGGGCCCAACAGCAACTATCGGCTGTAAAGGTGCGGGTGGTCGTCTGGTTTTGCTATCAAAAATTTGACAAGCATGGAAACTTTTGACTGCGGTTATGCAATCTTTGAACATGGTTGGCCAGAAGTATCCTGCTCGTAAGATTTTTTGTGCTGTTGCATATCCAGATTGATGCCCCCCACACGCGCCTGAATGACACTCATTCAGGGCTTTTTCGGTCTCCTCATGGGTAAGGCACCTCCTCAGAACTGTATCGACACCACGACGGTAAAGTGTATCACCGACGATCATGTAGTTTTTTGCTTGGTATCGTATACGTTTTTGTTCGGAGTGAGAGGTGTTAGGCCTGAACTTTTGGGTTTGGAGATAAACTATGATATTTCCATACCACTCATCGCTTACAGATATCAGAAACAAACTTTCGTCCACGATTGACTCTTCCAATGTTTCATCGTTGGACGACGATGGGAGATCGCACAATAATTCTGCGAAAACTAGAGCTTTGCTTTGATTGTTGCTGAGGTACTATCACCCTTAGAGTGGGATAGGGTCATTCCGTATGTTTTCACCATCCTACGACGACGACGCCACTCATGTATATGATCAGATATATGGGTGGCAGTTGTCTGCTTGAAGTTGGTTAATATTTCTGTTCCCATTTCATACCTTATCTGTAATTGAAAATGAGTTAAGAAAGTCGTGGCTAGGGAACTAAAATTGTCGAAAGAGGCTCTTGGAAATTCAATATACCATTTAGCCGCTGGACCTGTCAATGTCCTCTGAAAAAGGTGAAGCCTTATCGAATCATCGTTTAGGGTGTTCGACGAACACCATAGATGAAAAGTCATCACGTGATTCGATGGGTCTTCACCTGGATTTCCATTGAATTTAGGAATGTCAGATGGAAGTTTATGAGGAATCGCTGGCCACCAAGGGGCATAAGCAATCAGATCGTTGGTTAACCGGTGTAGATCGGGTAACTCTAAAGTCACCACGAATGGTAACTATTGATTCAGGTTAGGCGAAGCATAACCAGGGTACGATGGAATCGCTTGAGCAGTGGGCCTTTGCATACCAGCATAATGTAATTGATGTTGGTACGACTGATACGGTTGGTGGACTTGGCCACTGTAAAGTGGTTGATTTTGACCGTTTTGGATATACGGTTGTCCACTGTTCGCAAAGATCTGCTGCTCAGAACCTTGGTATACTTGCTGGAATTGCGGTTGTTGGTATTGCACAAGCCATGGTTGTGAAGCCATGTTTTGTTGCGCCATGCTAACCATTGGACCGAGGTGCGGGGTAATTGTACCCGTTTGTACTTGTGACGCCCCACCAGTTGGCGATTGTGGTTGTGACCCATGGTCAAGTGGCTGTTGCATCACAACCTGAGAAATATGAGGTTGACATGCAACAGGTATCGCTTGAACTTGTGACACTGTTACAATAGCCGGTGTGGTTGGGATGTTCGTCATAGGTACACACTGTTGCATAGAATATACAACCCTTGGTTGTTGAGGTAGCATAGGTACCCAACTACTTGACGCAATTCCAGTATAACCTGAATACTGTTGAGAACTCACGTATGGGTACCCTCCCGGAGGGGGTAATGAAAGGGCATACTATCCCTGTTATAGACATTTTTGTGCCTCGCAGCATGGAGCATGAAATGTCAATAATTACAGGGATCCTCAGTCCCTAAACATGTTGTTCTTACCCCTAGAGGAACAAGGTCAGCAAACCACAGCACTTCCTATCAGTTCTCCACCTGAAAACACTCAAAAACAGGCTATTTTTGGATCATGTCAGCTGCTCCACTGAGCATCTGCGCTGAATGTCAACTGCTCCTCCTTGTACCTGCGCTGAAAGTCAAAACCAATGAAGGCTACCTGCGCTGGGCGAGATTGGCCAAGTGGCACAGTCATTCTGCAAGGTGTCAACTGCCCAGGAAGCTTCCAAACTGACACTTGGTTCAAGGAATTCACCCTATGATGAGTATAGAGGTACTTGATCTCCATGTGGAAGTAAGGATCTCCAAGTGGACTCAAGAACTGAAGTTTAACTGAAGAGGGAGAGGACACAAGGCAGCTTTAGGTCAGTCTCAAGCTGACTCATCCTTTCTCCAAATCTCGTATATATAGAGCTCTTCTATGAGGTCTAGGGAGGCTGGAATTTTGTGCAAAGCAAGGAAGTGCTGTTGGTTTACAGTTAGAGTTATTGGGTGATTGCTTTTATAGAGGGGAAGAGGAGATTTCTTGCTGCTGCGGAGGTGCTGCTGGATTGGAGCCATTGATGGTTGTAACCTTCTCAGAACCTTTTACTTCTATCAATAAAGCTTTGAATGTTCTCCTATATACTTGTATTGCATTGATGTATTGTATTTACTTGTATATCTGATTCACTCTAATCCATGCATCAGTTATGAGTACATGTTTCTTGTAGTTTCCCTCTCTTGTTTGTGCAGGATCTTTGTGTAGCTGGGCCGGCAAGAGAACAAGGAGCTGGAAGCAAGGGACGAAGAGAGAAGACAAGATCGACAAAAGCGAAGGATATCGGTTGGTCAATCTTTTCTTCCTTCTCTGTACTTTCATAAAGGAAAATATCAAAGCTTTACTTTCAGTTGTTGCTAAGGAACTATCACCCTTAGAGTAGGGATAGGGTCATTCCGAGTCGGATACTTTTCCCCACAACAAACTGGCGACTCCGCTGGGGGCATGTAAAATTAATCGAGCAGTTTTAGCAATGTTCATGCTCGTTAAAAAATAAACACAAGAATCGAGCAGTTTTTGTGCAGAAGTTCATGCTCGTTAAAAAATAAACGTAAATTGTGAGCAATCTTTCCCTAGCAGTTCAAGCTCACCCAGAAAAAATGAACCGGTAAACAACCTCGAGAAATGTAACCTTTGAAAGCCATATTAAAAGCCCTTGGTCGTGCTTATATGCCATCACCTCCATCCGTTCATTTGGCCAATCGTTCACCTCCATATGTTTGTTTACCCATTTTGAGGAACAGCTGCGAAGAGTGATTTCACTTAGCCATCCTTGTGACACTGCCGTGATTGGAGAATTCCAACCTGTACCTGGAATCTGCTGCTATCCCTGTTCATCACTCGTTCCTCAAAAGACGAGTCTTCTTTGAGCTCTTTTCACTGACTCGTAAAATATGAAAAGTTTGCCGAGTTTTGGCCTTCCAGCTCGTTAAAGCGACCGGAAAGCTATCCCTCCTCTAGATTTTAATCTTTTTGGACCTGAGGGATTATTGCACAAAAAGATCGAGCGCTTGTTTTGTTCGGCTCGTTAAAGCAACCGAAAATTCATCCCTTCTGTATTGTTTTAAACTTTTTCGGACTTAAGGGATTAGATGATGAAAAAGGAATTATGGAGTTAACTTTCTGTACCTTTTCAGACTCTCTAAAAATGAAAAGGACCAAGTTTTCCTTGTCGTTAGACTCGTTAAAATGATTAAATAGCGACAAACTTGTCTTTAGACGAGAACAAGTTTCCCTATCGCTAAGCTCGTTAAATCATAGCGATGGGCTTGCCCGAAGGGCAGGTTATAGAACAAGCATATGTTATCCTCCTCAAGCTTGACAAAAATAAAGAGGTACTGGTCAGAAATGACTGGGAAAAAATTGGGAGAACATCAAAGCTTAATGGTAGCAAGTCGCTCTTGAACATGACACTTTTCTTCCGTACCACATCGGGTTGGGTTGTTTCATTCACCGGTCTCATCACCATGGTCTTCGCCAAACCATCCACATTTTGGGGTAATGCTACCGATCCATCGCATCAGTGTCGTTATATGTTCAAGAGAGGTCATTCTGAAAGTGTCAACCGTGTCCCATCCACTGCCATACATTATCCTTCATCCATTCATGATCGCCACCCTAAATCATATGTCACAGTTTGTTTTCACCTCCACTAAAATCATTAGCTCCGTTCCGTGTCATTGATGTGGGATTCATTAAGGCCCTCCTTTGACGGATCGCTTCTTGTCGACTTCAGCTCATTATCCAAGAAGTTGATCTAGGAACAACCCCATCAGTACTTTGAAGCTTGCATGCCTCAATGGCAAGTTTCTCACTTCCGGCGACAGGTATACATCAATGACCTTCGACCAGAAGATTTTGCGTGGCATTCGACGCCAAGTCCTTTATTCACGCCATGTGAATTGTACTGCAGTACCTTGAGGGTCATTATCATTATCGGTGATTCCTCTCGCGCTTGTTAACGGTTTTTCATCATTGACCGGTAATCAAGCGATGTCTTTCCATGTTCGACTTCAGCGAAATTCTCACATGGATCGACTTGTACTTAGAGTGAAGATCGAACGAGTTTGAAGACCCCGGATCTAGTTTCATCCATCCGGGCTGCGATACATATTCAGGAAATATAAAAGCATTTGTCATGTACATCATTGCAGCAGATGATCATCCTATTCAAAGGATGATAATTTCAGCAGAAAATTATCAGTCTACCATCAGACGATCGTCTGTTCTATGTACCAAAATGTATTTATAAAGCTGATCATGGGAATGCCCGCCTCAGCTAGATCATGAAAACAGAATGAAAAATAATATATTGTATTGTATTGTATTACAGGGCACCTCTCAGCACTTGAATGAACTTCGTACCCTCTGGATAAAGCATTTCACCCGATAAACGACCTCATACTTTAGGGGGCAACTATTATAGACATTTTTGTGCCTCGCAGCATGGAGCATGAAATGTCAATAATTACAGGGATCCTCAGTCCCTAAACATGTTGTTCTTGCCCCTAGAGGAACAAGGTCAACAAACCACAGCACTTCCTATCAGTTCTCCACCTGAAAACACTCAAAAACAGGCTATTTTTGGATCATGTCAGCTGCTCCACTGAGCATCTGTGCTGAATGTCAACTGCTCCTCCTTGTACCTGCGCTGAAAGTCAAAACCAATGAAGGCTACCTGCGATGGGCGAGATTGGCCAAGTGGCACAGTCATTCTGCAAGGTGTCAACTGCCCAGGAAGCTTCCAAACTGACACTTGGTTCAAGGAATTCGCCCTATGATGAGTATAGAGGTACTTGATCTCCATGTGGAAGCAAGGATCTCCAAGTGGACTCAAGAACTGAAGTTTAACTGAAGAGGGAGAGGACACAAGGCAGCTTTAGGTCAGTCTCAAGCTGACTCATCCTTTCTCCAAATCTCCTATATATAGAGCTCTTCTATGAGGTCTAGGGAGGCTGGAATTTTGTGCAAAGCAAGGAAGTGCTGTTGGTTTACAGTTAGAGTTATTGGGTGATTGCTTTTATAGAGGTGAAGAGGAGATTTCTTGCTGCTGGGGAGGTGCTGCTGGATTGGAGCCATTGATGGTTGTAACCTTCTCAGAACCTTTTACTTCTATCAATAAAGCTTTGAATGTTCTCCTATATACTTGTATTGCATTGATGTATTGTATTTACTTGTATATCTGATTCACTCTAATCCATGCATCAGTTATGAGTACATGTTTCTTGTAGTTTCCCTCTCTTGTTTGTGCAGGATCTTTGTGTAGCTGGGCCGGCAAGAGAACAAGGAGCTGGAAGCAAGGGACGAAGAGAGAAGACAAGATCGACAAAAGCGAAGGATATCGGTTGGTCAATCTTTTCTTCCTTCTCTGTACTTTCATAAAGGAAAATATCAAAGCTTTACTTTCAGTTGTTGCTAAGGAACTATCACCCTTAGAGTAGGGATAGGGTCATTCCGAGTCGGATACTTTTCCCCACAACAGTCCCCCATACGGTATCAATCCAGAACTCAAGGGGATTGATTGCCCAGATTGACCTCCAAATGGATCAATTTGGCGAGTTTCAACATAAGAGTTGCCGGGTATTACTCCAGATGAACAAACTGGAACAGACCATACTGTCGAAATAGTCCCTTGGTGGACTCCTTCTAGCTGTTGTGAGCTAGTTGGGATAGCTGGTATGTCGGCAAACATCGTCGGAGTGACGGCAGGGACTTCTGTTGTCGCTGTGTCATTTGACATAGTCCTAGATGATGACGGTTGTTCAGACATTTTAAATCTATCCAATAGATTGCCTAGTGACTCTACAGGAACTTCCACTTTTGGTGGATTAACCTTGGATGAAGGAAAGAGAGTGACCCCGACTCCAAAATGAGTTGGAGTACTTGCTTGCGGATCCTCTGCAATTTCCTCTATCGCAATCAAACCCGGTGGAAGAGGAAGACCGTCAGGTCCGTAAAATATTTCTGGTGCCGAAGAAGTGGTTGCTTCGACAGCGACAGTTGTTTGAGGAACAAAACTCTCTGGACCGGTTACAGATGGAACTGGTTCAGTTATACAAGTATTTGCCCCCAGACTAGGATCAGTATTACTGTCCTTCTGTGGCTGTTGAACTTCTTCTATAGAGGCAGGGTTTCCAGAAATGTTAGGAGTAACCGAAACCTCAGATACAGCTGGAACACTTGTTCTAACTTTTATAGGAGATTTTGAACCGGTTAAACGAGTTCACTTTGTCCATACTGTTTTCGATTCCGGAGACAAAGATGGTTGAATCGTAAGCCTCCGCGAACGACGAGATTTCAATTGACTTTCTTCCACGATTGCGGATTACTCGATCAACCAAAATATTAAAAGGGGAAATTTGTGTTTCCGAATTGAATGAATTTTATTAGACGCTTTTAGACACAACTTGCTTTTTCACTATTTAAGAGTCGAGAAAAAGCTAAAGATGACTCTAGTCTCCTTCGATGTATTAACGAGCCCGAAGTGACAAATGCTCGGTTGGACTTTTTCAATTATAGAGTTTGAAAAAGGCCAAAAGAAACTTCTCTGGAGATCTAGGCAGAGGGTGTGCCAAACCTTTCGCAAAACCACAGAATACGTTTTACGGTACGGGTGGTCGATCTTCGTGAATGTTGTGTTCACTGCATTGCGATCAGTAGGGCGGCCGACACGGCTTCCTATGGATAAAAGATATATGCCTATAGGGGTCTCCCAATATATACGTGACGGTACGTGGGAGCACAAGTCCGTATTAGTGCCACCGACTCTCCGGAGGAATCAGCCACCTTCGTCGAGATCGACAGTCACTACGTTTAACGACGCCGGAACACGTCTCTAGCTTAGACCTCTATGTGTTTGCGTTATGTTTCAAAGCGTTGTTAGGTTCATTCAATATATTTTAAGTTGATCTTTTTTAAAGTTTTCCTTTCAAGGTTCACCACGAGATGTTTGATACAAATTCCTAAATGCAGTCTAAGATGAGAAGCAAGATTTTTCAATCTTTTCGACTTATGAAAATCTTAACTACTGAGGGAAAAGAGAGACAAAATCTTTTCACACAGATCAAAGAGCATACACTAATTCATTTTTTCCCTAAATCAACATGCAAACTTATCAAATGCAAAATGATTAATGCAGGTATTTCTTTTCTCTTTCTTAATGTTGGTGCAATACAAAAAGAAAGCTGTTGTATAACTTTGAATTCAATTTCAAGTGAAAGCAAACAAGCTTGTCCAAAATCAAAAGACACCTTAAGATTTACTTGTTTCGACACTAGAAATGTATAAATTCAAACCATATGACGAAAGAAAAATCTCAATAAGCTATGAACAACAAATAAACTAACTCTTGAGATCAAAACGACACTTATCACAGGTCTAGATCTAAGAGGCCACAGCAAGACTAGTTCACTTTCGTTATGGGAAACTGTAAATGATATAAGAAATACACAAAGAACAAATATAGTTTCTTTATACAACCGAGGCGGAATAGTGGCAAGGAAAGCTGGTTTCAGATAGGTACATTGACTGGTAACAGGCTGCAAAAACAAGGGTGAAAACAGGGCAATAAACAGGAGGGAACCCAAGTAGCACTAGGCAAAACTGGTTCAGCGCAGGTAGTATACTGGCAGTTTGACCTTCAGCGCAGGTAGCCCCTTCGGGAACTGCACTAAAATGCAGACTGCCTTCACAGTGCCTGCACTGAAGATTCAAACTTTCGTTTTTCTCAGTTTCCGGGTCACAGATTGCTCAAAAATTCACAGTTTTTGGCCAAATCAGAAGCTATCAGTCAAGTACACACTAAGGGATGAAAAGGAGGATGAAAAGCTATCACTAAGAGCTATTTAGAGTCCTTGTGAATCATCTCTTCAAATCATAAACTTGCCCAGAAACTGAGCTAGAGTAGCTGCCCTCTACTTTGCATTTGAAAGATCCAAATGCAGTTCGATTCGGTACTCCCTGTGTTTATGAAATGAATAGCAAAAACACAAACAACCAACAAGATACGATCCCTAGTGGAGTCACCAATTTGTTGTTGGGAAAAGTATCCAATACGGAATGACCCTATCCCACTCTAAGGGTGATAGTACCTCAGCAACAATCAAAGCAAAGCTATTCGAGATTACTTCTTTATGAGATGTAAGAGAGGGGAGAAAGAGATCCACTAACCGTTGTCTTCCGCTAATGATTAATCCAATCTTCCCTTTTTGCTGCTTGTTCCCAGCTCCTTGCTCTTTCACTGGCCCAGCTACACCAAGATCCTGCAAAATAACAAGAGAGGGAAACTACAAGAAGCATACATTCATAATTGATTCAAGGATTAGAATAAATCAAATATACAAGTATCAATACGCCATTGAGACACATGCATATAGAAGAACTTCAAATGCTTTATTAATGGAAGAAGTAAAGTTCAGGAAGTGATACAACCATAAAAGGCCCAATCTAGCATCACCTCCCAGCAGAAAGAAATCTCCTCTTCACCTCCTTCAAGCAAATCACCCAATAGTTCTATACTCAAACCAACAGCACTTCCTTACATTCACAAGATTCCAGCCTCCCTAGACCTCATGAGAGAGCTCTATATATAGGAGTTTTGGAGAAAGGATGAGTCAGCTTGAGCTTGGCATGGAGCTGACTAGTGTCCTCTCCCACTTCAGTTATTCTTCAGTTCTTGAGTCCACTTGGAGGTTCTTGCTTCCACTTGGAGATCTAGACCCTCTTACTCATCACCAGTCGAATTCCCTGATCCAAGTGTCATTTTGGAAGCTTCCTGGGCATTGACACCTTGAGGAATGACTGTGCCACTTGGCCAAACTCACCCAGCGCAGGTAGCCTTCTTTGCAGTTGACATTCAGCGCAGGTACAGAGTGGAGCAGTTGACATTCAGCGCAGATGCTCAGTGGAGCAGTTGACATGATCCAGAATTAGCCTGTTTTTTAGTGTTTTCAGGTGGAGAACTGATATTTAGTGCTGTGGTTTGCTGACCTTGTTCCTCTAGGGGTAGGAACAACATGTTTAGGGACTTTGGATCCCTTAGATTATCGACATTTCATGCTTCATGCTGTAAGGCACAAAAATGTCTATAACAGATGTGTGATGTCATATCACTGGAATCCAACTAAGAAGGAGATTGAAGATTGGTTGGATAGAAAGATCCACAAATTTGTGACACAGGAGAACAAAAACCCACGACTGTCGAAAGAACATTGGTTGGACCGATACCTATATATGGACATCCATGAAATCTTTTTTGCCTCCTTTCCTACTGAGCTATACGAGCGGATCGTGAAGCTAGCAGATATCCAAGGAAGGTGGAAACTTGATGGTCCTATTGTGTGGACCTCAGAGCTAGTGCGAAGATTGGATCACGTCGTAAGAGGATTTTTTATTGAGTTCACGGTCGACACCTCAATCAGCTATAGCGAGGCAAAGTGACGCTTTTTCAAAGGACCGCAAGGTAAATCTGTAAATTCTTTGAATACTTGGATTAAAATGTTGTTATGTGAAAAACGGGTTATGTAGCTACCTTGATGTTCGGGACTACGCGAAGTGAAAAAATTTATAGAAACAAAGGAAATAAAGGTCTAGAGTATGGCCCCTTGATTTCACCTCTGTGAAGAGATGAAGAAGGAATAGCAAAGGTTTCTTCGTGAAGCGATATTCTGTTAATAAGACAAGGATTCCCACGAATACCACCTCTACCCACACCACCTCCGACTTCACCGCCATCACCTCCAACTTCACCTGTACCACATCCACCTCCACCACAATTCAGTACGGCCAACATAATGAAGTTGCCTTTGTTCAAAGGCTTGGGAAATGAGCACCTAGACCAATTATGGTTTGTTGTGAGGGCTGTATTGGAAGCTCAAGGTGTTACAAATGATAATGTAAAGAAAGGGACTCTAGTGAGTGCTCTGCAAGATCGTGCACTAACCTAATATATTAACTACTCTAACGATAACCCGAATGCTAGAGAGGTAGACATCTAAGCAACACTGAATAGGGAATTTAGAAGGCCTAAATCCGAGGTGTAGTCAATTGTGGGATTCAAAGAGATCACGTTGCAACCAGGCGAGATGCCTTGGGAACTAGATCAGAGGCTGAAATGTATGATCCGCGAAGCCAACATGAACTTGACAAATGGACAGCATCGTGAGTGGTTTGTGGCTTCGCTACTACCACATTTGAGGAGTGCACTATCGCAGCAAGAGATAACAACTCAGGCTAAGGCCTTGGAGATTGACATGAGACTACATGAGACTCTGATGCAGGATCCTAATATAGGAGTCCAACAAATACATGCACAGCTTAAAAATTTGTGCCTTGAGATGCAAAGTCTGAAGCAGGATAGGATGGTTTGACTAAAGGTACGCGAGGAAGTATGGTACTTGAAATTCGAGAATCAGGGTCATGACAAAGACCATTTCCCAATCTTTACAAATTACCTTGCAGGAGGAGAACCGATGCATTTAAGCCTAGAATATGAAGAAGGACCTAGTGCGGTGCCTACTCTATGGTGCGCTATCTGTCAAGTAGCTGGAAAACATGCCATGGATAACTGTCACTTACTACAGAAGTATGTACAAGCCCCACAATAGTTGTTCTACAACTTTTGGAGGTCGGTAGGACATGATGAGCATACTTGCAGGAGCTGTGAATTGACGATGGATAGAACTCCCGCCTATAGGGTTCAGGCCAAAATGCGGACCCTTGACCAGAATGCAGGGATGGTGCGAATAGGATTTCAGGGGCGTGGATGAGGCTGAGGTGGAGGAGGACCTAGTAGGGGTCGAGGACAGTTGATTTGCTACAATTGTGGAGGACCAGGGCACTATGCCCATGATTTCACTAATCGAACGCGTAGGTCATGCAAGTATTGCACACTATTTGATCATGAAATGGAATACCATCCTACAGTGATAGCTAGGATACGTGACAAAGGGGTGCTACCACATCCCTCGAGTTAGAACCTATAGATGATGAGGTCTGAGCCACGTGAGGAAGATCTGAACGTAAATATAGTGCTTCAGAGTGGAATCACGACAGGATATGACAAGGGGAAACAGCCAGAAGAAAGTACATGGGTTCGCAAGGCCTTGGTGAAAGAGGCTAAGTTTGATTTGGAGTGAACTCGAGAAGCATTCATGGAAGCTAAGAAGAGCTTTTCTGAGGCCTCCACTTCAGGAAGCAAGGATAAGCCTAAGCTAGAGATGGACCCCTCTATGCTCACAACTTTCCTAGAAACCTGTATGAAGCTACTACGCGATAGTAAGGCTGTAAAAGGGCTACAGGAGCTCATCAATAGATGCGCTGGAACCATGCTAGGTGAGTTGCATGTAGTACGAAAGGTTGTCAAGCATAAAACAAGGACGGGACGAGAGATGAGACTGACCACACAAATAGGAGAGTATGAAATGGATCAGGTCATTTTGGACCCGGGGTCAGATAAGAATGTCCTACAAAACTAAACTTGGGAGTGAATGGGGAGACCTCTACTGCAATGGTCTCTGATTTAGCTAAGGATGGCGAATTAGTAGAAAATCATACCCATGGGGCGGCTGCAAGGGGTGATCGTAGATATTGAGGGCTACTGGGCTACTGATATGCATGGAGTAATCAATCTGAAGAAGTGAAAGATGATCTTTGAGAAGAAATCACTGCACGTAATAATAACCCTGGATCCTACTAAAGGATTGCACTATACGGAACCACTCCATAATTATAAGAGTGATGATGATATGGACTGCATCTATAATATAATAGCGGGAGACCAAGAGTTAGTGAATCCCACCGTGGATGGATGGATTACATGGGATTGCGAGAGTTCTTGCACTTCAGATTCCGAAGAAGAAATAGAATGCTGGTAGAATCGGCTACATGAATTAAGTACACTAAATTGCAACATGATGACCCTATCACTATGTTGTGTGTCATCAAAGGAAATAAATCTACCTATTTATGATGGTCTAAATGAGGTAGATATCTTTTTGGATGCATTTGAAAGGGAGGTTCCTGAAAATTAGCGCTTCCAAGCCTTGGACTGGGCACTGCGCGCTACGCTCGCAAGATGGTGGGGTACGCATAAGGGAAGCTTTGATGATTGGTGCGAATGTAGGAGGATGATGAGATCACAATTTGGGAAGCCTAAGATGTTATTGATAGACAAGTATGATAGGCAAAATGATCTGCGTGCATAGTTGGCCAAAGAAGAGAAGAACTATTCTACCACTAAATGCGAGGGGCTAGCTATGGTGTATGCGCTCCAGAAGTATCGACACTACTTGCTAGGAGGCCACTTTAAGATGTATATGGATCACTCCACGTTCAAATACCTGGTCAAAAAACCTGTGTTGGGGGGGCGAATATGCAGATGGCTCTTATTGTTCCAAGAGTATGATTTTGAAGTTGTTGTGAAGCCTAGACGATTGAACGCGGGACCAGATCATCTGTCGTACATCGAAACAGGGGAGGAACCTACTAACTTGGAGGAAGGATTACCTTATGCGTAACTCTTTGCTTTGCGCATCACAGATGGTCATTTCGAGGATATAATACACTTCCTAACAATAGGAACTACACCGGAAGGATACTCTGTTCAGCGAAAGAAGGAATTAGTGGTGCATGTAGCAGATTTCTCTGTCATTGCTGGGAATCTATACGAGAAGGGGACTGATGAGATATTGTGTCGGCATGTACCTAAGTTTGAATGAAGCAGTATCCTCATGGATGCTCATGGGGGCACCGTGGGAGGACATTATGCAGGGAGAGAAACCATGCAGAAGATTCTACTTGCTGGGTTGTGGTGGCCAACCCTTCATCAAGATTTAAAAGCATATTGCAAGGCATGTGATGTATGTCAAAGAACAGGCAGGCCATCACAGAGGGATTAATTTCCTTTGAATCCACAAATGACGTCGCAACCTTTCGAAAAGTGGGCAATAGATTTTGTTGGACCCATTTAGCCACAAGGGAAGACATCAACGAGATACATTATCACTGTGACATAGTATTTGACCCGTTGGGCAGAAGCGCAGTTGGTGAAGGATTGCACTAGCGTGACAGCTGTGAAGTTCTTATTTGAGCATGTACTTATGCGATTTGGATTTCCAAGGATCTTGATGAGTGATGGTGGTACGCACTTCCTGAATGAGACGATCAATTCACTAACGGAGGAATTTTAGGTGTATGACCAAAAGAGCACACCGTATCACCCACAGGCTAACGGGACAGTGGAGGCGTTCAACAAAGTGCTTGAAAATCTGCTAACTAAGGTTTGCAATGCTCAATGAAGTGATTGGGACCTACACATACCTGCAATATTGTGGGCTTATCGAACAACATGCAAGAAGCTGATAAGAGAAACCCCTTCTAGGCTTATCTATGGTGTGGAAGTCGTAATGCCTATAGAATACATCGTGCCTAGTCTGCACATAGCTGTGCTCACATGTATGATGGATCACGGAGCCCTGGAAGAGAGGCTCTTGCAGCTGGATGAACTCGAGGAAGAAATATTTTTTGCTGGATTTCACCAGCAAGTCCAAAAGCAGCGCGAACAGGCATGGCATGACTGACATATTAAGTTGCACACCTTTAAGGTGAATGACTTGGAGCTATTGTATCACAGTAAGTATGATAAATTTCCAGGGAAATTCAAAATGCATTGGCTGGGGCCCTATGTTATTAAGGAGATTACTGATGGCGGCACAGTCCAGTTGGTTACGTTGAATGGAGAACCCTTCCCAGGAAAGGTGAATGGTAGTCGATTGAAGCCATACATAGGTGGCCCATCCATCTGACTATGCGACAAACCATAGTCTTAGTGCTCCAGGAAGCTGAAGGAGGCACGAGACTATAAACTACACTGCCTGGGTTGGGGAGCTGCATGACTTCAGGACTGCACAAAGCAGCGAAGTGTCACAGGGTCTGTGACATCGCCAAGGCAACTACACTACTCCTGGAAATAGTGTGCAGGTCTGCTGGAAAGTGACCATTAAAGTCACTGTTCACAATTTTATGGTCAGATTATTGCCAAATGGAGTGGGCGAGAGGCATTTAAGGTGAAATTTATGGCTTAGATTCTTCAAAATCTGCCACCAATCTAGCGTTAATGGGCCGAATGTGGGGGGAAAGGTTGGATTTGAATTTAAAAATCCCTATAAATAAAAATACTTAGCATTTAAAAAATTCAGTTGTTGCACTATCAGGTGTGTATGGACCTTACGAATTTTGAGGCTTTGAGAGCAAGTTCAACGTTTGAGAGATTGTCGAAGGAAATGCAAGACCTCCTGAATAGAATGATGTTGACACCTGAGGAAGTCGCACCTCCATAAGTTGGCCACAGCGGTACACGACGCTTGGACAGAGATGGCCAGGATTCAGCTAGAGCTGAACCTGCAGATCGTAGAATTGCAATTGTGGGCTCAACCTTCAACTCCACCAGAGGTTAGGGAACAACATACCACTGTTGTTACAACAGAAATAGTAGCAGTCAACAATGCAGTAGCAGACTGCACGTGACATTTTGAATAGTCATTCGAGGTCCTGACCACCCTGCAGGAGGACCCGAATGTAGAGCGCCTGGAGACAGAGGCACGTGAGCTACAATAAAGATATGGCGAGGTCAAAGGGACTATGTAGATGGTCACCCTTACACATAAGCTTGCACAGATGTAGGAGGCAAAGGCACTTAAGGAACATGTGGATGCTACTTGGCGCAAAGAAGTAGTCCTAAAAGCATGCCTACAACCATGGATAGATGAGGCATATATGATCACAGCTTCCATTGAAGGAAAAATCGCGACATTACAGGAAACTCAGCAGAAGATTTAGGGTAGCAGTTCAGTAGTAGTCATTGAGCAGTGAGTGGAAGAAGTCCAACAGGCAGCTACTCAGTGCACTGCCTAGATTGCAGTTATCCAGACAGAGCTGGGAGGTCTTCGTGCTAAGATATCCGTGCCTACAGAGTGAATCGACGGTGAGTCATGATGTTTGTGTTGGGGGCATATTGGGCACAGGATCCCCCAAGGATAGTTTTGGGGCTAAAAGCCCATATTTTGGTCAAATTTTGTAATCCAAGTGTAAATACTCTGCATTTTGTGGTCGCAGAGCACATATGTGTTAAAGAGTCATAGGGTTGTCTACCCTTATTTTGGAAATGTAATGTTAGTTGTAAAAGATCTACCCGTGGTCCATAGACCATGGGATTGTATAAATAGAGCTAATATCTAAGTAGTTTGATAGCAAAAAAAGGAAGCAAGAATGAAGATATGATGTATGAGAGATAGATCTGAAGTAGAAGTCTAAGTTTGGGTTGTAGCATAAGTAGAAGCTCTACAGCTGAGTGCGCAGAGGCCTAGAAGTCCGAAACTGAGTACGTGGACCCCTGCAGCTGAGTGCAGAGGGTGGGTCAAGTCTGTAATTGTCTGGAATTATCTATAAAGAGAAGTATTCTATAATTTATGTGGCTTTATTTCCTATTTATGCATCTTGTTATGTTGGGTATGACTTTCACTTATAATGCTTATATGATGTGAAAAATATGTAAATGTATTGGTTAAGTAAACGTAACTAAGAACATATGTTTACATGAAGCTGACTAAGATCGATTAATAAGATAAGTAAGACACTTAGCCTCATTTGGGAGATATCGCAGTCCACTTCCCTAGCAGTGCAAAAGTCCCTGAGCCGTAGGTTAGGGCTATGCAAAAGCCAATTGTACCCTTCCGCGAAGGTACTGAAGGGTGGAATAGAGGGCTAAGAGACCTATGCAAAGGTAAGTATAGCTGGAATAAACCAACATCACAACCATCTTAAGGGTGCAGAAACTTGGTTCTAGCATCCCCCCATATTGCTTCGAGTGAGACTTCAGTTGCACTCTGTGGGCAGATGCCAAAAGGACCAGTAGTGTAGGGATTTGTTTTTCTAACTAATGTTGAACATGGGTTAGGCTCCCTCAAGCCAACATAGAGATGTGAAATTCGATGAAGTGAAGGCCATGAGATGTTCCCTTGAGAGGGAACTTTAGTTGCATGTAGATGAGGAGGTTTTGGCTCCAAAGAAAGAAACTTAGGATGTTATGGAGCAGCCACAAGGAGAGGAACAGAGAGTGGAAGTACCTGCTCATGTAGAGACATCCATAGAAGAAGGAAGTGCACCAGGGAAGATAATAGATTATTCCATGATGCTGGAGAGAATGTGGGAGCACCCACATCATAGCACATTTAGAGGAGGTCTCTAGCTTAGTACACTAGGTACATGGCTCTGATGACTGAGCTAGTTGAGATAGAAACGTCCTCTTTCAAGAAAGCAGTGAAAAATATAGTATGGGTCGATGCCATGGTAGAGGAATATGATTCCATAGTCATAAATAGTTTTGGGAATTTTTCCCAAGATAAGAGAACAAATCAGTGGTAGGTTCGAGGTGGATCTACAAGGTGAAGAAAGCAACAAAAGAAATCATCGAGAAACAAAATGCCATATTTGTGGCCAAGGGGTTCTCTCAGGTGGAGGAATTGATTATGAGGAGACCTTTTCTCAAGTAGTAAGGTACTCTTCTATCAGATCAATTCTAGCACTTGCACCACAGATGAGAAGGAAGATCCATCGGATGGATGTGAGGACAACATTCCTGAATGGAGTTATTTATGATGAGGTGTAAATTGAACAACCAGAAGGATTTGAGACCTTCAACAGAGAGTCGTATGTGTGTAGACTCAAGAAAGTGTTGTATGCATTGAAACAAGAACCACATGGTTTTTACATGAGTATCGATAGCTATTTCACCAAGTTAGCCTTCGCCAAAAGTGAAGCAGATAAAAAACTTTACCATATTGTTTTTGAAGGTAAATTGTTGATTATAGTATTATATGTCGATCATTTAATTTTAACCGGTGATGAGAAGTTGATAAAATCTTGCAATAGAATTAGAGATGAAGGACATGGGACTCATGTGTAATTTCCTTGGTTTGGAAGTATGAAAAGGAGATGGGGAATTGTTTGTCTCTTAGGGAAAGTATTCCAATGAGATACTGAAGAAGTTCCCCATGAAGAGTAGCAAACCCAATGACACTCCTGTAGTAGGCAGTTGGAGGAAATAGGATGCCACTTTAGGTGAGGAAGTGGAGGCCACTATGTACACACGGCTTGTTGGTTCACTTATGTATTTGGTGAACACACGACCAGACGTGTTATGAAGTTTACTAACTTAGTAAAGAAATGGTTAATCCAAACAAACTTTATGGCAAGGAAACCCAAAAAGTGTTGAGATATCTAAGAGGCACTACTCAATATGGTATTTGGTAAAGATCGACAGAGGAAGGGAAGCTTCCAAGGCTTCACAGATTAATTTTGGGTGGTTAGTCCATCCGATCAACAAAGCACTTCAGGAGGAGTCTTCAATATTGGGTCAGCAAGAGTTTCTTAGTATGTTGTGGCTGGAATACCCTCAAGGATCTTCTCGGGATCCTTGGCATACATATCAGATTAACTGCAGCTAGAAAAAAGAAGAATATGCAAATCCATATTAATGTATAATATTCAATGAAGGAGGGAAGAGATTACCTCAGATTTTGATGTAGTTTTTCTAGAGAACCCAATGTAGCAAAGTGAAAGACCTCTTTTCTAGTTCCTATATGAAAACCTACATATAAAAAAGACAAGAAGTAATACTACATCATATAAACTTTGACAATCAACACATTAATATATAAAGAGATCTAATAACATGAATCTAAGCTACTCATAAACTATGGAATTGCATCAATACATAACTTAACATAATATAAACACCATAGAGTAGACAACACAATTGAAGGTCTATATTATTAATAGGAAATGATGATTACAACCATTTGGTGAATGAAGCTTCCCTTAATCCTCCAGCTCCTTTATTTCTCTCTCTTCTTAACCTCTTGTTAAACAACTATATCTCACACAAAGTTTCAAGAGAAAGTTCACAATCCTTCAACATTTCGATCTTTTGACCCCTTTCATAATGCCCCAAGCCTCCAATATATAGAATGACAGGCTTATCCTTGCGAACTCTCTCATGAGTTCCCTTTGGAAAAATCTAGGATGTTTCCTTGCTTTATTTATATTTCCCTTTCTATTAGGCTCTGTTAGAAATGGAAATATCCTTAGATAAGTTGAAGGTATATGTTTCCTACTTTTTGGGTTGACATAAAAATAAAACATGGGATATTATTCAGTCAAACCATTCATTTTACCTTTGGAACCTCACAAAAGTTGAGTAACATTGTCCCTAAGGAAACATTGTGAGTTACCCTAGGGACTAACGCCCCTGGGTCATGCATGGGGAGCATTATAACTCTTCCTACTAGTTCCTAGGGAGTGTTACCTTGGAAAATAGGCCTATGAACTTGGTCATGTCTTCAGCCAAACTATCTTCCTCCTTTGAGCTGATGAGGAGCTCATTTTATTGTATAACAGATGCCCCTAAAGTGTGAGACAAAAGATGAAGATTAAGGCTGAAATAGTTTAGAATTGTCATGTTTGAAAAAAGGGATAGATGATCGAAGCTTTGAGACTACTGGAAACTTGATACAACCACATATGTTAAAATAGAAAATCATGTCATGATTCGAGAATTCCCATGCTCAGTAGCTATGTCAGAGTGATTTCTCAACAAAGAGGTATGACGATCATGTCCATCGACAAGCACAATGTGGAACTGTGTCATAATATTATCATCATGATGAGATATCTTCGAAAAACAATATACGTAGCTTGGGAGAGGAAACAAGGTTGAGTGATGTAAGCCTCTAACCAAGGTTTTGATCATCGCTTCATCTAACAACATATCTTGACACATGTGAATAAAGGTGTTGAGGTTGAAAATGTGCGAAATCATCTTATTACCATTCAATAATGAAAAATGTTAACAAACGCAAGGATGGCCATCGATAATGATGATGGTCTCCAAGACTCGTAGTACAATCTAGAGAGTGTGAATAACGATGTTGTCATTGAACACTCATAGAATCATTCAACCGGGAGTTAATAATGAAAAACCCAAATCAAACATAAGGTAACTTGCCACTAATGGCTACAAATTCCAGGGTACTGATATATCTTTGGATCTACTTCCTAGATAGAGTGTTGAAGTTGATAGGAAGAGAACTATCGAAAGGTAGCAAATAATGTGTCCTACATCAGTCGACATGAAATGAGACAAGGATGATTATTTTTGAAGATAAATTTTGAGCATTGGGTCAAAAAGATGGAGAGTGTGATGGAAGTATATCAACGAAGGTTGATAGAGGAAGTAGAGGATAAAGGAATCCATTGAACAATAGAAGGCATGACATAAAGGTTAACCAGTAGCTTTAGAGTCATGAACACCAAAGAGTGTTAGGATATAGGGATGCAAGAACATTGAAGTATATAGGCTAAATTCATAGGATGGTAAGGTTCATCTGAGAGGCTGACAAAAAGGAGGTTTTGTTGAAGGAGTGCCATGTTCAATGGAATGACTACTACCAAAAATTCTTTCCAAATACAGACATATAGAAATTATGTTGTCTGAAATTTCCCCATCGAATTAAGTTTAACGAGTCCAGATGGGTAAAATCAATGGTCTTTTCATATTTAGAGAGTCTAAAAATATCATAAAGAGAAACTCTATGGGTGTCCCTTTCTCATAGTTGATAACTGAGTGTGACAAAGGTTTAATAGTATACCCAACATAGTTCATTTTCTGTAAGTTAGTCTATTGAGTATGGATAAAGAGATAAACCTTTCCTCAATAAACATTTGCCTTATTTTGTTATGAGTATGAGGGGATCGAGTAAACTTAATATTCGTTGTGAAATTTTAATGAGTCACACAAAGAAAAGCTCAATAGATCTTCATCAAATTTTAACAAGTCAAATGAAGAAAAATCGATATATCTTTTTCATTTTAATGAGTGAGGAAAAAGAGATAAAATAACTGCTCATGCCTTCTTCATAGATTTAATGAGTCTGAAGAAGGGAAAAAATCGGGGATATTTCAATTTAAGAGTGAGAAAAGGTTGCAAAAAAGAAAGTGATCATATCGTCGTCGTAGGAGTTTTACGAGCCCGATGATTGTAACTCGAGGATTTTTCAGTTCAAGAGCAAGAAAAGGTCCCAAAAAAGAAAGTTCTCATATCATTATCGTAGGAATTTTACGAGCTCGATGATGATAACTTGGGGATTTTTCAATTCAAGAGTGACAAAATATCCCTTAAGAGAAAGAGCTCATATTGAGTCAGACATGGTCGTTTATGCAATTCAACATTAAAAATTATTCATCAGAGCATAAGTAATATTGATAGCATATCGAAATGGCATAGGATAAATGACATAGGAATGAAAAACTTTGATTTCAATGACTAGCTAAGGTGAGGCATACCTCCAGAGTGACTATAACAAGGTTTATGAGCCTTCAATTTCAACAATTGAGTTATGTGAGAGTGTTCTAGAGTGAAAAAGGAACATATCTTCCCCGAGCGATTGCGAGAAATCCAAGTGACCATTTGATGCTCCGTCTATTCTAGGTAGATGGTGTAACCCTCATATTGCATTCTATTACCTTTTTTAGTTTTTTTTTGGGTGGATTTTTTTATTTTGGGGAAGCCCTAGTCAATTTACTATGCCTAACACTGCCTCCCAGTGCTAGAGGAGCATTAAACACTCTTCACGACCTGTAGGGGTGTGTTAGCACACACTATGGGCCTTGGGGAGCAACATTCAGCTACCTAGGCACAAGTGAAAACCCCCATGCATGATTTACCACGGAGTTTACCACCAAAATGACAAATTATTGGGTGATTTGATGCAGGTTTTGAGTCATCAGCATGAGTCTTTGGAGGGAAATAGTTCACGACAGTGAAGAACTGCAAATCCTTAATGATTCGGCATGCTTACCTACTTTGCATAGATGCAATTTGATGAATATGTCAGGCTTGTCCTAATGAAGCTTCAGGAAGAAATTCTTAGTTGTCTTATCCAACGATGTGATGAAAAACAAGGTGTGTTTAGGATCGAGGATCATGAGCTTGCGATAGAAAAAGAGATGAAATTTACTTTCTTACAGGTTTATCGTGTAGAGGTGCACAAGTAAACTTGACCGGTGGCAGAGTAGATTCACAAACCCCCTTGAGTTGGTCCATATTGACTGCAAGCCACATAGTGGATTAGTTAGTAACAGGGTCCCCATTAAGTAGACCGAGACTAGGCCTATGAGGGACATTCTTTGTATGATCGTGCGCTTAGCGAGGTCCAAGAGCTTGCACGTAGCTACAAAAGATCATTTTTTACTAGCCATTGACTATTTGCAGCCCCAAATATTCAACTGGTACGAGGGATTTCTTCACCAAGTGAAGGCAGAACTAATAGCTTGTAAGGCTCGAACCCAAATAGAGTTTGGGTATGGTACTCTTATTGTATCCTTTCTTCTTGAGAGAGTTACCATGTTGAGGCATTAGATAAGTTTGGGTTAGGCTGGTCCCATGGAGCCAACGTAGGGCCAATGGGCTTCCCTAGTTCCTCGAACTGGACAGGGGCCAATTCGACACTTTTTTTAAGATAATTTCTTTCAATGGCCTAGTGGCTAGATTCTCATGATCAATGATTATGCCTATGCGGCCATGGATTTCATGGGAGATCTAGAGCTGATGTTTACACCTAACACTCAGTGGGGGTCATAAGGTAAGAGGATTTCATTAGAGTACAAAAAGAATTTTTTAAGTTTTGAAAGTGATGTAATGTTTTTGATTTATAGGTGAACAAGTACAGACATGAATCACTTGCTTAACACAAATGTGGCAATAGTACGTCCTATGGGCATGCCCTGCTAGGTGAGGTGGGGGGACCAGCTATCTTGGGCAAGAGCAGATGTGACAACCGTCGAAGAGAAAGATGACATGCAAAGTCTCCGCAGGGTTCTGAGGAACCTCAAAGGTTTGAGCATGGGTGTGCCACCTCTTCCCATGAGGGAGATACTGGCTCATATGAAGCATCACACAATGGGTGTGCCTGAGCCATTTGTAGTTCCTCTTAGGAGGTTAGATAGAGTTATTATGAGTTATCATGAGCAGTAGTCTTAACAATAGCGTGGTATAGCTAGTGGGTTTCATAACGAGGCTTAGTAAATCCATTTTGTACTTAAAAACACCAAATTTTTGGGAATTTTGGATGTAAAAATACTGGACTCTATATATATATATATATATATATATATATATATATATATATATATATATATATTGGCACTTTATGATGTAAATGTTTTTTTTATTTTTTGTAAATTTTTAACTGTGTAAAATTTTACTTTCATGCATGTATCTATAATGAATGAGATAGATGTCAATCTAATACATAATTTTCTAATGAGTCAGCTACTATATTAAATATTCAAGGAATGTGTTCATATGTAATAAACTTAAATTGATGTTCCAAGATTTTCACCCTTAAATAATGACGTAACAAGATTGGATTGTGAATGTGGTAATGACTTGTCAATTGCATAATGACTAGACAAGAGTCTAACTTGACCACCAGATTGGAGATGTCCTGAGATGACACTTTAATAAGAAGTGAAATTATAGACATATACTTGGCAATATTATTGGTGGCAGTGATAAGAAATCTCCCTTGAAACTAAGTAGTTCCGACTTAGATGTGTAAATCACCCAAGAAAATGATGCAATGTGTCATGTCTGATGACTAGAATTATCTTTGTATCATAGCTATGGCAAGGGTGATGAAGACATTTGCGCAACAAGAGACATGTATGAAATAAATACACATAAAAAGCCAAAAAATCTAGTCACAACAAAAGAAGAAAAACTTATATATACATAAAATTACAAAGAAAATTCCCAGTGCAATACTATGTATAATACTTTTTCAAATAGGGCCACAAAGATGGCAGCCACATGCCTGAGCGTCAAAGCCATTTCAAACGTGTTCCACCTCTTAATGAGTGAGGAAACATTGAAGAACTGTATCAGTGCCATGGCGATATAAAGTATCATTCAACACTAAATAGTGATGGGCTTGGTGGCGGATGCGACGATGGTCACCTAATGATAGATCAGGGTGGAATCATTGGACTTGGAGGCAGACAAGAATGTCTCTATACCAAGGGTTAGTTGATTCAATGAGATAAATAGATTCATATGGAAGAGGATCATGGGCTATCTCATTTGGATCGACTATGGGAAGATCCGACAATATTTCTATGAAGACTAAGGGTTTTTTTGCCTTGGTAGTGGCGAAAACCAAATCAGATTGTTGGAGGATAATAATCCATTTAAAATATTTTCCCCTGATTACTTGAGGAGAAAAAATGTGCCTCATGGGATTCTCCAAAGCAAAGAAAGTAGTCTGTCACAGTGGTATTGTTTGGAACAAAATCCCCCAAGGATAGTTTTGGGGTTAAAAGCCCATGTTTTGGGTCAAATTTTGTAATAAAGTTGTAAAGTCTCCACATTTTGTGGTTGTGGAGCACGAAGGTGTCATGAGTCATAAAGGGTTGTCTGCCCTTATTTTGTAAAGTGAAAAGTCGGTTGTAAAGATCTACCCATGGTCCGTGGACCATGGGATTGTATAAAAAGAGCTAAGTAAGTAAGCTCTAAGCAACTTTAGAAGTAAGAAGACTTAAGCGATAAGGAGGAAGTCTTTAGAGAAGCCTAAGTTTCAGGTCGTAGCGTAGGTAGAGGCTCTAGAGCTGAGTGCACAGAGGACTAGGGTGGAAGTCTGCAGTTGAGTGCGCGTACCCCTACAACTGTGTGCACAGGGCGGATAGAGTCTGTAATCATCTGAAGATATCAATAACAAGAAGCATTTTACAAATTTTGCATCTTTGTTTCCTGTTAATGCATATTTTCATATTGTGTATGGATTTCATTTACAATGCCTATGTGATGCACGAATGTATGTAATTACATCGGTTAATTGAATGCAAGTAAGAATATCTATTTATGCGGTGCTAACTATGATTATTTTAGTAAGATAAATAAAACACTTAGAGATAACTTGGGAACTCGTACCATATGTTGTCATAGCAGCACGAAAGTACCTGAACTGCAGGATAGGGATGCACAAAGGTTGATCATACTCCTTCGCAGAGGTACTGAAGAGAGGAATAAAAGGCTAGAATGATAGAGCCTAGAACTTAGCGACCACACAAAAGTAGGAACAGAGGGTACAAACCAACATCATGACCATCTCAGGGTGCAGAAAATTGCTTCCAGCATCCCCCCATACTGCTTCTGGTGAGACTTCGGTCTGTGCTTCCCGAGCTGATGTTGAAAGGGCCAGTACTATAGGGATATTTTTTGCTAACTAATACTAAACCTGGGTCAGGCCCCATGCAGCTAATAAATGGTTCCGTTGCCGGGACCAAAATCTGCATAAGAGATGTGTGATGTTGTATCACTGGAATCCAACTAAGAAAGAGATCAAAGACTAGTTGGATAGGAAGATTCACAAATTTGCGGTGTAGGAGAATAGAAATCCATGACTAACAAAGGAACAGTGGCTATATAGGTACCTATATACAATGATCCAGGAGATATTTTTCTATTCTTTTCCGGTTGAGCAATACGATTGGATCATGAAGCTAGCAAATAGCCAAAGAAGGTGGAGACTTAACGGTCCTATTGTCTGGACCCCAAAGTTAGTACGGAGATTGGAAGCCTTTGAGGATAAGATCGTCGGTGTTGTCGATCATTGGCTCGATCGCACCATAGGAGGATTTGTGACTGAATTCACAGTCGATACCTCAGTTAGCTACAACAAGGTGGAGCAACATTTTTTCAAAGGTCCACGAGGTAAGTACTTGAAGTCTTTGAATACATGGATTAATATGGTATTGTGCAAAAAATGAGTTATGTAGCTACCTTGATGTTCGAAGCTACGCAAAGCAGAAAGACTTATAGGAATGAAGGGAGAAAGGGTCATGAATATAGTCCATTAATTTCACCTCCACTAGGTGAAGAGGAAGTAATGCAAGCTTCTTCGCGAAGTGCAATTTAGTTAATAAGACAAGGATTCCCGTGACTACTACCTCCACCCACACCACCTCCAACTTCACCACCATCACCTGTGACTTCACCCATACCACCTCCACCTCCATCGCAGTTTAGCATGGCAAATTTAGTGAAGCTATCATTGTTGAAAGGCTTGGGAAATCAGGACCCAAACTAGTTTTGGTTCGTTGTGAAAGATGTTTGGGAAGCTCAGCGTGTTACAGATGATCACATGAAGAAGGCAACACGGGTTAGTGCTCTGCAGGATCGCGCATTAACTTGGTACATTAAATACTCTAATGATAACCCAAAAGTTGGAGTGGTAGACATCCAGACCGCATTGAATAAAGAATTCAATAGGCCTAAATTTGAGGCATGGTCAATTGTGGGGTTCAAGGAAATCACGATGAAACCAGGTGAGACACCTTGGGAATCAGATCAGAGTTTGAAGTGTAAAATCTGCGAAGCTAATATGAACTTCGCAGATGGACATCACCGCAAATGGTTCATGGCTTCATTCCTATCACACCTAAGGGTTGCACTGTCACAACAAAAGATAACAACTCGGGTAGAGGCATTGGATATTGCAAGGAGACTGCATGAAACACCAATGAAGAATCTGAATCTGGGGGTTCAAGATATCCATGCGCAGTTGCAAAATCTTTTCCTTGAAATGCAAATTTTGAAGCAGGACAAAACAATGTGGTCAGGGGTGCTCGAAGAGGTATGGTGCCTGAAATGTAAAGTATAGGGGCATGGCAAAGCCCATTTCCCTGTCTTTATGAACTATATCGCAGGAGGAGGACTAATGCCTTTGAGGCCGGAAGCTCAAGCAGGACCAAGCACGGGACCTATGTTGTGGTGCGATATATGTTAGGTAATAGGAAAACATATGATGTATACCTATCATTTGCTACAGAAGTTTGTACAAACACCGCAAAAACTATTCTGCAACTTCTGTAGGTTGGTAGGGCATGATGAGCACAACTTCAAAAGTTATGAATTGATGATGGATAGAACACTTGCCTATAGGGTCCAGGCAGAAATGCACCCCCCTAACCAGAGCTCAGGGATGGCATGAATAAGCTCTCAGGGGCGTGGACGAGGGCGAGGTGGAGGAGGACCTGGAAAAGGTCAGGGATAGCTAATTTGCTACAAGTGCGGAGGACTAGGACACCACGCCTATGATTGCACTAACCTAACATGTCCATCATGCAAATATTGCAATCTGTTTGACCATGAAATGAAGGATTGTCCTACACTAATAGCGAGGATACGCGATAAAGGGGCCATACCACCTCAATTGGCTCAGAACCCGTAGATGATAAGGTCTGAGCCTCGCGAAGAGGATCTGAATGTGAATATAGTGCTCCGAAGTGGAATTGAAATAGGGGGTGATAAGGCGAAACAACTTGAAGACAGTGCATGGGTTCGCAAAGCTCCGATGAAGGAGGATGAATTTGATTTGGAGCACGCATGCAAAATGTTCATGGAAGCAAAGAAGAGCTTCGCTAAGGCCTCGACCTTAGGGAGCAAGGATAATCCTCATCAAAAATGGACCCTTCTATGCTTACGACCTTTCTAGAGACCTGCATGAAGTTGCTGCGTGATAGCAAGGCTATGAGGGGGTTACAAGAGCTTATAAATAGATGTGTTGGAAACACTTTGTGTGAACTATGCGTGTATGAAATATTAGTAAGAATAAAACAAGGATAAGACAAGAGATGAGGCTAACAGTGTAGATAGGAGAATACGAAATGGATCATGTTATTTTTGATATGGAGTCAGACGCAAATGTCCTACCGAAACAGACTTGGGAATGGATGGGAAGACCTGCACTGCGGTGGTCTCTAATTCAGTTAAGGATGGAAAATCAATAAAAGATCATCCCCATGGGACTGATGCAAGGGATGACTGTAGATATTGAAGGCATAAGCGCATTGGCTGACTTTGAAGTAATACAAATTGTGAATGAGAACAACCCCTACCCTGCACTCCTTGGCATTGATATGAATGGGGTAATCAACCTAAAGAAGCGAAAGATGATATTTGAAAAGAAATTACTCCGCATAATAGTACCCCTAGATCCTGCTGAAGGATTACACTATACTGAACCAATCCGTGATCATGAAAGCGATGACGATCTCGACTGTATCTATAAGATAATAGCGCGAGACTAAGATTGGGTGAATCCAATAGTAGATGGATGAATTACATGGGATCGCGAGAGTTCTTACACCTCAGACTCTGATGAAGAATTACAGCGCTGGCAGAATCAGTTACATGAAGTAACCACACTGATTTGTAACATGATGACATGGTCGCTATGTTGTGTGTCATCAGAGGTAAGAAATCTACCCACTTATGATGGCCTGAATGATGTAGATATATTTTTGGATGCATTTGAGAGGGAGGTAGTAGAGAAGTAGCGCTTCCAGGCTTTGGACTGGGCACTGCATGTTATGCCTGCAAGATGGTGGGGTACACACAAGGGTAGTTTTGATGACTAGCGTGAATGTAGGAGGATGATGAGAACATGCTTTGGGAAGCTGAAGGTACGAACGATAGAGAAGTATGATGAGAAGGATGATCCGCATGCACACTTGGTCAAATGGGCCAAGGCCTACAGAGCGAAGCCCCAACCTGAATGGGTGCACTTGTTCTGTCACACCTTGGATATCATCTCGATGAACTGGTACTTGGAAATAGAGATCCGCCATGGTACAGATGAATGGCATATTCTACGTGAAGGATTCATAATAATATTCAACTTTGAAGACATGTTTGACTGTATTGACGAGGCGCTACAAGAAGTGAAAGAAGCAATCATTAGGATACCGCAGGATCCCTTGGACTTGATTCAACCCAATTAGACTACTCAGCTGAGCCATGTGCTAGAATTCTATAATGTGACTGCAAAAGAAGAAGATCAAGATCCTCAAAAGATTAATATCCCTAAAACAGAAGGTCACCGTGAGGTTGAGGGACCACAGATTGAGAATCCTAATATAACCACGCCACTAAAAACGAAACAGGTAAATATTGGTATGGAGGCAGAGCCCAAATTCATAAATATTAGAGATTACTGGGATGACGCGATGGTGGATAAGGTCACTGAATTGCTCCGTGAATACCAGGATTTGTTCCCTACCAAGTTTACAGATCTAAAAGGGATAATAGGAGACCTGGGTGTTATGAAGATCACGTTGAAGCCCGACGTGAAACTAGTTAAGAAAAGACCTTACCATCTCAATCCGAAGTATAAGGAGAAGGTCTGCTTAGAGCTAGACAAGATGCTCGTGACAAGCATCATTGAGCCCATAGAAGAATCTGATTGGGTAAGCCCAATGTTGGTACAGGAAAAGAAGCAGAAGGATGAAATAAGGATGTGCATAGATCTCAGGAAGTTGAATGACGCTTGTGTACAGGATCCTTTCCTGACTTTGTTCACAGATGAAGTGTTGGACAATGTAGGTGGCCAGGAAGCTTATTCCTTCACTGATGGGTTCTCTGGGTACCATCATATCAAAATCGCACAGGAGGATAGAAGTAAGAAAACCTTCATGACTAAGTGGGGATGTTTTCAATACACTGTAATGCCTTTTGAATTGAGGAATGCACTTGTGATTTTTTTGCATGTAGTCATTGTTGCGTTCAAGGAATTTATTCACAAGTTTCTTAAAGTGTACTTTGATGACTGGATTGTGTTTGGGCTGGTGAAATTCCATGTGGCAAGTTTGTGCCTGATGCTAGATAACTATCGAAGATACCATATCACACTCAATATAAAGAAATGCCTATTTTGTGTTCCTTTTGGGACTCTGTTGGGCCATGTGGTTTGTAGACAGGGACTAATGGTAGATCCCATGAAGATCGCAATGATACTTAACTTGGAAGCATCGATGAGTGTGAAACAACTACGTGCAACCTTAGGACATATTGGGTATTACGGGAAGTTTATCAAGGGCTATGACCATATCACCGCACCTATGGAAAAGTTGTTGAAACATGACATCACATTCTGCTGGAACATAGACTGTAAGAAAAGCTTGGATGTATTGAAAGAAAATATGTTCAGCGTGATGATTCTAGTCTTCCTGAATTAGAAGAAGGAGTTTCATGTACATGTCGACGCATCATGTATAGTGCTGGGAGCAGTATTGACACAGGCTGGCGGAGGAGACTTGGACCATCCTATAGCATTCGCAAATAGAAGGTTATCCAAGGTGGAGAAGAACTATTCCACCATCGAGCATGAAGGGTTAGCCATGGTATAAATGCTTCAAAAGTTTAAACACTATTTGCTAGGTGGCCATTTTAAGATGTATACAGATCATTCAGCGTTGAAATACCTGGTCAATAAGCTTGTGTAGGGAAGAAGAATCTGTAGGTGGTTGTTATTGTTCCAAGAGTATGATTTTGAAGTTAATGTGAAGCTTGGACAACTGAATATGGGACCAGACCATCTATCACGCATCGAAACAGGGAAAATTCCCACTAATTTGGAGGAGGGATTGCTTAACACGCAACTATTTGCAGTGCGTGTCATGGATGGTCATTTTGAAGATATCATACACTTCCTAATGACATGAACTACCCTGGAAGGTTACACCGTCTAGCAGAAGAAGGAGTTAGTGGTGTGCACGATAGACTTTTCTGTCATTTCTGGGCATCTGTACAAAATGGGGTCCGATGAGATATTGCAATGATATGTACAAGAGTTTGAAAGGCGCAGTATCCTCATGGTTGCTCATGGGGGAGCTGTTATAGACATATTTGGGCACTGCAACCCCAATCACATATGTCAATAAACCAAGGGCTCTCAAGCCCCTAAAAGTGTTGTTTCATACCCTAAAGGATCAAGGTCAACTAATTACACCATTTCCCAAAAGTTCTCCCCGAAAAACTGCTCAGAACTAGTCAAATCTGGACCATACAAATTGCTCCATGCTAAGGGTGTGATGCATCTCACCTGTAGCACACAAAGGGTGCAATGCATACTGAAAATCCCTTCTGTAGGGTGTGATGAGCGAGAGTAGACAAATGGCAGAGGTAGTTTTCTAGGTGGAAACTCAGAGAATCTTCTAGAAACTACTCATATGACACTTGCCTCTCTGAATTCACCCAGGGATGAGTAAGAGATCATGAAATATCCAAGTTGAAGCAAGAACTATCAGTGACGTGACACTAATCAAAATCCCAGAAGCTGATTCACTCCCCTGCAAACATCTATATATGGATCCCTCATCCTAGAGACCCAAAAGGCTGGAATTTTGTAATTAGTAAGGAAGTGCTGTTGGTTTCTCTTTGAGACATTGTATTGTTGGGTGATCTAGATTTTCATGAGGTGAAGAGGGCTTTCATGCTGGAAGGATGACGTTGGATCAGACAGCTGGGTTGTAATCCTCTCTTCTACTACTTCTATCAATAAAGCTATTTGAGTTTTCCTCCATATACTTGTATATTTCTGAATCTTTTATTTGTGTATGCATTTGTACAGTTAATGTACATCTGATTCTACATTGTTTATGGTTATAGATCTCTATGCTTTGATGGTATTTTGTTGCTTTGACTCTACATGTGTTCTTTGAAGCAGGAAAAGTGAGAAATAAGTGGTGAAGCTCTATCAAAAGAGAGAGGAAACAAGCAAGGAACCAAGTGAAAGACTGAGGTTGGTACTCTTTGCTTCTCTCTCATCTATCTCTCGTAAAGGAAAACACAAGTTACTTTGAATTGTTTGTTTCTAAGATAGCTACCCGTCTTAGTGGGACTAGCAGCTCTGAATGGACACTAGTTTTCCTGGAAATAGAAGCCGGGGGAGGACATTATGCAGGGAGAGCGACCGTACAGAAGATTCTATGCACAGGGTTCTGGTGGCCAACCCTCCATCAGGATTCAAAAGCTTACTACAAAGCGTGTGATGTGTGTCAAAGGACTAGCAGGCCATTCTAGAGGGATGAGATGCATCTGAATCCATAGATGACGTTACAACCCTTTGAGAAATAGGCGATAGATTTTGTGGGACCCATTTAGCTCCAAGGGAAGAAGGTGGGAGTGAGGTACATTATCACTGCGACAGAGTATTTGACTGGATGGGTAGAGGCACAACCTGTGAAGGATTGTACAGGTGCAACTATTGCAAAGTTCCTCTTTGAGTATATACTAACACAATTTGGGTGTCCAAAGATTTTGATGAGTGATCATTGTATGCACTTTCTAAATGAGACGATCAGCACGATGACAAAGGAATTTTAGGTATATCAACAAAAGAGCATGCCTTATCACCAGCAGGCTAATATGATAGTGGAAGCATTCAATAAAGTGCTAGAGAGCTCGCTAACCAAGGTTTGCAATGCTCAATGAAGTGATTGGGACCTGCGCATACCCACAGTATTATGGACCTCTCGGATGATATGCAAGAAGTTGACTGGACAGACACCCTTTAGGCTTGTATATGGTGTTGAAGTAGTGATGCCCATGGAATACATTGTGCCTAGTCTAGGCATAGCAGAACTCATGGATATGACATATCATGGAGCCGTAGAAGAGAGGCTTGCACAACTGGTTGAGCTTGAGGAAGACAAATTTCAAGTTGGATTTCACCAATAGATACAAAAGCAACGCGAAAAACATGGCATGATCAGCACATTAAGCTGTGCACCTTTAACGTAAATGACCTAGTTTTGTTATATGACAACAAGTTTGATAAATTTCTAGGGAAATTTAGAATGCAATGGTTAGGGCCCTATGTCATTAAGGAGATCACTAATGGAGCAGTAGTTCGGTTCGTCAATTTGGATGGATATCCCTTCGCAGGAAAGGTGAATTGCAGTTGATTGAATCCAAACATCGGTGGTTCGACCATGTGACTGTTGGCATTATGGCACAGGTTTGGAGGTGTGGCACAGGTGTTGTCCTTGATGGAAACTCTCTTTGATAACAGATCTCAGTTCAGGCTTTTAGAATGAAGGAAAAGACATATATGTAGGTTCATCTAGACAAAGATGCGTATACATGCGGGTTAGACGTTACAATGGTGCGTATGCATATACACGCACTTTCACGCAAGGAAAAGCGCGTATATGTTGGAAAACTTACCTTTGGTCCGTGATAGTTAGTCCTTGGTACTTGAACCTATGGTTTTGGACCATGGTATCTCGTCAGAAGTGTTGATTTCAAGTATTGGGCCCGTGGTATTGTGTTATTATGGTTTTGGACTATGGTATTGAGAAAGGCCTAAGACTATAAAAGAGGAAGGAGATCATTTGGCAAAGCATCTTTGGAATCAATTGAATATCTGATAAAGTGATAGATCTGGAATACTGGTAATTGGGTTATGGTGCAGATCTGGATCTGAATGAAGGAGGAACCTTAGCGCAAAGGAGAAGGATAAGTTCTATTGATGGATCATAATCTTTAAGCTTGAATGATAGTATCTTTGTATGATTTTGATTTGTTATATGTGGCGCTTGCTTGATCTATAAGTTTGATAATCTGGGTTAATTAGTGTTTGAATATCTGGAAGAGTGAATTATCCTTTATAGATCTATACGCAGGTTCAGTGAAGCGAAGGCGCATATACACGCTGGTTCAGTGAATGAAAACACCATATACGCAGGTTGTTCCATAAGCAGAAGCGTATGCAAGTAGGTTTCAGGTTATTGAAGTAGCGTATATATTTTGAGTTGTGATCTAGCTGCTTCTGTTTATTGCTGCATGTTCTGGGTTCAGGTTTGGTGTGTGGTTACTGTTACTGTGATCTGGGTACAGTCGTCAAAGAAGTGTTTATTTTTATTGGTGAAAAGGTGATTGGTTGATGTAGAAATTCTTGATGTTTGATTGATGTTTTTTGTGGATCCAATTTGAAAATTTATGAAACGTGGTCCCTGAAAGAAAGAGAAGGTTGTAGCCTTCTGTAGGCCAGCACCTACGTACTAGTATCTTGGCTAGTGCAAGAGATAAGGGGGTTGTATCCCCCTTCTAGGAGAAGCTGGAAAACGAGAGAAGGTTGTAGCTCTCTGCAGGTTGTAGCCTGCGTACTGGTAAAGGACTGCACCAGTACAATTGTAAAAAGAAGTTTCTAATTAAAGAGAAGATAGAGATGAATTGCAGCAGGTGGTTTTCACCCAAATTGGGTTTCCACCTTATATCTTGTGTTCTTGTGTTCGATTGTCTTTTTGGCCTGCTTTACTGTTTCTGGTTACTGGTTATTTGATTCTCAAACACAGATTAACAATCAACATCAGAAAGATAAAGTAAATTAAAAGTTTACATTGTATACGCGGGTTTCCTTCTGCATAGTTGCGTATATATGCGGGTTTAATTAACTGAAGTAGCGTATATCATTTGATTTTGAAAAAGGAATATTTGACTTGATAATACTGATTCACCCCCCCTCTCAGTATTATTTCCAACAATTGGGATCAGAGGAGGTTCTTTAGAAGAATCTTGATCGCTTGAGGGAAGATCTTTCATGATGAGCAACTACGAGAGGGAAGCATCAATCAGGCCACCGATTTTTGATGGGACAAACTTCGTATATTGGAAGGTAAGAGTTACTGCCTATCTTCAATCTCTTGGTACAGAAGTCTGGGTGTCATAGATACAGGGTATACTTTTCCATCAGCAACTCCTACAGATCCAGCTGAGAAGAAGAAATATGAAACAAATGCAAAGGCGGTCAATACTCTATTAGGATGCCTATCTCAATCAGAATTTGTCACGGTAATGAAGTTTAAATCCGCAAAGGAGATATGGGATAAGATTGTTCTGAGATATGAAGGAGATGAACTGGTAAAACGAGAAAAACTTCAAACCCTCAGGATTCAGTATGGAAATCTCAGAATGCACAATGATGAAAGTGTGGCTAACTATTTCCTTCGTGTAGATGAGATTGTTAATTGTATGAAAAACTTGGGTGAAGAAATAAAAGAGGCTATTGTGGTTGAAAAAGTTCTAAGATCTTTGTCCCCTAGGTTTGAATCTAAAGTTTCCACAATAGAAGAAAAGGAGAATCTTCAAAACCTTACCATGTCACAGCTACACGGGATTCTAACTGCTTATGAAATGAGGAAAGGAGGACCATCAAACAGGAGAGAAGAAGCTTTCAAGGCTTTAGGAAAAGGAGACTACTATGAGCTAGGACATGCATCAAAAGAGGAAGAAGAATCAAATTTTGTCAAAAACCTTCAACGGGGGCCGGAAGATTCCGAGGTAAGTTACCTTTCAAATGCTTTGCTTGTGGAAGAGTCGGTCACTATGCTGCCAAATGTCCTCATAAGGATAAGGTTGACAAAGGGAAGGAACCTGTTAGATGGAACAAGAAATAGAATGCAACTAAGAAAAGTTACTACACTCATGAAGACAGTGATGGCCTATCAAATAGTGACGAAGATGAACGAGGTAATGATTATAAACTTTTAATGGATTTTGAAGATGATGATTACATGGATGCTATAGATGTAGATGGTTTTTATGAAGAGATTTCTAGACTCAAAACATGTTTAGAAGAAAAGAATATGATCATTGATACTTTGCAATTCCAACTTGATGAAAAAGAAAAATTTCTTGAGAAGTTAGAATGTGAAATTGTTGGCCTTAGAAAAGAAATTGAGAAAACAAAGGCTCTTAATCTTAAATTTGTTAAAGGATCTGAAACTCTGGATGAGATTATCAATGTAAAGCATTCTCCTCTAATCAAGACAGGTCTGGGGTATAATGGAGAATCATCTCAAGCATCCACCTCAAAGAGTTATCTTGATGCAGCAAGGAGGAATGAGAAAAAGCCCAATGGAGATCACCAGGTAAAACAGGGATGAAGTACATCAAGAATAAACAAAGACCACCAGGTAAATCAGGGGCAATGCATCTTAAGGGTGAACAAAAGCTACAACCAGCCACAAGTAAAAACTTCTCAATTTGCTTCAAGAATGGATGACAATCGAAACTACAATCATTTGGCTGGTAGATTTGATAATCGCAGAAGTTTCTTCAATGGCCAATGTTTCTCTTGCCATAACTTTGGTTACAAAGCAGCTCAATGTGTTGCCTATAAGACAATCATGACTAGAGAAGCTCAAAAACAAAGAAGTATGACTGGAATCACAAAAAGGACCTATAACAACTTTTCCGCCCTTGAAAATGAAATTGAATGTTCTATTTGTAATAACTTCGGTCATGAAGATTCTGAATGCAGGAGCAGGTTTTGGAAGACAACTCAGAAGGAACAAACGTCAAGCGCCAGAACATGGAGAATGAAGGAACCGCAACCAGAAAGATGTGGGATAGCTTTTTATGCAGAAGGACAGGAAAATCTATGGTACATCAACAGTGGATGTTCGAAGCATATGACAGGTGATAAATGAAAACTTGAATCATATAGTGTTTTAGAAAAGGGAAAGAAAGTTTCTTTTGGAAATGATACCCCTGCAGTCATAAAAGGAAGAGGCACTGCTCAGTTGAATGAAAAGGTCAAAGCTGGAAATGTTTTGTATGTTGATGGCTTGAAACATAATCTACTGAGTGTCAGTCAGATGTGCGATCAAGGAACCGAGGTAATATTTTGATCAAATGGATGTAGTGTTCGTGATCTTGATACAGGAAAAACAGTGATCAAAGGTAGAAGAACTCCAAATAATCTATACATATTTGAAGGAGGACAACAACAATGCTATTTGAGCAAGGATGATGAACACTGGTTATGGCACCGGAGGTTGGGGCATCTAAGCTTTTCACAAATAAGGAAAGCATGCAAATACTAGGCAATTTGTGGTCTTCCAGATATCAAAATTCCAGACAACACAATATGCAAATCATGTCAGTTTGGTAAGCAAACCAGAACTAACTTCCCTGAGAAGGGAGGATCATTTAGCAGGCCTCTTGAGCTAGTCCATACAGATGTATGTGTTCCATTTAGGACAAGGTCACCTCGAGGAGAAGAATACTTTATATTATTCATTGATGACTTCTCCAGGATGGTTTGGTTAGGACTTATGAAGCACAAAGACGAAGCATTCGAAAAATTCAAATCCTTCAAAGCCTTGGTTGAAAACGAATCAGATCACAAAATTAAGTGCCTCAGGTCCGACAGAGGTGGGGAGTTTACCTCAAATGAATTTTTCGATTTCTGTGAAGAAAATGGAATAAGAGGAGAATTCTCTACAGCTAGGACTCCTCAGCAAAATGGAGTGGTGGAAAGGATGAACATAACAATCCAACAAATGGCTCGTGCTATGCTTGATGAGTCTGGAACTCCCGCAAGCTTCTGGGGTGAAGCTGCATTTGTTGCGGTTATTATTCTCAACAAAACAAATGTACGAGTGAACAACACTCAAACTCCTCATGAGCTCTGGTATGGTGAGACTCCTTCAGTAAAGCGTTTCAAAATTTTTGGAAGAAAATGCTATATTAAGAATAATGATGAATAGCTTGGCAAACTTGAACCTAGAGCAGATGAAGGCATTCTCCTTGGTTATTCTCCCCACAGCAAAGCATATAAGTGTTACAATAAAAGACTTGGAAGAATTGTTGACAGAATTGATGTAGTGGTTGATGAAAAAGGATACATTCCTAGGCAAGTAAATTATGAAAATATCGAAGAGGATGAATACTACTCTCCAAATAGAACTGATGATGAAGAAGAACCTCAAGAGGCACCAGAGGAATAGATAAGGATAGAAGAGAAGACTCCATCTAGGTATGTTCAAAAGAATCATCCAGAATCTCAAATTTTGGGGCAGAAAGAGGCAGGTATACAAACAAGAAGAACAATTGCAGAAGCCTCAAGCTATTTGGCTTTGCTCTCCTCCACTGAGCCACAAAATGTAAAAGAGGCATGCAAAGATGAATGTTGGGTCAAGGCAATGGATGAAGAACTTGAGCAGATCGAAAAGAACAACACTCGGGAGTTGGTTCCTAGACCAAAAGATAAGAATGTCATAGGGACAAAATGGATCTTTGAAAATAAGTTGAATGAAAATGGAGAAGTAATCAGAAACAAGGCCAGACTTGTGTGTAAAGGGTATGCTCAACAAGAAGGAATAGACTTTGAAGAAACTTTTTCTCCCGTTGCTAGACCCGAGGCCATCTGAATGTTCCTTGCTCTCTCAAGCTTTCAAAAGTTCAAAGTATTTCAAATGGACGTGAAATCAGCCTTTCTGAATGGAGACTTAGAAGAAGAAGTGTACATTGAGCAACCAGATGGTTTCATTCTTGGGAATGATCCAAATCTTGTATGAAGACTAAAAAAGGCTCTCTATGGTCTTAAACAGGCTCCAAGAGCTTGGTACTACCGTTTGGACAAATATCTTCATCAACAAGGTTTTTCAAAAGGATCAGCAGATAGCAATCTCTATATAAAAATTGAAAATGACAAATTACTAATACTTGTTGTGTATGTATATGATATTATCTTTGGCAGCAATGAAGAAGCTATGAGTCAAAGCTTTGCCTTAGTGATGCAAAAAGAATTCAAAATGTCCTTCCTTGGAGAACTGACATACTTTCTTGGATTACAAATCCAGCAAAATGAAGGCAGTATCTTCTTGTCTCAAACCAAGTACCTCAAGCAGATTCTGAAGAAGTATGGCATGGAAGATTCGAAACCAGTATGTACCCCTATGGTTACAGGATGCAGTCTCAGTGAAAATGATGAATGAGCAGCAGTACATCAACCAACCTATAGATCTATGATTGGAAGTATACTTTATTTGACAGGTACCCGACCAGACATCATTCATGCAGTGGGAATAGTTGGAAGATTTCAGGCAAATCCAAAGGAAACTCATCTTCAGGCAGTGAAGGTAATTTTAAAGTATCTTCAAGGAACTCAAAACTATGGCTTATGGTATCCTAGAGAAAAATATCTCACTCTTCATGCTTATACAGATGCAGATTGGGCTGGAAGAGTGGATGACAGGAAGAGCACAAGTGGTGGTGCATTCTTTATGGGTTCCATATTAGTATCTTGGTTCAGAAAGAAACAGAGTTCGATTGCTTTATCTACAGCTGAAGCGGAATATGTGGCTGTTGCATCTTGTTGCACTCAACTTCTTTGGATGATGTAAACCTTGCAGGACTTTCAAATCACTTGTACACCACCTATCTCCATCTTATGTGATAATACAAGTGCAATCAACATTTCAAAGAACCCAGTCATGCATTCAAAGGCCAAGCACATACCGATCAAGTATCACTTTCTCCGGGAACAAAAGGTCAAATTGGGGTATGTTCCTTCTAAGGAACAAGTTGCTGATATTCTCACCAAACCACTACCCAGGGAGACATTTGAATACCTCAGACAGAAGCTGGGAGTAGTTGATGCATCATCTTGCTGTTAAAACTTGACTGTTTCAGAGAAAAATGGCTGTACGCGAGTTGTCTGAGGAGGATCCGTGTACATACGCCGGTTTGTGCAGAGACAGTCGCGTATATAGAGGTTTGATGGATATCAGTAGGGACAGGCTTTGGTTGAAGATATTCTGATATGGGTTTGACAGAGAACATCCGGCACAGGTTCAGGGGGAGCAGATAAACTTCTAATGATGCATTGTTGTCATTATCTTAGAAGCTTTTTGTTCTAAGCTGTGGTTGAGTTTAGGTGGAACAAAGGCAGAGGGAGAACAGAAGGAAATCTTGGTTGCTGATCTGAATGGTGATTGACAGATGTTGCTGCTATCAGTTATTGGTGACTTTCATAAGTATTTCGTCTCTATGTCATGTATCTCTTTTGTGGTATCTCTTTTATGGTGTCAAGGTCATGTAACGGCCTATTTTGGTTTCCCCACTATGCCTGGGATGAACATGTAATGAACTTGGTTGTCATATGTAAATTTCTGATGTATCCCCACTTGGTTGGGTGGATGATCCCCACTTGGTTGGGTGATGGATGTATGTATTGAGTCTTTTGGTGATAGGAAGGTCTTTTATGATGTATAAGTCATGGTTCTTCTTGAAGAACATCTTTTTACAAATCTTGCCTACAGTCAGGGGGAGCATGGTCAGCAGAGCAGGGCAGAGATTTCAGCATGCACTCGGAGGGAGCACAACCCTTTGCCCTTGATGACGAAGGGGGAGAATGACTTTGAGGATCTTGAGGTTGCCATCAAGTCCAAAGGGGGAGATTGTTGGCATTATGGCACAGGTGTTGTCCTTGATGGCAACTCTCTTTGATAATAGATCTCAGTTTAGGCTTTCAGAATGAAGGAAAAGACATATACGCAGGTTCATCTAAACAAAGATGCGTATACACGCAGGTTATACGTTACAAAGGCGCATATGCGTATACACGCACTTTCACACAAGGAAAAGCGCTTATATGTTGGAAAACTTACCTTTGGTCTGTGGTAGTTAGTCCTTGGTACTTGAACCTATGGTTTTGGACCATGGTATCTCGTCAGAAGTGTTGATTCCAAGTATTGGGCCCATGGTATTGTGTTATTATGGTTTTGGACCATGGTATTGAGAAAGGCCTAAGACTATAAAAGAGGAAGGAGATCATTTGGCAAAGCATCTTTGGAATCAATTGAATATCTGATAAAGTGCTAGATCTGGAATACTAGTAATTGTTATGGTGCAGATCTGGATCTAAATGAAGGAGGAACCTTAATGTAAAAGAGAAGGATAAGTTCTATTGATGGATCATAATCTTTCAGCTTGAATGATAGTATCTTTGTATGATTTTGATCTGTTATATGTGGTGCTTGCTTGATCTATAAGTCTGATAATCTGGGTTAATTAGTGTTTGAATATCTGAAAGAGCGAATTATCCTTTATAGATCTGTACGCAGGTTCAGTGAAGCGAAGGCGCATATACACGCTGGTTCAGTGAATGAAAACAGCGTATACGCAGGTTGTTCCATACGCAGAAGCGTATGCACGCAGGTTTCAGGTTATTGAAGTAGCGTATATATTTTGAGTTGTGATCTAGCTGCTTTTGTTTATTGCTGTAGTGTTTTGGGTTCAGATTTGGTGTGTGGTTACTGTTACTGTGATCTGGGTACAGTCGTCAGAGAAGTGTTTATTTTGATTCAGTTTTGATTGGTGAAAAGGTGATTGGTTGATGCAGAAATTCTTGATGTTTGATTGATGTTATTTGTGGATCCAGTCTGAAAATTTATGAAACGTGGTCGCTGAGAGAAAGAGAAGGTTGTAGCCTTCTGTAGGCCGGCACCTATGTACTAGTTTCTTGGTTAGTGCAAGAGCTAAGGGGGTTGTAGCCCCCTTCTAGGAGAAGATGGAAAACGAGAGAGGGTTGTAGCTCTCTACAGGTTGCAGCCTGCATACTGGTAAAGGACTGCACTAGTACAATTGTAAAAATAAGTTTCTAATTAAAGAGAAGATAGAGATGAATTGCAGCAGGTGGTTTTCACCCACATTGGGTTTCCACCTTATATCTTGTGTTCTTGTGTGCGATTGTCTTTCTGCTCTGCTTTACTGTTTCTAGTTACTGGTTATTTGATTCTCAAACACAGATTAACAATCAACATCAGAAAGATAAAGTAAATTAAAAGTTTACATTGTATACGCGGGTTTCCTTCTGCATAGTTGTGTATATACGCGGGTTTAATAAACTGAAGTAGCGTATATCATTTGATTTTGAAAAAGAAAATATTTGACTTGATAATACTGATTCACCCCCCCCCTCAGTATTATTTCCAACAGTGACTATATGAAGGTAGCACATTCTTAGTGCTCGAGGAAGCTAAAAGAAGGTGCAAGACTATAAACTAAACTGCCCGGGTTGGGGAGCTGCATGATTGGAGGATTGTGTGAAGCAGGGAAGTGTCATAGGGTTCATGGAAGCATGAAGGGAGCTACAATACCAGGGGAGAAATCGCACAGGTCAGCTGGAAAGTGACCGTTAAAGTCACTGTTCATGATTTGATGGTAGAAATGTGACCAAATGGAGCAGGCAGCCAGCATTTAAGACGAAATTTATGGGTCAGATCCTTGAAAATTTGCTACTAATCCGGAATTAATGAACCGAATGTGGGGGGAACGATTGGATTTGAATTCAAAATTCCCTATAAATTATAGGTGGCTGCCCAGCGAAAAACACTTGGCATTTTGAGAATTGAGTTGTTAAGCTCTCAGGTGCACATGAACCGAGATTTTTTCGAGGCTCTGATAGCGAGTTCGAAGTTTGAGTAGTTACCAGAGACAACACGAGCATTGTTGAATAAGGTCATGTTGGAGCCCACAGAAGCTATAGATACTGAAGAAGTGACAGACAAGGAGTTGGTGCTGGAAATTGTTATGGAGGAAGAAGAAGCTACTCTAGGTCGAAGTATTAGTGAAAGTCCCAAAATCACCAAGGATGCCAAGACCAAAGTCGACCCCAACCAAGGAGAGCGAAAAGGATAAGAAGGGAAAGCAACTTACAATACTGGTGCATGCATCACCAAGAAGAAATCCACTGAAGGACATGCCCACCACACAAGACAAGGGAATTGCCATCAATCTGGAGCTAGAGGAGGAAGAAATCGAAAACATCCCAATGGATGATGAGGACATGGGAATAGATGTGGAGGAAGTTGAAGTCCAAGGTGCTGACCTAATCACTTAGTTTCTTGAGTACGTCCCTCCGTGGGAGGGCAATACCAAGGTGCCAAAAGATATCAATGAGAGCAAGGTCCCCTTGCAAACCTGTCTGCTGCCAGATGAAATTGTCTTCGAAGGACTGTTCTTGGGGTGGGTTCCTCTATTAAAGATTGAAGACTAGAACTTAATTGACCATGAGAAGTTCACGCACTTGGAAACGAAGTATCTATTGCACTGCATTATTAACACAACCACCGGGATGACCACATTAGAGCCACAGAAGTGGCTCAAAGGAGTAGAAAAGGCAGGTCTTCTCAACCTACTATGGGTGTTGCATTACAACCGCACCCCGATTATAGTCTTGGTCATCAAGCAACTGCTATGCTTGGTACATCATGGGTGTCTGTGGCTAGAGGAGCCAATACCCATCACTAACAGATTGATCCACATCATCACGTAGTTGCCCTACATAGGAGAAAATCTAGCCATGATGTTTGGCAGAAAAGGTGGTAAGTAGGCCCTTGTAGAGGCCATGAAGGAGAAATTTAAGATTGTGAAGTCACACAGATATGCCATATTAAGCATCAGTGACCTTGCTATAAAGGTGGCTACGCAGATTTTGGTAGGGAAGGTGATGAGGAAGTGTCGCACCAATGAGGTGCGGGTACCTGTTGTTGCAATAGCAGCCTAGTGCACTGAAGGAGTCTAGTTCAATTGGTTGCACTATCTCTGCGGTGAGTTCCTTGCGAATTGCCGCGAGGCACAAGAGCTCAGCAAGGCGTTCCACTATGTGTGGCTCTTCTTGTCTATTGTGTTGGCAGCATGGGAGCTGCTAGAGGATAGTCAATTCCCTTCGATCATGCCAGATGTACCACAAGCAGTGAAGTACGCTTTGTTGTGGGTGACCAAGGATGCACAACACATCAAAGACAACAAGATCTTCTGGATCTTGATGGAGATGAACATCCACATGGCCATCAATCACAAACCACGGTTGTCATCTACGATGTTTGCCAACCTTTAGGGCTACGTAGAGTTTAAAGCAGATTTTCACCATATGTCCATTAGGGCATGGAAGGACCCTGCGCAGACATGGTATGACTTGCCTTACCTGGCAATGGATGACGCCATTGATGCATTACTTGATTGCTGACCGAAAGAATGGCACACTACAACAGACTTGGTGGTGGGAGGGAGCAAGTCCATTGCACAGTGGAACAAGGAGGAGACCAAGCTCAAGATGGCGCAGCTGGCCGAAAAGAGAAAGAAGGAGGCTGTTGACAAGGCCCAGGCAGAGTGCGATGCTGCTCAGCAGACGGAGAAGAAAACAGGTGGAATAGAGTGGGGCTCTAACAAAGGCACGAGGTCACCTTCACCCAAGACAAAGGAAGAGACGGATGAGCAAAAAAAGTGGCACATTGTGGACCCACAAGAGACGTCTGCCTGCATCAAACGTCCAAGGGATCAAGAGAAAGGAGGGTCCATGAAGAAATCCAAGGCCACTAAGACATCGCTGGACCCAATCACCCTCAAAGAGGGTGATTTTCATGACATTGATGATACGGTGTAGGATGTCACCGCAGAGGCCCTACAACAGTTAGAGCAGCAGGAGCAACTAATATTGGGGGCTATCCAAATAGGTCTGTAGTAGCTATAGACCCACACGTCACAGGCTAGCATAGTGTCCACCAACCTTGCCATCAGCACTTCAGAAGCCACTGAGATGTTGCACGCAATGGTCTCCTGCACGATAGTGCTGCCTAATGGAACACTGACCACGAAGAATGAAGCTGATAAGTCCACTGTTAGCACCCTCAAGGGAGTAGGGTTGAATCTGGCAATGCTTCGTAGTGAGGCACTCCACCTATTGCAGGATGGAGTGATTGCGGAATTGAGGGACCATTAGAACCACACTCTACAGGTGATCCATGAGTAGTGGATTAACAATGAGAAGATGGCACTACAACGAGACTCTGCCATCGTCGGCGTGACCGAGGTAACCGATCAAAACAAGCGTATAATTTAGGTCATGGAGGGGGCATGCCAAATGGTCCTAAAGTTGGCCATTCTTGAGGAAGAACCAGTTGAGGTGCGCATCTACAAGCTGGCTATAGGGGTGCATGATGCTCGCACAAAGACGACAAAGCTTTAGCTGGAATTGAACCTTCAGATTACTGAATTATAGTTGAAGCCCCGGCCTTCAACCCTGCAAGAAGTAAAGGAGCAACATGCAACCACTTTCACAGAGGCAGTAGTGGTGGTTGACAGTGTAGTAGCAGACTACGCACAACTTTTTGAGTAGTCGTTCGAGGTCCTGACGAGTCTGCAGGAGGACCCTAATGTATAATGACAGGAGATAGAAGTGCAAGAACTACAAAAACACTATGATGAGTTCAAAGGCACAACGCAAACCATTATGCTCACATAGAGACTGACAAAGATGTATGAGGCCAAGTAGCAGAAAGAATAGGTGGATGCAATGCAGCACAAGGAAGCAGTGTTGAAGGTGCCACTGAAGCCCTAGCTGGATGAGGCTTATGCTGTTATAGACTCTATTGAAGGAAATCTTGAGACTCTACAAGCAACTCATCAAAAGCTCCAGGCCAACAGTTCAAGAGTACTGACCGAGAAGATGGTTGAAGAAGCAAAGTAGGCGGTTGCACAGTGAACTGCCAAGGTTTCAGGCATACAAGTTGAGCTAGGAGGTCTTCGCAGTAAGATCTCCATGCCCATAGAGTGACTGGAGGGCAAGTCATGATGTTTTTGTTGGTGTCCTATTGGGAACGAAATCCCCAAAGGACAGTTTTGGGGCTAAAAGCCCATGTTTTGGGTCAAATTTTGTAATAAAGTTGTAAAGTCTCCACATTTTGTGGTCGTGGAGTGCGAAGGTGTCATGAGTCATAAAGGGTTGTCTTCCCTTATTTTGTAAAGTGAAAAGTCAGCTGTAAAGATCTACCCATGGTCCGTGGACCATGGGATTTTATAAAAAGAGCTATGTAAGTAAACTCTAAGCAGCTTTAGAATTAAGAAGTCTTAAGCAATAAGGAGGAAGTCTTTAGAGAAGTCTACGTTTCAGGTCATAGCGTAGGTAGAGGCTCTGCAACTAAGTGCATAGAGGCATAGGGTGGAAGTCCACAGCTGAGTGCGCGGACCCCTGCAGCTATGTGCACAGAGAAGATAGAGTTTGTAATCATCTAAAGATATCAATAAAGAGAAGCATTCTACAAATTTTGTGTCTATGTTTCCTATTAATGCATCTTGTCATATTGTGTATGGATTTCATTTACAATGCTTATGTGATGCGTGAATGTATGTAATTACATTGGTTAATTGAACGCAAGTAAGAATATATATTTACACGGTGCTAACTGTGATTGTTTAGTAAGATAAATAAAACACTTAAAGATAACTTGGGAACTCATACGATACATTGTCATAGAAACATGAAAGTACCCGAGCTATAGGATAGGGCTGCACAAAGGCCAATTGTACTCCTTCGCGGAGGTACTGAAGAGTGGAATAAAGGGATAGAGCCTAGAAATTAGCGACCTGTGTGGAAGTAAGAACAGAGGGTACAGATTGACATCATGACCATCTCAAGGTGTAGAAACTTGGTTCCAGCGTCCCCCCATACTGCTTCAGGTGAAGCCTCGGTCCGCGCTCGATGGGCTGATGCCAAAAGGGCCAGTAGTGTAGGGATTTGTTTAGCTAACTAACGCTTAACCTAGGTCAGGCCCCACACATCCAACAAGTATATAGTGCCAGAAGTGACTAACAGCAAAGACAACTTCCAAGGACATCTTTTCCACATGTGAATATCAGAGTTCCAGCCCAGCCAGGCCTTTCAAGATATGATAGATGAGATGCTCACTAATATCATCATGGGTTTGAATCAACATCATACCAATGGAAGATGGTGAGGTTGCCAATGTATAGGAGAAATTCATGTGAACTGTTGGGAGCACTAAGCAGTGGGGTGGATATAAGTGCCTCTTTTAAGGCATCAAATGATCGTTGGGCTTGATAATCCCACAAGTATGGTACTCCTTTCTTTAGTAGGAACATAAAGTATTTCATCAACTGTTATAGTTCACGATTAATTGTCATAAGAAGTTTTATTTCCCTTGAAAATGTTGGAGCTATAAAATGGATTGTGGCATGAGCAATTGAGTAATTTCATTTATCTTATCAGGATCAACCCTAATCTTGTGTTTGGAGACAATGAAGCCAAATAGGCATACAGACTTGACAAATAATATGCATTTGCGCATATTCAGAGATATATTATAGAACTTGTACCTAAGAAAAATTGTCTGGAGATGAACTAGGTGTTGGGCTCGCTTCTTGGAATGGGCTAGAACATCATCGAAGTAAGCTTGAACAATTTCTTTGATATCATGGAATGCATAGTCCATGGTCCATTGAAAGTTTCCTATAGCATTCTTTAGACTGAATGGGAGTTTTCTATATGAAAATATTCCCCAAGTGAAAATGAAGGTGGTTTTGTGCTGATCCACTGGTTTTATGGTGATCTGGTTATAGCCTGATAAAACATCCATAAAGGAGAAGGATTTGCAACTGGCACAATCATCAATTATCTAGTCAATGAATGGTGTTCGATAATTATCTTTTGGAAACACAATGTTCAAATCTCGGTGTTAAAAATGGACTCGAATGGTATCTTGTTTTTTATCTACCGGAACCAGATTAAAAAACCATTTCTTCAAAGGAACAAGGTATATGAAACCAACATGTAATAAATTTCCACCTCACTCTTAATGGCTACAGTTTTGCGGGGCTGGACTATTCAGAGTCTTTGGAGGACAATCCTGGAATTGTCATAAACCTTCATCTCATGCTCGATAATAGATGGATATATGCCGAGAATTTCCTCATAACACCCAGCAGGTGAAGCTTGCAATTTCCTTAGGATTTCAATTGACTCCAATATATATATTTTCAATGATGCCCATCTTAACTAATGTATCAATGATCATTGTCCGAATCAGATATTGAAATGCGACGATGAGAATTTTCCCAAGGTCGCTCCTCTAAACACATGATCTCTCGAATAGCTTTGTCTGAAGGTAGAACTTGATTGAGGAGATTGTTGGAGGGAGCAGTTGTGGGAGAGGAGATGGTATCATTGTCCATGAACAAAATGACAGGAGAATTAGATGTAGATTGAATGTCTTGATAGGCCAATTTGACTCATGACAGCAACATTGTTTCTTCAAAAGAATGAATTTCTAAAGGGGTCAGGAGGATCCAAGGATTAGTTGGGTCATGAGGAATAGTGGAGACCATAGAAGCCATATGTAGAACCATGGGTAGTGGGAGAGGAAAGAAACCCATCATAGAAGAACCCTTCAAGGGACCAGTACCAATACTGACATAAGGTTTAGATATTCCACCCACTAAAGGTACAGTGCTGCTAGGCAAAGGGAAGTAATCTGGGGTGCAGAAGGACAGCTGATCCACCATGACTATTATTCCATCCAATGGAAATAGGATGATGCAGAAAAATATAGACATAATGGAAGTCATGGCATAAGTCTAACTGCGTCCCAAAAGTAGATTATAGTCACGTTTTTTATCGATGATTTCAATGTCCACTGTTACCATTTTCCCACTCAAAGTGATGGGGTAGTCGGAAAGGTAACCTTTTGGGATGAATGTATGGCCATAAAATTATTTAAGGGAATTCAACAGTTAAGATAGGGTTGGAGAACCCAATTTGAGCCAACAAGAAGTAGATATGACACAGGTCGAAGTGCCTTCGTTAGTGACAGTTCTATGTACACCTTGGACTTTCAAAAAGAATTTCACCTAAAATACAAGCTCATGGGAAAGGGGAAGTTTACCTTTCTCCATGTTGAATATTGCTAGCATGGAATCCTGAGGGTCAACCACACCAATAGCCAAAAGAAAATATTTCCTTTGTGCTAGACAAGTTTTCAATACTTCAAGTGCAGACATAACTAATGGTGCTTGTGCCAATTATTCCACAATACTATAGATCTGGGTAGCACGTGAAGATTTATTATGTGTTGTGTGATGAAGTGCCTCTTTTGGAGGTGAATTACAAGATCAACAACAAGCCTTTCGATATGAAGATTGTTGGGTGGTGGTGGGTTTGAACTCGAGGCAGCATCTTGAGCGTTAGTGACTGGAGCTCCATAAGTTTTGGCTCATGTTTTAAGATCAACTATTTCAAAGGTGTAAACGGTCGAAAATATTTCACCAGCGAAAGGATGATGTCAATCGGCATTGCCCCCCTTGTGGGGGTTAAGGTGGGTTCGCAATAATATGTTGCTGTTGTGGAGAAGGGAAAGGGTTATGTAGGATCATGGGGGTCCAACCAATTTCCTTTTGAGAAAGAAGATCCATGCATTCTTGGAGATGTGAAAATCGATGTGTCATATGGTCTTCCACACATATTTTGCAAGGGAACTTGACAAATTTTTCCTTTCCATTGTGAGGTGGTGCAACAACTTTCGGCTTTGGGTTGGATTGCTTAGCTAGCTACCCCTCAGAAGGAGCGGTCTTTTTCCTATTCTTCTTATTATTTCCATTGGGTTTTTGTGTAGACAGCACAAAGTTTATTGCAGTGGTAGGAAGAGTAGCCAATTGGGTAGCAGGATCAACATAAAACTAGGCAATATGCCTGCTAATTTGTTTTACAACAAATCGAGAGGTAGCGCCAATAATACCATCAGCGTGCGCACCGGGTTGCTGAATAGTGGGATCATTGGAACTTATGGGGGCATTGGGGATTACGTCGTATAATGTGCCATATTGTGAATAAATCAGATCTAAGTTTTGGGCACAATGAATGGATTGGTCTTCAATGACTGCACCACCTAAGGCATCATCCTTGGCGATTTAGGGAAGAAGAGATTTACATAACCAATCTTCTAATAGATAATCCAGAATGGGGGCTTTGACTAGCCTCTGCCTATGGCTCCATTCATGAATGTGATCATAGATGTGGGTAGAGGTGTCTTGGCACAAGGTAGTAAGGAGTTTCATCTCAGTTTCATAGCAGATGGGTAGCTGAAATTGCTTTAAAAATTCCATCGCCAAGGTGCCAAAGGTATTAACTGATGTGTGTGGTAACTCAATGTACCACTTGGAGGCATTTCCAGTAAGGGTGCAATGGGAAGATCCAGAGATGAATACTATCATCCACCATGGAGTTTTATACGCACCATAGATGATAGGTGGTGACATGTGTACCTGGATCATCCCCTTGCTTTCCTTCAAACTTCAGGATGTCGGTAGGTATTTTGTGCGGGATTGGAGGAGAATGTAAGTTATGGTAAATGGGGTCATTGGTCAATTTTTATAGATTGAGGATGTCGAGTATTGCCAAAAAATGCAAATTATTTAGTGCCCCTAAGTCTAACTAGGGTGATGACGAATGACTTGAGGGACCTTGCGGTCCACCCATCATATTGTTCCCAACATTATACATAGGGTTTGCTGAATAATAGTTTCCTTGAGGAACAATCATATAGTGTGGTTATCCATATGGGATGTTAGGCTAGGGGATATAAGCTTGATTTCCCCTAGGATAATAATTTCCCCCTTGACTCAATTGAGGTTGAGAATGGGGTGCCCAAATGGATTGACTAAGACTGGGTTGAGGGATGCACCAACCACGTAGTTGGTTGTAGGTACTTGACTGACATATAGATGATTGATGTCGATTAATGACTATCTAGCTTATGCTATATGAGGAGGGGGAACTGTAATGCTCCTTGTCAGTATGTGCTGTTGCGAATAGTGACCCCTGGCATTTTAACCTAGGGATTTGAACTAAACAAAGGATTTCAACTAAAGGGATTACTTAAGGGACCCATTCTAACATCACAAAAGCAAAATGTCTAGGAGAAAACACAAAAGGGGAAGAAATTGATATATATGGGGTTCCGCTCATGTTAGGTGTAACTAAGTTTCCTGCAGTTGGCATAGTTTGGATAGAGGGGTTTCTGATCAGTTGTGTATTATTGATTATCATCTAGGGAAGTGAGGGTGGACCAAACTTGTCCAGAAAATCCCACGGCCCATTAGTAGCTGAGAGAATGTTGGATGTAGGTATAGTTGAATAAATGGTAGGTACAAATGAAACTTGAATCAATAGTGGTTCTAAAGCATCAGTGATAGGAGGATTCTAAGGAGGTACAAAACCTTCAGTGAAAAAATCTTTCGATAGTATTGAGTCCTGGGATGTATTGTTGGATTTGGTGTTAGATACTGGAGACTGATTACCCGAAGAGGTGTAATCTGGATCACCGAGGTGCAGTGGATCCTCCATAGTTAGTGGAGGAAGACCTTGGTGTCACTGAGATTGACGACGAGGGCCATATGCAGCCACGGTGGCTGATATATTTTATCAAAAAAAATTACAGTGATATTGATTATAGTCTCAGTGATAACAAACCTACACCTAAAAAATAAAAAAATACTCTAAACGTTAATCAACAAGTAGGGGATATGAATCTGTCTGATAACGACTATTTGTTGGAGATGAAACCTAGTATCACAATGGATAAAAGAGAGAGTTGTCCAAATTTATAGTTACGATTACTCTTGAGCTTCACCCTAACCTCAGATTAAGGGGCCAAGTACTCTTGTGAAGATGATCACCCTCCCAAAAACCGAAGACAGAGTAGGTTCATTTATTTAGGTACCGCGGCAGCCCAACCAAGTCACCTTCTATTCATGCCTAAAAAGTATGGCCACTATGGTTACCTTAAATCACAAACAGTACCGGGGGGGCCATGATCGCACATAGTACACTGTGTGGGTAGGATACCTAAGTCCTCGACTCAGCTCCGACACCCCTGAAGGGATCCCCAATACACATAATACCCAATGGCGATGCAATCGATGGAAGGCTAACTTCTCTCACATTCCAATGTTGTCTTGATTTAGCTCCATTTTGATTGGAGTGGTCACATATAGTATGAGTGCAACAATATTTTCCCTCTTTAACGACACTAGTCTCAATTTTGAGATCTTAGGCGGTTAACTCACAAATTCCTAGCCCAAGATCCTAGCCTAGACTAATATGTGTGTATACTCAAAAGAGTTGCTGATTTATTTTATTACAAGATAGATTTTAAATGTACTTTATTAATGTCTTCAGAAGGGGTGTTGATGTATGGAGTTTTGTGGGACTCTAACACAAACCATGCAAAAAATGCGTTTCAATTTCAATTCGATGAATGAGTTATTTCTACAAGGAGAGAATAATTTATACATCAATCAGTACCATGCATCTAGTGTAGTAAACACAAGCACAACTTGTAGACATGCAATGCTCTCTAACAACTAACCCAATATAGAAATGCAGAATCTAACCAAGTAAATAGAAAAAAAATTAAACAAATTTTTATTTTCTTTTTCTAAAAAATATAAGCGCTTAAACTATTTTCCTAAGAAGAAAAGTGCACAACTATAGATCCTTGAATAGATAATAGGCATCTTCCCCAACCCAATGTTTGAAAATTATATATTACAGAGCAATGGAACACATAAAATATTGCAGAAATATAAACACAGAAAACGCATAAAACAAGAGAGACACAGATATACGTGGTTCACCTAGTTTGGGCTACATCCACGAAGAAACAACCAGTCCTTCTTTTATTATATTATCCAACTAACTGAAGAGATACAACCTACATCAGATCCGCTGTAACACCCTATTCACTCTCAATCTCCTCTCTCTTCCTCACTTAGAATACAAATAGATGCAATACAATTCCCTCATATATAGTGAGGGGTTGCCTTCTAGGGAAAAAAACCCTAAATTAAATGTAACTTCTACCGTCATATCATCCACCTAATGAATGGCCTAGATTGACTATAAATTACTAGACTTTTACAAGGCAATTTTACATCTATTTTAGCTTCGGGGTCGCTACCCCCGAACCCCCGCCACGAGGGGTGTACAGTCTTCTTGGGGTATACATCCACACCCCCCGCATGGAGGGGTGTACAGTCTTCCTAGGGTATACATCTGGCTAAGACCTTTGAATACAGAAGATAATCCAACTCCACACCCAACACCCATGAGTTCATAAAACTAGTTGTTGATCAAGATATGGTTGGCTAACGCACTTCAGAAGAGGGAACAAAGAGTTAGTGACTACACTAACGCTCTGTTTGCAGGCCAACAGAACATTATAACTCTCGGGTTTGACTACTAGGGTGCGTTAGGGGGGCACAAGCTCTAAACGAAGTATTTCAGCATCAGAACAAAGGTTAAGCATAGTGAGGAGGGTGCTGAAGAGTCCTGAATGGTTAAAAAGGGAACCAAAAAGAAGAGGAGGGCCTCAAAGAAAGAGAGATCTGGGAACTTGGTAGGAGAAAACCGGGAACTAATTATAGTCCCTGGCAGAGTCATCAATTCTACTATGGGGGTTAATGCATGTGTGGTTGTGGCTAGAATACCCTCAAGGATCTTCTTAGGATCCTTGGCAGACAGATCAGATTAACTTCAGATGGAAAAAATAATGATATACATATCCATATTAATGTATGATATTCAAAGTAGGAGGGATGATATTACGTTAGATCCTGATGCATTTTTGCTAGAGAGCCTAATGTAGCAGAGTGGAAGGCCTCTTTGCTAGCTCCTATATCAACACCTGCATATAAAAAAGACAAGAAGTAATACTACAACATATAAACTCTAATAATCAAGACATCAATATATAAAGATATATAATAACATGCATCTAAGCTACTCATAAACTATGGCATTGCATCAATACATAACTAAAGACAATATAAACACCATAGAGTAGAAAACACAACTGCAAGTCTATATTATTAATAGGAAAGGATTATTACAACCATATGGTGAATCAAGTTTCCCTTAGTCCTCCAACTCCTTTCTCTCTCTCTCTTATTAACCTCTTGGTAAACAACTATATTTCATACAATGTTTCTAGAAGTAGTTGACAATCCTTCAACCTTTCGATCTTCTGACCCCTTTCACAATGCCCCAAGCCTCCAATATATAGAATGAGAGGCTTATCCTTACTAACTCTCTCATGAGCTCCCTTTGGAAAAATCTAGGATGTTTCCTTGCTTTATTTCTCTTTCCCATTGTATCAAAGTCCATTATAAATGGAAATATCCTTAGACAGGTCGAAGGTAGATGTTTCATGCTTTTCAGGATGGCATGAGTAAAAAGTGGGACATTATCCAGTTAACCTGCTCATTTGACCTCTAGAACCTCAAAAACGTCGACTAAAATTGTCCCTAAGTCAACAAAGTGAATTACCGTAGGTACTAACACCACTGGATCATGCATGGGGAGTGTTATAACTCTTCTTGCTAGTTCTTGGGGAATGTTACCTTGGAAAATAGGCATGTGAACTTGGTCATGTTTTCAACCAAACTTTCTTCCTCCTTCGAGCTGATGACGAGGTCATTTTCCTGTATAACAGACTCCCCCTAAAGTTAGGTCAAGGATGAAAATTTAACCTCTCAACCAAACATAAGAAGGCTTATGGGTGTGGATATGCCTTCAAGACACAAAAATGAAGTTTTCTGCATGAAATCAGAGTTCACCCAAAGGATGTCAGTCCTACAGACATGGATTAAACAACATAAATTTCTATGAGCAAGGAAGTTTGGATGTTTCACTATAATGTGAATATGTTGACCAAAATTGTGTTTTCAGGTGACCGGGATATGCATATTGTGATTTATCCGTTCAGTCCAGTGTATGGCAGAATGTGATTACAACTGCAAGGGTTTGACTAGATTTTTCTGACTGATATAGATAAGCAGTGTTTGGAGTTTTGAAATTATGCATGATAATGATTTCAAACTTTGACTTGATATGTTTTGGGCTATAGATCTCATTGTGATAGAAAATGTACGATTTGACCTAATGAATAATTTGATGACTGATGATTTTCCTTGATGACAATGTTATATGGGCATTGTGACTTTGAGTGATTTATATTGGTATTATGTGTTGACATCATAAGTTGTGACACACTGGTTGAAGAATAAACAATTGTGATTTAGTATGAAGCAATCTCACAATAAATGGATGGAACTTGCATGACTTATTCTTGGTGTATGGATTTGAATTTAGTGACTTCTATTATGGCCATGAGGATGTCTTGATGACATCTTTTGGACATGATAAAAAAAGAAATCTCTACCTATCATCTGCTCTAAAGAATTAATATTGTAATATTGCTGATTCACAATATTAATGATTTTGATATTAGTCCTTATCTGGAATCTAAACTTTGATAAGATGACGTAGTTGATTTGATACCACACTATTGATTTGTGTAAGGCTAAACATATTTATTTGGTCAATTTCTATGAATCCAGAAAGAATTGTATGAAGCAAGCTCCTTGATCCTAATATTCCCACATTGAGTGTTATCTAGTGAAGCTCAGATGATGTGTTGATCCAAACCTCTACTTCAAAAGTGGTCCAAGGTATGACTTTGATTTTGATTTTATATATTGATGTTCTACTTCTGACAGGTAAGGAGCCTCACGATCAAAGTGAGAGGGAGTTGGCTTCTAAAGCTTGAAATAATGAATCATGACACAATAAATCAATTTCTGAAATTTGGAAAAGAAAATCTATATTGCAAAGCGATTAAGGAATTGTTGGAAAGTGGATATGAAAATGTTTGGACACTCCGATTTAATTTCAAGAAGTTATGAAAATGTATTCTTGAACCTGATTGGAAACCAAAAGTTGATTGAAGCAATGATGTTTTATTTGAACACCCATACACTGATGTTGATCATAGAACCCAAGTGAATTCATGATTGATCCGCTTCATACACATTGATTTGTCGCTAAGTACCCTTCAAGATACTTGCATGGGATGAAAAAATTATGATCTGAGATATTCTTATTGTAATATGTGACTGCATGGATGTATTCACGATGATTGAGATCATTATTTTTGAGCACATTTTGATGCTACCATATAGGCTAAGAAACTGTGTCAAATCATCTAAAATGTTGTTTTAATTTGGGATTGGATGACCAATGCTTTAAACTATTAAACAGATGCAAATCCTAATTATTTCTGATATAATAAAATGCCCAATCCTTCACTTTTAATAGAATTAAGCTTTAAAATTTTTATGAAAGGTAGAATTTTAAGATGATATATATGATTCATTAAACATTCAAATAGAGTATTTAACTAGCCATATATAGATGATGCGTGTAAAATCCTTCTACTGCCAAACATAGCATATTCAAAGATAACAAGAAGAAACAATTAAATGATGTAGAGGGATTAACTCAAACAAATAGTTTTAGTTAAATAATCTATTTAATTGATTATAACTTCACACGGTATTTCGGAAAGATTGATATTCAATCTTATCTTACCCAAATTTCCTATTAACTCTAAACAAAGGCAGAAATTTAAAAAATGGAAACATAATAAGAAACTAGAAAACTCACAGGAAAACACAAGCTGCTTCAAAATGAGTCAAAAATATTTTTATTAATCTTAGTAAGAGTTCATAGAATTAAAATAATGCTAATTATCTTATCACAATGGTTCAACCCTTTATACTTCAAATTACAAAGTATTTATAGAGTTTCTTCTAAAAATATCTAGACTTAAAATCAAATTTTGTTACAAAATATCGTTTCCAAAGTAATTTGGATTTATTACAAAAATATAACTAGAAAAGAGGAAAGCTGAACTAATTTGACTTCTTGCAAAAAATTCAATGATTGTTTCTAGTGACTGGATTGATAAATTTGATTTTTTGTGTTTTGTCCCTCGAAATCTGGTCTTTTTCCCTGAAAACTTGGTATTATGCTCTTGAAAATTTGTTGTCTATCATTCGATAAGTTCACACAATTTGCCCCATCTTTTGTCATCAGGAATAGAAAAAATTAATACTTTTTTGTATGATTCATCTCATCAGGAACAGATGCTTGATCTCATGTTGAATTAATAAATCATAACTAAGACCTTCCATGAAAGCTTTTCCAGTGATTGTTCCTTTGATTTTAGAAAATTTAGCTTTATCTATTGCTATATCATGTAATTTATGTTGATATTCTTCTAGTGGAACTAATTTATTACCTAGACCTCACAGACCTGGAATTCCTTTCATATGTAATGAATTAAATTTTTTGTGAAACTTTTTGATTTGGGCATCTAAATTGTTACATTTGTTTTCCAACTATAGCATTAAATTTATTTTAGTATGTACCCTTCTTACTTCCAAGGCAACTTCAGTTTTGTCTTCAATGCCATATTCTTCAATTTCTTCTTTTGTCTTGCAATTCAGAACCATAATTATTCTTGTAGCACCTCCTGATTTGTGGTCAAGGTATTCCTTTACTTATGCCACTACTTCCTTTGATTTTTGCAACAATTCTTCCTACTCAGAAATAATCTCAATTGAAGGCCATACTTGAGTAATCAATTCATTAATATTAAGCCAAATATTTTATTTGGCTTGAGAAATGGTTTGAGCAATTACAACTTTATTTTCATGAGTTGATATTTGCTGAGTCAACTTATAACTCTTTGCAACTCTACCAAATATGAATTATCAGTCTTAATATTTTTTTCTTAGAGCTTTTGAAGTCACAGTTTTTAATTTTTGAATCTCCTAATATTTTAGTGTTAAGTCTCCCATGGCTTTTGATTAATATGTTGGTGCATCACTGGACTGTGTATCCACTATAACAATTGTTGTTGTAGAAGTCCCTGTTGTTGAAGTACCTGTAATAGATGGTGTTATGGGAATAACTATTGAAACATCTAGTGGTTGTTATTTTTCCTTTAACAATGTCTCATGCCACTCTTCTATATTTGCATATTGTTATCTTTTTAGCCTGGATGTACGTGCATAAGATGTAGTCTTCTACCCAACTCTTAATATAGAAATAGTTGCCAAGCGATCATAGGACCAGGTGAAGTTCAATTTGAACTTCGTTTGCTTTAACAGGTGATCTTCCTCTTTTATTGTTGCTTTACTATTGACAATAAATGGTCCAATATATGCCTTTATCTTAAATTGAGATTTCTTATTTCTAGATACGAAATGTTGATCGTCCATATTCATCATCTATCTAGTATATTCGAGTGCAGAAATTATTATTGGCACAAATTTTGGAAACCTACAGGGAGGGAGATAACACCCATAGATTATGATTTTTGTATAGTTCTGATAGAAGTACCAATCTCCAATCTTAGATTTTCAGAGAGGTGAAGAATTATTTTGATTTCAAGTGAAATTATGGGTATAATATCATTGTTGAGAAGACATAATGTAGTATGTAAAAACTAATTTACATAGTCACTTAAAGAATAGTCCTATGTGTTCTTTCTTACCAATGAATTGCGATGAATAACAGACTGAGAATTCCCATATGAATCAAATTTATGTAGTGGAAATTTTAATCTATTTACTTAGAAAAATAGAAATAAATACATAAGGACTCATTGATGCTTAAAATCACCTTCACTAGAAAACTTCAGAAATTGATCATGAATGCTCTCTGCCAGAAATTGATTGTAGTTAAAAATCAATGATGGTTTATCACTTGCTGAAAATACTGATAAAAATGCTAGAATTACCTCATCAACCCACTTATCACTAGGGTAACCTAATAGACATGAAACCATAGAGATTACTTTCCTAGACATTTCTAGAAATATTGAAGAAGAGTAGGGTGGATTGGTTCTTAGTAACTCAGAGTTCTCACGTAAAAATGATTCAAAGATCTTGGCTCTTTGAGGGAATGTGAGTTTCAAATAGATCTCCATAAGAGAGTCTATAGAAAATGAATGCAAAGGGGTTGAAGGTTGAACTTGAAGGATTTTACATATTGACTCAGGAGTGACAGTAAACAAGAATTCATTATTTTTGGCAATTATGACCCTCTCACTTGTAAATACCTTAAATGACACTAGGTGACAAATTCTGGGAAGAAATGTACCTAAGGAGAGATTAAATTAGGTAGGAAGGAGTACCATATGTTCAATTCATCTCTATCATCTAAGAATTTCTGATTTTCCCAATTGTGGAGTTCATAAATATCGAACTCACATTAGGTTTCAAAGATTTTGTATTACTTGTCAACGAGGGGAAATTCATCTAAATTCAATACATGGGGTAACATTGGGCTTTATACACTAGTTTATAATTTCCTTTGGATGACGATGTGTTGGAATATGATATTGTAGACAAGTGTATCGAATTATTGGGAATCGGTGATCGTTGCCGTAGCAAATTCTTGTCCACTAATAAAATCCAATTATTCCTACGTTGTTGCATGAGAATAAGGGAACCAAAATGTGGAGAGCAACAAAACATTTTAAAGGGATTGGGAAAATTAACCATTTTTTGGTGCATATAGTTAATATGCTAGACGTTTGTGGGAAGAATTTATTTGTTATAATGGTAAATTAGCTATAGGTGGGAAGATTTATTATTTGTAATGGTTATGTGATGTCGACGAATGAGGGTATGAAATGTGGCGAGTTATGAGGAGCTATGAAAACAATTGTGGGAGTGGAGCGGATGAGTGGTTTTTGAGGGGGGGTAGGTTGTTTAAGGTCTTTTAGAGGGGTGGGGGGGGGGAGGGGGATGGCTATGGAGGGGCCACAAAGTCATGGGAGGAATGCACAAAATAACTTTTCAGACACCTCCCACCCCTTGGTTAAACGTCGAAAGTGCAGGGGGGTTCGAATTTCATACCCCACGATTGATTTGGGTGGGGGTAATCTCAGCCTTTGATTTTTGCTCGGGCTTTATCACAAACTGAAAAAACATGAAGTCACTTTTTTTTATTTAACAATATGTTAATTAAGAATTGATTAATTAACATAATAACAAATTAAACGATAATGCAGATATAATGCAACGACATTTAGACAAGCTCGCCTATACTTTGGGATTTTATTTTATTTTTCTCATATATCTATATATATATATATATATATATATATATATATATATATATATATATATATATATATATATATATATATATATAATCTCAGTTTCTTTTCTTTTTCTTTTTCTATATTTATTTTCTTTTTGTATTTTCAGCATAAGGAAAATGGAAAAGACATCATAGTGAAAAAAAGTTACAACATTGGCTCCATCTGGGGACTTCTCCCCTGTGCGTGATGTAGATAACTTGCAGATCAATGTTCCTTCTCCTCAGGCTATGGAATTTTTGCTGTGAAAATCACACTTGATGGTAAAACTTAAAGAAAAACAGAAATTTACAACGAACTATGGATGCAAGAATTTTTAATACTGAATTTAATGTTTGACATATTTTCCATTGAATGGAAATGAAGAATATTGTCCTCCTAGGTTCTACAAAATAAAAGTATTGTTGCCCTTCACTTCTACAATACTGAATGGTCCCAACCACAAGTTATCAAATTTTCCTCACTTTTCTCTTTCCTCTCTTCTGGTATCTCGTCTTAAAATTAGATCACCTTTTTTGAAGTCACTTTATCTAGCCTTTGTATCAAATAAACTTTTCATTTTATTCTGATATTTCCAAAGTTTGAATTCAAATTCATCTCTATCTTGATTTAATTCAATGATTTGATTGATTCTCCTTGAAAAATCATAATCTTCATCATATGATTCCTACAGAACTTTCATGATAGGAAATGCTAGTTGTGTGGTAAAAATTGTCTCAGTTCCATAGATAGGTTGGAAAGGGGATTTTCTAGTAGATCTCTTAGGTGATATTCTATTTTCCCAAACTGCATATTTAAGATGAGTATCCCAACTCCTTTTATGATCTTCCAATTCTTCCTTAACGACCTTGACCATAATTTTGTTTGATGATTATGCTAATCCATTACCCTTAGGGTAATAAGGTGTAGAATGATGTAATTAAATTGGTTACATATGAAAAAGAAACTATATCATTTTAATATTGTTGAAATATTGTCCATTATTTGTAACTATTTATTGTGGACATCGAAATCTAGATGATATGTTCTCTTCAATAAATTTGATGACTACTATATCTATTGCATTTTTTACAGGAATTGCCTCTACCCACTTGGTAAAGTAATCTATAGAAGTTAGAATCCATCTATTTTAGTTACTTGATGCTGGAGTAATTTCACCTATGAAATCTAATCCCCATTGTAAAAAACGTTCTTGAACTAAAACTAGAACAAGGGGTAGTGCTACTAATATTTGCTTACCAGCAAATATCTGACATGGAATACAACTTCTTACTTTAGCTCCAACCTGTACAAATAATTTAGGCTAATAGAAGGCTACACTCATAATATTGGATGTAATTTCTTTCTAAGCATAATGTCCTCCAAAAATTCCTTCATGAAATTGTTTGATAACTCCATCTGTTTCACTTTCTCTTAGACATAATAAAAGGATATTGAGAGGATCCTTCCAGTACAAATTAGCATTAATGATACAACATTTCATGGCTTTAAGTCTAAGAGATATAGATTAATTCCTTATAGATTTAGGAGGGTACTTTAAATATCAAAGAAAATTCAATATGTCTTTATACCAATCTAAAAGTAGGAATTTCTCATCAATGTGTAAAGGAAGATGAACTAAATCTGAACTGGAAGAAGGTTCTTATGGATTCTTATCATTTGAACTAGAAGAAGGTTATTGTGGAATATTCTCATTTGAACTGGAAGAAGGTTCTTTTGGATTATTCTCACTTAAACTAGAAGAAGCCTCTTGAGGATTCTTCTCATTTGAGCTAAAAGAAGATTCTTGTGGATTCTTCTCACTTGAACTCTACAAAATGGTATTGATATTAAGAACCGTACAAGTTGACTCAGCCAAAGTTTTAGATAAACCTTTCCCTTTTACCAATTTGGTAGGTCTAATATCTAGATCAAATTCAACTACATTTGCAATCCATCTTCCCCTTTTCCCATCTGTATTAGGCTGTGTCAAATCTGTCTTTGCTGCATGATTTGGAACATAAGCAATGATAGGAGAGTGTAGGACAGATATTATGAATGCTTTCAGGGCTTGGACAAGGGAATATGCTTTCTTCTCTATGATATAATGTCTTAACTCAATATCTCTCATCACTTTTCTAAAAAAGGAAATGGTCTACTCATATCCATCATCACTTTTTTGTAGTAAAACAACAACTAAGCTTGTTTCAAAGGCAAAATAAAAGACACTAAAGGGTTTTGAGTAGTCCAGACTGGCTTGTAGTGGGGCTTCAGAAATAGCCTTCTTGTTCTGTGAAAAAGAATATCTAGCCTCGACTATCCATTTTACTTCATGATCCTTTTTAAGCATATTAGTAATGTCTTCAACTTTCTTAGCATAATTAGGTATAAATCTTCTCAAGAAATTAATTTTTCCTAGAAATGCTTGAATTTCCTTTTTATCTCTAGGTAGAGTAATTACCTCAATTTCCGAGACTCTTTTTGAATAATTAACAACTCCTTCCTTTTAGATTATGTGTCCCAATAGTTTCTCTTCTTTCATTGCAAACAATGATTATTTCAGATTAAGTGAAATCCCATATTTCATGCACCTTTCAAAAACTTTCCTCAAGTGCTTCAAATGTTTCTCATCAGAATTAGAAAATACAGTTAAATCATCCAGATAAATGCCAATGAATTTATTTATCTTACCAATAAATGCAAGATCCATTTCTCTTTGAAATGTTTCTCCAACATTGGTTAGACCAAAAGGAATTTTTGCAAACAGAAATATACCCCAAGGAGTTGTAAATGTTGTCTTTTATCTATCTTCTAGACTAACCAAAATATGATTATATCTAGAAAAGCCATCTAACCTTGAAATTCTAGCCAAACATGATACTTTTTGAAGTAATTGATCCATCTTTGGTAATGGATAATTATCTTTTAAAAAAAGTTTTTTTATATTTCTAAAGTTGACACACATTCTTATTTCACCATTCCTGATAGGTACTAGGTTAGCTATCCATTCACAATTTCTTAAAGGAACAATTATTTTTGCATCCAATAGCTTTTCAATTTCTCTTTCAATAATTGGAAGAAAGACTGGATTTATTCTTCTTAACTTTTGTTGAAAAGGTTTAGCTTATGGTTTGAGAGGAATTTTGTGTTGAATAATATCTATGTCATAGGTTTTCAACTCATCATATGACCATGCAAATATGTCTTTATAATTTTTGAAAAGATTAACATATTGGTCTTTAATTTCATGAGGCAATGATGCTAAAATTTTAACATTTCTAATTTCTTCAGACATTCCAATATTCCAATCCTTAACATCTTGTTGTGAATTTAATAATGAGGTTTTTGAGACATCATTATGATCAAAGAATTTTTCATGAGGAACTAGTGCTTTTGGAATGTAATTATTAGATAATTGAATGATATTGTGATCTGTTATTTTTTTCTCTAACTTTAAATTCTGATTTTCTTCATTTGATTTATTTTGATCAATTTGTTCTTCTTCGATACACAAAGATGAGAATTCATCTATTTATTGTAAGAAGTTTTTTAAGTGTTCATCATCTTAAATACCTGCCAATGTTTAAAGTTATTAGGAATGGATGGCCTATATTTTACTTTAATCTGGTAATGTAATTGCATAGGATTGGGAATTTTAAAAGTACTAGCAGAAGTTTCAAGGCATCAACATGAATATTTTCTTCTCTTGGGATTGATGTGATATTAAAATCTTGAAAGTAATTCTCTACACAATCCCAAAATTCATTCCTGTAATATCTAAGCCTCTAGTGCTTAGTTTGACAAAGGTTTCTAATTTGTTTTACAATTAACTCTAAATCACCAAATACAATCAAATTCTAAACCTTTAGGATTTTAGCTAACTCTAATCCTAAAAGTAAGGCTTCATATTCTACTACATTGTTTGTAACATCAAAGTATAATTTAAAGGATTGAGTTATGTTTTTCTTATCAGGAGAAATGAGTACAATTCCAGCACTAGCTCCATCTTTGGAAAATACTCCATCAAAGTACATTTTCCAAATATCAATATTTAAAATTGGAGGGGTATTAACAACTTCTTGAATGTTGATATGAGAATTTGAAATATCATTATCAACTAGAGTAAAGAACCCAAAATCTTGATCAATAGCATAAATTGGGTGATTGATAGCTTGATTTTCTTTACAAATAGTGTTAAAAAATATGACATCTCTATATAACCTTAAATGTTCACCTCCATACACTGGGATTGTAGCAAAAGACATGTCCATTTGTAAACTCCCTCCCAATTTGGCACAACAATATCTAGACAATAACATTCCAAATTTGGCTGGAATATATGTGACCCCTATATGTAAGACACTACTCTTAACAGGGATTTGGATGAGTGTAAACACTAAATATTTGATTAATCCAAGAAAAGGTACTTTCTTTGAGTCAAAAGTGTATAGGTCATGGTATGGTATGGTGATTTGTAATTGAAGTTGATCCATGATTACTTTAGGTATTAGATTATGAAAAGTTCTATAATCTAGCATGCAATTATATAAAAGGTAGTCATGAATTTTCGAGGTGACATAGAAGGGAGGTATAGTTTCATCAATCATATGAGGGCTAGGACCAAAAACTACTTGAGATTTTTCATCTTACAAACTTATGACATCTTCTTCTGCATCAATACTTGAGGATTGAATCCATTTTGAAACTTCATTTTTATAACCTAGATTTTTAGAGAGTTCAGATAATGGAAATGTAAATTTAACTCTTTCTAATTCTTTTCCCACATTAAAAATTATTGGAGTAATTTTTTCCGAAATATTTTGTTCTAGTAAATGATTATTTGTTTCACTTAGTGATGTTTGTGTTTCAGAAGGTTTAAATTGAGGTTCACCAAAGGTTACCTTTTTGGTTGGTTTACTAGGTCCTAGTCTAGGCCTTAAGTTATATATATATATTTTTAAATCAGTAATGAGAAACTTAGAAAAAGCTTAATATTTATAAATTTTAGAACTTTCTTGATTTTGGGCAGAGATCTAATCTTGATTTATTGGAACAATTTCATTGTGTGACGAGGAATCTTCAAATTGATTGCTATCATTTGAAATAACAAGAATAGTTTCTTCAGGGTCTTGATCATCAATAAATAAGGGAGGTTGGATTTGCTGGTAATTATTTGGTCTTTGCAAAATTTGAGGTTGAAAAGGTCTTCTATACTAGACTTGTCATCTATTTACAACTAGTTGAATAACTCTAGGTTGAGATTCCATTTTAGAGATTATATTAGAGATATTTCTAATGAGAGAAGTTATTTCATCAATTTTGGTTCCTTCATCTTTAGTTTTGAACAATGATGCACCTTCTTCTCTAGCTTTCATCCTTTTTTAAGCCTTTTTAGCTTTTCCTCTCAGTTTACTAGAAGCCGACCTATTAGCTTCAACTTCAATTGCATTGGTTTGCATATCTGCTAAAGTTTCAGACTTCCTTTCTCTAAGAATAACAACAAAATCATCTTCAAATGCCTTAGAAAATATAAATTTGGTAGCAATTACTGGAGGTTTACAGTGTGGGGGAATTTTGTTATACAATTTATTAAACATCTTGATGAAATCAGCAACAAGTTCATTTGGGTTTATTTTCAAACCTTCAAATTCAGTTTAATAATAAACAAAATCTTTCTTAATTCCCCACTGATTCTTAAAGATATTTATTAATTCAACCTAGGAAATAATAATATTTAGTTTTAATTGTCTAAACCAAATTTGAACATTTCCTTATAAAGTTTGGACAAAAGTCTATTCAATCTTGACATTTGATATTCAAATTATTAGCAAAATCTAAAAATGTAGCTAGATGATATTTAGTATATGGACCTGTTTCTCCATTGAATTTCGCTAGATGTTTCAAATATCCATCAGGAAAAGGATGAAGTTGTGCTACAGGAGGAAGGACTAATGTTACATAACGAGCTACAATGATTGGTTGAATACCATCCATTTGTTGAGATGAAGCTATCCTCTTAGGAGAGACAACTGTACTAGAAGTAAAGGGTGATGAGGATTTGGGTTTTAGAAAGAAATGAGGATTAATAACTAACTTCTCAACTTTAGGAAAAATCCTTTTAGGATCCTTAAAAGATAGAGGATTAGTATAAATACTTAATTCTTCTTCAGATTTAGTAGAAACGGATGGATTAGTATATATAAAAGAAGATTTAAAATGAAAAGGTTTATCCTCAGAAAGAGAAAGTTTAGGATCATGTTCACTGTCAGTAGATTCAAAATCAGAATAAGGAAGTTAAAAGCCTTCAAGCTAATGGACTAAAATTGCAGTTTGAAGGTCTCCTCCTTTGGAAAGGAGTTCTAAAACTTTCATAGGAAGATATGATAATTCAACAGGAGTTGAAGTTGACTGTAATGGCTCAAATTGTGAATATGATTGAGATAAAACAGAGCTAGATGTTTTGAAAGAATCTTCTAACCTACATCTAATTCATGTTATTTAATCTCTCTGGTGTTGATAAAGGAGAGGAAAGTTCAGGGTTTGACTAGGAACTGGTATGTGTCTTGTTCTAGACTCGTATGTAGACAACATGAAAATGAACATTGTGGAATATCTGAATCCAGAATCACAAAAACCACACCACAGAAATCTAAAAACCATTATAGGATCGGGTATGCCTGTCTGAAGCTAGACTTCACTAGTGGAGTCGCCAGGTGAAGGATTTTAGTTAGCTAACTTCTTATTCACCTTTAAGAATAAATTTTTACTGTTGTCCCAGGGAAAAGAAACTATGTCAAAGGATCTAAAATGTTGTTTTAATTTGGGTTTAGATGACCAATTCTTTAAACTAATAAACAAATGCAAATCCTAATTATTTATGATATAATAAAAGGGTTGATTCTTCACTTTTAACAAAATTAAGCTTTAAAATGTTTATGAAAGGTAGAATTTTAAGATGACATATATGATTCCTTAAACATTCAAATAAAGTATATAACTAGTCATATATAGATGAGGCATGTAAAATCATTTTAACATCAAACAAAGCATATTTAAAGATAATAGGAAGCAACAATTAAATGATGTAGAAGAATTAACTCAAACAAATAGTTTCAGTTAATTAATCTTTGTAATTTGTTATAACTTTGCAGGGGATTTTAGAAAGATTGATACTCAATCTTATCTTACCTAGATTTCCTATTAACTCTAAACATGTGTAGAAATAAATAAAAATGGAAACATAATAAGGAACTAGAAAACTCATAGGAAGACACAAGTTGCTTTCAAATGAGACTATAATCCTTTTATTAATCTCAGTAACACTTCATAGAATTATAATCATGATCAATATCTTATCACAAGGGTTCAACCCTTGATACTTCGTATTAAAAGGTATTTATAGAGTTACTTCTCAAAATATCTAGACTTAAAATCAAAATTTATTACAAAATATATTTTCCAAACTAATTTGGATTTATTATAAAAATAAAACTAGAAAGGAGGAAATTTGGACTGATTTGACATCTCGCACAGAATTCGAGGATTTTTCCTAGTGACTCAAGATATAAAGTTGTTGTTATGTTTCCTGTCCCCTGAAATCTATTTTTTTTCCATGAAAACTTGGTATTATGCTGCTAGAAATATGTTGTCTCGCATTGGATGAGTTCACACAATTTATCCCATGTTTTCTTATCATGAATAGAAAACTTTATTAATTTTCTCTATGATTCATCTACTTTAGTGTAGTTCTCAAAAGTATGCTTAGTTATGAATGGATGCTTGATCTTATGCTGAATTAATAAATCATAACTAAGACCTTCCATGAAAACCTTTCCAATGATGGTTCCTTTTATTTTAGCAAATTTATCTTTATCTATTGCTATATCATACAATCTCTGCTGATATTCTTCCAGTGGAATTAACTTATTACCTAAACCCTGTAGAACTGGTAGTCCTTTCATATGTATTGAATTAAATTTTCTGTGAAACTTTTTGATTTGGGCATCTAAATTGTGACATTTGTTTTCCGACTGTAGCATTAAATTTATTTTAGTATGCACCCCTTCAGTTATGTATTCAATACCATACTCTTCAAACTATTCTATTGTATTGGAATTAAGAACCTTGATTATTCTTGTAGCATCTCCTAGTTTGTGGTCGAGGTCCTCCTTTACTTCTACTACTGCTTCCTTTAATTTTTGCAACAATTCTTCCCGCTAAAAAATAATCACAATTGAAGGCCATGGTTCAGTAATTGATTCATTAATATTAAGCCAAATATTTTCTTTACCCTGAGAAATGGTGTGGGAAATTGCAACTTCATTTTCATAAGTTGTTATTTTTTGAGTCAACTTATAAATTTTCTGCAACTCGACCAAGTATGCATTATCAGTCTTAATCTTTTGTTCTTGGAGCTTCTAAAGTAGATTTTTTTAATTTCTCAATATCCTGATATTTCAGTGTTAAATCTCCCATGGATTTTGATAAATTTGTTTCTACATCACTAGACTATGTATCCACTGTAACAGTTTCTACTGTAGAATTCCATATTGTTTAAGTATCTATAATAGATGTTGTTACAGGAATAGCTACTAAAACATCCATCTATTGTTATTTTTCTATTAACAATGTCTCCCGCCACTCCTGTTGATTTTCATATTGTTCTATTTCTGGCATAGGTGTATGTGCATAAGGTGTAGTCTTCTGTTCGACTCTTAAATTAGAAATAATCCCCAAGTGATGATAGGACTAGGTGAAGCTCAAGTTTAACTTCATTTTCTTTAACAGAAGATCTGCCTCTTTTGCTGTTGCTCTGGTGTTGAAATAAATGGTCGAATCTATGCCTTTAACTTAAACTTAGAATTCTTCTTGTTCGATTCAAAATGTATATCATCCATGTTGATCATCTATCTGATATATTTGAGTGCAAAAATTCTGACTAGCTCAAATTTTGGCAACCTATAGGGAGGAAAATCACACCCATAAATTTTGATTTCTATATAGTTCTGATAGAGGTACCAGTCTCCAATCTTAGACTGTTAAAAGGGATGAAGAATTCTTTTGATTTCAAGTGAAATTTTGGGTATAATATCACTGTTGTGAAGACACAATGTAGTATGTAAAAGCTTATTTACATAGTCACTGAAAGAATATTGCTTTATGTTATTTCTTACCAATGAAGTCTAGTGAATAACAGACTAAGGGTTCCCCTGTGCATCTAATGTTAGAAAATTATATATTACAGAGCAATGGAACACATAAAATATTGTAGAAATATAAACACAGAAAACTCACAAAACAAGAGAGACACAGATATACGTGGTTCACCCAGTTTGGGCTATGTCCACCCCGAACAGCCAGTCCTTCCTTTCTATTATCCAGCAAAATGAAGAGACACAACCTACAGCAAATCCGCTGTAATATCCTCTGTTTTCTCTCACAGTCTCACCTCTCTGTTTCTCGCTCACAGAATACACATCTATCACACAGCCTCAAATACAATACCCTCATACAAAGAGATGGGTTGCCTTCTAGGGCAAAAAACCCTAAACTAAACATAAGTTCTACCGTCAGATCATCTGCCTAATGAACGGCCCAGATTGACTAGAAATTACTATACTTTTACAAGGCAATTTTACAGTTGTTTTTAGCTTCGGGGGTGCTGCCCCCAAAACCCCCCGCCAGGGGGGGGCTCCCAAGGGTCGCAGCTGCCCCCCCTGGACCCCCCCTTGCAGAAAATATTTTACGCACGGCAGTGCCGCCCCATTTCAAACTGGGGTCCTATGTGGCGATAGCTTTGAATATAGAAGATAATCAGGCTCCACACCCAACAATCTCCCACTTCGAGACTGATTGTAGCAACTCCACCACTACTCCATTTGCTAGACAATGGCTCCTCTTTGGACTTGGCTATTTCTCATCTTCATCATCATCCTTGAAGACCAACTGAAACTGAGCATATTCTCAATTTCTCCTTGGTTACAACTTTTGTTAGCATATTTGCAGGATTCTGGCTAGTGTGTATCTTTTCTAGCTTCAACTCTCCATCTTCCAACACTGATCATATGAAATGGTACTTGAGTTGTATGTGTTTAGTCCTGAAATGAAATGTTGAGTTCTTTGCAAGATGAATGGCACTTTGGCTATTACTGTATAACGTGCCCATATCATGCTCCTTACCCAATTCACATGTAAACCTTTGTAACCAAATCATTTCTTTACTAGCCTCTGTAGCAGCAACATACTCTGCTTCTGTTGTTGAAAGTGCAACAACACTTTGGATTTTTGAAACCCAACTGACAGCTGTTCCTCCAACAATAAATACATATCCTGTAGTGCTCCTCCTGTTATCTCTGTCACCTGCCATATCTGCATCAACATATCCTTGTAGGGAGATGTTTGAACCACCAAAGCATAATGCTTGATTTGTGGTACCTTTCAAATATCTGAGAATCCATTTCACTGCCATCCAATGTTCCTTTCCTGGATTGTTCATGTACCTACTTACAACTCCCACTGCATGTGCAATATCAGGCCTTGTGTAGACCATTGCATACATTAAGCTTCCAACTGCTGATGCATAAGGAACTTTAGACATATAATCCATGTCTTCTTGGGTCTTTTGGCACATTTCCTTGCTAAGTTTGAAATGGCTAGCAAAAGGTGTACTAACTGGTTTTGCATTGTGCATGTTAAATCTTTTCAACACCTTTTGTATGTACTCATTCTGAGACAATGTTAATTTATGATTTTTCCTGTCTCTAGTCATTCTCATACCAAGGATTTGTTTTGCAACTCCCAAATCCTTCATTGCAAATGAATTTTCCAATTTTCTTTTGAGCACATCTATTTCCTGCATTTTAGATCCTACAACAAGCATGTCATCTACATACAATAATAATATAATATAGCTGCCATCATTTTGCTTTTTCAAATAAACACAATGATCAGAGTGACATCTAGTATAACCTTGTTCAGACATAAACTTGTCAAATTTTAGATACCACTGCCTTGGAGCCTGTTTTAAGCCATACAAGCTCTTCTTCAACCTGCACACTAGTTTCTCCTTCCCTTTCACCTCATATCCTTGTGGCTGCTACATATATATCTCTTCCTCCAAATCCCCATAGAGAAAGGTTGTCTTTACATCTAACTACTCAAGATGAAAATCTTCAGCTGCTACAAGACTTAAAATAGTTCTGATTGAAGTCATTTTAACAACAGGAGAAAATATTTCATCAAAATGAATACCTTTCTTCTGTGCAAACCCCTTCACCACAAGTCTAGCTTTATACCTCTATTTTCCTCCATCTTCTTCCTTCAGTATGTAAACCCATTTATTCTTCAATGTAGTTTTTCCTACAGGCAACCTGACTAAATCCCAATTCTAGTTATGCATTGAGGAGTACATCTCTTCTTCCAGGGCTACCTCCCACTTCTTCCTGCTTTCAACCTGCATTGCTTCTTCATAAAATTCGGGTTCACCGGAATCAGTCAACAATAAAAAATATAATGAAGGAGAGTAGCGTTCAGGGGGTCTACTTATCCTGGTAGGTCTTCTAACACCACTTTCAGGTGTTTGGGGTGCCTGTTGTTGTTGTGGTGGTTGCTGTTGTTGTGGTTGTTGATTATTATTATTTTCATGCACCTTTACTTTTTCAGTGATTTCATCAAGAATTGCGTATTCCTTGTTTTCCTTTTCCTGTTTCTTTTCCTGCAACTAATTCTTATACAAGACCTTTTTATTGAATATTACATCTCTGCTCCTAATGATTTTGTGATTTTCGTAATCATATAAGCGATAACAAAAATCATTAACACCATATCCAATAAAGGTACATTTCTTTGACTTTGCCTCAAGCTTTGTTCTATTTTCTTTATCAATATGGACAAAGGCCTCACAACCAAAAGGCTTTAAAATAGAGTAGTTTACCTTTTTACCTGTCCATGCTTCCTCTGGAACACCACCATCCAAGGAACTTGAAGGCCCTCTGTTTATTAGATAAACAACAGTATCTACAGCATCTGCCCAAAACTGTAAAGGCAATCTTGCATGTAATCTCATGCACCTTGCATGCTCCATGATTGTTCTGTTCATCCTTTCTGACACACCATTTTCTTGTGGTGTTCTTGGAACTGTCTTTTCTCTGCGAATTCCATGCTCTGAACAGTACCTATCAAACTCTTTTCTGCAATATTCACCTCCATTGTCTGATCTAAGACACTTCAATTTCTTTCCTGTCTCAATCTCAACCAAAGCTTTCCATTTCTTGAAAGTATCAAATACATCAGATTTATTCTTAATACAATAAATCCAAGTTTTTCTAGTTGCATCACCAATAAAAGTAACATAATAATGAGAGCCACTGAGAGATGATACTTGAGCAGGTCCACATACATCTGTATGCACAAGCTCTAATTTTTCATTCTTCTTTTCTTTCCCAACTCTGAGAAATCTGACTCTCTTCTGTTTTCCATAAATGCAATTCTCACAGAAGTCCAAATCAACATTCTTCAAACCTGGAAACAAATTCCTTGAGTGAAGAATCTTCATCCCCTTTTCACTCATGTGTCTGAGCTTATGATGCCATAATGCTGCATCTGCTCCTTTGGAAGTTAAAGCATTAACAGAGTTAGAAATACCATTGCATAAATACAATGTACCAACCTTTTCGCCTTTTTCTATTACCAGGGCTCCTTTGGTGACCTTCCAAGCTTTATTTGTGAAAGTTGTCACACAACCTTCACCGCCTAAATGCCCTGTTGAAATCAGATTTTTCTTTAGATCTGGAACATGCCTTACCTCCTTTAATAGCCATTGGTTTCCATTCTGCTGTTTTACAAGAACCTTACCCATTCCAACGATTTTACAGGGTTTATCATCACCCAGACGAACTTGTCCAAAATCTCCTTGAACATAGTCATGAAAGTATTTCTTATCAGGTGTGGCGTGGAATGAAGCCCCTGAATCTACCACCCAGGAATCAATAATATTTTCGAAAGAAAGAATCAAAGCATCTTGTAACACCTCACCTCTCACATTTGCTTCATGATTGTTTTCTTGCTGTGCATCTCCTTCTTTTCCCTTCCGAGATCTATAGTCTTTCTTTGGGTGTCCTTTCTTTCCACATTTCTAGCACACTATCCCCGATCTAGACTTGGATCTTCCTTTCCTTGATTTACTGCGATATCCTGAGCTCTTTCCTCTTTCCATTTTTCTTCCTCTAGACTCTGCACTCAAAGCATTTCCCGATGTCTCACTGGAGCTTTTCCGTCGCATTTCCTCACTAAGGATAGCACCGACAACATCATCAAACTTTAAAGTACTAGATCCAGAAACAGAGTTAGTAATGGCCATTACCAAACCATTCCAACTTTCTGGTAATGAGCACAAGAATAACAAAGCTCTAACTTCATCATCAAAGTTTACCCCTATAGAACTTAACTGACTTTTAACTATATTAAAATCATTTAAATGGTCTGCAACAGATCCACCTTCTGACATCTTCATATTAAATAACTGTTTCATAAGAAATACCTTGTTTGAGGCCGAGGGTTTTTCATATATTTTCGACAGCATCTGAATCAAACCCTCTGTCGTGGTTTCCTTCGAAATATTGAAGGCGACTGAAGCAACAAGGCACAACCGTATTGTTCCGAGTGCCTTTCTATCGAGAAGGTTCCATTCTTCGTCTGTCATACCCATCGGAATATTTGATTTTCTGCCCAATGGTAGGTATAGATCTTTCTGATACAGATAATCTTCCATCTGCATCTTCCATAGCGAGAAGTTTTTGCCGTTAAATTTCTCGACCCTAAACTTACCATCTTCCACCATTGCTCCCACTCGAACCAGGAACCCTTCTTTCCTGCGAGTTTATCAGCCAAATAGACCTTCGGCTCTGATACCAGTTGTTAGAAAATTATATATTACAGAGCAATGGAAAACATAAAATATTGTAGAAATATAAACACAGAAAACGCACAAAACAAGAGAGACACAGATATACGTGGTTCACCCAGTTTGGGCTACGTACACCTCGAACAGCCAGTCCTTCCTTTCTCTTATCCAGTAAAATGAAGAGACACAACCTACAGCAAATCCACTGTAATATCCTCTGTTTTCTCTCACAGTCTCACCTTGTTGTTGGGAAAAGTATCCAATACGGAATGACCCTATCCCACTCTAAGGGTGATAGTTCCTTAGCAACAATCAAAGCAAAGCTATCTAAGATTACTTCTTTATGAGATGTAAAAGAGGGGAGAAAGAGATCCACTAACCGATGTCTTTCGCTAATGGTTGATCCAATCTTCTCTCTTTGCTACTTGCCCCCAGCTCCTTGCTCTTTCACTGGCCCAGCTACACCAAGATCCTGCAAAATGGCAAGAGAGGAAAACTACAAGAAGCATACATTCATAATTGATTCAAGGATTAGAATAAATCAAATACACAAGTATAACAATACATCATTGAGACACATGCATATAGAAGAACCTCAAATGCTTTATTAATGGAAGAAGTAAGGTTCAGGAAGTGATACAACCATAAGAGGCCCAATCCAGCATCACCTTCCCAGCAGAAAGAAATCTCCTCTTCACCTCCTTCAAAGCAAATCACCCAATAGTTCTAAACTCAAACCAACAACAATTCTTTACATTCACAAGATTCCAGCCTCTGGATCTCATGGGAGAGAGATCCATATATAGGAGTTTGGAGAGAGGATGAGTCAGCCTGAGATGTGACTAGTGTCCTCTCCCACTCCAGTTCTTCTTCAGTTCTTGAGTCCACTTGGAGGTTCTTGCTTCCACTTGGAGATATAGAACCTCTTACTCATCACCAGTCGAATTCTTTGATCCAAGTGTCATTTTGGAAGCTTCCTGGGTATTGACTCATTGAGGAATGAGACTTCCACATGTCAAAACTCGCTCAATGCAGGTAGCCTTTGTTGGAGTTGACATTCAACGCAGGTGGTCCATGGAGCAGTTGACATTCAGCGCAGATGCTCAGTGGAGCAGTTGACATGATCCAGAATTGCCTTGTTTTTGAATAATTTTCAGTGGAGAACTCCTTTGGATTGCTGTGGTTTGCTGACCTTGTTCCCCTAGGGGTAGGAACAACGTGTTTAGGGATTTTGGATCCCTTAGATTATGGACATTTCATGCTTCATGCTACAAGGCACAAAAATGTCTATAACAGTTGCCCCCTAAAGTATGAGGTCGTTTATCGGGTGAAATGCTTTATCAGGAGGATCCGAAGTTCATTCAATCGCTGAGAGGTGACCTATAATAAGATACAATGCAATACATTATTTTTCATACTGCTTTCATGATCTAGCTGAGGCGGGCATTCCCATGCTCAGCTTTATAAATACATTTTTCTGTACATAGAACAGACAATCGTCTGATAGTAGACTGATAATTCTCTGTTGAAATTATCATCCTCTGAGTAGGATGATCATCTGCTGCACATGTCAATGTCTTTATTTCCTGAATATATATCACAGCCCGGATGGATGAAACTAGATCCAGGGTCTTCAAACTCGTCCGATCTTCACTCTAAGTACAAGTCGATCCATGTGAGAATTTCTTGGAGTCGAACATGGAAAGACATCGCTTGATTACCAGTCAATGATGTAAACTGTTAACAAGCGCGAGAGGAATCACCGATAATGATGATGACCCTCAAGGTACGGCAGTACAATCCACGTGGTGTGAATAAAGGACCTGGCGTCGAACACCACACAAAATCTTTCGGTCGAAGGTCATTGATGTATACCTGTCGCTGGAAGTGAGAAACTTGCCATTGAGGCATGCAAGCTTCAAAGTACTGAGGGGGTTGTTCCTAGATCAACTTCTTGGATAATGAGCTGAAGTCGACAAGAAGCGATCCGTCAAAGGAGGGCCTTAATGAATCCCACATCAGTGACACGGAACGGAGCTAATGATTGTGATGAAGGTGAAAACGATCTGTGAAATATGATTCAGGGTGGCGGTCACGAAAGGATGAAAGATGATGTATGGTAGTGGATGGGACACGGTTGACTCTTTCTGAACAACATCTCTTGAACATATAATGACACTGATGCGATGGATCGGTAGCATTACCCAAAATGTGGATGGTTTGGCGAGACCATGGTGATGAGACCGGTGAATGAAACAACCCAACCCGATGTGGTACGGAGGAAAAGTGTCATGTTCAAGAGCGACTTGCTACCATTAAAGCTTTGAGGTTCTCCCAATTTTTCCCCAGTCATTTCTGACCAGTACCTCTTTATTTTTGTCAAGCTTGAGGAGGATAACATATGCTTGTTCTATAACCTGCCCTTCGGGCAAGCCCACCGCTATGTTTTAACGAGCCTAGCGATAGGGAAACTCGTTCTCGTCTAAAGACAAGTTTGTCGCTATTTAATGCATTTTAACGAGTCTAGCGACAAAGACAACTCGGTCCTTTTCATTTTTAGAGAGTCTGAAAAGGTACGTAAAGTTAACTCCAAAGGTCCTTTTTCGTCATCTAATCCCTTAAGTCCGAAAAAGTATAAAACAATACAGAAGGGATGAATGTTCGATAGTTTTAACGAGCCGAACTAGACAAGCGCTCGATCTTTTTGTGCAATAATCCCTCAGGTCCAAAAAGATTAAAATCTAGAGGAGGGATAGCTCTTCCGGTCATTTTAACGAGCTGGAAGGCCAAAACTCGGCAAACTTTTCATATTTTACGAGTCAGAAGAAAAGAGCTTAAAGAAGACTCGTATTTTGAGGAACGAGTGATAAACAGGGATAGTAGCAGATTCCAGGTACAGGTTGGAATTTTCCAATCACGGCAGTGTCACAAGGATGGCTAGGTGAAATCACTCTTCGCAGCTGTTCCTCAAAATAGGTAAACAATCAAGTGGAGGTGAATGATCGGCCAAATGAAAAGTGGAGGTGACGGTGCAAACACGACCAAGGCTTTTATGGCTGATGAATTTATGGTCTCAAATGGTTATTTACCGGTTCATTTTTTCTGGATGAGCTTGAACTCTGGGGGGAAGCTTGCTCACAGGTGCATTTATTTTTTAATGAGCATGAACTCTTGCTAAAACTGCTCAATTGTGCATTTATTTTTTAACGAGCATGAACTTTGCTAAAACTGCTCGTTGATAAGTTTGCATGCCCCCAGCATCATAACACAAATCGAGGTGCATGCCCCCCAAGCTTCATTGCATTCAACTCGGTGGTTGGAATGAAGGTTTACCTTTGTGAAAGGGGATTTGTTTCATTTTTTAATGAGGTTGACACAATAAAAGAACCATCCTCAAGACTCCTTGTTTCATTTTTTAACGAGGTTGACACAATAAAAGAACCATCCTCAAGACTCCTTGTTTCATTTTTTAACGAGGTTGACACGTGGTAAGAACCGTCCTCGGAGCCCACTGTATTTACAGTATTTCTATTAGGGCGATGATCCATGCCGACAAAATATTTAGGAATCTTCCGAATCCATTAGATACAGAAGATTTCATTTTGTAGGTTTCCACCGTGGCCACTCCCGCCAGATTACTTGGAGGCGGTAGGGCGAAAGTACCCATTAAGGCAGGGTCTTTTAGGAGGCCTACCCCAATATTTTGAAGCGAATGATCGCTTCCATGGATGATTGGAATGCTTCCCGTAACTTGTGAACTGTCGGGGAGGAAAGTTTGTTGGTCGACGACTGTAATTCTTCCTTGAAAGGGAAATGCAATTTTCCTAAAGTAGGTCGACACAAGTGCGGCCATGGCATATATCCAGGGCCTTCCCAGTAAGATGTTGTAATCGAGGTTTCCGTCGATTACTTCAACATCAACTTCTACTGTTTTGCCCCCCAGTTCAACTTGCAAGTTACTTAAAATCCCGTACGGAGTGTATGATCGCCCATCAAATGCTTTTAACATCGTTGACGATTTCGACAAGGGTGGTGAGCCTAAATTTTTCCAGCAACTCATCGACATAGGACATGTAGATGCCCCCTCATCAATAATTGTTCGATGAACAGTTTTGTTGAGGGATTTCACTTGAATAAGGAAAGCTAGTTGAGCTGGTAACTGAGGGTCATATCCTTTATGATCAAAGGCCACAAGATTGGAATCCATTGGGCCAATCCCACCTATTGCTGATAATAAAGCTTGCTCTTGGGAGAGGCAATTTTGCGGTACCTCAATTGTCGACATAGCGGACGGCGATTGGGCCAGGTCCTCTACTATGTTATAATTCTGTGCTACTTTTGCACAAGGATTAAATGTCGATTTGTGTACTACTCCCTTTGGCGACTTTATCATTTGTTCAGGAATGATGGGTGGCACAACTTTGGTCAAAGTTGTCGTCGAACTACTAGGTTGTTCATTAGCCTTGTTATTCGACAGCTGTGGATTCCCGTAATCTTTATTCCTTGTCAAAGCATCATTCTGCTGCTTTGAGGTAGACAACATAAGCACTTGGGATCGGGAAGTATTTTGATTAGCAACCAGTTTGGTTTCCGGGTTTGGAAACGGATCAGTCAATACTGCTGGTGTTTTTGAACTCTTAAAGAGTTTCTTAACTTCAGCTATATGTGGACAATCTTTCGTCCAATGATCCTCATCGCATATATGACACCCTGCAGGGGGTTTCCTTTTTCTCCCCTTCTTTTTCTTCTTGCCCCCTAGTTGCTTCAGTTGTTTGCCCTTGTCGGTCGACATGGCATTTACTTCCGAGGCAAGAAGTTCCTCATTTGCATTTTGACTAGAAATTTTGTGCTTGCCAATCACGCCATCGTCGGCGTGAGAGTCATTGTTTGATTTAGGAGGAGGAGGAATTGAGAATTCCGGTCTAGGGGCGTCAGGTATTTTGTCGTAGAGCGTGCCAGACTGAGTATAGACCAAGTCCAGATATTGCGCACGAGCGATAACCTGCTCTTCCGTTACGACTCCCCCCTTTGCCACATCTTCTGTGATGGCAGGAAGTAATGACTTGATAAACCATTCAGCTAATAGCTGATCGGGAACGTACGTTTTTACCATCCTATGATGACGTCGCCACTCATGTATATGATCAGATATGTGGGTGGCGGTCGTCTGTTTGAAGTTGGTAAGGAGTTCTGTTCCCGTTTCATACCTTATCGGTAATTGAAAATGGGTTAAAAAGGTTGTGGCTAAGGTACTGAAGTTGTCGAACGAAGCTCTAGGCAATTCAATGTACCATTTTGCCGCTGGACCCGTTAACGTCCTGTGAAAGAGGCGAAGTCTTATTGAATCATCATTCAGGGTGTTTGATGAACACCATAGATGGAATGTCATCACATGATTCGACGAATCTTCACCCGGATTTCCATTAAATTTAGGAATATCTGATGGAAGTTTATGCGGAATCGCTGGCCACCAAGGGGCATAAGCAATTGGATCATTCGTCAGCCGGTTTAGATCTGGTAATTCTAGAGTTGCTGCAAAGGGCAACTGTTGATTCAGGTTCGGCGAAGCATACTGTTGTGGGGAAAAGTATCCGATGCGGATGACCCTATCCCTACTCTAAAGGTGACAGTCTTTAGCAACAACTGAAAGTAAAGTTTTGATGATTTCCTTTATGAAAGTACAGAGAGAATGAAGAAAGATTAACCAACCTGGTGTCTTTCGCTTAGTCGATCCTTGTCCTCTCTCTTTGTCTCTTGTTCCCAGCTCCTTGCTCTCTTTTCCGGTCCAGCCACACACAGATCCTGCACAAACAAGAGAGCAAACTACAAGATACATGTACTCATAACTGAAGCATGGATTAGGATGAATCAAATATACATGTAAATACAATACATCAATGCAATACAAGTATATAGGAGAACATTCAAAACTTTATTGATAGAAGTAACAGGGTTCTGAGAAGGTTACAACCAATAATGGCTCCAATCCAGCAGCACCTCCCCAGCAGCAAGAACTCTCCTCTTCACCTCTAGTAAAACAATCACCCAATAGCTCTAACTGTAAACCAACAGCACCTCCTTACTTTACACAAAATTCCAGCCCCCTTAGACCTCATAGAAGAGCTCTATATATAGGAGAGAAGAAGAGAGGATGAGTCAGCTTGAGGCTGGCATAGAGCTGACTAGTGTCCTCTCCCTCTTCAGTTAATCTTCAGTTCTTGAGTCCACTTGGAGATCCTTGCTTACACATGGTGATCAAGTACCTCTTACTCATCACAGGGCGAATCTCATGAACCAAGTGTCAGTTTGGAAGCTTCCTGGGCAGTTGACACCTTGCAGAATGACTGTGCCACTTGGCCAATCTCGCCCAGCGCAGGTAGCCTTCATTAGATTTGACTTCCAGCGCAGGTACAAGGAGGAGCAGTTGCATTCCAGCACAGATGCTCAGTGGAGCAGCTGACATGATCCAAAATTAGCCTGTTTTGAAGTGTTTTCAGGTGGAGAACTGATTGGAAGTGTTGTTGTTTGATGACCTTGTTCTTTTAGGGGTAAGAACAACATGTTTAGGGACTGAGGATCCCTGTGATTATTGACATTTCATGCTCCATGATGCGAGGCACAAAAATGTCTATAACAGTTGCCCCCTAAAGTATGAGGCCGTTTATCGGGTGAAATGCTTTATCTAGAGGGTCCGAAGTTCATTCCAGTGCTGAGGAGGCGCCCTGTAATACAATACAATACAATACATTATTTTTCATTCTATTTTCATGATCTAGCTGAGGCGGGCATTCCCATGCTCAGCTTTATAAATACATTTTGGTACATAGAACAGACGATCGTCTGAAGGTAGACTGATAATTTTTTGCTGAAATTATCATCCTTTGAATAGGATGATCATCTGCTGCAATGATGTACATGGCAAATGCTTTTATATTTCCTGAATACATATCGCAGCCCGGATGGATGGAACTAGATCCGGGGTCTTCAAACTCGTTCGATCTTCACTCTAAGTACAAGTCGATCCATGTGAGAATTTTGCTGAAGTCGAACATGGAAAGACATCGCTTGATTACCGGTCAATAATGAAAACCGTTAACAAGCGCGAGAGGAATCACCAATAATGACGATGACCCTCAAGGTACTGCAGTACAATTCACGTGGCGTGAATAAAGGACTTGGCGTCGAACGCCACGCAAAATCTTCTGGTCGAAGGTCATTGATGTATACCTATCGCCGGAAGTGAGAAACTTGCCATTGAGGCATGCAAGCTTCAAAGTACTGATGGGGGTTGTTCCTAGATCAACTTCTTGGATAATGAGCTGAAGTCGACAAGAAACGATCCGTCAAAGGAGGGCCTTAATGAATCCCACATCAATGACACGAAACGGAGCTAATGATTTTAGTGGAGGTGAAAACAAACTGTGACATATGATTCAGGGTGGCGATCATGAATGGATGAAGGATAATGTATGGCAGTGGATGGGACAAGGTTGACACTTTCAGAATGACCCCTCTTGAACATATAACGACACTGATGCGATGGATCGGTAGCATTACCCCAAATGTGGATGGTTTGGCGAGGACCATGGTGATGAGACCGGTGAATGAAACAACCCAACCCGATGTGGTACAGAGGAAAAGTGTCATGTTCAAGAGTGACTTGCTACCATTAAACTTTGATGTTCTCCCAATTTTTCCCCAGTCATTTCTGACTAGTACCTCTTTATTTTTGTCAAGCTTGAGGAGGATAACATATGCTTGTTCTATAACCTGCCCTTCGGGCAAGCCCATCGCTATGATTTAACGAGCTTAGCGATAGGGAAACTCGTTCTCGTCTAAAGACAAGTTTGTCGCTATTTAATCATTTTAACGAGTCTAACGACAAGGAAAACTCGGTCCTTTTCATTTTTAGAGAGTCTGAAAAGGTACAGAAAGTTAACTCCAAAATTCCTTTTTCGTCATCTAATCCCTTAAGTCCGAAAAAGTATAAAACAATACAGAAGGGATGAGTGTTCAGTACTTTTAACGAGCCGAACAAGACAAGCGCTCGATCTTTTTGTGCAATAATCCCTCAAGTCCAAAAAGATTAAAATCTAGAGGAGGGATAGCTTTCCGGTCGCTTTAACGAGCTGGAAGGCCAAAACTCGGCAATCTTTTCATATTTTACGAGTCAGTGAAAAGAGCTTAAAGACGACTCGTCTTTCGAGGAACGAGTGATTAACAGGGCAGCAGCAGATTCCAGGTACAGGTTGGAATATTCCAATCACGGCAGTGTCACAAGGATGGCTTAGTGGCATCACTCTTCGCAGCTGTTCCTCAAAATGGGTAAACAAACATATGGAGATGAACGATTGGCCAAATGAACGGATGGAGGTGAGACTGCAAGAACACGACCAAGGGCTTTAATATGGCTGTCAAAGGTTACATTTACCAAGGTTATTTACCGGTTCATTTTTTCTGGGTGAGCTTGAACTCTAAGGGAAGATTGCTCACAACTTATGTTTATTTTTTAACGAGCATGAACTATGCACTAAAACTGCTCGGATCTTGCGTTTATTTTTTAACGAGCATGAACTATGTGCTAAAACTGCTCGTTATGCCCCCAGCATAATAATGCAACCGAGGTGCATGCCCCCCAAGCTTCATTGCATTCAACTTTGTTGATTGGAATGAAGGTTTACCATTGAGATCTGGAAAGGGGATTGTTTCATTTTTTAATGAGGTTGACATAGTAAAAGAACTATCCTCATGGTTTTTCATTTTTTAACGAGGTTGACCTGAGATAGGAACTATCCTCGAAGCCGACCAAATATCTAGGAATCTTCCGAATCTAACCAGAAGATTGGATTAGATTTCATTTTGTAGGTTTCCACCGTGGCCACTCCCGCCAGATTAATTGGAGGCGGTAGGGCGAAAGTACCCATTAAGGCAGGGTCTTTTAGGAGACCTACTCCGATATTTTGAAACGAATGGTCGCTTCCATGGATCAGAGGAACGCTTCCTGTAACTTGTGAACCATTAGGGAGGAAATTTTGTTGGTCAATGATCGTAATCTCTCCTTGAAAGGGGAATGCGATTTTCCTAAAATAGGTCGACACAACAGCTTCCATGGCATAAATCCATGGTCTTCCCAGTAGGATGTTATAGTCAAGATTGCCATCGATGACTTCAACATCTATTTCTACTGTTTTGCCCCCTAGTTCAACTCTCAAGTTACTAAGGATACTGTAAGGGGTATATGTCCTTCCGTCGAATGCTTTTAATGTTGTTGATGATCGCGTCAAGGTTGGAGATCCTAAAGTTTTCCAGCAACTCATCGACATAATACATGTCGATGCCCCCTCATCAATAATTGTTCGATGAACAGTTTTGTTGAGGGCTTTCACTTGGATGAGGAAAGCTAGTTGAGCTGGTAACTGAGGATCATATCCTTTGTGATCAAAGGATACAAGATTGGAATCTTTAGGATCCACCCCACCAATTGCTGATAACAATGCCTGCCTTTGGGATGGGCAATGTTGTAGTACTTCAAGAGTCGACATAGCAGATGGCGATTGCGCCAAATCTTCCACTATATTATAATGTTGTGCTGCTCTGGCACGAGGATTAAATGTCGACTTGTGTACTACTCCCTTTGGCGGTTTTATTGTTAATTCATGTGTGATGGGGGGTACAACTTCTGCCGAAGTTGTTGTCGAACTGCTAGGTTGATCTTTACCTTTATCGTTCAACACCTGTGGATTCCCGTAATCTTTGTTCCTTGTCAAAATTAAAGCATCATCCTGTTGCTTCGATATCGATAACATAAGCACTTGCGACGGTGAAGCATTTCCACTACCAACCAGATTTTTTCCTCGATCGGGAAACGGATCAGTTAACACAGCTGGAGTTTGCGAACTCTTTAAGAATCTTTTTAGATCAGCTTTGTATGGACATTCTCTCGTCCAGTGATCGTCATCACATATCTGACACCCATAAGGTGGTTTCCTATCTCGAGGAGGGCTTGAAGAAGTTTTTCGAGGAGATGACTCTCCTTGTTTCTTCTTCTTCCCTTTGTTTTGATTCTTCTTGCTTCCTGGTTGATTGGAGTTTTTGCCTTTATCCGTAGATACAGCATTTACCTCCGAAGCAAGAATCTCTTGATTTGCTTTTTGATTCGAAGTCTTACAGGCTTTCTTATCTGAATCCCTTGTCGACTTAGCGTTTGCAGTTCCAATCACGCCATCACCGGCATGAGAGTCACTATTTGATCCGGGAGGAGGAGGGATTGAAAATTCTGGTCTGGGGGCGTCAGGTATCTTATCATAGAGCGTGCCCAACTGAGTATATACTAAGTCCAAATATTGAGCACGAGCAATAACCTGCTCCTCTGTTACGACGCCTCCCTTGGCCACATCTTCTGTTATATTAGGCAGAAGCGACTTTATAAACCACTCAGCCAATAGCTGATCTGGAACATAGGTCTTTACCATTCTGCGACGACGACGCCACTCATGTATATGATCTGATATATGTGTGGCCGTTGTCTGCTTGAAATTGGTCAAGATCTCTGTTCCAGTTTCGTACCTTATAGGTAACTGAAAGTGTGTTAAGAAAGTCGTGGCTAGGGAACTAAAATTGTCGAAAGAGGCTCTAGGTAATTCAATATACCATTTAGCCACCGGACCAGTCAATGTCCTCTGGAAAAGGCGAAGCCTTATCGAATCATCATTCAAGGTATTCGACGAACACCACAGATGGAATGTCATCACATGATTCGACGGGTCTTCGCCCGGATTTCCATTGAATTTAGGAATGTCCGAAGGAAGTTTGTGAGGAATCGCTGGCCACCAATGGGCATAGGCGATTGGATCGTTCGTTAATCGATGTAAGTCTGGTAATTCTAAGGTCGCCACGAATGGCAACTGCTGATTCAGGTTTGGCAAGGCGTACCCAGGATACGATGGAATTGCCTGAGCAGTAGGCCTTTGCACACCAGCATAATGCAACTGATGTTGATATGACTGATATGGTTGGTGGGCTTGGCCACTGTAAAGTGGTTGGTTTAACCCATTCTGAATATAGGGTTGCCCACTATTTGCAAAGATCTGTTGCTCAGATCCCTGGTACACCTGCTGAAACTGAGGTTGTTGGTATTGCACCATCCATGGTTGTGAAGCCATGTTTTGTTGTGCCACACTAACCGACGGACCAAGTTGTGGGGTTATAGTTCCCGTTCGTATCTGTGTCGTCCCGGCAGTTGGCGATTGTGGTTGTGTTGCAGGGTCAATAGGTTGTTGCATTACAACTTGGGGTTGACATACAACAGGCATCGATTGAACTTGCGACACGGTTACAATTGTTGGCGTCGTCGGGATACTAGACATAGGTACACACTGTTGCATGGAATATACAACTCTTGGTTGTTGGGGTAACATAGGTACCCGACCACTCGTCGTTACTTCAGTCAAACCTGAATGTTGTTGAAAACTGCCGTATGGGTATCCCCCCGGAAGGGGAAGTGAAAGGGCATATTGCCCCCCATACGGTAATAATCTGGAGCTCAAGGGTATAGATGGCCTTTGAGGATTGGATGGCCCAAACTGATTCCCAAAGGGATCAATTTGTCTAGTTTCAACATAAGAATTACCGGGTATTATACCGGAAGAACAAACTGGAACAGACCAAGTTGTCATAATAGTCCCTGGGTGGACTCCTTCTAGTTGATGAGAACTAGTTGGGACAGATGGTATGCCGGAAAACATCGTTGGAGTGACAGCAGGAGCTTCTGCTATCGCTGTGTCATTTGGCACAGTCCTAGATGTCGACGGTTGCTCAGACATTTTAAGTCTATCCAAGAAACTGCCTAACGATTCTACAGGAACTTCCTGTGGCGATGGACAAACTTCTGATGCAGAAGGAAAAAGAGTGGTGCCTACTCCAAAATGAGTTGGAGTATTTGCTTGCTGGTCCTCTACGATTTCCTCTATTGCAATCAGACCAGGAGGAAGAGGAAGACCGTCAGGTCCGTAAAAGATTTCTGGTGCCGAAGAAGGGGTTGCTTCGACAGTGACAGTCGTTTGAACAACAAGACTCTGTGGACCGGTTTCAGATGGAACTGGTTCAGTTATGCAAGTACTTGTCTTCAGACTAGGATCAGTACCGCTGTCCTTCTGTTGCTGTTGAACTTCTTCAATAGAGGCAGGGATTCCAGAAATATTGGGAGTGACCAGAATCTCAGATGTTGTTGGAACTTCCGTTCTAACTTTAAAAGGAGATTTTGACCTGGTCCAACGAGTTCGCTTTGTCCGTACTACTCTCGGTTCCGGAGACAAAGGCGGTTGACTCGCAAGCCTCCCTGAACGACGGGGTTTTAATTGACTTTCCTCCACGGTTGCGGATTACTTGACCAACTAAAATACAAAAAGGGGAATTATGTTTCCGTATTGAATGAATTTTATTAGACGCTTTTAGACACAACTTTGCTTTTTCATGTTTTAAGAGTCGAGAAAAAGCTAAAGATGACTCTAGTCTCCTTCGATGTATTAACGAGCCCGAAGTGACAAATGCTCGGTTGGACTTTTTCAGTTATAGAGTTTGAAAAAGGCCAAAAGAAACTGCTCTGGAGATCTAGGTAGAGGGTGTGCCAAACCTTTCGTGAAACCACAGAATACGTTTTACGGTACGGGTGGTCGATCTTCGTGAATGCTGTGTTCACTGCATCGCGATCAGTAGGGCGGCCGACATGGCTTCCTAAGGATAAAGGATAAATGCCTATAGGGGTCTCCCAATATACGCGACGGTACGTGGGAGCACAAGTCCGTATTAGTGCTATCGTCCCTCAGGAGGAATCACCCACCTTTGTAGAGATCGACAGTCACTACGTTTAACGACGCCGGAACACGTCTCTACCTAGACCTCTATTGTGAGCGTTATGTTACAAAGCATTTTTAGATTCATTCAATATATTTTAAGTTGATCTTGTTTATCAGTTTGTCTTTCAGGATCACCACGAGATGTATTGGTACGAATTCCTAAATGCAGCTAAAATGATAAGCAAGCTTTTACAATCTTTTTAGCTTTGAAAATCCTAACTACTGAGGGGAGAGAAAAACAATATCTTTCCACACAGAGCACAAAGCACAAACTAATGCACTTTCTCCTAGATCAGACACACAAACTTATCAAAAATGCAAATGCAAGATGCATGTATTTCTTTTCTTTTCCCTTAATGTTGATGTAGACAAAAGGAAATTGTTGTATAATTTTCGAATTCAATTTGAAGTGTAAACAAACAAGTTTCGTCTAACATGAAAAGACACCTTACAGGTACTTGTTTTAACACTAAAAATATACGAATTCAAACCATAAGATGAAAAACAAACAAACTCAAACAGCCATGAACAGTAATAAAACTAGCTCTTAAGATCACAAAGACACTTTTACAGTTCAGGATCTAAGAGGTCACAACTATACTGGTTCGCTTTTCACAATGGGAAACTGTAACTAAAACAAGAAATACTGAAACAACATTCATAGTTTCATCACACAACTGAGGCGGAATAATGTCAAGGAGAAGTGGTCTACAGCAAGTACAATGACCAGCAAGCAATCAGCAAAAATCAGTGAAAACAGGGCCAAGACACAAAGGGAAAGTTGAGTTAGACAATGGCTAACTGGACCAGCGCAGGTTCTAGTCTGCCAATTTGACTCTCAGCGCAGTTCCCGAAGGGAGCACCTGCGCTGTAATGCAGACTGCCTGTGGACAGCCTGCTCTGGGACACGAGAGTTACGTCTACAAAGTTTTCCGGGTCATAAAAAGCTCAAAAATGCACTGTTTTTGCTGAAATAAAAAGCTATAGGTCAAGTACAGGCTAAGGGATGATCAAGAGGATGAATATCTATCACAAAGAGTAAAGATTCTTTTGTAGATAAGCTCTTCAAATCTTGAATTTGCTCAGTAAATGAGCAAGAGTAGCAGACCCTCTACTTCGCTTTTGATATAGTCAAAAGCTTTTCGATTTGGTACTCTTTTCTTCAAGAAATGAATAGCAAAATACTACAAACACCAACAAGATACTAGGCTCCCCAGTGGAGTCGCCAGTTTGTTGTGGGGAAAAGTATCCGATGCGGATGACCCTATCCCTACTCTAAAGGTGACAGTCTTTAGCAACAACTGAAAGTAAAGTTTTGATGATTTCCTTTATGAAAGTACAGAGAGAATGAAGAAAGATTAACCAACCTGGTGTCTTTCGCTTAGTCGATCCTTGTCCTCTCTCTTTGTCTCTTGTTCCCAACTCCTTGCTCTCTTTGCCGGTCCAGCCACACACAGATCCTGCACAAACAAGAGAGAAAACTACAAGATACATGTACTCATAACTGAAGCATGGATTAGGATGAATCAAATATACATGTAAATACAATACATCAATGCAATACAAGTATATAGGAGAACATGCAAAACTTTATTGATAGAAGTAACAGGGTTCTGAGAAGGTTACAACCAATAATGGCTCCAATCCAGCAGCACTTCCCCAGCAGCAAGAACTCTCCTCTTCACCTCTAGTAAAACAATCACCCAATAGCTCTAACTGTAAACCAACAGCACCTCCTTACTTTACACAAAATTCCAGCCCCCTTAGACCTCATAGAAGAGATCTATATATAGGAGAGAAGAAGAGAGGATGAGTCAGCTTGAGGCTGGCATAGAGCTGACTAGTGTCCTCTCCCTCTTCAGTTAATCTTCAGTTCTTGAGTCCACTTGGAGATCCTTGCTTACACATGGTGATCAAGTACCTCTTACTCATCACAGGGCGAATCTCATGAACCAAGTGTCAGTTTGGAAGCTTCCTGGGCAGTTGACACCTTGCAGAATGACTGTGCCACTTGGCCAATCTCGCCCAGCGCAGGTAGCCTTCATTAGATTTGACTTCCAGCGCAGGTACAAGGAGGAGCAGTTGCATTCCAGCGCAGATGCTCAGTGGAGCAGCTGACATGATCCAAAATTAGCCTGTTTTGAAGTGTTTTCAGGTGGAGAACTGATTGGAAGTGTTGTTGTTTGATGACCTTGTTCTTTTAGGGGTAAGAACAACATGTTTAGGGACTGAGGATCCCTGTGATTATTGACATTTCATGCTCCATGATGCGAGGCACAAAAATGTCTATAACACATACCCAGGATAAGATGGGATCGCCTGATCAATGGGTCTTTGCAAACCAGCATAATGCTGGCAAGGTTGATGGACATAACCATTATAGCATGGTTGCCCATTACTTACAAAGACTTGTTGCTCAGGTCCTTGATATGATTGCTGGAATGGCGGTTGTTGAGATTGAACCAGCTCTGGTTGTTGGACCATTTGCTGTTGACCAATACTGTATGATTGACCAAGATGAGGGGTCATAGTACTCGTTTGAGCCTGAGTCGCTCCAGATAAGGAGGCACTACCCTGAGATTGTGATTGAGTCGCTGAGACAAGAGGCTGTTGTATCGTAACCTGAGAAACCTGGGGTTGACATACAACAGGTAGCGCTTGTACTTGCGACGCATTCACCATAGCAGGTGTGGTGGGAATATTCGACGCAGGATGTACTAGTTGCATTGAATATACAACCCCTGGTTGTTGAGGCAGTATTGGTACCCAACCGCTAGATGTAATTCCAGTTTGACCTGAACTTTGTTGTAAACTCCCATATGGTTGTTCTCTGGGAAGGAACAATGAAAGAGCATACTGCCCTCCATATGGTGGAAATCCAGTACTTAAAGGGTAAATTGGCCTTTGAAGACACATTGGATCAATTTGTTGAGTTTCAACATAAGAAATACCAGATGATAATCCGGATGAAGAAATAGGAACTAACCATGTCGTCGTCCCTGATTGGACTCCGGCTTGTTGTTGACAATTTGCCGGGACAGATGGTATACCAGTGAACATCGTTGGAGTAGTAGCAGAAGGCTCTGCTGCTGCTGTGTCGGACGACACAGTCCTAGATGTCGACGGTTGTTCAGACATATCTAGTCTATCCAAAAGATTTCTTAGCGATTCTACAAGAACTTACGATGCCAAAAGACTAACTTCGAAGATCAACGAGGGAATGGTGATGATTATCCCGTTTAAAATAAATTTTAACGACGCTTAGACACAACTTTCTTTTTCACTTTTAAAGAGTCGAGAAAAAGCTAAAGATGACTCTAGTCTCCTTCGATGTTTTAACGAGCCCGAAGTGACAAATGCTCGGATGGACTTTTTCAGTTATAGAGTTTGAAAAAGGCCAAAAGAAACTGCTCCGGAGTTCTAGGCAGAGGGTGTGCCAAACTTTTCGCAAAACCACAGAATACGTTTTACGGTACAGGTGGTCGATCTTCGTGAATGTTGTGTTCACTGCATTGCGATCAGTAGGGCGGCCGACACAGCTTCCTATGGATAAAGGCTTTGTTCCTATAGGGGTCTCCCAATATATACGCGACGGTACGTGGGAGCACAAGTCTATATTAATACTTATCGCTTCACCATGGAGGAATCACCCAACCACTCAACGCTAAGATATCACGTTTAATGACGCCGGAACACGTCTCTAGCTTAGACCTCTATGTGTTTGCATTATGTTTCAAAGCGTTGTTATGTAAATTCAATTTATTTTAGGTTGATCTTGTTTAGCAGTTTGCCTTTATGGATCACCACGAGATGTATGGTACAACTCCTAAATGCAGTCTAAAGATGAGAAGCAAGCTTTTTCAATCTTTTCAACTTATGAAAATCTTAACTACTGAGGGAAAAGAAAGACATCATCTTCTCACACAGATCATAGAGCACACACTAATGCACTTTTTCCTAAATCAACCTGCAAGCTGTCAAAATGCACATGCACAATGCAGGTATTTCTTTTCTCTTTCTTAATGTTGATGTACTACAAAAAGAAAGCTGTTGTATAACTTTGAATTCAATTTCAAGTGAAAGCAAACAAGCTTTTGTCCAAAATCAAAAGACACCTTAAGATTTACTTGTTTCAACACTAGAAATACATAAATTCAAACCATATGACGAAAGAAAAAGCTCAATCAGCTATGAACAGCAAACAAACTAACTCTTAAGATCAGAACGACACTTATCACAGGTCTAGATCTAAGAGGCCACAGCAAGACTAGTTCACTTTCGTTATGGGAAACTGCAAATGATGTAAGAAATACACAAATAACAAATACAATTTCTTTATACAACCGAGGCGGAATAGTGGCAAAGAAAGGTGGTTTCAGATAGGTACTTTGACTGATAACAGGCTGCAAAAACAGGGATGAAAAAAGGGCAACAGAAAGCAGAGAACCCCAGTTGCACAAGGCCAAACTGGTTCAGCGCAGGTAGAACACTGTTAGTTTGACATTCAGCACAGGTAGCCCCTTCGGGACCTGCGTTGAAATGCAGACTGCCTTCACAGTGCCTGCAATGAAGAGAGAAACTCTCGTTTCTCTTGGTTTCCGGGTCACAAATTGCTCAAAAATCAACAGTTTTTGGCCAAATCAAAGCTACCAATCAAGTACACACTAAAGGATGATTCAAAGGAGGATGAAAAGCTATCACTAAGAGCTGTTCAGAGTCCTTGTGGATCAGCTCTTCAAATCATAAACATGCCTAGAAACTGAGCTAGAGTAGCTGCCCTCTACTTTGCATTTGAAAGATCCAAATGCAGTTCGATTCGGTACTCCCTGTGTTTAGGAAATGAATAGCAAAAACACAAACAACCAACAAGATACGATCCCCAGTGGAGTCGCCAATTTGTTGTTGGGAAGAGTATCCAATACGGATGACCCTATCCCACTCTAAGGGTGATAGTTCCTTAGCAAAAATCAAAGCAAAGCTATCTAAGATTACTTCTTTATGAGATGTAAAAGAGGGGAGAAAGAGATCCACTAACGGATGTCTTTCGCTAATGGTTGATCCAATCTTCTCTCTTTGCTACTTGCCCCCAGCTCCTTGCTCTTTCACTGGCCCAACTACACCAAGATCCTGCAAAATGGCAAGAGAGGGAAACTACAAGAAGCATACATTCATAATTGATTCAAGGATTAGAATAAATCAAATACACAAGTATAACAATACATCATTGAGACACATGCATATAGAAGAACCTCAAATGTTTTATTAATGGAAGAAGTAAGGTTCAGGAAGTGATACAACCATAAGAGGCCCAATCCAGCATCACCTTCCCAGCAGAAAGAAATCTCCTCTTCACCTCCTTCAAAGAAAATCACCCAATAGTTCTAAACTCAAACCAACAGCAATTCTTTACATTCACAAGATTCCAGCCTCTGGATCTCATGGGAGAGAGATCCATATATAGGAGTTTGGAGAGAGGATGAGTCAGCCTGAGATGTGACTAGTGTCCTCTCCCACTCCAGTTCTTCTTCAGTTCTTGAGTCCACTTGGAGGTTCTTGCTTCCACTTGGAGATCTAGAACCTCTTACTCATCACCAGTCGAATTCTTTGATCCAAGTGTCATTTTAGAAGCTTCCTGGGTATTGACTCATTGAGGAATGAGACTTCCACATGTCAAAACTCGCTCAGCGCAGGTAGCCTTTGTTGGAGTTGACATTCAACGCAGGTGGTCCATGGAGCAGTTGACATTCAGCGCAGATGCTCAGTGGAGCAGTTGACATGATCCAGAATTGCCTTGTTTTTGAATAATTTTCAGTGGAGAACTCCTTTGGATTGCTGTGGTTTGCTGACCTTGTTCCCCTAGGGGTAGGAACAACATGTTTAGGGACTTTGGATCCCTTAGATTATGGACATTTCATGCTTCATGCTGCAAGGCACAAAAATGTCTATAACACACATCTCTGTTTCTCGCTCACAGAATACACATCTATCACACAACCTCAAATACAATACCCTCATACAAAGAGAGGGGTTTCCTTCTAGGGCCAAAAACCCTAAACTAAACATAAGTTCTACCGTCAGATCATCCACTTAATGAACGGCCTAGATTGACTAGAAATTACTATACTTTTACAAGGCAATTTTACAGCTGTTTTTAGGTTCGGGGGTGCTGCCCCCGAAACCCCCCACTAGGGGGGGCACCCAAAGGTCGCATCCACCCCCCCCTAGACACCCCTGCAGCGAATATTTTACGTGCAGTGTTGCCGCCCCTATTTCGAACTGGGGTCCTATGGGGCGATACCTTTGAATATAGAAGATAATCAGGCTCCACACCCAACATCTAATTTCTATAGTGGAAATTTGAATCTATCTACTTGGAAGATATAAATAAATACATAGGGACTATTGATGCATAAAAGCTCCTTCAGTAGAAAATTTCAGAAATTGATCATGAATTCTCTCTGCCAGAAATTGACTGTAGTTGAAAATGAGTGTTGGTTTAACACCTGATGAAAATACTGATAAAAATGCTAGAATTACCCCGTCAACCCACTAATCACTAGGGTAACCTAATAGACATAAAACCATAGAGATGACTTGCCTAGAAATTTATGGAAATATTGAAGAAGCGTAGGGAAAATTGGTTCTTGGTAACTCAGAGTTCTCACGTAAAAATGATTTAAAGATCTTGGCTCTTTGAGGGAATGTGAGTTTCTAATAGATATCCATAAGAGAGTCTATAGAAAAAGGATACAGAGGGGTTGAGGGTTGAACCTGAAGGATTGGACACATCAACTCAGGAGTGACACTAAACGAGACTTCATTATTTTGGGCAATTACAACCCTCCGACTAGGTAAATACATTAAATGACACCAGGTGACAAATTCCAGGAAGAAATGGGTCTGAGGAAAGATCAATTAAGGTAGGAAGGATTCCCATATGTTCATTTCATCACTATCATCTAAGAATTTATGATTTTCCCAGTTGTGGAGTTCATAAAGAATGAAGTCGCACTGGGTTTCAAAGATTTTGTATTTATTGTCAACTAAGGGAAATTCATATAAATTCGCTAAACGAGGCAACATGGGGATTTATACCACTAGTTTAGACTTTCCTTTGGATGATGACATGTTGAACTATGAATTTGCAGATAGGTGTATTGAATTACTGGGAACTCGTGATAACTAGTGTAGCAAATTCTCGTGTGTTGGTAAAATCCGATTATGCATGCGCCACTGCAAGAGAATAGGGGGAAAGGAATGTGGAGCGTAGCAGAATGTTTTAAAGGGATTGGGAGAATTAACCAATTTTTGCGCATCTAGTTAATGCACTAGACGTTGGCGAGAAGAATTTATTTGTTATAACATAAATTAGCTATAGGTGGGAATTTTTGTTATTCATAATGGTTATTTGATGTGGAAAAATGAGGGTATGACATGTGAGGTGTGAGGAGGTATGAAAATGACGATGGGAGTGGAGCATATAAGTGAGTGGTTTTTTTTTGGGAGGGGGCTGAAATGGTTGTGGAGGGGCCACATAGCCATGGGTAGAATGCGCAAAGAAACTTTTCAGACCCCCCACCCCCCTTGGTTAAACATCGAAAGCACGAGGCGGGTTTGAAGTTCATCCCCCCCCCTTGATCTGGGTGGGGATAATATTAGCCTTTGATTGTTTCTCGGGCTTTATCAAAAGTCGACAAAACATCAAGTCACTTTATTTTTTTTAACAATCTATTAATTAATCATTGATTAATTAACATAATAACAAATTAAATGATAATGCAGATATAATGCGGCAACATTTAAACAAGCTTGCCTATACTTTGGGATTTGATTTTATTTTTTTCATATATATATATATATATATATATATATATATATGAAATCCCGATTTCTTTTCTTTTATTTCACTTTTTCTATTTCTCTTTTATTTTTCTATATTTCTTTTCTTTTTGTATTTTCAACATAAGGAAAGTGGAAAACACATTGTTGGCATTATGATACAGGTGTTGTCCTTGATGGAAACTCACTCAAATGAAAGTTCACAGTGCAGCAGGTCAACAACAAAGAATTACAGATCAGAGGTGTTGTCCTTGACGACAACTCACTCAGATGACAGTTCATAGTGCAGCAGGTCAACAGCAAAGGATTATAGATCATATTCCAAAGAATGAAGAAAGAGAGGTATACACTGGTTCACTTTGTCCAAGGAGCATATACACATGGGTTAATAGAACAAAAGTAGTGTAAAATGTATACACGCACTTTCACAGGAGGAAAAGCACGTACATGTTGGAAAACCAAGTTTTTGGTCCAAGGTATTTTGATCGAAGGTATTGATCCAAGGTATTTGGTATGAGATATTTGGTCCAAGATATTGACCCTAGGTATTTGGTCCAAGGTATTGGTCCTAAGTGGTTTTGGACCGAGGTATTGAGAAAGGCCTAAGAGTATATAAGGAGAAGAATATCATTAGGCCAATGTGCAAGCAATAAGATTCTAAGAAACAATTCTATCTAAAGTATATTTTATGTTGCAGGGTTGTGTTTGGGACTGGATCTGAAATATTCATGTGCCCCTTGAGTTCAATATTGGATCAGGAATCATGAGACTTGAAATAACTTATTCTTGAATGATTTGATATTGGTTGAGATTAGATCTGATGTTTTGTGCCTATTCTATTTGTTATCTATCATGATCTAGGTTTGTCTGAAGTCTGGAATTACAACAATTTTTTGAGTTAATATTCACAGATATGTACACAGGTTCATCTCGGCCAAAGAGCATGTACACACAAGTTCAGTTCTTTCAAGTAGTGTATACAAAAGAAAAGCTTCTTTTCAGATCTGACTAATCTATCTGACCAAATTCTGTTGTTTTACTACTATCTATCAATGAAGTCTTCTTAGATCTGAATGTAAAAATGAATGCATAAGGAGGCTGAAATTTGATTGATTGATTGTATAAGTGAGAAGAAGTGACCTCTGTCCCTTCCTATGTAAATCTATGTAGATATTCAGTATATTGATGGTTGGTATAGACTTGATTCAAAATTTTATGTTTGCAGTAGTTGTGAAGGTATACGTATGTTTAATTCATAGAAGTAGCGTATACACGTAGGTTGGGTTCAGCTAAGTAGCGTATACAATCTAATGCATGATTTTTGAGGTTACAGCTAGTTCTGCATGATGATGCAGGGTTCTAGGTTCAGTACAGTGTTCTGGTGTCAGTGACCTAATTTTTTTGATCAACTGAATATTGGTTGATGTAGTTTAAGTTTAAAATCTTTGATGGATCTAGTGTGAAAATTTGATGAAACGTGGCCTTCAGATTATGGTGTTGTGATCTAGGAGTATCCAGTCTGAAAATTCATGAAACGTGATCCCTGGTAGAAGAGTGGAGTTTTCTGTAGGCTAGCACCTACGTACTAGTAAACATATTGGCTAGTATAAGAGCTAGGGGGTTGTATCTCCCTTCCAGTAGAAGTTGTAGAATGAGAGAAGGTTGTAACCTTCTGCAGGTAGAAGCCTACACACTGGTATGAGTCTACACCATTACAAGATTGTAAACAAATTTTCTTATTATTAAAAAAGGACAGAGACAACAGTAGCAGGTGGTTTTTACCCACATTGGGTTTCCACCTTAAATCTTGGTGTTCATGTGTTTTGCTTATGTGTGATGATTTATTTTTCTTTTACTCCACTATCTAATAAAACTCTGATATACTGGTTTAAGCTCAAGACATGATAAATTTTCTAAATCACAAGTTCTCTGCATATACGTTGGTTTCTTTAAGCACAGTCGTGTTTACAGGCTAGTTCACTTCATTGAAGTAGTGTATATAAATCTATTTGGGAAATAAAATTACTGATTTGATAATACTGATTCAACCCCCTCTCAGTATTATTTCCAACAATTGGTATCGGAGTGGGTCCTTCAGAAGAAGCTTGATCACTTGAAGGGAGATCCATCAACATGAATAATAAAGAAAGCATGGGATCCATCAGATCACTAATCTTCGATGGGAGAAACTTTGTTTATTGGAAAATAAGAACCGCAACCTATCTACAATTGCTTGGAACAGATGTCTGGGAAATCGTGGAAGGAGGATATACATTTCCAACAACAATTCCTACAGATGTGGTAGGTAATAAGCAATATGAAACCAATGCCGAAGTTGTCAATACTTTATTGGGAAGTCTGTCACAATCAGAGTTTGTCAAAGTCATGCAGCTCAAATCAACAAAAGAAATATGGGACAAAATCATTCTGAGCTACGAAGGAGACTCTCAGGTAAAACGTGCTAAGCTTCAAACTCTTATAATTCAGTATGAAAATCTTAAGATGCATAGTGATGAATGTATATCTAGTTACATCTAACGTGTAGATGAGGTTGTTAATTGTATGAAGAATCTGGGTGAAGAAATAAAGGAATTTACCTTAGTTCAGAAAGTTTTGAGATCCTTGTCTACTAAATTTGAATCCAAAATGTCTGCCATAGAAGAAAAACAAGATCTACAGAATATCACTATGACACAGCTTCACGGAATCTTAACTGCCTTCAAGATGAGAAAAGGAGGACCATCGGATATGAGAGAAGCCACATTTAAAGCTTCAGCAAAAGGAAAGGAAGAACACAATGAATCAGGACATATTTCAGAAGAAGAAGCTGAGGTAAACTTTGTTAAGAAGCTTCAACGGGGTTTTGGAAGGTTTAGAGGTAAGCTACCCTTCAAATGCTTTACTTGTGGTAGAGTCGGTCATTATGCCGCTAGATGTCATAAAGATAAATATGAAAAAGGAAAGGAATATGCAAAAGGGAATAGAAAACAAGTTGTGAATAAAAGGACTTACTGTACTCATGAAGATAGTGATGGTTTATCTAATAGTGATGAAAATGAAACTGGACAAGATTACGGACTTCTCATGGCTTATGATAGTAGTGATTTTTGGGATGCTTTGGAAGAGGAATACCTTCATGAAGAAATATCTAAACTCAAAATCTATTTGGAAGAAAAGAATATGATTATAGATACCTTGACATACCAACTTGCTGAAAATAAAAAAACACAATGAGAAACTAGAATGTGAAATTGTGGGTCTAAGAAAGGATCTTGAGAAAATGAAATCTCTCAATCTTATATTTGCTAAAGGATCAGAAACTTTAAATGAAATTATCAAAGTTCAACGTTCTCCTTTGATAAAGACAAGTCTTCAATATACTGAAGAAGCATCTCAATCACAGAAGCTGTCAACCTCCATCAAAAGCTATCTTGATGCAACAAAGACCAGTGAACTGTATGACAATCATCAACAAAGGCATAAAGTAGATCACCAGGTAAATCATACTCAATTCAATCCAAGGATGAATAGAAGCCACAACCAACCTCAGGCAAATCATACTCAATTTGTTCCAAAGATGAATATCAATAGAAACTACAATCACAAGGTTAATAGATTCGATAGTCGCAGGAAATTCTTTAAAGGGAAATGTTTTTCATGTCATAATTTTGGGCACAAAGCTGCTCAATGCGTTGCTTACAAAACCATCATGACTAGAGAAGCATGAAATCAAAGGAATGTAACAGGGATCAAGAGAAGTTCCTATAATTTTTCTCCTCTTGAAAATGAAATAGAATGCTCAATCTGTAACAAATTTGGTCATGAAGAATCTGAATACATGAGCAAATTTCAGCAAACATCTCAAAACGAGCAAATGCCATTAAATACCAAGATATAAAGAAGGAAAGAATCTCAAACAAAAAGATGTGGTATAGCCTTGTATGCAGAAGGACAAGAAAATCAGTGGTACATTGACATTGGATGCTCAAAACACATGACAGGTGACAAAGAAAAACTTCACTCATATAATGCCTTAGAAAAGGAAAAGAATGTCTCATTCAAAAATGACACTTCTGCTATCATAAAAGGTAAAGGCTCTCTTTTCTTGAAAGAAAAGGTTAAAGTTGGAAATGTTATGTATGTATACGGTTTAAAGCATAACCTATTGAGTGTCAGTCAAATGTGTGATCAAGGAAATGAAGTGGTGTTTCGCTCAAATGGATGTGTTGTTCATGAGCTTGATACAAGAGAGACCATGATCAAAGGTACAAGAATTCAAAACAACTTATACATACTCAAGGGAGGACAACAACACTGCTATCTAAGAAAAATGATGAAAACTGGTTGTGGCATACAATATTGGGACATCTAAGCTTTTCTCAAATAAGAAAAGCATGCAGACTCAAGGCTATTTGTGATCTTCCAGATATCAACATCCCAAAAAATACAATATGCAAACCATGTCAAATCGGTAAGCAAACCAGAGTCCACTTCATGGAAAGAGAAGGGTCAGCTAGTAAGCCTCTTGAACTTGTCCATACTAATTTATGTCGACCATCAAGGAAAAAGTAACCTCGTGGAGAAGAATACTTTGTTTTGTTCATTGATCATTTTTCTAGAATGTGTTGGATAGGTCTTCTAAAGCATAAAGATGAAGCATTTGAAAAGTTCCAAGCCTTCAAGGCTTTGGTTGAAAATGAATCAGATCGAAAATTCAAATGCCTTAGATCTGATTGAGGAGGGGAATTTACATCGAATGAATTCTTTGACTTTTGTGAACAACATGGAATAAAAAGGTAATTCTGCACCGCAAGGACACCTCAACAAAATGGTGTGGTAGAAAGAATGAACAGAACAATTCAACAAATGGCTCAAGCTATGTAGATGAATCTGGAACTCCTGCAACCTTCTGGGGTGAAGCTGCATTTGTTGTCGTAACTATTCTCAACAAAGCAAATGTGCAGGTAAATAACACTCAAACTCCACATGAACATTGGTATGGCAAGACTCCTACTGTAAAATACTTTAAAGTTTTTGGAAGCAAATGTTTTATCAAAAGGACTGATGAAAAACTTGGTATGTTTGAACCTAGAGCAGATGAAGGTATTCTTCTTGGTTATTCTTCCAGAAGTAAAGGATATAAATGTTATAATAAAAGACTTTGGAAAATTTTTGAAAGCATTGATGTTGTAGTTGATGAAGTATGAAAAAATCCAAAACAGATAAAATCAACCGAAGATTATGACAATGAAGAAGATGTGGAATATTTTCCCACATCAAATCAAAATGATATTGAAGAAGAAACCAATGAAGCACCAGAAGAAGAGATAATGGTAGAAGAAAAGACTCCATCCAGGTATGTTCAGAAAAATCATCCAGAAACTCAAATATTAGGGGAAAAAGAGGCAGGTGTATAGACAAGAATAACTATTATAGGGACCTCAAGCTATCTAGCATTACTATCCTCCACCGAATCTCAAAATGTAAATGAAGCATGCAAAGCTGAATGTTGCATCAAGGCCATGGATGAAGAAATTGAGAAAATTGAAAAGAATGATACTTGGGAATTAGTTCCTAGACCTCATGATAAAAATATTATAAGAACTAAATGGATATTAAAAAACAAGGTGAATGAAAATGGAGAAGTCATTAGAAACAAGGCCAGACTTGTTTGTAAAAGGTATGCTCAACAAGAAGGTATATATTTTGAAGAAACCTTTGCACCTATTGCCAAACTTGAAGCCATAACAATGTTTCTTGCTCTTTCTAGCTTTCAAAAATTCAAAGTATACCAAATGGATGTAAAATCAGCCTTCTTTAATGGAGATTTAGAAGAAGTTTATATTGAACAGCCAGAAGGATTCATTCTTGGAAATGATGCAAAACTTGTATGCTGACCCAAAAAGGATCTCTATGGTCTGAAATACACTCCAAGGGCCTGATATTACTACCTTGAAAAATATCTACACCAACAAGGTTTTGAAAAAGGTTCTGCAAAAAGAAATCTATATACAAAGATTGAAACTGATAAATTGCTAATTATTATTGTTTATGTTGATGATATCATTTTTGGTAGCAATGAAGAATCCATGAGTTAGAATTTTGCTTTAGTAATGCAGCAAGAATTTGAAATTTCCTTGCTTGGTGAACTTACCTATTTTCTTGGTCTACAAGTTCAACAAACTAAAGATGGTATTTTTCTCTCACAAACCAAATATCTAAAATAGATCTTGAAAAGGTATGGAATGGAAGATTCTAAACTTGTATGTACCCCAATGGTAATAGGATGTAGTCTTAGCTCAAATGATGAATCAACGGTAGTATATCAACAATCTTATAGATCCATGATCGGTAGTCTACTTTATCTAACAGGTACCCGGCCTTGTTAGTGTCATTATTTTCATCCCTACATCAGTGATCAAATTCTCTTGTTACATTTCATGTTAGGTGTCTCACTTGATCAGCTGCATTCCATTAGGGTCATGGATCATCTGATGGTAGTGGCATATTATACATTTTCGCTCATGTTCTTTACCTGCAAGCCCATTTTCATACATATAGATCATCTGCAGTCATCTTTTGTCTTTAAAATCTAAAAAAGTCATTTTTAGGGTTTTAGGTATCATTCGGTCTAGGGTTTCGTCATTAAGGTCTTGTCAACACTCAATAATGGTCAGCAGGCACATGAGGAGGTCAAATAAAGTCTTAGTAATAATAATTTCAATAATTACATGCTCAGTGGTTGATTTTTCCTCAAAACCTTGTTTTGAGGAAAAACAGAGTTTTTATGTTTTCATGTACAAATTTGATGTAATTTCATTTTTTTCCATATGTAATAATTTCATAGATAGCCCTGGTCACCTTGCCAAGCCTCTACAACTTCACCACCTGAAAAAGAAACAAAAAGTCAAAGAATTCAGTCCATCAAAGGCAAAAGTAAAGCAAATTGCCAAAACAAAGTTTTAAAAGAAAGTGAAATGAGCAAACATTAGCAAAGTGGGTTTTCTTGAATAAAAAATTAAAGCCAAGGCTAGATCAAGTTTTTCAAATCAAAGGAGGGTCATTTGTGTCCACAAGTGAAGAAAGCAAGTGCATTTCCATTTTTAAAATCCAAGAGAGCGATTTTGTGTTTGAAGGGTGAAAATCGGTGGTGCGGCGCACGTGGGTTAGAGTGTGAAGCACAGAGCCAACATAGTGCACCGGGCAGCAATTTACAGTGTAATTTTACAAGGGGCGCGACGAACCGAGGCAACGCGACACACCTATGAGGTGGCGCAGTGCACCGGACTATAAGGCCCGAAATCGCTCACAGCTACCTCCAAACTCTCAAAATTGCTAAATTCTCCATTGTCCAAGTAAGTTGATGTTCCCTCATGGCCAATGAATGAGTTTGTCTCAGTTTTCTTGGTGATTTAATAGGGAAATATTGAAACCCTAGTTCCTTGTAGTTTGATAAAAAAGAAAACATTGCATAGGGTTTACATATTGCATTTTTTGTTGCTAAATCCCACTCCTATCATTTTCACTCCCTCACTCCCTCACTTCATTTTCTCCTCTCTTTTCATTTATATTTACCCATTCCATATTCCACATATCCCTAAACTACTAACCCTAAATTCCTAATCCCACTATCCCAAACCCTAGTCAAATATCCCCAAACCCTAATTGCTATCCCAAACCCTAAATATCATCCCCTAAACCCTTCTATTCCCTAAAGAACCTATCAAAAACATTCCCAAACCCCTCATACACATTCCTTTGACAGTCCCTCATAAATTCATATCTTTGGGTGCAAAAACCTATTGACAGCATAAAATCTCTTCATACTCATCTAAGAAAACTCAAACATTGGCAAACATGGAGTTAGATTCTTCCTATGACAGAAATGAGGAAACAATCAGTGACTCTTCTAGAGAGATTCATGCACAAAGGAGGCCCCATAAGAGTAGAAAACATAACTGAGAGGAGACTACTTCACTTGCCGAGTTGTTGGCCTGTCCTCTTGCTGTCACATGCTTCCAATATCCATCCTGTTATCAATTTTGTGAGATGGTGGAAAGAGTCAAATACCACCATGAGCTGGCCAGATTGTTTGTGCTTCATCTTCACGATGGCCAAGTCAATTTGGCAGGTGTGACATTCACCTTGACACCTGAGACTATTGCTCAAGCAACCGGTATTCCAAATGTAGGTGAGAAGTGGAATAAGGGACAACTGGCAGACATAGATCATTATGAGCCTTACATCAAGGTTGGTTTTCAGATACATGTCAGGAGAGGGAGATTCCATTCAAGTACCTATAGGACACATATGCTCCCTTGATGAAACTCATAATTAAATATTTCACCTGTGAGGGCATATTTTCTCGTCTGTAAACCTATCATATCAAATTTTTGATGCACTTTACTAGGGTGAGGATGATGAACCTCCCCTATTTCATCTGCCGGAATATTGAGAAGATGACCACCTTAGTGCAAAGGAAGCCTCCTCATCAGCAGTATAACAACATCTATCACTTTGCACTAATCAAAATTGTGGTTTTGCATCAGATTGGTTTACTGAATGTTTCATGGGAGGATTTCATCTCACATGAGGTATTTACAGGTCCTCAAGTGCCCCCATCAGTTTTTCATGAGGCAGGAGAGCCCTCTCATCAGTGAGATGTTCATGAGACACAAACAACTAGTGTGCTAGTGTTTGTCACAGACCAAAAGGGCACTAGAAGATTGTTTGCAGCAGTGAAATGAGTACTATCTCCACCTGGGGTGGAAGCGGTCTCATTTCCTCCATCAACAAAGCAGGTACAGGACAAGGGTAAGAAGTCGTTGTATGATGAGGGACCTTCAGGAGGTCAAGAGGGAGATTTCATTCTTATTTAGGATGATGGCACTGATTTGAGCTCAAAACTCAAAGAGATAACTCAGGAGCAACAAGATGACATTCATCATTTGTCCCTCAACCTAAAAAGAGCCAAATGGCTAATAAATTATTTGGAGTAGAGGAACAAACAGCTTTAGGATCAGCAAATCATCATGGAGCTCAAAAACATAAAGGCAAACTGGCAAGTTGCCAAGAGGAGGAAGATCAAGTTGACAACACTTGAAAAAGAAATTCAAGTTGATCATGAATCTTGGCTTGAGAGGACCAATTTGCACTTGGAGAGGATTCTAAATAAGGCCAATAGAGATACAAAGATGTTGAGGCACATGGCATACCACTACTTGGCGAGAAAAAAGGTGTGCAAAGCAAGAATCAGGATTTTGAAGGCCAAGTTGAAGAAAGCCAAGAGGAAGAGAAAAGAGCAAGATAGACTCCAGATCTTGGCTGAGGCTTCCTTAGCCCAACATAACACTTGATGAGGAACATTCAGCCCAAATTTCAAGAAATTTGGGAAGCTTATTTAAATTTTGAATTTTTGGCCTAAAAAATAGGTTTTTCTGCCTAGTGCGTCGCACCACTTGGAACGAGCTTTTGCTAGATACCTCCTTTTGATGAAAACTCAAAATTTTTGGATTTATCATGGAAAAATATGAATGCCCTCACATGGCCAAGAAATTCTGACGGGTTTTGAGCTTCCAAAAAGGTAAAAAAACACCTCATAAATGACCTTTTTGCCCCTCTTTGTACACACAAGAAGCAGTGTAGGGAAAACTCATTTTTGGAGGGGAAAATGGAGACCAAATTCAGAAATTCCACTTGTTCTGGAAGGTATACAGGTAGAACTTTCCAACAAGCCCACTTGGAGAAAACTTGGTGCATGGAAAGGCATCCAAAAGTAGCTCCAAAGTAGCACGGCCCACATGGACAAGAGCGCGGCGCACAGGATAAAATTTTCTCATTTTGGCCAAAAAAACTTTGTTTTTTGGCTAGTTTCTTCACAGTTTGACTTTTATCTTTCTAATAGTCAAAATCATGATATAATTTAATGTGAATTGATGGATTTTGATGTAATTATGCTAAATTTTCACTCATATAGGTAAATCATCATAAAAAGGTAGTTTGCAACTGAATGAATTAGTTTCCTAGGTTTTAGAGGCAAGTTGTTCCATTGCCTACTTTTTAGTTCTTAGTTTAGATCTTGTTGAAACATATCCTAAACTCATGAATTCGACCCCTAAATCCTAGCATGAGTTGTTGATGCCTATATCTAGTAGTTTTTCAGTCATTTTTAAAGGTTGGACTCTTGTGAATGCTTTGAGCAAATGTATTATACGTTCATTTCTGCAGTTTGGCAAAGGAATAGACTAGGGTTTGCAACACTTTGTGGGAATCTTGTGGAAACTGGATTTGGTACTGTTTTCCTTCTGTAATTGCAAATTTACATGTGTTTATGTATGCCATCATCTCTCTCTATTCATCTTAACTAAATGAAACAAGGATAAAGGTAGAATTAATTAATGTTGCAGTGCTATACCTAGGGTTTGTTTAGTTATTTATGTTTTCAGCTGTCTAAAGAGGATCCCTGAGACTTTCGTGCCCTCTCCAACTCCTCACCAGTCTTAAAGCTCTGTATCTCACTCAATTTGAAGTACTAAGCCATTTGCCTACCTCGCCCCATAGAGATCTCTGCAAGACTGTGTCCATTCCTCGGACCCAAATCTACCTTTCACATTTGAGCTAGAAAACCAACATTAAATTCAATCAAACTCATTTGAGAATATACCTAGCCTAAAATAAGTCTTTACATCAGTCATATCAAACCTCATTGATCATATCTTCCTGAGATCAACAAGGAGAGAGCCCTCTCCCGACCTGGTAGGGCTAGCTACCAGGTTAAGCGTGGTTTGATGTTACCCTAGATCCTGCTTGTCTCAGCCTGAGGTAGATTTAGGCCCTAACATATTGGAGACTCCATTGGGGAAGAAATTTTATTATCATTGTTTTTCTTTATAGACTACAGATGGAGCCTGAAGTTAGTTAGGTAGCCTTCAAAACACTCTTGCTTTGCATTAGCGAAAGTACATGAATGCTGCTTCAGTCAATCTCCTGTGTAGTTTATAAATTGAACATCTAATCTAAATGATTACCCCAAGATCATTAAGAAATTCTAGACTTTGGATGATGAGTTTAGAATTTGATAGGCTAAACAATTTTATTTTTTCCGTTTGATTTTTAGGATTAATTCAACACACTAGCTTCTAGACGATACACCAGAGCCAATCCTAATCCCGATCCTCCTCCTGTGTATGAAAACCCAAATCTCATCCCAAGAATTCTCCGACAAGAAAGTTCTATGATTCCTATGTTCAAATATCATTCGTGTCCCATTGCTTTTGAATATCTTGAAGATCTTGAATTTAATGAACGTTTTGATTTGTCGTTGTTTGAGATTAAATCTGAAAGTGTTGTTGGTTCTACTACCTTAAATCCGAAGTTTGTCAAAGATCTTGAAACTGAAAGGGAAAATAGATCAATTGATAGTTATATCCTGAATCTTCAAAATTCCATTGTGGCTTCGAATATTCCTGAGTTCTTAGAATCCACATCAGCAACTCTTGGTTCATCCGCAATTGCATCTGGTTCAGAAAATCCCACCGAACCTCCTTCCATTCCCACCATTCCCATGCAGCCCACTATATCAGATTAGAAACCTCCTGTCTCTTCTCCCCAATTAACCCTATCAACACCTCAAACATCTCGTATTTAATCTCCTCCTTCAACACCTCATACACCAATTACATTGTCAACTGCTATCATTGTTCCGACTCCTCCTACATCCCTAAGGCCAGTTGTAAATCCACCTAGAGCAATGGCTGCTTGATATGCACCCGTTGTGTTGCCTCAAAACTTGGATACCATGCCTGCTGACTACCAAAGCAAGATCCCATTGTTTGATGGCACTCCTCAAAGCAACATAGCTCAGCAACATGTGGATAGAATGACTGATTTCTTTGACCTTCATGAGATTGATGCTGAAAATGTGACTATGAGATTATTTGTGCAAACTTTTGGAGGTGAAGTTTCGAAGTGGTTCAGAGCTTTGCCGACTGTGAGTATCACTACACTAACCAATATTTAGAGATAGTTCTTGGATCGATGGGAGGTAAAGAAAACCCCTCTTTAAATTCTTTCCGAATATGATAACATTAAGAGGAATGTTGGTGATAGTGTCCAAGATTATTCTGTCAGATTCAACACTGTTTACAATGCAATTCCTACTGATATAAAGCCACCTATGGGCTTGGCTTTGATTAAATTTCCTGATGGCTTCGATCCTGACATGGCATATCAATTGAGGGAAAGAGATCTAGCTACATTGGAGGACATGTAGAAAATTGCAGTCAGCGTTGAGGCAAATCTGCTTGCCAAGAGAGCTAGAGCAAAGGCTGAAAAGAAGGTGACCATAAAAGAGGAAGCTTCTTCCTCCGATCATTTGCTTCGCAAGATCGAGAAGATGTTTGATAGGCTCACAATTGCTGATAAGCCTAAAGCACAAGTCAGAAATCCAAACTTTCGTGGTTAGCAACAACCACAATTCAGAATCAAGAAACGAGAACAAAGAGCCCAAGGCCAAGTGGCACAACAACAAGTGAAGACACCCCTACAGCAGAATTTTGTACATGGTCCAGAATAAAATGATGACGAGAACATAATTGGTGAGGAGAATCATTTATTTACACCTAATGATCTGTTGGCATTTTGGCACAAGTGTGGTGTTATGATACAGGTGTTGTCCTTGATGGCAACTTTCTTTGATGACAGATCTCCGTTCAGACTACAGAATGAAGAGAAATCTCATATACGCAGGTTAATTAAGTCCAAGTTGCGTATACACGCTGGTGATCTGCATACTAAGTCGCGTATACGCAGGAGAGCTATATACGAAGGCGCGTATACACGCAGATGCATGAACAGAAAAGGGCGTATATGTCGGGAAGCTTCCTTTTGGTCCGTGGTAGTTAGTCCTCGGTACTTGAGCCTATGTCTTTGGACCAAAGTATCTCGACAGACGTGTTGATCCCTAGTTTTTAAGTTGATGGTATTGGATCTCTATGGTTTTGGCTCTTGGTATTGAGCAAGGCCTAAGGCTATATAAGGAGAAGAAGATCATTAGGCAAGGACATCTTTTGAAAAGGCTTGAATATCTGAAAAGGAAAGAGATCTGGTATGCAGGTTCTGGGTTGCTTGATCTAAGCTAAGGAGAGATCACTTCGGTTGATGGAAGACTAGATCTAAGGATAGATCGGGATCTAATGATTTGAAATGCACTATTATGATATGGTTGATTATGCGTATTTCTAGATCTGCATACTAACGCAATGTTATGTTTTGGGTCTAACTGATGTCTGGTACAGCTGCAAGTTGAGAGAATTTATTTTTAGATCTGTACGCAGGTTGTCTTCGGTAAAAGCGCGTGTATACGCGGGTTGCTCTCATTGAAGTAGCGTATATCTTTTGAAGCTTGATTTTTGGGTTTACAGTTGGATCTGACTGTTATTGCAGAGTTCTGTAGTCTGCTCTGTGTTCTGGTAACTGGTGATTGACAGGGTTTCAGTGGTTCAGTAATTCAAAGATTGATGATGCTAGTATTGGTTGTTCTGTTGTGAAAGTTGAATGAATTGTGGTCTTCAGATTGTAATGTTGTGCTTCAGGAATATCCAGTCTGAAAATGTATGAAAGGTGGTACCTGAAAGAAAGAAGATTGTAGGCCAGCGCCTACAAGAGAAAAGGGGGTTGGAGCTCCCTTCCAAGGAATTTTGGAGAACGAGAGAAGGTTGTAGCCTTCTGCAGGTTGTAGCCTGCGTACTGGTATAAGGCTGCACCAGTACAAAAAGATTGTAAACTGAAGTTTCATATTAAAGAAAGATAGAGACGACTTGCAGCAGGTGGTTTTCACCCACATTGGGTTTCCACCTTATATCATGGTGTTCATGTGTGTGGTTTTTGTGTGATCTGTTCTACTGCATCTGTTTACTCTTAATATGGTGAATAATGTCCTTATGCACTTAACTGAAGATAAACTAACTGAATTATAAAATTTCTGGTTATACGCTGTTTTCTTTAGACACAGTTGCGTGTACACGCTGGTTCACTTAACGAAAGCAGCGTATATGTTTCTGAGCATTGAAATTTTTTTATAGTTCTGATAATACTGATTCACCCCCCCTCTCAGTATTATTTCCAACAATTGGTATCAGAGCAGGTCCTTCAGAGAAGCTTGACCGCTTGAAGGTAGATCGTTCATCATGAGCAACTACGAGAAAGAAGCATCAATCAGGCCACCGGTTTTTGATGGGACAAACTTCAATTATTGGAAGGTAAGAGTTACTGCCTATCTTCAATCTCTTGGTACAGAAGTTTGGAACATCGTAGAGACAGGCTACACTTTTCCTTGAGCTACTCCTACAGATGCAGCCGAGAAAAAGAAATATGAAACAAATGCGAAAGCAGTCAATACTCTATTGGGATGCATCTCTCAATCAGAATTCATGAAGGTAATTCACTATAAATCTGCAAAAGAAATATGGGATAAAATGGTCACGAGCTATGAAGGAGACGATCAGGTAAAGCGTGCTAAACTTCAAACTCTCAGGATTAAGTATGAGACTTTCAGAATGTATAATGATGAAAGTGTGGCTAACTACTTCCTTAGGGTAGATGAGATTGTCAATTGTATGCAAAACTTGGGTGAAGAAATAAAAGAGGCTATTGTGGTTGAAAAGGTTCTAAGATCTTTGTCCCCCAAGTTTGAATCTAAAGTGTCTGCCATAGAAGAAAAGGAAAATTTGCAAATTCTTACTATGTCTCAGCTTCACGGAATTCTAACCGCTTATGAAATGAGAAAGGGAGGTCCATCAGACAGAAGAGAAGCTACCTTCAAGGCTTCAGGCAAAGAAGATTATTATGAAGCAAGTCACCTGCCAGAAGATGAAGAAGAGGAATCAAATTTTGTCAGAAATCTTCAAAGGGGTTCTGGAAGGTTCAGAGGTAAGTTACCTTTTAAATGCTTTGCTTGTGGAAGAGTAGGTCATTATGCTGCCAAATGTCCTCACAAAGATAAGAATGACAAGGGAAAGGAACCTGTTAAATGGAACAAGAAACAATATGAAAAGAAGAAAAGCTATTACACTCATGAAGATAGTGATGGACTTTCAAATAGTGATGAAGATGAACAAGGTAATAGATATAAACTTTTAATGGCTTTTGAAGATGATGACTACATGGATGCTATAGATGTAGAAGGCTTTTATGAAGAAATGAAAGATCTCAAAGTTTGTTTAGAAGAGAAGAGTGCTATTATTGATTCTCTACAATGTCAACTAGCTGAAAAGGAAAAACATCTTGAAAAATTGGAATGTGAGATTGTTTGTCTTAGAAAGGAGATTGAGAAAACCAAAGCAATTAATCTTAAGTTTGTTAAAGGATCTGAAACCTTGGATGAGATTATCAATGTGCAGCGATCTCCTCTGATCAAGACAGGTCTTGGATATAATGGAGAAACATCTCAAGCATCTACCTCTAAAAGTTATCTTGATGCAGCAAGGAGAAGCGAGCAAAGGCCAAATAAAAGTCAGCAGGTGAATCAGGGACAGTTTACCTCAAGAACAAATAAAGACCATCAAGAAATTCGGGGACAAATTGCCTTAAGGACAAACATAAGCTACAATCAGCCACAGGTAAAATCTTCCCAATTTGCTCCAAGAATGAATAGAAGCTACAATCGGTTGGATGATAAATCTGATTATCGCAGAAGTTTCTTTAATGGCCAATGCTTTTCTTGCCATAACTTCGGTCACAAAGCAGCTCAATGTGTTGCCTACAAAACAATCATGACTAGAGAAGCTCAAAAGCAAGGGAGAATGACTGGAACCATGAAAAGGACTTATAACAATTTTTCGGTTCTTGAAAATGAAGTTGAATGCTCTATTTGTAATAACTTTGGTCATGAAGACTCTGAATGCAGGAGCAGGTTCCGGAAGACAACTCAGAAGGAACAAACCTCAAATGTTAGAACATGGAGAATAAAAGAATCACAACCAGAAAGATGTGGGATAGCCTTTTATGCAGAAGGTCAAGAAAGTCTATGGTACATTGACAGCGGATGTTCGAAGCATATGACAGGGGACAAAGAAAAGCTTGAGTCATATACCGCATTAGAAAAGGGGAAGAAAGTTTCTTTTGGGAACGATATCTCTGCAGCCATAAAAGGAAAAGGTGTTGCTCCGTTGAAAGAGAAGGTCAAAGCAGGAAATGTTTTATATGTTGATGGATTGAAGCATAATCTTCTGAGTGTCAGTCAGATGTGCGATCAAGGAACTGAGGTAATATTTAGATCAAATGGATGTTGTGTTCGCGATCTTGATACAGGTAAAACAGTGATCAAAGGAAGAAGGACTCCAAATAATCTATATATCTTTGAGGAAAGACAACAATGCTACTTAAGCAAGGATGATGAACATTGGCTATGGCATCGGAGGTTGGGGCATCTAAGCTTTTCACAAATAAGGAAAGCATGCAAATATCAGGCAGTTCGTGGTCTTCCAGATATCAAAATTCCAGACAATACCATATGCAAATCTTGTCAGTTTGGAAAGAAAACCAGAACTAACTTTCCAGAGAAGGAAGGATCAGCTAGCATGCCTCTCGAGCTAGTCCATACAGATGTATGTGGTCCATTTAGGAAGAGGACACCTCGAGGAGAAGAATATCTGATATTATTCATTGATGATTTCTCCAGATTTGTTTGGTTAGGGCTCATGAAGCACAAAGATGAAGCATTCGAAAAATTCAAATCCTTCAAAGCCTTGGTTGAAAATGAATCAGGACACAAAATTAAGTGCCTCAGATCTGACAGAGGTGGGGAGTTTACCTCAAACGAATTTTTCGATTTCTGTGAAGAACATGGGATAAGAAGAGAATTCTCTACAGCTAGAACTCCTCAGCAAAATGGGGTTGTGGAAAGAATGAACAGAACAATCCAACAAATGGCTCATGCTATGCTTGATGAATCAGGTACTCCCGCAACCTTCTGGGGTGAAGCTGCACATGCTGCGGTTATTATTCTTAACAAAACAAATGTCCAAGTAAACAGCACTCAAACACCTCATGAGCTCTGGAGTGGTGAGACTCCTTTGGTGAGGCACTTCAAAATCTTTGGGAGCAAATGTTATATTAAGTGATGAGCAACTTGGCAAACTTGAACCAAGAGCAGATGAGGGCATTCTTCTTGGTTATTCTCCACATAGCAAAGCATACAAGTGCTACAATAAAAGACTTGGCAGAATTGTTGACAGCATTGATGTAGTGGTTGATGAGAAGGGATATATTCCTAGGCAAGTTCATCATGAAGACATTGAAGAAGATGAAGGCTACCCTCAAAGGCGGAATGATGAAGAAGAAGAACCTCAAGAAGAACCAGAGGAGCAGACAAGAATAGAAGAGAAGACTCCATCCAGATATGTTCAAAAGAATCATCCAGAATCTCAGATTGTGGGGCAGAAAGAAGCAGGAGTACAAACAAGAAGGACACTTGCAGAAGCTTCAAGCTATTTGGCATTACTCTCCACCACTGAACCACAAAATGTGAAAGAGGCATGCAAAGATGAATGTTGGGTCAAAGCAATGGATGAAGAACTTGAGCAGATCGAAAAGAACAACACTTGGGAATTAGTTCCTAGACCAAAAGATAAGAATGTAATAGGAACAAAATGGGTCTTCAAGAATAAATTGAATGAAAATGGAGAAGTAATTAGAAACAAGGCCAGACTTGTTTGTAAAGGGTATGCGCAGCAAGAAGGAATAGATTTTGAAGAGACCTTTGCTCCTGTGGCAAGACTTGAGGCCATCCGAATGTTCCTTGCTCTCTCAAGCTTTCAAAACTTCAAGGTATTTCAAATGGACGTGAAATCAGCCTTTCTGAATGGAGACTTAGAAGAAGAAGTATATATTGAGCAGCCAGATGGTTTCATTCTTGGGAATGATCCAAACCTTGTATGCAGATTGAAAAAGGCTCTCTATGGACTCAAACAAGCTCCAAGGGCTTGGTACTATCGGTTGGACAAATATCTTCACCAACAAGGTTTTTCAAAAGGATCAGCAGATAGCAATCTCTATATAAAAGTTGAAAATAACAAATTGCTAATTCTTGTTGTTTATGTAGATGATATTATGTTTGGCAGCAATGAAGAGACTATGAGTCAAAACTTTGCCTTGGTTATGCAGAAAGAATTCGAAATGTCACTACTTGGAGAATTGACATATTTTCTTGGATTGCAAATCCAACAAAATGAAGGAGGTATCTTCTTGTCTCAAACCAAATACCTCAAGCAGATCTTGAAGAAGTATGGCATGGAAGAGTCAAAGCCAGTATGTACACCCATGGTTACAGGATGCAGCCTCAGTACAAATGATGAATCAGCAGCAGTTCACCAACCCACTTATAGATCCATGATTGGGAGTTTGCTTTATTTGACAGGTACCCGACCAGATATTACACATGCAGTAGGAATTGTTGGAAGATTTCAAGCCAACCCAAAGGAAACTCATCTTCAGGCAGTCAAAAGAATCTTCAAGTATCTTCAAGGGACCCAAAACTATGGCTTATGGTATCCTAGAAATACAGATCTCACTCTTCATGCTTACACAGATGCAGATTGGGCTGGAAGTGTGGATGATAGGAAAAGCACAAGTGGTGGTGCTTTCTTCATGGGTTCCAGATTAGTATCTTGGTTCAGCAAGAAACAGAGTTCGATTGCCTTATCTACAGCTGAAGCAGAATATGTGGCTGCGGCATCTTGTTGCACACAACTTCTTTGGATGATGCAGACCTTGCAGGACTTTCAAATCACTTGCACTCCACCAGTCTCTATCTTATGTGATAATACAAGTGCAATCAGCATTTCAAAGAATCCAGTCATGCACTCAAAGACCAAGCACATACCAATCAAGTACCATTTTCTTCGGGAACAAGTGCTTGAGCAGAAGGTCAAGTTGGAGTATGTTCCTTCTAAGGAACAAGTTGCTGATATTCTCACAAAACCACTGCCCAGGGAAACTTTTGAATATCTCAGACAAAAGCTGGGAGTAGTTGATGCTTCATCCTGCTGTTAAAGCTTGTCTGTTCTACAGAAAAGTTGGTATACGCAAGTTACGTAAGGGATATCTGCGTATATACGCCGATTTATGCGGGGTAAGTCGCGTGTATGTTGTACGCTTGTTGCAGAAAGTATATCCGCGTACATACGCTGGTTTATGCAGGAGAAATCGCGTATATAGAGTTCTTAACAGCAAGGGCAAACTCTGGTTTGAAAAGGTCTGAGATGGGTATGTCAGAATTCTTCAGGCACAGTTTCAGGGAGTGCAGCAGGCACAGGTTCAGGGGGAGCAGCTTAAAAGTCTCATAAAGCATTGTTGGCATTTAGATGTTTTGGTTGTTGGTTTCAGGAGAAGGAGCTCAGAAAGAAATCCTGGTTGCTGATCTAAAAGATATCAGATGCTGCTGTTGACTTTCATAAGTCTTGGTCTAGATCTGTTGTCTATATGTCATATATCTCTTTTGTGATATCTCTTTTATGGTGTCAAGGTCATGTAACGGCCTATGTTGGTTTCCCCACTATGCCTGGGATGAATGATGTAATATAATTGGTTGTTTCTGATGTGTCCCCTCTTGGTAGGGAGTATGGATGTATGTATTGAGTCTTTTGGTGATAGGAAGGTCCCTTGTTGAAGAACATCTTTTGCAGATCTGGCCTACAGTCAGGGGGAGCATGATTCAGCATAGCCAAGCAGAGGTATCAGCATGTCCTCCGGGGGAGCACAACCCTTTGCCCTTGATGACAAAGGGGGAGAATGATTCTAAGGATCTGAAGGTTGCCATCAAGTCCAAAGGGGGAGATTGTTGGCATTTTGGCACAGGTGTGGTGTTATGATATAGGTGTTGTCCTTGATGGCAACTTTCTTTGATGACAGATCTTCGTTCAAACTACAGAATGAAGAGAAATCTCATATACGCAGGTTAATTAAGTCCAAGTTGCATATACACGCTGGTGATCTGCATACTAAGTCGTGTATACGTAGGAGAGCTATATACGAAGGCGCGTATACACGCAGATGCATGAACAGAAAAGGGCGTATATGTCGGGAAGCTTCCTTTTGATCTGTGGTAGTTAGTCCTCGGTACTTGAGCCTATGTCTTTGGACCAAAGTATCTCGACAGACGTGTTGATCCCTAGTTTTTAAGTTGATGGTATTGGATCTCTATGGTTTTGGCTCTTGGTATTGAGCAAGGCCTAAGGCTATATAAGGAGAAGAAGATCATTAGGCAAGGACATCTTTTGAAAAGGCTTGAATATCTGAAAAGGAAAGAGATCTGGTATGCAGGTTCTGGGTTGCTTGATCTAAGCTAAGGAGAGATCACTTCGGTTGATGGAAGACTAGATCTAAGGATAGATCGGGATCTAATGATTTGAAATGCACTATTATGATATGGTTGATTATGCGTATTTCTAGATCTGCATACTGACGCAATGTTATGTTCTGGGTCTAACTGATGTCTGGTACAGCTGCAAGTTGAGAGAATTTATTTTTAGATCTGTACGCAGGTTGTCTTCGGTAAAAGCGCGTGTATATGCGGGTTGCTCTGATTGAAGTAGCGTATATCTTTTGAAGCTTGATTTTTGGGTTTACAGTTGGATCTGACTGTTATTGCAGAGTTCTGTAGTCTGCTCTGTGTTCTGGTAACTGGTGATTGACAGGGTTTCAGTGGTTCAGTAATTCAAAGATTGATGATGCTAGTATTGGTTGTTCTGTTGTGAAAGTTGAATGAATTGTGGTCTTCAGATTGTAATGTTGTGCTTTAGGAATATCCAGTCTGAAAATGTATGAAAGGTGGTACCTGAAAGAAAGAAGATTGTAGGCCAGCACCTACAAGAGCAAAGGGTGTTGGAGCTCCCTTCCAAGGAAGTTTGGAGAATGAGAGAAGGTTGTAGCCTTCTGCAGGTTGTAGCCTGCGTACTGGTATAAGGCTGCACCAGTACAAAAAGATTGTAAACTAAAGTTTCATATTAAAGAAAGATAGAGACAACTTGCAGCAGGTGGTTTTCACCCACATTGGGTTTCCACCTTATATCATGGTGTTCATGTGTGTGGTTTTTGTGTGATCTGTTCTAATGCATCTGTTTACTCTTAATATGGTGAATAATGTCCTTATGCACTTAACTGAAGATAAACTAACTGAATTATAAGATTTTTGGTTATACGCCGTTTTCTTTAGACACAGTTGCGTGTACACGCTGGTTCACTTAACGAAAGCGGTGTATATGTTTCTGAGCATTGAAAAAGTTTTATAGTTCTGATAATACTGATTCACCCCCCCTCTCAGTATTATTTCCAACATGATCTACCCATTTATATCACCAAAGATGAAGAGTATTCAGAAAGCCCAGCTGTACAAAATGACGAAGATTTCATCTTGGCAAATGAGACAGTTCTTGAAGAAGAGTCTGATGAATATTAGAGGGGTTACATGAATGTTTTGATAGCCCAGCAGTGACAATATTCACTCAGGAGTAGAGAAGTTCCCATCAATCCAATTCAAAAGAGGAAGGAAGTGTCACCGCCAAAGAACGATTCCCCAATAGCGCAGAGAAAGGGAAAGGAGACAGTTGATCCTACCACCAACAAAACACAATCAATCAATGAAAGATCAAATCAGCTAATTGTATCAAAGGAGAAGACTGAAAAGAAGGATGCTCTAGTCAAAGAGGTATAGAAAACATCAGCCTTTAGCTTAGAAAATGAAATTGCTAAGTTAAAAGTCTTAATTCCTTTGATTGAATTAATGAAGAATAGCAGCTATAAAGGTCAGGTGTCTAAGATTTTGAATTTGGATCCATTATCTGATATGGTAAATGTGGAGGATGATCAACCTGAACTTATCTTCGGGCCAACACTAGAAGGTTAGTCTGAGGACAATGATGTAGCTCCTTTTTACATCAGCCTTAGATTGCAAGATTTTGTGTTGCACAGTGCGATGTTCAATTCAGGAGCCTCTCATAATCTCATTCCTAAAGCAATAATGGAAAAATTGGGTCTAGATATCACTCGCAAGTACCATGATCTATATTCCTTTGATTCTAGTAGGGTCAGGTGTATTAGGCTTATTAAAGATTTGGTTGTCACTTTAGATCAGATCTCGACGAAGAATGTTTTGATGGATGTGGTTGTGGCAGATATTCCTCCTAGATTTGGCATGCTTCTTTCCAAATCTTTGGGAGCAAAACTCAAAGGGACATTGTAGCTTGATTTCTCCTATGCTACTATTCCTGTGTTCGGTCAGTTGAGGAAATTATACCATGAGAAAAAGATGAAGTACATGATCACTACCAAGGAGAAACCTCTAAATCATCCAATCAACTATGTACACACTGATTTGGAATCTTTTGTTTTATATTCTGATACTTTTAATAATGTAAATAGTCAAGTAGTTGAAGTAGAAGATATTCCAGAAATCACTGAAAATTTCAGAGCTATACTAGATCAAGAAAGACGAATGATTGATAGTACTGCTGAGCAATCAGCTTTCCGACAACAGCAAAACATTGATGGACAACAAGCAAAAGAAGAAGATCAAACATAATTTCAACATTTGGAGGATGAATTCGGGTTGTGGAGCATGGATTTTGATGGTGCGGTAGGCAAAGAAGGTGGTGGAATTGGAATTTGGATACGCAGTCTTGCATTTCTTCCAAACAAAGTGCCAACTAATGTAAGGGTATGTTCGTATAAATTAGCTTTTGATTGTTCAAATAATGAGGCTGAATATGAAGCTTTAATTGCTGGTCTGAAAATCCTTCAGAAGTTAAATACTAAAATAATTTCAGTATATGGTGACCCTGAGTTAGTTATCAAGCAAGTGAAAGGTGAATACCAAGCTAAGCATCCTCACATGCGAGCTTACCGAAATGCAGTGTTAGATATTTTGAGATTGTTTCCAGAATACACTTTGACATGTGCCCCTCGTGTTCAAAATGTTATTGCAGATTCTCTTGCAACAACTACAAGTAATTTCAAAATTCCGATGAATTCAAACAATAAGTTTGAAATTCATGTGAAACATCGCCTTGTTGTCCGAGATAACCAAAGATATTGACAGGTGTTTCAAGATGATAAAGAGATTGAAGAGTTTCTGCAGAATGAAGGCAAGTACAAAGACACTTCTATAGAGGGATAACATGATGATGGTGAAGCAGATATTGAAGTAAATCAGATGGAAGTTTTGCAGCTCAAGGACAATGTCATTCCTAAAGGTCTAATACCTTTAGAGGAGTTGTTTGATTAAGATGATGTAGCCTGGAAACTAGGCTTGACACCCACCAATAAAGGAGTTGAAGATGTAAACATTGGATCAGCAGAACATCCTAAAATGGTCAAGTTATCAAAGGCCTTTCCTCCACAGGTAAAGGAAAAATACATTAGTTTATTATCTTCATTTAATGATGTGTTTGCTTGGGACTATTCAGATTTGAAGGCATATGATAAGAGTATAATTCAACACATCATCCTGATCAAGCCAAATCAAAAGAATTTCTGACAGAAGCTAAGAAGGATAAATCCAAAGCTACTGCCCTCAATAGAGAAGGAAGTGAATTGATTATACAAAGCTGGTATAATCGTTCCCATAAGATTTTTAGATTGGATTTCTGATTTGGTACTCGTGCGTAAGAAAACAGGTGAGATTCGATTATGTATTGATTTCTGAAATCTGAATAAAGTGTCTTTGAAAGATAACTATCCATTACCCAAGATGGATCACATACTTCAAAGAGTAGTTGGAGCATCCCGCATGTCACTACTTGATGGGTATTTTGGTTATAACGAAATTCTGGTCCATGACGATGATAGAGATAAAACAGCATTCACCACTCCGTGGGGAACTTTCCATTATGACAAGATGCCATTCGGATTGAAGAATGCTAGGGCAACATTTTAGCAGGCTATGGATATCACATTTGAAAATGAGAAAGATGTATTTTTAGTTGTTTATCCTGATGATTTGACAGTTTTCTCTAATTCAGATGAAGAGAACCTTTATCATTTGAAGATTGTATTTTAGCGGTGTAGAAAGTATGCCATATCTCTCAATCCAAAGAAAAGCTTGCTTTCCATGGATGAAGGAAAGCTTCTCAGTCATATCATATCCAAGGAGGGCATACACATCGATCCAGCTTGAGTGGAAGCCATTCAGAAAAATGATTTTCCACGAAGTAAAAAGGACATCCAGTCATTCAACGGTAAGATGAATTTCTTATGTCGTTTTGTGCCAAATCTTGCAGAATATTTAAGGGAAATCACAAACATGTTAAAGAAACATAGTGTAGTGAAGTGGACTAAAGAAGCCATCTATTCTTTCAATTTGGTATAGCTATCCCTTTCTTCAACTCCAATTTTGATCAGCCCGGATTATTCCCAAGATTTTATTTTGTTTTCTTTTGCTTCAGATCATACTATGGGAGTAGTCTTAATGTAGAAAAGAGACCAACTTGAGAAGCCAATTGCTTTTTTCAACATAATGATAAGGGATGCAGCTTTAAAGGAAAATATTATTGAAAAACAAACTCTTGCTTTGGTAAAGGCATTGAAAGATTTTTGAGTTTATATTTTGCATTCTCATATCCTTGACTATGTCCCTAATACTGTCGTTAAAGATGTCTTAGTGCAAACAGATCTGGAAGGGAGACGAGGCAAATGGATCGCAACTTTGTTAGAATATGATGTGGAGATCAAACCAACAAATTTCATCAAAGGACAAGGGCTGGCCAAACTGGTGGCGGAATCTAATTTGCATGCCTTGGACATAAATCGCATTGCTGCTATGTCTAAAGACGATGAGGAAAGTTCACTTGTTTAGGTAGTTGAAATGTTTCTTCTTTCCCCTTGGTACTTGGATATTGTTTATGTGCTAAAACATCTCTCACTACCACCTAGATTGGATATGAAGAAATGTAGGACCCTGAAATTAAAGGCTGCAAAGTTTTGTATAATGAATAATGCACTCTATTGGAAAGATCCTGGTGATGTCTTGTTGAATTGTTTGGTTGAAGAAGAAGCAAAACAGGTTATGGATGAATTTCACAAAGGAGATTGTGGAGGTCATCTATTTTGGAAGACAACAGCCAATAAAATTTTGAGAGTGGGATATTATTGTCCGACCCTCTTTTCTGATGTGTACAAAACTGTTACAAGCTACCACGAATGTCAGATTTTTCAACGTAAGAGAAAATTATAGCCTTTGCCACTCAAACCGGTTGAAATAAGTGCTCCATTTCAGTAGTGGGGTTTAGATTTCATTGGTGAGATCCATCCTACTTCTTCAGCACAACATAAGTGGATCCTTACCACAACATACTACTTCACTAAATGGATAGAGGTGATTCCTACTTGGTAGGCCACTAATGCGGTAATAATTCAGTTTCTTAAGAACAATATTTTTTCATGTTTTGGTTGTCCTAATAAGCTGATTACAGATAATGCAGTAGCTTTTAAATCTAAAAATATGATTGATTTTTTCAATAAGTATCAAATTACCTTGGGGCACTCAACTGCATACTATCCACAAGGTAATGGTTTTGTGGAATCCTTGAATAAATCTTTAGTCAACATTATCAAAAAGCTGTTGGAAACAAACAAGAAAATCTAGATGGTCAATGCACTATGGGTGGATAGAGTAAGTTAGAAAAGGTCAATAGGTATGTCCCCTTTCAAGATCGTGTATGGTGTGGACACGGTTTTTCCTACATCTCTCGCAGTTCCGATTGTTAAACTTCTGCAGGAAGCTGGTAGTGAGGAAGATCATTTGTAGCAGAGAATCAATCAAATGATCCATTTACAACAGACTAGAGAGGATGGTTTTTAGAATACCTTCAAGCTGCAAGAGAGAATAAAAAATATATATGATTGTAAGGCAAAGGCGGACAAGTTTCAAATTGAAGACATAGTGCTGAAATGGGATGCCCGAAACGAAGACAAAGGGAAACATGGCAAGTTCGAGAATCTGTGGAAAGGACCTTTTAGAATTGCTGCATATCAGGGTCAGAATGCTTTCTTGCTAAAAGAAATGGATGGAGAAGATTGTCCAGGTGGGCTGTTCAATGGTCGGCTACTAAAACGGTACCATCTTTGAATATTTTCTGTTGTCATATGTATCACTGTACATATCATTTTATTTCCTTCATTGCAAGAGTGTATTGTAATCATTCATTTAGTTTGGGGCCCGAAGTGAAGGTTATAAAACTGAAGGTTTGATTTCAATTTTGGTTTGGATTGTTTGTCAAGTTTTCAGTCAATTTTAGTCCAGAAATTGAGTCAGTTTTGAGTCGGATTTCAGTCCTGAAATTGAGTCAAATATTGGTTTTGGTTTGTCGAAGTTATTGACTCCATAGCCCAATGGAAGAAGGCACTATCTGCTTTCTAGAGGTATGTAGTTCTTGGCACCTCCAAGGAGCTACCATCCCCATTGGAGCCAATGTTAGTGTCACTATTTTCATCCCTCCATCAGTGATCAAATTCTCTTGTTGCATTGCATGTTAGGTGTCTCACTCAATCAACTGCATTCCATTAGGGTCATGGATCATCTAATGGTAGTGTCATATTATACATTTTCCCTCATGTTCTTTACCTACTGGCCCATTTTCATACATCTAGATCATCTGCAGTCATTTTTTGTCTTCAAAATCTATAAAAATCATTTATAGAGTTTTAGGTATCATTAGGTCTAGGGTTTCATCATTAAGGTCTTGTCAACACTCAATAACAGTCATTAGGCGCATGAGGAGGTCAAATAAAGTCTCAGCAACAATAATTTCAATAATCACATGCTCAGTGGTTGATTTTTCTCAAAACCTTGTTTTGAGGAAAAACAAAGTTTTTTTGTTTTCATGTACAAATTTGATGTAATTTCATTTTTTCCCATATGTAATAATTTCAGAGGCAGCCCTGGTCACCTTGCCAAGCCTCTGCAACTCCACCACCTCCAAAAGAAACAAAAGGTAAAAGCATCCAGTCCATCAAAGGCAAAAGTAAAGCAAACTGCCAAAACATAGTTTTAAAAGAAAGTGAAATGAACAAACATTAGCAAAGTGGGTTTTCTTGAATCAAAAATCAAAGCCAAGGCTATATATTTTTTTTTCAAATCAAAGGAGGCTCACTTGTGTCTACAAGTGAAGAGAGCAAGTGCATTTCCATTTTTAAAAGCCAAGAGGCAATTTTTTGTTTGAAGGGTGAAAATTGGTGGCGCGGCACACCTGGGTTAGAGTGTGGCGAATAGAGCCAGTGCGGTGCACCGGGCAGCAATTTACAGTGTAATTCTCCAAGGGGTGCGATGCACCAAGGCAGCACGACACACCTGTGAGGTGGCGCGGCGCACAGGACTACAAGGCCCGAAATCGCTCACAGCTTCCTCCAAACTCTCAAAATTGCTAAATTCTCCATTGTCCAAGTAAGTTGATGCTCCCTCATGGCCAATGAATGAGTTTGTCTCAGTTTTCTTGGTGATTTAATAGGGAAATATTGAAACCCTAGTTCCTTGCAGTTTGATAAATAAAAAAAACATTGCATAGGGTTTACATATTGCATTTTTTGTTTCTAAATCCCACTCTTATCATTTTCACTCCCTCAATTCATTTTCTCCCTCCCTTTTCATTTATATTTACCCATTCCATATTCCCCATATCCCTAAACTACTAACCCTAAATCCCTAATCCCACTATCCCAAACCCTAGTCAAATATCCCCAAACCCTAATTGTTATCCCAAACCCTAAATATCATCCCCTAAACCCTTCTATTCCCTAAAGAACCTATCAGCAGCATTTCCAAACCCCTCATACACATTCCCTCCACAGTCCCTCATAAATTCATATCTTTGGCAGCAAAAACCTATTGACATCATAAAATCTCTTCATACTCATCTAAGAAAACTCAAAAATTGGCAAACATGGAGTTAGATTCTTCCTATGACAGAAATGAGGAAATAGTCAGTGACTCTTCTAGAGAGATTCATGCACCAAGGAGGCCCCATAAGAGTGGAAAACATAATCGGGAGGAGCCTACTTCACTTGCCGAGATGTTGGCTTGTCCTCTTGTTGTCACATGCTTCTAATATCAATCTTGTTATCAATTTTGTGAGATGGTGAAAAGAGTCAAATATCACCATTAGCTGGCCAGACTGTTTGTGCTTCATCTTCATGATGGCCAAGTCAATTTGGCAGGTGTGACATTCACCTTGACACCTGAGACTATTGCTCAAGCAACCGATATTCCAAATGTAGGTGGGCAGTGGAATAAGGGACAACTGGTAGACAGAGATCATTATGAGCCTTACATCAAGGCCGGCTTTCAGAGACATGTCATTAGAGTCTTCCCATTCAAGTACCTACAGGATACATATGCTCCCTTGATGAAACTCATAATTAAATATTTCACCTGTGAGGGCAGATTTTCTCGTCTATACACCTATCATACCAAATTGTTGATGCACTTTACTAGGGTGACGATGATGAACCTCCCCTATTTCATCTACTGGAATATTGCAAATATGACCACCTTAGTGCAAAGGAAGCCTCCTCATTAGTAGTATAACAACATCTATCACTTTGCACTAATCAAAATTGTGGTTTTGCATCAGCTTGGTTTATTGAATGTTTCATGGGAGGATCTCATCTCACATGAGGTCTTTACAGGTCCTCAAGTGCCCCCATCAGTTTTTCATGAGGCAGGAGAGCCCTCACATCAGCAAGATGTTCATGAGACACAAACCACTATTGTGTCAGTGTTTGTCACATACCAAAAGGGCACTAGAAGATTGTTTGCAGCAAAACAATGAGTACTATCTCCACCCAGGGTGGAAGGGGTCTCATTTCCTCCATAAACAGAGTAGGTACAAGACAAGGGTAAGAATTCCTTGCATGATGAGGGACCTTCAGGAGGTCAAGAGGCAGATTTCATTCTTATTCAGGATGATGACACTAATTTGAGCTCAAAGCTCAAATAGATCATTCGGGAGCAGCAAGATGACATTCATCATTTTTCCCTCAAATTGGAAAGAGCCAAATGGATAATAAATTATTTGGAGCAGAGGAAAAAACAACTTGAGGATTAGCAAACCATCATGGAGCTCAAAAACATAAAGGCAAACCAGCACGTTGCCAAGAGGAGGAAGATCAAGTTGACAACACTTGAACAAGAAATTCAAGTTGATCATGAATCTGGGCTTGAGAGGACAAATTTTCACTTAGAGAGGATGTTAGAGAAGGCCAATAGAGATACAAAGATGTTGAGGCACATGGCATAGAACTACTTGGCGAGAAACAAGGTGCGCAAAGCGAGAATCAGGATTTTGAAGGCCAAGTTGAAGAAAGCCATGAGGAAGAGAAAAGAGAAAGACAGACTCCAGATCTTGGCTGAGGTTTCCTTAGCAAAACATAGCACTTGATGAGGAACACTGAGCCCAAATTTCAAGAAATTTGGGAAAAATTTTGTAAATTTTGAATTTTTGGCCTAAAAAACAGGTTTTTCTGCCTGGTGCGCCACGCCACTTGGCGCGCGCTTTTGCTAGACCTCCTTTTGAGAAAAACTCAGCATTTTTTGATTTCTCATGGAAAAATATGAATTCCCACACATGGCCAAGAAATTTTGACAGATTTTGAGCTTCCAAGAAGGTCAAAAACACCTCAAAATGGCCTTTCTGCCCCTTTTTGGACACACAAGAAGTAGTGTTGGGAAAACTCATTTTTGGAGGGGACAATGGAGACCAAATTTTGAAATTCCACTTGTTCTAGAAAGTAGATAGGTAGGCCTTTCCAACAAGACCACTTGGATTAAATTTGGTGCATGGGAAGGCATTCAAAAGCAGCTCTAAAGTAGCACAGCACATAGGGACAGGAGCACAGCGCATGGGATAAAATTTTCTCATTTTGGCCAAAAAACTTTGTTTTTAGGCTAGTTTCTTCACAATTTGACTTTTCTCTTTCTAATAGTAAAACTCATGATGTAATTTAATGTGACTTGATGGATTTCGATGTAATTATGCTAAATTTTCACTCATAGAGGTAGATTCATCATAAAAACGTAGTTTGCAACTAAATGAATCAGTTTCCTAGGTTTTAGAGGCAAGTTGTTCCACTACCTACTATTCAATTCTTAGTTTAAATCTTGTCGAAACAGCTCCTAAACTCATGAATTCGACCCCTAAAGACTAACATGAGTTGTTGATGCCTATATCTGGTATTTTTTCAATCATTTGTAAAGGTTGGACTCTTGTGAATGCTTTGAGCATTATTGTACATTCATTTCTACAGTTTGGCAAAGGAATAGACTAGGGTTTGCAGTGCTTTGTGGGATTCTTGTGACAACTTGATTTGGTATTGTTTTCCTTCTATAATTGCAAGTTTACATGTGTTTATGTATGCCATCATCACTCTTTTTTCATCTTAACTAAATGAAACAAGGATAAAGTTAGAATTCATTGATGTTGCAGTGCTCTACCTAGGGTTTGTTTAGTTATTTATGTTTTCAGCTATTTGAAGAGGATCCCTAAGACTTTCATGCCCTCTCTAACTCCTCACCAGTCTTAAATCTCTCCATCTCACTCAATTTGAAGTACTAAACCATTTGCCTACCTCGCCCCATAGAGATCTCTGCAAGACTGTGTCCATTCCCCGGACCCAAATCTGCCTTTCACATTTGAGCCAACAAACCAACATTAAATTCAATCAAACTCCTTTGAGCATATACCTAGCCTAAAATCAGTCTTTACATCAGTCATCTCAAACCTCATTAATCATATTTTCTTGAGATCGACAAGGAGAGAGCCCTCTCCCGACTTGGTAGGGCTAGCTACCAGGTTAAGCGTGGTTTGATGTTACCCTAGATCTTTCCTTTCTCAGCTTGAGGTAGATTTAGGCCCTAACATCACTATGTTATAGCCTATATTGACCTCAGGCTGAAGAGAGACAATCCTAGTATAAACACAAACCAAGCTTAACCTGGTAGCTAGCCCTACCAAGTCGGGAGAGGGCTCTCTCCTTGTGAATTTCAGTCAAGATGACTGAATCAAATATGGATTTTAGGCTAGGTATAGTAGCTCAAAGGATTTGATTGAATTTGTTTTGGGTTGAAATAGCAAGAGACAGGATGATTTGGACTATGGAATCGATGTCAGTTTCTGTCGGCAAACCTGGGGCAAATTAAGTGCCATGTTCAGCCAAGTGAAGATTGTAAATGTGAGAAGTATAAGGGAGAAAGCCCACTGCCTTACAGGCATCAAAAAAAGGATGAATCTGTAACAACAACTTTAGATGAAAGAGAACCACGAGGTTGCTCAACAAAGCATCTAGCCAAGGATGAATTCTGCTAAGACAACCAGTACAACTAATAGAAAAATCATCACGAAAGGAGCATTATTACAGATGAATTCCTAACATATCACTTAGATAATGTTGTAACAAGATAGAAAAAACATAAAGTGTAAATGAATTACAAGAAAAACATACTAAACATCAGCACCATGATGAATCCCAAATCCAAAGGGCAAAAGACTACATTATTAAAATGATATTCAGGAAAAAATTTACACAAAGCCAAGACAGCCTCTCTGCTGCCAAAATAAAACCTCTACACTATGAAATTCATAAAATATATGCATTTTCTCATCCCTGTACTAAGGGAATTGAGCTCAACCATCTTCTTCAAAATAGAATCACTTACATTAAACTTGGACCGAATTTCTAAAAATAGGTGTTGAAGATGAACTCGTATCTCCTAAACCATAGCACCTGTTACAAAATTAAAAGAGGTTTCTGTATATAAGGTCATGTTGGATAAAAATTTCTCTCAAAATTTGGAAATTTGTTTCCAGTTGCTCGCAAACTGTACCACAAAATCATCTCTAAAACAAAAATTCATTAAAAATTTAAATCTTTGAAAATGAGCTGTAAATATCTAGTCACATATCCAAATTCACGACACCTGTGAATAAACTGAAAGAGGTTTTTGTTATATGGATCATGGTTAACAAAAACCTCCTTGGGTTTTTCAAAATTACTTTCCATCTGTTGTAAAATGGCACCGCACTAAAATTACTAAAACAGTAAAATAAATGAAAATTTTGCTTTGTTTTAATGCAGGCTCCAAATATCACTGTATATCTCCCACATAGTAGCACCTGTGCATACACTGAAGGAGGTTTTTTTTATGTGGTATGTGATGGAAAAAAACCTCTTTCACTTTTTCAAAATTCCTGTCCAAACGGATTTTGTAGTAAACTTGTCCCTGTGTGCAACAACTGATCTCACAACATGCATAACCAAGAATCAATCATTCATTTCGATCATATCCTATGATCCAGAAACCAGTTACATGAGTGTGATATACCGTTGGAAATATTTTTCCAATCTACTCCTACTGAACACACTTATGACATGTTTTGTGCTGAATATCATGTGCAAAACATCTAACCAAACCAAACATAGTAAGAGCTCCTATTGATCCCTAGTGATAGGCTGCAAAGACTGGAACTAACATCAGCTCCATTGGGGATGGAATCTCCTTGGAGGTGTCAAGAACACCGTAGACCAAGTGCCTCATCCATTGGGCAATACGGTCAAACAACTGCAAACCCAAAACAACTCATACCAATCCAAAAACGTATACATACTGCAACCTGTACATTAGGAAACTAAAACAAATGCCAAAAACTGAAATGCTACTTTGGGCAACTTATTTATGTACAACCCTACCCTACTTTGTAGCAAAATCAATAGATCAAGTAATGCTATAATGCTAGACCAACCAATCAAGCAACTGTGACAATGATGTTGTTGTTTGATAGTGTTTGAAATAGAACATAGTTGGAAATCCTACCAGCAATATATACCCAAAGTACCTTTCACTCTGTAAAAGGCAACCTGGTTTTTCTTTCAACTTAAAAATATATTCCATATATGCTGTTATAGGATCATAGAAACTAGATTCTATTTGCTGCCCCAACTCATTAACATTTGCTCTTGGCTGGAGATTATCATATCCTCGCTGTAAAACATAACATCCTTCCATCCAACCATCTAAGGGTAGCCTTATCTTTTCTTCTTTATGAGGAGGGAGAGTTTCCAAGAACTATTTAGGGTCTTGTAATTCATATGATTTAATTTGAACATCCAATAATTCATTTTCATTTTCCAATCTTTCAACCACTAAGCCAAGAAAACAATATTTATTCTCAGCTGTGAGTCGACTAGATTTCAAGCTAAGAAACAATGATGTTAAAAAACTCTGATCAATCTGAAATTTTGCTATCTCATCCCTTAAAATCAATAGAATTTCACTAGATAACATATTTTCCACATACCCTATCATCGATGATTACCATAAACATTTTGAAAACTGGATTCTTTGGCAATGAAGTCGAAGCTCAAGATCTTGAACATTGGAGTCATCAGGTAGATGATTTCTGCCTTACATATGTGTTTGATTGCTATCCACCATCAGCAACCAGATCTACAATTTGAATGATCTTTCCCAGAGAAGACATGTCACCTCTTCTCCAGTAGAGTCGCCACTATGTTATAGCCTAGATTGACCTCAGGCTGAAGAGAGGCAATCCTAGGATAACCACAAACCAAGCTTCACCCGGTAGCTAGCCCTACTAGGTCGGGAGAGGGCTCTCTCCTTGTGAATTTCAGTCAAGATGACTGAATCAAATATGGATTTTAGGCTAGGTATAGTAGCTCAAAGGATTTGATTGGATTTGTTTTGGGTTGAAACAACAAGAGAAAGGATGATTTGGACTATGGAATCGATGTCAGTTTCTGCCGGCAAACCTGGGGCAAATTAAGTGCCATGTTAAGCCAAGTGAAGATTGTAAATGTGAGAAGTATAAGGGAGAAAGCCCGCTACCTTGCAGGCATTAGACAAAGGATGAATCTGCAACAACAACTTTATATGAAAGAGAATCACGAGGTTGCTCAACAGAGCATCTAGCCAAGGATGAATTCTGTTAAGACAACCATTACAACTAACAACAAAATCATCATGAAAGGAGCATAATTACAGATGAATTCCTATCATATCACTTAGATAATGTTGTAACAAGGAAGAAAAAAAATAATGTGTAAATTAATTACAGGAAAAACATACTAAACATCAACACTGTGATGAATCCCAGATCCAAAGGGCAAAAGACTGCTTTATTAAAATGATATTCAGGAAAATTTTTACACAAAGCCAAGACAACCTCTCTGCTGCCAAAATCGAACCTCTACACTATGAAATTCATAAAATATATGCATTTTCTTGTCCGTGTACAAAGGGAATTGAGCTCAACCATCTTCTTCAAAATAGAATCAGTTACATTAAACTTGGACCGAATTTCTGAAAATAGGTGTTGAATATGAACTCGTATCTCCTAAACCATAGCACATGTTAAAAAAATAAAATATTTTTTTGTATATAAGGTCATATTGGAGAAAATCCTCTCTCAAAATTTGGAAATTCGTTTCCAATTGCTCGTAATCTGTGCCACAAAATCATCTCTAAAATAGAAATTCATTAAAAATTTAAATTTGTGAAAATGAGCTGCAAAGATCTAGTCACATATCCAAATTCATGACACCTGTGAATAAAATAAAAGAGTTTTTTGTTATATGGCTCGTGGGTAACAAAAAACTCCTTGGGATTTTCAAAATTACTTTCCATTTTTTGTAAAATGGCACCGTACTAAAATGACTAAAATAGTAAAATAAATGAAAAATTTTCTTTGTTTTAATGCAGGCTCCAAATATCACTGCATATCTCCCACTGAGTAGCACCTATGCATAAACTGAAGGAGGTTTTTGTTATTTGGTATGTGATGGACAAAAACCACTTTCACTTTTTTAAAATTCCTGTCCAAACTGATTTTGTAGTAAACTTGTCCCTGTGTGAAACAGCTGACCTCACAACATGCATAACCAAGAATCAACCATTCATTTTGATCATATCTTATGATAAAAAAATTGATTACAGAAGTTTGATATATCGTTCGAAATATTTTTCTGAGCTACTCCTACTAAACATGCTTATGACATGTTTTGTGCTGAATATCATGTGCAAAACATCTAACCAAACTAGACATAGTAAGAGCTCCTGTTGATCCCTAGTGATAGGCTGCGAAGACTGGAACTAACAGACCTGACATCATGCATGCAGTAGGAATAGTTGGAAGTTTCCAAGAAAATCCAAAGGAATCACACCTTCAGGTAGTCAAAAGAATTTTCAAATATCTTCAAGGAAATCAGGACTTTGGTTTATGGTATCCTAGAGATACAGATCTTACTCTTCATGCATATACAAATGCAGATTGGTCAGGAAGTGTTGATGATACAAAAATCACTAGTGGTGGTGCATTCTATATGGGTTTAAGATTAGTGTCTTGGTTCAGCAAGAAACAAAGTTCAATTGCTTTATCTACAGCTGAAGCAGAATATGTGGCTGTTGCATCTTGCTGAACGCAACTACTTTGGATGATGAAAACTTTGCAAGACATTCAGATCACATGTACTCCACCTATCTCCATTCTATGTGATAATACAAGTGCCATCAGTATTTCAAAGAATCTAGTCATGCACTCCAAGACCAAGCACATACCCATCAAGTACCATTTTCTACGTGAACAAGTGCTTGAACAAAAGGTCAAATTAGAATATGTTCCCTCCAAAGAATAGGTTGCTGATATATTCACTAAACTACTGCCCAGAGAAACATTTTAATATCTCAGACAGAAGCTGGGAGTAGTTGCTGCATCATCCTGCTGTTAAATCCAACATTTTTAGAGAAAGGTTATTATACGCATGTTTCATGAAGTATAGTCACGTACACACGCAGGTTTCTGTGGTTCAAGGAGCGTATACATTTTTCAGATAGGAAAAATAGTGGTGCAGGCTTTGATATGGGTGCTTTGTCTGATGTTGATGAGTACTGTCTATTGATATGATTTGTTCATTATTTTTTATCTGACTGACAAATATGCCTTGATCATTGACTTGTTAACAATGAACACGTAGCATAGGTTCAGGGGGAGCATTATCCTTCATGTACATTCAACATTGTTGGCATTATGGTTGCTAAGTCTAGCTATGGCTTTAGATATTTATACCATTTGTTTCTTAAGTCATGTAAAAGTATAGGGTATGATATGTCTTCTCATACATTTGAATGAGTCCTCTTGGACAAATGCTGTAATTTGTATCCCCACTTTGCATGGGATGGATGATGTAATATTTATTATTTCTATCATGTATAAACAATTTGGTATATCCCCACTTGGTTGGGAGATGGATGTATGTATGAGTCATTGGTGATAGGAAGGTCATACTCACATAGTTGAGTTATAGAGTCATGTTATTCTTTTGGAGAATATTTTTGCAGACTCTGCATGTGCTCAGGGGGAGCATGGATGGTTTCAGTGCATCTTAGCATGTACAAAGGGGAGCTCACTCAAAGAATTCATCATGTACTCAGGGAGAGCATGGACATCATAATGTATCTCAAAGGGAGAGAATATCTTGGTCTGCCCTTTGCCCTTGATGTCAAAGGGGCAGAGTGTCTTGGTGTTATCTTGGTGTTGTTGTCGCCATCAAGTCCAAAGGGGGAGACCGTTGGCATTATGATATAGGTCTTTTCCTTGATGGCAACTCACTCAGATGACAGCTAACAGTGCAACAAGTAAACAGCAAAGGATTAAAAATCAAAGGTGTTGACCTTGATGACAACTCACTCACATGACAATTCACAGTGCAGCAGGTCGACAACAAAGGATTATAGACCAGACTCCAAAGAATGAAGAAAGAGAGGTATATGCTGGTTCACTTTGTCCAAGGAGTGTATACACGTGGGTTAATATAAAAAAAGTAGCATATAACATACATGCACTTTCACAGGAGGAAAAGCACGTACATGTTGGAAAACCAAGTTTTTGGTCCAAGGTATTTTGATCCAAGGTATTGATCCAAGGTATTTGGTCCGAGGTATTTGGTCCAAGGTATTGACCCTAGGTATTTGGTCCAAGGTATTGGTCCTAAGTGGTTTTGGTCCAAGGTATTGAGAAAGGCCTAAGAGTATATAAGGAGGAGAAGATCATTAGGCCAATGTGCAAGCAATAAGATTCTAAGGAATACTTCTATCTGAAGTATATTTTATGTTGCAGGGTTGTGTTTGGGACTGGATCTGAAATATTCATGTGCACCTTGAGTTCAATATTGGATCAGGAATCATGAGACTTGAAATAACTTATTCTTGAATGATCTGATATTGGTTGAGACTAGATCTAATGTTTTGCACCTGTTCTATTTTTTATCTATCATGATCTAGGTTTGTCTAAAGTCTGGAATTGCAACAAAGTTTTGAGTCAATATTCGCAGATCTGTACGTAGGTTTATCTCGACAAAAGAGTGTGTACACATAGGTTTGGTTCTTTCAAGTAGCATATACAAAAGAAAAGCTTCTTTTCAAATCTGACTGATCTATCTGATCAAATTCTGTTGTTTTATTGCTATTTGTCAATGAGGTCTTCTTAGATCTGAATGTAAAACTGAATGCATAAGGAGGCTGGCATTTGATTAATTGATTGTATAAGTGAGAAGAAGTGATCTCTGTCCCTACCTATGTAAAGCTCTATAGATATTCAGTATATTGATGGTTGGTACAGACTTGATTCAAAAGTTTATGTTTGTAGTAGTTTTGAAGGTATATGCAGGTTTAATTCACAAAAGTAGCATATACACGTTGGTTCGGTTCAGCTAAGTAGCGTATACACTCTAATGCATGATTTTTGAGGTTACAACTAGTTCTAAATGATGATGTATGGTTCTAGGTTCAGCATAGTGTTCTGCTGTCAGTGATTTGATTGTTCAGATCAACTGAATGTTGGTTGATGCAGTTTAAGTTTAAAAGCTTTGATGGGTCCAGTGTGAAAAGTTGATGAAACATGGCCTTCACATTGTGCTGTTGTGATCCAGGAGTATCTAGTCTGCAAATTCATGAAACGTGGTCCCTGGTAGAAGAGTGGAGTTTTCTGTAGGTTGGCACCTACATACTAGTAAACATATTGGCTAGTACAAGAGATAGGGGGTTGTAGCTCCCTTCCAGTAGAAGCTGGAGAACGAGAGAAGGTTGTAACCTTCTACAGGTAGAAGCCTATGTACTAGTATGAGTCTACACCAGTACAAGATTGTAAACATATTTTCTTATTATTAAAAGAAGAGAGAGATGATAGCAGTAGGTTGTTTTTACCCACATTGGGTTTCCACCTTAAATCATGGTGTTCATGTGTGTTTCTTATGTGTGATTCTTTATTCTGCTTTTTACTGCACTCTCTAATAAATATCTGATATACTGGTTTAAGCTCAACACATGATAATTTTTCTAAATCACAAGTTCTCTGCATATACACTGGTTTCTTTAAGCACAATCAAGTGTACACGCTAGTTCACTTCATTGAAGTAGCGTATATAAATCTGTTTTAGAAATAAAATTATTGATCTGATAATACTAATTCACCCCCCTCTCAATATTATTTCCAACACACATCATGGTGAAATTTGTTTACAACATCTGCCATGATGTTTTGGATGAGAAGTTTGTAGCTTTAAGTATGACCGAGGTTGAGTATGGTGTGGCTTACATGACAATTGTGAGGCAATATAAAAATTATCCTTAAAATTTTTTTTGGGCGAGTTATGGATATGCCAAGGAGACATTTGCGATAATAATGAGTGGATCCAATTGGAAAATAATCCCATATATATTTGGGACTGACATACCTTCATATATTGAGACAGTTGTACTGTACGAGACAAGCTCAGGCTTGTGGTTGGCACCTCCTTGAGAGGGAGGATGACTATGGTATCCTTTTTGTGATATATATATTTTTGTTCTAATATGATATTTGATTTGATGTCCCTTATGAATAGGAGACAACTACTATTGCGACATGATGATTACCCAATATGACCATGAAGATATGTTGTTGATCTATAGAGAGCATCATTGATCGAGGACACTGAGCCAACTCTTCCCCCTTGTCTGAGCTCCCAGGGTGTGGAACTGAGATAAGGGATCCTAGGGTTGAGGGATTCTATACAATAGGGTATCAACCCTATCTATTACCCATAGGGTTGGAGTAGGATCTCCCATATCTTGGTATTTTCAAAGAATACCCTAGTTGGCATCATACCCACAAGATGGTCTTGTTGGGATTGTACCTTCCCTACTGGCCAAAGGGTTGAGGAGGCTTGGGGGCATGTGATCCTTACCTTTAGTAAGTTGGATATCTCGCCCAAGCTCATATTACGATGCAAGTGTTTAACTACATGACTCTTGAGGGTCATTGTTGGGAAGTTTGGTAGGTAATAGGATAGGTTGAGTAGTAGCTTCCCCATATCACCTATTACATGATATGGGTTTGTATATGTTTAGCTCCCCCATAAGATTCCAAGTTGATACCCCAATATGCTTCCAGGTTTACATGTGCTCCCTGATGATATGCTTTCTGATGTTGTTCTAGATTGAGCTAAGCACTTCGATGTTGATGTGGGTCATAGATCTAACTCCCTGTCGATGTTTCTGGGTGGTAGCATTGGGCTCCCCACTAGCAAATCTTTCAAGTGGTAGAAGTGGCTCCCCAATGAATAGAGGGTGGTAGCCTAGGCTCCCCTCCAATGACAAATTATTCTTCCTTTAGATTCAAGAATACTCAACATATGACCATGGAAAATCAAGAGAAAAGAAGAAATAAGAAAGAGATGAATCGAGATGAACAATGATGATATGAGATGATGAGATGCTTGAGATTGGATATGATTTGATGACAAGATACACATGACATGATGTAGGTGGAATTATCAGTAATTAAAAAGGAGTGCTACAATATTTACATGCAATCAAATTTCACTTTGGACAGCTCATTTGATGGAGATAATTATTTCACTGAATTCCTCTTTTTGATAGGACCAAAATCGAACTAAACATCCCTCAAATTGAATAAGGGAAAGTGTACTTACGAAGAAAAGACCACATATGCATATTTGATAAGGTTGACCCTAAGGAAAATTGGACACCCTTGGAAGGATATAAATACTAGTGACCTCAACCTCATTTTAAAATCATCATGAGACATTCTTCTATTCTATTTCTTGGCTTTTGGCTCACACAGGTCTAAGGAATGTCCACGGAGCAATGGGTTCACTCGAAGACGAGATGTCAAGGTCTAAAGCTCGCATCCCCATTTTAGGTTTGTAGACCTCAATCGTAGGCATGACAGAGGAAGAACTTGGACATGTGTGCAAACTAATTGGCTCATCCATGTGACTGAATATTTTCTATTTCATGTTCAATGCCTCCTATATGCGACCGTCATCTAGGATTTATGAGTCTCAGTTGTAGACTACAATCACTGGGTTATGGGCTCCAGGGAGTGACTAAAACCTTCCCAGTCACACACATGACTCCTCCTCCATGTGAGTAGAACCTAAATGATGAAATCTATGTTTTCCGAAGATATATATATATATATATATATATATATAACATAAAATAGGTACATAACTATTTAACATAACATAACCTTTTATTTAACATTTAACATTTCATGTTATGTTAAATGTTAAATAACAAGTTATGTTATGTTAAATAGTTATATAACTATTTTATGTTATCATATATATATATATATATATATATATATATATATATATATATATATATATATATATATATATATATATATATATATATATATATATATATATATATATATATATATATATATATATATATATATATATATATATATATATATATATATATATATATATATATATATATATATATATATATATCTTGTGTAACATGTGCGTTGTGAACAAATATAACATAATATAACTATAACTATAACATTTAACATAACTTAATTATTTAAAACAAGACACACACACACACACACACATATAGATACGTTCTTGTTTCAACAATCCATCATTGACAGATACATTAAATCCATCATGAAAGGTGCATTTGATCTAGAGAATAAAATCATTTAGATTCAAGTTTCTAATTTGTATCAAACCATATTGTTTCAATATGTAGTGTGTTGTATAATAAACATTGTCTTCATATGCTTGCACCTAGTACATGTCATGTGTCAAAGTCAAACACTAAGAACGTAAAGTCTATTGTAGTATTTGGTTGGCATGAAATTTTATTAGTTTTGTAAATAGGTTTATTTAAATTTTTTACATATTTATGCGCTATGAATAAAATTCATTATGCAGAAATGAGAAGAAATGTGAAGGTAGATTTGATCACTTATTTCGATTGTGTTTACATGGAACTCAATGTACATTGGTTGATAAGTTATAAAAAAATGGACTCTAAAGTTTAGGAATTCATGCTAGATTATTATGCTCAAGTTTTGAAATGGTTTTTTGTCAACATTTTTTCTTGGATTAGTTTATATGTATTATATGTAATATGCTGAGGCATCCCATATACGCACCCCAACTGCAAGCCATCATAGTGCGAGATTTTTTGTTATACGTGGTCGAGCTCATGATAGATCAAGTAGCCCACTGTGAATTCATGCTCCCATCGTAGAGCCTCCCTCAAAGGTGAGTCAGAGTGTTAGATGTAGTGTTTTTGTCTCCATGCTACATCCAATGGACCTTCTTTGCCCATTTTAGGTACACCTTCTACATTTTTCAATCCTCTTTTAACTTTATGTGTTTATGTCTTGAAATTGTCTTTAATTTTTAAATTGTCCTCAATTGATGTGTTTGAATTTAATGTATATGTTATTATGCTTCTTGTCTCTTAATTATATATATGTTAAATTATGTTTATGATTTACGTGTCCTCAACAGGATGAAGTTGAGGATCATAGTGAAACATTGATCCCTTTGTGGGTTGATGCTACAACTAATATCACATTAGAGGATGTTATGACCTGTCATACATAGATCACAATAGAGATGGGGAAAATCCCTGCAAATTCACTGACTCGTATTGCATTTTCTTTTATGTTGGACAACATGACTGGGTAGATCAAGACATACCAGAGGTTAGGCCCACATAACCACATATTATATTTCATACATAAGGTCATGAGGTATGGGGTTATAGGCCTCTATTCTTAGGAGGTTGTCAAAGAGGACACCAAGGACATTGATGTTCTTAAGGATTTTTTAGACACACCTTTGAATCTCCCTACTAGACATAAATCTCTGGTCCCACTAAAATATTTTAGTAATGTTCATGCAGCCTGTTGGGACGGGGTCCCCTCAGTCAAATTTTGTAAAGTTTTTTCAAATATTGTAAAGTCTCCCCATTTTGAGGAGCGAAGCACAAGTAGCATAGGTTAATAGGAGTCAAAGGGGATTTTAGAAATTCAAATCCCCTTAGTTTGTTAAGAGTCAAGTTGTTTTGAGACCCGCCCATGGTTCACGAACCATAGTATCGTAATGAAGAAGGATATAGAAAGGAGTCATAGAAGAGTCATATGGAGATAGAAAATAATAGAATAGTGCATTATTTGAGTATGTTTTGTCTATTCTGTACTTGGGTGAAGGGGAAGGCTCCTGCAGCTGTGTGTGCAGAGACCTTGGTAAGTCCGCAACTGAGTGCACAGGCCCCTGTAGCTATGTGCACATGGCTGGAAAGACTATAATTGAAGATCTGAGGCATAATAGAGGCTTGTTTTTAATAAATATATGTGTATCTATGTATTGTTGTTTATCTTTGAATTTACTGTTTTTTATTTGTTAAATGAAATTAATCAAGAAAAGTACTTGTTAGATTCACGAAGACATAGATGTATTTATTTATATGATGTTATCCATGTTTAGCATAATCGACGAAGGGCATAAATTTGTGAACTGTTAGTTACTGTGATTTCCAGGTTTTAAGGGTTAATGGTTCGCAGAGGTCAAGATAAAGCCCTAAGTTTGACAGAAACATGTCACATAGTCCTATGGATGCAAAAACCTAGTTCTGGCATCCCCGAATACTACCTCGGGTGAGATTGCAGCCTTCTCTATGTTATTTTTTCCAAAATGGTCAGTAATGTATGATTTGTTTAGTTAGCGCAGCTAACTCTGAACATGGGTCCAAGCCCCCTCAAGCTAACAAATGTGTGAACTGTAGTTGCGCTTCTAACCCAATGTTCACTTGCTTGGTATTCAATGGTTTGGAAATGTCAGGAACTACCTTAGGCCCAATGGCTTCGTGTTGTCCCTTTGACTTGGAGATACTGATATTCCAAGGGTCTTCCTCACCTCCTTCTATGGTACTATTGTAGCACTCTAGAGCATGGTGCAACTATGTACTCCATTCTGGTTGTACCAATGAGACAAGCTCTATAGGTGTTCTGAATATTGCAGCCTTGATTTCCTATAATGCTTCATCAATACATTCGAATCCATCCTCAAAACTAAATTTTAATAGAAATATTTCCTTCAGAACATCCTACTCCTCAGTGGTGAGACGCAGAATACTATTGTAGACAACATGTGGGCATCATTGACTAGTCCGCATGTTGCATTAGAGACCACGACCACTGCCACATGACCCACCAGTGCCCTTATATGATTATGCATTTCTCATGAGTTTAACCTTTGACCAGTTTTTGACACATATATGTATGTATCATGATGCCATTCATGAGACTTGGAGGGTGCATGACCTGTGTGACACAAACCAAGTACATATATGTACAGAAATTTTGACACTTATTACCAAATTATGCATAATTATTTATATTAAAATTTCTAGTTTTTATTAGATTTCATTTATATTAATAAGTTCATGATAACATGTAGACATGTACCAGCTACATGGATGAGCTTATGAGGTCATCCGAGGGGGTACTTGATCATTTGGGGTAGTTGATCAGCCAGGGCATGCTCAACCAAGGCATGTTTCCATGGATTCTCCTTCACCTCCACCTACACCTTATATGTTCACTAATGTGAAGGAGAGTTAGTATGTACAACCACATGGACCAACAATTGAGGTAAACTTTTTTATTCCTAAGATTTCAACATTTTCTTTTTTTAAGTTACATAAATATGCTAATTCAGTTGTAGATTAATTATAATGTTTCTTGCCATTGTGTACATAGGCCCATATGTAGAGTGTTGTTGATGACACTATTATGTGGATACATGAGTGGGATGTTGGGTTTAGAGGCACTGATGTTGCAGGTCCATCGATGTAGGCCCCAATCATTGATCCATAGGCAGGGGAGCACAAAACTCAGGTTCATGATTAGGCTGGCATCCTATCGGACTTGCATTTATGCTCAACTAAGGTTAGTAGATTCATGTATATATATAATTAAAAATGTGGTTCAATATCATTTATTTCTGTATTGTTTATTTTTTACACACAATGATCTAATTATTTTGAATTTGAATGAGTTATATTGCAGTACCATCTTATGGACATCTACTTTGCACCTCACATAGGAGTTCTAGTGGTACTTAGAGTGTCATGGTTTGTATATTTTCAGGTTCATTTCTTAAGGCATATTCACATGTGTGATACAAACTTTATATATTTTCATTCATGGAGAATTTATGGGTGTACATCATGGAAATTATTTTAGTTTATAGATGCTTATTATTTCAATTTATGGATGTTCATGTGATATTTGTAAATTGTATAGATTTTCATATGAATAGCTTATTGATACATGTATTCACTATTTTAGTTTATTGATTTGCACTAATCTTGTTTATGGATGCTCATTAATTTTCAAAGTTTAAATGGAGTTGTTAAAATTATTTCGCTAATTTAATAATTTTTCTATGTACTATAACTTTTATTAGTAAAATATATGTTCAATTTTGATTTCCAGTTTCATAGACTAAGAATATAAGTACAATATTATGTTATGATGCAATTCACTTTGATACTTAAAATGAACTAAAATATATCATTTATCAATTTAATATTAAATGTCAAAATAATTATAATCATGCTTCATATTGGCTTGTAGAAAGTGTCTTCCAGTGCAATCAACATGTATGTTATTACAATTCAATTTTAAAAATAAATTATTTGAATTATAATGTCATGTGTGTGTGTGTGTGTGTGTGTGTGTGTGTGATTTTTTTGTGACCCACCCATATACCATTGCATGGACAAGTTTTTTAAGTATTTCAATCAATTCCTTATCTCAAGGTTCAATTGAAAAACACAAATATGATTAAAATAAATTTTATTCAACTTTCATATAAAAATATGTCATCTAAACAACAAATAGGTTTTATTCAACATTGTTATTATGAGATTATCTACAATAGCTTAGTCATAACATGATATAAGTCAATGGTATTGAAATTTAATATATAGGTCAAACAACATTATATGGAAACATTTCTATAATTTTATATAATGTTATCAAATTTCCTAAATTTAAAAGCACTTATCCAAGTATTTCAATCAATTCCTTATGACGGAAATTTAAGTTTTATTGAATTTTTAAAAGCTAAATTAAGATTGAAATAAGTTATATATTCAATTTTAAAAGATGTGGAGATGTAAAATTTACAAATACAAGTTTTATTTGATTTTATTTTGTTTGATATTATCTACAAAAGCTTAGTCATAATGCATGTCGTCAATAATTCTTTTGTGCTTACACTGAAATCAATGCATAATGTTAAACTAATTACCTTGAAATTAATGTACACCATATATCTAGTTACATCATTTATCATAAATCAACATCTTTGCTGAAATCAATGCATCTAATGCAAGTAATCAAATAGGATGAGAAATCAACATCTACACTAAAATCAATGCATCTAATGCAAGCAATCAAATACATTTAGAAATCAACATCTATACTAAAATCAATGCATCTAGTGCTAGCAATGAAATAGGAATACAAATCAACATCTACACTGAAATCACTACATCTAATGCAATCTCAATCAAACAATATTATAAATTAACAAATTTAATGAAATGAATGCATCTGATGGAAACAATGAAATAGAATTATAAATCAACATATACATATAAATCAATTCATGTACTTTGCAATAAATCAGATAGGATTAGTAATCAACATCTATACACTAAAATCAATGCATATAGTGCAAGAAATTTTATTCCCTTTCTCTACCCCCTCCATCTATATCAATATTTTCCTCCATCTATCCTTATTTTTCTCTCTATCTCACCCCACTAGAAACACGCACTCTCTCTCTTCATATCTATCTATCTCTCCCTCCCTCCCTCTATCTCTCTCTTCTTCCCTCTCTCCCCCTTCCATCTACATCACTATCTCCCTTTGTCTCTCCTTCTTCATCCCTCTATATTACCCCAAAAACATACACATTGTTTCTCCATATCTATATATATCTCCCTACCTCTCCCTCTCTCTTCCCTTTTTCTCCCTTTCTCTTCCCTTCTATCTCTCTTCCCTCCTACTCTCCTCTCTCGCTCTCTCTCCATCTCCCTTGTCACTCCCTCTCTCTCTCCCCATTTCCCTTGCCACTCCCTCTAGCTCTCTCTCTATCTCTCTTCACCTCTCTCTCTATATGTATTTCTTCTTACCTCGCCCCCTCCAACTCCATCTATCTATCTCCCTCCCTCTCAAGTCCTCTCTCTCTTCCTTTATGTCCCACCTCCCTCTGTCTCTCCTCCACGCCACTCACTCTCTCTCTGTCTCTCTCTCTCTTGAGCTTCATCCCGCAACTCTGTTGAATACCTCCCTCCCTCTCTCATTCTCTCTCCCACTTCTCTCCATGTAAATTCCTTCTTTGTCTTTCTATCTCACCTCCAAACATACACACACTCTCTCCATATCTCCATTCTCTCACTCTCTCTCTCAACATATATATATATATATATATATATATATATATATATATATATATATATATATATATATATATATATATATATATATATATATATATATATATATATATATATATGTTTGTCTTGAACTTCTTCCATTCCCGTCTTTCCCTCCAACTCCATCTCTTGATCTCTCTCTCTCACTCTATATTTCAAAAATTATAAAGTACTTTGACAATTAAAATATTATTTATATATATATAATGCAAGATTTCAAATGTGTGTTGTAAATTCACCTCAAGGGAAAATGATAATTTTCCATAGAAATATTATCTAAAATTTTCCAAAATATTAATGTTCCAGCTACCTCCATCAAAGATACATAGAGCAGTTCATGTCTTCCAATTGAAGTTGTTTAGGTTTTATTTCTTTAAAGATAGCTTTAGGTTAATCTTACTTCAAGATTTTAAAAATATTATATATTTTATTATGTTAGATTTATTAAAAAAATAGGTTAAATAAAATTAACATGTATTGAGTCATCTTGTATGACTCTTTTTGTGTTAATGACTCTTTTTTAATGCCTATGGTGTATATCAACCACATTTATTAATGTGGTTGTGCTAGTATATACTATAATATAAGATATTTTATATTATATTAATCCAAAATTAATAAATTTAATATTAACATTAAAATATATTAATATTAATTTTTTTATATTAATATCATTTCATCATTTAATTTAATAATAATAATAATAATAATCTATTAATATTAATATTAAATTTAATAAGGTTTTTACATGACATTATAACAAAAATTCTAAAAATATTTGGAATTTTAAAATGAGGTAAAATTTTAATTTTAGATCATTCAAATTTTTTATAAAGGCTCGATCAAGCCCTTGTTAACCACGTAAAGCTATTTAAATTTGAAATTTAGGCACTCAATCAAGCCTCTTAAGTCCTAAAATAAGCAATTTCAACACCCCTTCTGCAAAATTTTCTACAACTCTTTTTGCTACCCTAGCGGAGTTGATCACATTGGCTTCATGAAGGAATCCTCTATCCAATGGCATATGAGTTTGAAATTTTCAAATTCATATGATATTTTTCATCTAATTTCTTTTAAATATAATGCTTGAATTGTTTTGAACTTTTTTAAAGAGGCTGAATAGAAAATCAATATCGTAAAATATACATAGCGAAAAAATTTCAAAAAATGCCACTATATTCGTTTACGATTCCTCTTCAAAAGGGTAATTTTGTTTTTCAATTTATTTAAATAGTTGAAAAAACCATACATGAACACGTGTATACAAAATGCAATTGAAATATTGCTTCGCCAACTTCGAAAAATAATAAAAAAATATGTTTTTCAATGAAAACATAAAATTTTAATATGAAAAACTTAGCTCTCTCCATGTAGATCGTGCTTATATGTGTGTGTGTTTTAAAAATTACACATTTTACACTAAGTTATGCTACGTGAGTACACACATACCTCTTAAGATGTGTGAAAATGTGCAAGGGCAAGCATTTCCTTTAATGTAAAATTGAAATATTATATGACACTAAATATATTTGTAAAAAATATCATTAGGACAAAAACATAATTCTGCACAATATTCTTTTACTCCAAATCAATTATATGAACTTTGAGGGATTTGATTCGATAAAAGTGGAAAAAATTTAAATTTCATCACCACATTTGGTGCAAAAGTGTAACCCATCATCATGCTTTCACCCTATTAGGAACCTGTATACAAAATGTGGCGTTGTTTTCTTTCCACAAAATTCTAAAACCAGTGAAAGGTATGTGTAAAATAAGGCATATGTGAAGTTAAATACTATCTTGGTCTCATTTTCCCTCCTTTTCCCCAATTTTCATACATTTTGACCAAATTTTTCTTCATTAAATACACATAAAAACACACAAGGTATTTCGCTATTTTATTTTTTATTTTTAGTAATTAGAAAATTAAAATGTTCAAATTTTGGATTTTGTCAATTACTCAACATAGAATCGAGGTCTAGACCACACTCTTCATTGTTCAAATTTCCTAAGTTTAAGATCCATATCACTATGTTGTTTCTCTAGGAGATGGATCATAACTCTATTTGTTATATTTTAGTTTCTACCAACAGAAAGTAGAACAAATGGAGCACTATACATAAGCAAATGTTAACTAAGATTTTCAATTTCCTTTTTCTCTTATAACATTTTGAGATTTTAGTCTAAGTTATAGAATATGTTAGTCTTATTGTGCATATGGCAAGTTTGAAGGGCTCCCGTGCTTTGGAAATGTATGTTTTTATCTTTATGTGAGTTAATATAGAGAGAGTTCTCTATTTCCATTGTATGTATCTTTGCTTGCTAATTTTTTTTTTTTTTATTTAGCTTTGTATTAGTTGTTTATGCTTTCTTTGACATATTATATATTTATATTAGTCGTAACTTTGCTTTAACTCAGGCTTGAATATTTATTCTGGTCACAATTTGAAATGGTTGCCTAAGTACTATTAGTGATTTTATCTAATCATAAATTTGTGGTAAAGTGTTTCGATATGCCTTTCTAACAGTGGAGCCATTGTGGATGTGAGTTATAATATTGAATGTTGATTGCACATATTTTGTTTTTCTTAGTTAAAAGGTATTTAACTTATCAATGTTTGTTAAAGCTTCTTTTAGTCATTAACGACACACGCTTACTAACTTTAGTTGATAAATTAGAAACTCAACTTATGCAAATAAGATTAAGATTGGTAATATTATGTCAATAACATCAACACTAAACTACGACATCATCAGTCAAATCATCTACCATGTCATACTTTGAGTTATGTGTCTCCACATGTCCACCATTTATTCTGCCCTGCTGGCATCTAGATCTGATTTTTTCATAAAACAAATTTTAAATAAAGTATGTATTTTCCTAACTTCTACATGTATCAAAAAACAATATCCATATATTTGTTTTGTTAACAAATAGGAACAATTTAAGTAACTAATAGAAAGGAATTACTTACAAGATTCTAAAATTTTAAGGTATCTAGATTTTATCATCTATTGCCAAAATATGTGTTACTATGCCAATACCATTAACCTCAAACTAACGCATCATCAATCACATAATCTACCATGCCTACTTTCAGTAGTATGTTTCCACATGTGCACTATTTGTTTTTTTTTTCCTATTGACAACTACATCTAAATTTTTCATAAAAATAAATTTTGAATAAAGTATGGATTTTTCCAAAACTGTTTAAGGTTTAATTGTGATTGTAGAAGACTTATACAACTTGACATTACTCATAGGAATTACAGTCTATTTTCAAGTCACATTTGCACAACTAAATAGATTTTTTACTTCAATAATTATGTATGAAAGCATAGTTTTTTCCTCATTAAAAGAAAGAATTTGGAGTCATAAACTAAACAACCTCATGAATTTCATTAATAATTTTAATTGTACAATAAGTAATTTTCATATACATATCTTCTAAACATATTAAAGGGAAACTATATAGTAATTTTCATATATGTATAACTTCTAACCATAATGCATGGAAACTAAATAGAGATCGTTGACAACTACCAAGAATGGAAATACCCAACTATACAAAGTTATCATACCAGAAAAAATAAGAAACCAGAAAGTGATATAATAAGAATTCCTTCTAACATCATATAATAAATTTAGCATATTTAGTAAGTCAAATTGTAATCCATGAATTTTCTATCTACTTTCCCATAACATATAGAGAAATCACACCTCCAATAACATTATGAATTAACAAAATTAGAAATAGAAACTTATCTAAATATGATAAGCATGATTACCGACAACCATCAAATTAAGTGATTTTTGTAGGCAGTTTGCTTGTAGCAATGAACCACCTAGCCATGTTATGATACCAAGGAGCAACAAAATTTTGGTTCATTATCTATACACTAATATAATTATACAAAGCAACCAATAGAGAAACATTACCAATCACTAAATCTAGATTTAAATCTGAATCATGATAATCATCATTAAAATCAATACTACACATATAACACAAATTTGATACCCAAATTTTTTGTTGAATGTTTATATTCATGTTGGTTAACAACATAAAATTAGATATAATATACAAGCTGAAAGAAGACCGTAAAGAATTCATGTTCAATTAATACTTTTGGCCAAAAAAATAGGATCTAGATCGATAAAATATTTAATACAAAACTTTATCCGATAATTCTTCTCAACATTGCTTAACAAACTCAAAACCTCTAGCCAATGCAATAGGATACATACCAATACATGATTTCTAGGAAACTATATCTCAATGTTCTTCTCAATATTTATTAACAGATTCAACCTATATATAAATTAGGAAATACTATACTTGAACATAGTAATTAAATAAGAAAACAATAGACTAACATTCCCACCAAAGCACTAGAACTAGAGTTTAAGAGAAGATTCAGAACCCCTAATTTTTATCGTGAATGATATCCTTTTTTTTATGTCGACCATGTGTTTGGTGCCTAAAGGATTCATCAAAATTACAAGACTTATTGAAAAATAAATGTATTCATCCTAAGAAGGACTAATATTAGCCTCCCATGAACCATAATGTAAATAAGGTACCTGGAAGAAAAATGATAAAGTATAATTAATGATCGTCTAAAGTCATTCATAACATAATAAAAAATCTAATTGATCAAAGACTCGAAAGAAGAAAAGAACAATATTTAACATTTAAGAACACTCACATAATATGAAAGGATGGACCATGATATTTTAATTTTTCTTTGCCATGTATCGTTGTTGTTGAAGTCATTAACATAATTGGTTGATGATCAACTATGATTAATGATTTCATGGAAGAATTATTTTAGGAAATTTTTGATTTAATATTTCATTGGACGAGCTGTAATTTCCACTTTGACATGTTGGTTGAATATATCCTCCTCTATTTCTTAAGTCTCCACTTGTAATTATATAATCAAGATATATTGGTCTTGATTAACATTAACAAAACTAAATAACCATTTCCTAATTTCCTCCTTAGTAAAATTAGTTACATTATCGAATTCTCCTCCAATGACTCTTTTAAAGTGTTTAATCTAGGCATTAATTTTGATATATGGTTGTCATTGATGTTAACCCAAGAATCACCAAAAGATTCCTTGACTTTGTTGACAAAATGATATAGCAAATCATAGCTTTTCAAGTCTAAATCATCATTTTTGGATTCTTCTCGTCAAACCAATTCACGTAGTATATGGCACAACCATGAGAGCCTTCACTGTTTGAGAGATATCATTGTTTGGAGATGAAGGACCCATCTTGTGGGCAAAACCCCAAAGGGGAGATGATGTGGCACCCCATCATTAGCAAGCATATTATTCGATTCATGAAAACATGAATTACATTAAAATTCTATGTGAAAAATGTTTTATGGATAGTCTCAAAGTTAACTATTGAATTTACTAAGCATAAGCGGGTCTTTGGAATCAAATAAAATAAATCCCTTATCGCCAAAGGTAGATTCCTATTGGATAGTTGGAACTCTCTGAATAACTAGTGGCAATAAGTGTGTTGGTTTTGATGTCAATAGTCATGTTGGGAGATCAAGTTTGGAATATTGCATTGCTTAACAGTAAGCAAATGTGTTGGCGTTGATGTCAACCAGATTAGCATGGATATATGTGCTAGCATGATGTTAGGAAAGACAAAATTGATGTCCACTATGATAGTTGTGATGGAAGCAGATGTTAGAATTGATGTGCTTGATGTGTCAAGCTCAAGGGGAGTCATATGGTTGTTGCAGTCTCTTGTAGAGAATCACCATAGTGGCAAGCTTATTTGGTTAACCATAAAATGATGCCTATGATGTTTGGGAGTCCCAAAATATGGAGGAGATTCTTCCTCAATAGATCACTCAGATACTCTTGGAGTTTGCACAAGTTGTTAGTGCTCGAAAAGAGGTTTCCAATGGTATGTGGAAATCCATAAATGACCATCAGGATCAAAAGTTATTGATAGCTAAAGTAAGGACCTTGAAGTCCTTAGGAGTAGTCTAATTTTGGAATCAATGGAGCAGGCCAAATTTAAAAACCTTATTTTAGAGGGTCATAGTCTTGGGACCTCAAAAAATAAGAAATATCAGATCTTAGACAATATCAGAATATCAGAGGTCAGAGACTTCATATAATTATTTTTTGAGAAAGTTCTGATCTGATATGAGGGAGCCAATCCTCGATCTTCAGGACCTTGGAAAGCAGACGAATATTGGGTGAGGGCCAAATATCAAAGCTGGTGATTATCAGATCTCCGCAGGTTTGGTAGTTCGCAATATCAGAGGTCAGAATCTTAGTCATTTAGAAGGTCGGTATATCAGGACTTAGGGACCTCGTAACTCCTTACAAATTGCATCCTCTCCCTATGGTCGAGCACCTAAAGGTCCTTATGGTTGATTTCATTTGAATTCATTGAAGATTGCGAGGAGTAGGAATTACAAAGAAATTATCAAATTTCTTGCAAAACCAAGGACCGAGGGACCATTTCTCTCTCCTCTTATAGGACACATGGTAGTAGCTGATTGGCCCTCAAGAGCTAATGGGGGAAGATGTCATTAGCATGATGTGGAAATAAAAAGGACACATGATAGTCTGATTTAACATTATTGGGTGTCCTAATGGGGAAACTCTTGGTGACAGGTGTCACCACTAAGGAGACGCCACATGGGTTAATGACAAGAACATGACGTAATTTCGGAGGTGGGAATATCGGAGGTTGGGATTTCGTAGATCCTTTGTAATTGTAATTTTGAAAAAGTCCCAATACATGGAGCTTCAATGTTGATTAGCATTTCATCATAGAGACCCAAAGAATGAAGGGCATAGAGAAGGCTTAGCACCTGAGCTCTATGCAGCATATTAGAGGTTGGAGATTTCATACCTCTACTATAAATGCATTTTGAGAAAAGTTCTGATGCATGGGAGCTCCAATGTGTTTGGAACTTGGTCATGAAATATTGAAGACCAAGCAAAAAGAGCGAAAACACAAGGATATAGGCCTCTCGTAGGTCTTGAAGGGCTTGAAACTTAAGTTTTATGCCACCAGTCACCGCTCCCAGTCCCATGGAGGAAAAACAAGAAGGGGCTAAGAAAAAATGGCTAAAGGCCACCAAGATCTCGTGATATTGTAACGTTAATAAAAAATTACAATATGTTGGACCTTTGAAACTGCAATACAAAGGAGTATGAAGCTGTTCATAACAACGTTTAGTCCCATGGTGGAAAATCAATAGGGTGCAAAGTAGAAGGGGATAAAGGCTAATTAGAATCATGTGATTTCATAATATTGAGCCTTAATAAAGTTACGAAATGTTTGGGCTTTGATATTGAATAGAAAGGAGTATGAAGGATGAATGGTTAATAGATATGATCAAATACGTGTAAGAGAGTTGGTTGCTAGAATAAATGGAAATTGTAAATATCGCTAAGTCAAGGGTGATGAGGACCACAATTTTCAGAGAAGAGTGTTGGTCCTATCTTGAAGTTGAAGTAAGCTACCTTTGATCTCTCGTGCATGCCTCATGGAATTAAATGAAGAATAGAGAATCCATGCCAAAGTGCCTATCAAGCTCTCTGAGAACATGAATAAGCATGGAGAGCCTTGTTGGAGTGTGTAAGTGGACTGATGATTTATTTCTTAGCATGGAAACTCTCAAGAGCCCATTCCCAATGTTTAATATGGATGAAAATATCAGGTGATTTGGTTATAGGATGGAGAATCCATGTAGAGGTACACTTGTGTAGTGTAAATGGAATATTTCAAGTATTATACATAGCAACAAGATGGAAAACCATGAAGGAGTAGTCTTGTTAGCATGAATGGAAGGATAATGGTCAATAGAGAAAGCATTATTCCTAGTGTAGAAGAGGAAAAAAACTTAGGATTGTAGTTCAACAACTGGGGGGAATGAAATAGAATTTCTAGTGATATGTGTGGAGAGCTACGTGAGTGTGAGTGTGTTGTTGAAGAAAGGCATGGTGAGCTTGTGCTTCAAAGAAAAGGATGAGAGTTCCTATGTAGTAGAAAGAGACCTTCATAGCTCGTGCTTCTATGTGAGAGGTCGAGAAGATCTTGTGGATAGAAGAGGCTGAGAAGAACCTGTGGAAACAAAGGGGTTGACTGCTGACTATATGCATTGAGAGCATAGGTTCGAGAGAAGAGATCCTGAGTGAGTATGTTTTTTCAGAGTGGGAAGAGTGTAGTGACTGTTGGATATTAGTATAGATTGTTGAGAAGAACAATGGGTTACTGCAAAGTGTGCAAAGGACAGAATGTTGTGTGGTCCAAAAGGCTACTGAGGAGAAAAGAGATGAAACCAAGCAGAGAGGCTTCCAATTATAGTGAACATTAATTTTCTTTTGAGTGTGGGTTGGAGCCTACATATAGGAATTTGGTGATTCTATCTCTAGTGAGTGTTTGAAGAAATATTGGCGTTTGGTGTCTCTTGCAATTTGGTGCTTTCATAAATCCAAGGAAATGCAATTCGGTTCTTGCAAAAAATCCATGAAGTTGGTGCTTCACATGGTGTTTCTGGTAAGTTGATTAGGTGTTAGCAAAATGAGGTAGTTGGCGATTCCTGCTAGTGGGTGCTAGGAAACAATCAAAAGGGAGTTGGTGCTTCCTATGAGTGGTGGATCACAAACAAATTGATGTAATCGAGTAGGTTCTCTTATTTTAAATCAATAACAACAAAAAATATTTGGTGGTTTTTTCCTGAAAGGGTTTCCATGAAAAACCTCTGTGTCTCATGTGTTTGTTTCTCATGATGTGTATGCTTGTGTTGATTGATATGACTTATGTTATGGTTTGTAAATTGTTTATCTCATATAAAGGATTCCAAATTTGAATGAGTAAAGTTAAATTGGCATAAAATTTAAAATTAGCCTTAATATTGGTTCATCCCCCCTTCTTAGTATTAACATTGTTTCCAATAATTGGTATTAGAGCTAGGTTCTTTCAGGAATAACTTGACTACTAGAAGGAAGATCCAAGGGAAACATTGGGTAATAAAGTTTGGCTAACATTAGAAGGAATTCCATTTTTAAATGGATCATACTATGAGCTCTAGAAGATCAAAATGGAAGCCTATTTGATGGTAGCCAATGAAGACATTTGGCTGTCTGTGATATATGGAGAGAGGAATGAATTCAATACAAAAGCCAAGGAAATCACCATGGAAGGGATCTCTAAGCCAGATTTTGATAAAGTAAGGCAATTTGAGTCACAAAAGGAAATGATGGACAAATTACAATGTCTATATGGAGGATAAAGCCATAGAACTCAAGAGTAGGTCGAAGAACCTTATCACTCAATCAGTGAACCAGAACATGCAGATGTTATTGCTGGAAATTATAAACATAAGAAGAGACAGAAGAAGTCGAACAAAGCATCCCAAAAAAGAGTTGTTGATGCAAAAATTCTATCACTGCAACAACTAATTTACTTCTCCTACTTATTTCATCATACGTTATTCATGAAATTACTTCAACAAACATTAAAATAAATATTGCTATAGATATCACACCGTAATACAAAAACCAACAAATGCACACATTGACATAGTTATTTTGGACTAATGTCCTTGGAAAAACCCAATGTGGGAAAACCGGTGCAGCAAGGGAGGATTATTGAGCAATTTTCTTGTACAACAGGGTGCCAGACTAGCTTACCCATAGATAGACAAAATTCCAGCATTTTTCTAAACCCAATGTAGGCCCTACTAGCCTCTGTGTCAGCCTAAAACCCTTTTCGTCAGCCTACTAAGGCTCTGTGCAACCTCCCTAGGCTTCTACGTCACTCTTGCAGCCTCTGCGTGGATGACGTGGGACATTATAGCTCTGTGCAGTCTCTGTTTCCTCTACATGGCTTCCTTTGGCTCTGTGTCTGCCTCTTCTGTGCTGAGTTCCCACCTCTCTGTTTCACACTTGCTACCTCCTAACTTCTCTCCAAACCACTGGTTCAATTTCTCAGCAAACTCCACTCCAGAAATTGAACTGACTGGTCTCCCTTAGTGTGTTCTCTAAGTGCCCCTCAAGCCTCCTCTTATACTTTTCCTGTTGACATCTCAACGGTTGAGGTTAAGTCCCTAATCAATGACTAAGATTAGATCTAGCTTGATCCATGTCTTTTGGACCATTCTAACATAGATTCATATTAATAAAAATTAATATTTTATTTTCCCTAAGTTTAGACTTAGGGACTCCATTAAAAATAGTAATTATTTTAATATCTCCTGATCTATTTAGAATCTGCCCAAAAGCTTTCTGGGTATTGGAGATCTTATGTGCCCCAACCTCTCCACCAAATTTCGTGGCTAAAGCACATCTGATGCTACCCCAAATCAACGCTCCCTCTTAGCGAGGACTGTGCTCTAGCAATACTCCTTACTAAGTATTACTCTGATCATCCGGCATCGGTACCTGTGCTGATCCTAGGCCTTCCTGCCCAACAACCTCTTCATTGCTACCTCTTGTACTACTGCCCATGACTCTACTACTTCCACTACTGCATCTGTATGACATATCCCTCTACATTTGTGTTGTTGTTGGTCCTTTCTCCCAACACTGCATCCGCACTACAACTTCCTCTGCATCTGTGCTGCTGTTGGTCCTTTCTCCCATCACTACATTTACAGTGCAACTCCCTCTACATCTGTGCTATTGTTGGTCATTTCTCCCAAAACTACACCTACACTGCAACTCCCTCTTCATTCATGCTACTAACACACTACTTCTAAAAGGGGTTCCTTACCATCCACATCTTTTCCTTGAAGTAGTCAAATTTTGACTTTCCAAGGGCCTTGGTGAAGATATTTACCACTTTTTCCCCATAGGAGTGTAGCTCAACTATACAACTCCTCGTTGGACACAATCTCTGACAAAGTGACACCAGATATCAATATGCTTTGACCTATCACGAAATAATGGATTCTTAGAGAGTTTGATGTAACTCTAAGTACCACACATGATCCTGGTCACCTCCATATTTCTTTTGAATATGTTTACCAGTAGTTTTCTAAGCCATATGACCTCACACGAAGCTGTGCTTGTTGCCATATATTCTGCCTCAGATGAGATCAGAGCCACAAACTTTTGTTTCCTACTACACCAGGAGGTTATTCCCAATCCAATGTTGAAACAGTACCTAGAGGTACTTTTCTGATCCATTGAACTTCCTGCCTAATCTGCATTAGTAAATACACTCAACCTGATATCCTTCCCCTTGTTGTATAAGATCCCATAATCAACTGTTCTCTATAAATACCTGTGAATGTGTGTGGTTGTTGCCCAGTGAGCCCTCTTTGTTTCCACCATTAATTGATCAAGGGTGTTGACAGCATAGAAAATATGTGTTCTAGTATTGACTAGATACATCAGGGACCCTATGAGCTATCAGTATAGGGTGGGATCAACATCCTTGTCTTATGATGCATCAATATTATTCCAGTTTGTCGTCATTGGCATAGCCATAGGTTTATAGTCTCCCATCTCAAACCTTTCCAGGATTTCTGTAGCATAACTTCCTTGCCCAAGGAAGATTTCTCCTTTCTGCTGCCAAACTTCCAACCCTAGGAAATAGTGCATTCGTCCCATATCCTTCATATCGAACTCTGTGGGTAGATTTTTCTTGCAGTCTTCAATGAGTCTGGATGACCCTGTTAGGAAGAGATCATCCATATATAATACTAAGATAAGTGGCTCACTCTCTGTGACCAGATAGTAGAGATTCAAATCTGTGTCACTCTTGACAAACGCCATATTTTGCACGTAGCCATCTATTCAACCATACCACACTCTTGGTTCTTTCTTTAGTCCATACAAGGCTTTCTTCAGTCGGCATACAGGAGACTTCTTCTCATGAGTTTCAATGCCCTCTGGTTGTTCAATGTATACTTCTTCTTCTATTACCTTGTTCAGAAATTTCATCTTGACATCCATCTGATGGATCTCCCATCCCATCTGGGCTGTAAGAGATATCATGGTCCTAATAGATGTATACCAGGCTACCAGGGCAAAGGTTTCCTCATACTCAATCCCTTCCTTTTGAGCATACTTCTTAGCCACAAACCTAACCTTGTATTTGTCAATACTATTGTCCGCAGCATATTTGATCTTGTAGATTCATCTTGAACCAACCACAGATCTGTCTTGAGGCCTGGAAACCACCTCCCAAACCTCGTTTACCATTATGGAGTTATACTCCTCCGCCATTGCATCTACCTAGAGCTGATCGTGAGCTGCCTCCTTGAAGCTAGCATGCTCTCCATCCTGAGCAACTAATGCCTGATATATGTCTGGTTGTTTTCGCTCCCTTTTACTATTCCTTGGCTCTCCGATGAAGTTCTCTACATCACGCAGAATCTGATGAAGTTCCCTACTGATTCTTCCTCTGCCAATAGGTTCTTTTGTTCTCTCCTCTTTGTCATCCTGAGAATCTTCCTATTCTGAGGAAGGATTCTTCACTTCTGTTGGTTGAAGAGGCATGACCAATGGATCCTCTTTCGACTGCTCCTTGGAAGGCATTTCACGAGATCTTCTGAAAGCTCTGTCCTCCATGAACTTTACATATCATCGTACTACTACCTTCCTGCTTCTTGGAAGATAGATCCTGTATGCCTTAGCACTCTAGCTATATCCTACTAGATACCCCTTTTTTGTAGTCTGATCTAGCTTCTTCCTCTTTTCTTCGGGTATGAGACAATATGCCAAACTCCCAAATATCCTGAAACGACTGACTTCAGGTGTCTTCTCAGTGAAGACTTTTTCTGAAGTAATCTTGCCCAATGACCAATGAGGAGTCTTGTTCTGAATGTAGATAGATATATTGAATGCTTCTACCCATAGGAATTTGGGCATATCCTAATCATAAAACATGCCCCTAGCTTCTTCTACAATAGTCCTGTTTTTTTTTCTGCCACCCCATTCTACTTCGGATTGTAGGGAGCTGTCCACTCTCTTCTAATGCCCTCCTTAGCGCAGTAATCAATAAATTCCTTATCAGCATATTCTCCACCATTATCTGAGTGCAATACTTTTATTTTCTTACCTGTCAGATTCTCCACTAGAGCCTTGAACTTCTTGAATCGACAGAGAACCTCATCCTTGGTTTTCAGAAAATAGATCCAAGTTTTCCTCGAGTGGTCAAAAATGAAGGTAAGGAAATAATCGGCATCGCTGAGAGATTTTATGGAAATTCCACCTATTTGAGTGTATCAATCCTATTACACTCTTGGCCCTGTAGTTGCTCCTAGGAAATGTCTCCTTGGCATGCTTTCCTAGAGCGCATCCCCTACATACATCATCTTGTTCCATACTCAGATCCAGAACTCCTGTTATAGTGCTCCTGAGAATTCTCAGAGATCCATGGTGCAAGTGACCCATCCTTTTGTGCCATAGTTTTTTCAAGTCTTTGTCCCCATGACTACTGTTAGTGCCATTGGAGATTTTAGTTGTAATTTGTACAACTGATTACTTTTGATCCTGATCTGCACTTTTTTTTCCAGCTCAGGTATTTGACGTATACCTTTTCCTTGATGAACTAGACATCATAGCCCTTGCCTTGTAGTTGTGACATGGAAAGTAAGTTCATACCTAATCCTACCACATGCAGCACATTTGTGGCATGGAACCATTCTCCCGATTCTTTCTGAAATCTATGGTACCTTTTCCTACTGGAGTACACTTTTCCTTGTTCCCCATGGTGATCTGAAATTTCATCTTCTCTTCTCGATACTCTGAGAAACACTCCCCGATTCTCGTCATATGCCATGAGGCTCCATTTTCTATATACCATACTTATAAAGATGCAGCACTAGTCATGCACACCAGTTCTTCTTCCAACATGGAAGCCAACATAGAGAAATCGAAATCTCTCTCTCTCTTGTGCAATCTCCTAAAAATTTGCGTGAGTCCACTGAGGTGGATGCTTGTACATTGTGGTCTCAACCCATAACTGATTTTCACATTCTTTCTCTAATTACTTGCTTTGATACCATGTGAAAATTCTATCACTGCAGCAACTGATTTACTTCTCCTACTTATTTCATCATAAGTTATTCATGAAATTACTTCAACAAACATTAAAATAAATATTGCCGCAAATATCACACCGTAATACAAAAACAAACATATGCACAAATTGAAAAATTTATTTTGGACTAATGTCCCTAGAAAATCCCAATGTGGGAAAACTGGTGCAACAAGGGAGGATTTTATTATTCAGCAATTTTCTTGTATAATAGGGTACCAAACTAGCTTACCCACAGATAGACAAAATTCCAGCACTTTTCTAAACCCAACATAGGCCCTACTCACCTCTGTGTCAGCCTAAAATTCTTCGTGTCAGCCTAAAACCCTCTGTGTCAGCCTACTGAGGCTCTGTGCAGTCTCCCTAGGCTTCTGCATCACTCCTGTAGCCTTTGCATGGATGACGCAGGCCCTTCTTGCTCTACGCAGTCTTTGCTACCTCTGCATGGCTTCCTTTGGCTCTACGTCTGCCTCTTCTATGCTGATATCCCATCTCTTTGTTCCATACTTGCTGCCTCCTGATTGCTATCCAGACCACTGGTTCAATTTCTCAGCAAACCCCGCCCCAGAAATTGAACTGGCTGTTCTCCCTGAGTGTGTTCTCCAAGTGCCCCTCAAGCCTCCTCTTACACTTTTCTTGTTGACATCTCAGCGGTCGAGATTAAGACCCTAATCAATAGCTAAGATTAGGTCTAGCTTGATCCATGTCTTTTGGACCATTCTAACACATATTCATATTAATACACATTAATATTTTATTTTCCCTATGTTTAGACTTAGGGACTCCATTAAAAAATATTAATTATTTTAATATCTCATGGTTTGTTTAGAATATGCTGAAACCCTTTCTGGGTATTCAATATCTTATGTGCCCCAACCTCTCCACAAAACTTTGTGGCTAGAGAACATCCTATGCTACCCCAAATCAACACTTGAGAATATAGAAGATCTTCCTCGTAGTTCACAAGTTGTTGGTCATCACGCTCAAGAGGATGTTGAAGAGTTAAAAGAAGGGTCATACTGGTCAGAAGGTATGTTGGTGCTTTATGACAAGTGTAAATAAATAGGTCACACATTATCTAGATGTTCATGTGAATCACTTGAGGATAGAGATAGCCATTCATCTAGTAGAAGTAATGAAGGTAGACCTACTTTAGTAGCAATAGAAAAAGAGGGATCCTATGATGAAGAAGAAGGATCCCAACAATGCTCGTCCATAGGAGAAAATAAGAGTACATTTAGTAGTGATGAAGAAGGGATACCTCTCAGAAATATGAAATATTCCATGGACATAGAGAGTAATTTATATCTCTTTGGTAACTTAACTAGCACCTCTGATAGCAAAGAGAAGGATATGAATGAAATGATTTACATTAGAAAGGAGTTTATCTCTGGTCTAAGGGAGGTCAAGGATCTATCATAGGTAGATCTAAAGCAATAGGTGCAACTGAAAATTTATGAGCTTGAGAATGAAAATTTGAGAAAAACAATAGTTGATCTAAATGCTCAACAAGGAGAGGATAGCCAGCTAAGTGGCATGTTAACCAATCATCCAAATGATAGAGAATCTTACCATGAGAGACTACAAAGTGAAGTAGCCTCATTGAGATAAGACATAGAAAGGACTAATAAAGAGTTGTCTCGATATCAGAAGCTTGAGGAGAGAAGAAAGGTAATGGATGAGATGCTTGTTAAGAAAAGATCCCCTCTCATCAAAGCTTGTTTGGGTTTCAAATAAAAACCAAGATCCATTATTGCAAAGACTGAAGGGTCAACTTCCCAGGTAAAGGTAGTTCGAGGTTCCAACAAAAACAAAGGGAAGTAATTTGTTGGGTAGCAACAGAAAGGGAAGATAAGGTAGCAGCAGAATGGCAAGAAGCAACAACAATTAAAGCAACATGACAAATCCATGTAGCAACAAGAAGGAATACAAGGCAGTAATCAAAATTTCCATAGGAGGTACATGAAGAACCAACAAAGTTCCTTTCCCCCTCAAGTACAAAGCCCATAAGGTAAAGGTTTCTTCATTTCTCAAAAGAAATTTTATGGGTATTGTTTTTCTTGCAATAATTTTGGACATCAAGCCATGAATTGCAGATGGCATGCAAGAAAACAAAGTTTGTGGAGAAATAGCAAGAAAAGGCATGATTTTAGTAGTAGAGTCTGTGATAAGGATGTTGGGAGATATGGTAATTCCTCTACCCAATTCTTAAGCTATGTCAAATTCCACAATTGTGGAAATCTTGAGCACAAGAGAGAAAACTGCAAAGATGAGAAGAAAAGGCATGCTTCTTAGCATATGCATGAAAATATTGCATCTTGGACTTTCAAGGCAAAAATAAGCAAAAGAGAAAAGGATTAAGAGTTTTTCTTCAACGCTCAATATCAAAATGACTTTCAAAACAAAGGAGGAATAAATCCCTCTATAATCGCAAGCTATAATGAGCGCAAGCTTCAGGTAAGGAAATGGAGCATCAATAACCCAATCACCATTCTCATGCAAACAAAGAAAAATAGAAGCAAGTCGATTTGGGTGAAGAAAGAGGAGCTGAAGGAGAATATTCCTCCAACCATGCACAACCAAGAGAAAAACCAAATATGGGAAAAGAAGAAGATAAGAGGCAATTCTTTTATTAGGACTCAGCCATTGAAAGTTTGGAAGAAGAAGGAGGATGATCTACTCAGAGGGAGTAGATCATTTATTTATTTTTATTAAAGGAATAGAATGGCCTCAAGGGAGGATGGATAAGTCAGATGTAGGAAGATAGAAGGCAGAAAAAGAGAGGTGCATCTGATTAGTGAAGGTATGGTTGAGTTCCCATGTTGATTACAGTAGTGTGTTTTTTTATTTCAAATGTGTCAGTATTGAAAGAGAGAGAAGACTATGAACTACGACAAAAGTGTGGAATGACAAGAGGCCCACAATTAAGATAGGTCCACAGGATCTTTCCTCACACAAATGCAAGGGAGTAGATGTAGGAGACTAGAGAGAATTGACTCAGGGGGGGATGTTTTGATAAAAGTAGTAGGCAACAATTGTCATCCTCAATAATAAATATTGCGCATGGAATGAAAGGTTTTCATCTTTGGTGAAATACCCTTATTTCATTTAAGTTGTGAATTTGATTTTTCCTAGCAGTCTTGTGTTCATGAAGTACAATGGGTATAATCTTTCAATGTCCCTTAGTCTTCAGTTGGTATTGCTATGTCAATTGATGGTTTGGGTTCATATGGAGTAGCCTTTTTGTGTAAGTGGACATTTATTTTTTAGAAATATCTATAAGAGGTTTCCTAGTATAAAATCCAATTTGTATCAATTTCTTGGTGCAATTGGTATTATTTAAGCAACAATCCCTATTGTAGAAGTATGATCTCAAGGGGAGAAGTGTTTAAGATGCTCAAGAGAAGTAAGAATACAATATGAATAAAAAATATCAATGCATCACTAATTATTGGTATTTATAGCAGAAGAAATACCTTGAGAAATTTTAATAGGTATCAATTTCTTTCAATTGGTCCAGAAGATGCATTAGCATAAACAATATTTAGCCAGTGACCATAAGGTGTCCAAAAATGGAGGTCTATTAAAAAGAAGGAAGTATATGTTCAAGGGGAGCATATAATATATGTCTATTTATAGAGTAGAAGAAACTATCATTCCTTGAAGAGAAATCTATAGAGTATAATGCACAACAGTAGCTAGACCCGAAACTCTGTGCATCATAACTAGGCTAAAATACGAATGATATTTGAACGGAAGGGACGGCGAGTGCTAGGGTTTGATATCGCAGAGATCTGATGGTGGCCGCAGCCGGTCCAAAGACTGACGCAAAGGCTGAAGGCGATACAGGGTTTGGAGATACGGTGAGCATCATTCTTCACGGTGCTGAAAGGGTCCTCTCCGTGGAATGGTGCAGACAAGGATCCCAAACCCTTCCAGATCAATATGGCAACATATCTGTGGGGTTCTACGCCTCAAGGAATCATGCTTTTATGAACCGGAAACGATAGGAAATGCTCAGGACAGATGCAAATAGAGACATGCTCAAAAAATCCGGTACGATCCATGGTTTGGGTTTGTTTCTGAATCAACTGTTAACTAAATACGTTGAGGGTAGTGATCTGCTTGATCGATCCTTACGGCAATGTATACAACGGGATCAAGTGGAGAGGTTCTCAATGGTAGACCACCTCGGTGCATGGTCAAATGCGGAAGTTTCCGGGGTGATGAGCAGTGTGGGGGCAAACTACGACTTTGAACAAAGCCGCCACCATGTCATACTGCATTTTGAGAGAAAGATGCGCCAGATCGCAAAAAGAAATGGCAGGGGGGGTATGCATGATACAGATCTGCCCCCTCTTTCAATGCAGTGGCCAAAACTTTTCAGATCCGGCCCAGATCTACCTGATCCAGCCAATATTCGAGACCCCAGGCAGCAGATCGGTGGCACCAAGCACAGATCGAGCAGAGGGGAGGTAGATCTAGACATGCACAAAGAAAGACAACTCAAAACGAGACCAGATCTGGAAGTTTGGTTACAGCGAGAGCAGGTAAGATCAACTCGTTTTCAGATTTTTATTAACCTCCCTGAGGGGAAAACCCAATTAGTGTGGGTTCATGCAGAAGGCACCATCTTGCAGCTGAAACAGCAGATGTGGACAGAGATGGGGTATCCAATTCAAATCCAACATCTGGTGAGTGGTAGGCGGTCCTTCCAGGACTATAGAACGATGAAAAGCTATGAGATCAACCCAGGAACAACCATTGTTTTAAACCTGAGGCTGAAAGGAGGGGCCCTGCCTCAGGGACAGCCAAGCTATTCAGGGGGAGTCAAGGGGAAAGCAGCACCCCAGCACCAACCCAAAGGAGGCTTATCCTACAAAAACATTTTACAAGGCAACAGAGACTCGGGGCCCTCGCCAGACCAAGGTGGAAATAAGCCCAAGCCATACATTGTAGATCAATTGGGACAAACCCCAGCTCTGAACTTTGACTCTTCAGGGCTTGATGATTTCGTCAAGTCCTATGAAACGTAGGCCCTTATATGCCGTTTTAACAGTTTCTGGCCAAAACCAATGGATCTATTCCACTGGATCTTCACCAATTGGACCATGGAATGTGACATACATCTATGTTCCAAGGGGTTTTTTATAGTAAGATTCACATCCAAGGAAGTCAGAGATACAGTCATAAGAGTTGGGCCGTGGTTTTGGGAAACAGCAGGGCTGTTTATGACCCCATGGTTTCCAGATTTCGATCCAAACACAATGACTGTATCCATAGTACCGGTTTGGGTGTGCCTATACAACCTTCCTCTTCACTTCTGGAGTGAACAAGTCCTGGAAGGTATTGGGAACAGCATAGGGAAATATATCAAAACAAATCTGGAAAGGATTGATGAAAGGATCTACACCTTTGCACGCATTTGTGTGGAAGCAGATCTAAGCAAAGGGCTGCTGGACAACATAAGGTTGATTTACAAACAACAGAATTGGTTACAGGCACTAGACTATGAAAACACAGCTTTCAGATGTAGGCTCTATAGACAGATAGGACACTTGCAAAGCTCATTCCGAGAAGCCAAAAAAGTAAATAGTAAGAAGAAGCAGAAAGGGAAGCAGAGGAAAGGATGGAAATTCGCCACCCCAGACTCAGAGGACGAAGAATCAGAAGCAGAGGAGGAAGAGCCTACTGCAGAGAATGCAGAGGCTACTCAAGAAACAGAGACTCAGAAGGGTACCACATCAGTCACAAAGGACTCACAGATTCACTCAAATCAGGCAGAGAAGAATCAGGCAGAGATGACAAGTGTGGACCAAAGCATGGGAGGCATCAAACGACATCACCAATCAGATACTTCAGACTCAGACAAAGATCCAGGTCCACAGAATGTAGAAACACAGTTAGTAATTGCTTCGATTGAGCCCACTCAAGGAGAATGGCGCAAGGTCGAAAAGAAAAAGGGGAGAAAAACTTGAAGCGTGAGTTTTACTCACTGCCGGGATTCAGTTTTTCTTTCTTTCTCTCTTCTCTCTTTCTCTTTTCTTATTCTTTGTGCACGTTAGTTTGCTAACGTTGCGGGGGGTGCGTCAGCACTCGAGCCCATGGAAATGCCCAGCATATGCAATGTAACTTTTTATTTTTCTTAATAAAAAGTTCGCTTTTTCTTCGGAAAAAAAAACAGTAGCTAGACCCTCGGTCACTAATAGATAGTGATTACTTGGGGAAGAATAAGAAACTTGTAGCCCTTTTCCATTGATATCAAATGGGTAGAGAATATTATTAGAGAGCAAGTTGTGATGGCCCAAGTCCATTGGTGGCTCATGCAAGGAGATGTGAAGAAGCATGAGGATTGGCCATCAATGTGGAGAACTGAAGAGGTATTGCCATGAATGCCAAAGGGTGAAATTGTTGGACAGTTGGCATTGTCTGGATGGATAATGGCAGTAAGTGTGTTGTCATTGATGTCAATAGTCATGTTGGGAGATCAAGTTGGGCAGTTGACATTGCTTGACAGTAAGGAAGTGTGTTGGCATTGATGTCAACCCAATTAGCATCGATGTATGTGCTAGCATGATGTTAGGCAAGACAACATTGATGTCCACTAGGCTAGTTGGGATGGCAATAGATGTTAGAATTGATGTGTCAAGCTCAGGGGGAGTCTTATGGTTGTTGCATCCTCTTGTAGAGAATCACCATATTAGCAAGATTATTGAAGAAACCATAAAATAATAGTTATGATGGTTTGGAGTCCCAAAATTTGGAGGAGATTAAGCCTCAAGAGGTCAACTCAGATACTGTTAGAGTTAACACAGTTGGTTAGTGCATGGAAATAGTTTTCCAACAGTATGTGGAAGTCCATAAATGGTCATCGGGATCAAAACTTATTGATAGCAGGCCAATTTCATAGGGTCAAAGTCTCTAGACCCCAGAAAGTAAGGAATATTGGAGCCTAGATAATACTAGAATATCGGGGGTCAGAGACTTCGTATAATTTATTTTTGAGAAATTTATGATCTGATATCACAGAGTTGATCCTCGGATCTTCAGGAACTCGAAAAGCAGGCAAACATCGGAGCAGGTGAATATCAGATCATTGAAGCTTTGGGAGGTCAGTTTCTTAGTCATTTGAAAGGTCGATATATCAAGATTTAAGGACCTCATAAATCCTTAAAAATTGAATTCTTTTGAAGTCGCCAAGGTTTGCGTAGAGTAACAATTACAAATAAATCACTTGCAAAACCAAAGACTGAGGGACCCTTTCTCTCTCCTTTGATAGGACACATGGCAACAACTAATTGACCCTTAGGAGTTGATCATGGTAGAAGATGACATCATGATGTGGCAATATACAGGGAACATGGCAGTCAGATTTATCATTATTAGGCGACCCAATGGAGAAGAGCCTAGTTACATGTGTCACCACTAAGGAGACGCCACGTGGATTGATGACAAGAGAATGATGTCATTTCATAGGTTGAAATATTAGAGGTCTAGATTACATAACTCCTTTGTAATTTTAATTTTGAAAAATGCTCGATTTATGGATCCCTAATGTTGGTTGGCATTTGGTCATAGAGATTATTACTGTGAAAATTCATGGAAGGTTTACCAAAAATCCTCACTTAAGTCATTAGGTGACAAGTGACCCTAACAACAATTTGATGGTTGTTGTCATTCAAGATCTACAATACAAATGGGAAATATACAGTAAAAGAAAATAAGATGCAAAACAAATAGTAGGAAAATAATGTATCCAGAATAATAACCCAATTGGAAAGACAATGTTAAATGAATAAATCTTTATTGATAAAACCTAGTGAAGTAAATTTACAGATTTGTTTGTAAGTCCCCCTCCATGGGATGGGCCCTTTGATATCCTTGATGCTTCAGAAATATAATTTCCTCCCTCAATCGTGTGAAAAAACTCAAACAAAGATGAATAACTCAAATGGGAGCTCAAGAAAATGACGATATTGTTGACAATGATAATGATCATGGTGAAGAATGGATGAAAAACCATCCTTTATATAGAAAAGTATGGATTTAATCTCGAAAATGGAGAATAATAAAATATTATTGACCAAATTCAGATCTAACTACTTGGAATACTTTATTATATTTATTGGAGAGGGAAAAGGAATTTAAAATGGTTAAATTCCTTTATTTAGAAATAATTAACAAATAAAATGATTTATTATTTATTTCGCGAGAAACAAGAAAAATGTGAAATCAAAATAATTATTAAATAGTGATTTACTAATTACTCTAATAACATAAATAAGGAAATTCAAATAAATAATTATTTATTTAGATATTCCTAAGTGTTTTAGTCAAATGTGACAAGGAATAATTATTAAATAATGATTTAATAATAATTCCTAGAGAAAATTAAATAAATAATGATTTATCTAATTATTCTCATGGGGTTTTTTTATTTAAATCAGAAAATAATTTAATAAAAGTGGTTTACTAAATTATTTTCCACAGTGAAAGTGATTTTACTATGGTAAAATTAAATCCACATGGTGTATTTCGATCCACCTAGTTCGAAATGGCTAGGTGATCATTTTTTTGGTGATAACAGAGACCCAAATAACCAAGGGCGTAGAGAAGGCTTAGCACCTAAGTGCTATGGAGCACATTGGAGGTTGGATATTTCAAAACTCTGCTATAAATGAATTTTGAGAAAAGTTCTGATGCCTGGGAGCTCTAATGTGTTTGGCCTTGGTCATGAAAACCTGAATAACCAAGGGAAAAGAGTGATAACACGAGGATATAGGCCTTTGGCAGGTCATGAAGGACTTAGCACCTAAGTGTTGTGCTTCTAGTCACAACTCCTAATCCCATGGAGGAAAAAGAAGAAGGCGCTAAGAAAAAGGGGCTAAAGGTTAATCGAGATCTTGTAATATCGTAAACTCATGTTAACAAACAATTACGATATGTTGGAGTTCTAAAACTAAAATACAAAAGAGTATGAAGCCGCTAGTCGCAATGCCTAGTCCCATGGTAGAAAATCAATGGGGGGGGAGAAGAAGGGGCTAAAGTCCAATCATAATCCCAAGATTTGGTAATGTCTAGCCTTAATAAAGTTATGAAATGTTTGGGCTCCGATATTGAATACAGAGGAGTATGAAGGGTGAATGGATCGATAGCTAAGATCAAATGTGTGCAGGAGAGTTGGAAACTAGAATAAATGGTGAGTTTTAAGATTGTCGAATCAAGGGTGATGAGGAACATGATTTTTAAAGAAGCGTGTTGGGCCTATCTCGAAGTTGAAATAAGCTACCTCTGTTCTCCCACACACACCTCATGGAATTAAATGAAGAATAGAGAATTCATGCTGAAGTTTCTGTCTAGCTCTATTATCCATGAATAAGCTTGGAGAGCCTTGTTGGAGTGTGCAGGTGGACTAAGGATTCATTTCTCAACATGGAAGCTCTCAAGATCCCATTGCCAATGTTTAATGTGGCTGAAAAGATCAGTCGATTTGATTACAGGATGGAGAATCCATGAAAAGGTACACCTGGGTAGTGTAAAAGGTAAATTTTAAGTATCAGACACAATAGTAGGATGGACATCCATGGAAGAGTACTCTTGGGCATCGTGAATGGAAGGATAATGGTCATCAAACAGAGCATCATTCCTAGCCCAGGAGAGGAACAAAACTCAGGATTGCAGTTGAGCATCTGGGGGGAATGCAGCAGAGTTGTCAATGAGTTGTGTGGAGAGATTTGTGGGTGAGAGTGTGTTTCTTATGAAAGGCTGAGTGATCCTGCCCTGCAAAGAAGAGGTTGAGACTGCCTATTTAGTGGAATGAGACCCTAAGAGCTTTTGTTGCAGTGTGTGAGGCAAAGAAGAGCCTATGAATAGAAGAGGCCAAGATGATCCTATGGAACACAAGGGGCTATGTGTTGACTATATGTGTTAAGAGCAGAAGGCTGAGAAAAGATATCCTTAGTGAGTATGTTGCTACAGAGTGGGAAGATTATGAAGAGTCCTTCATATTAGTATAGTTTGTTAAGCAGAACATAGGACGTTGCATAGTGCATAGAGGACAGAGTGTTGTGTGGGCCAAAAGGCTACTGAGGTGAAAATAGTTTAAAACAAGAAGAAAAGCTGTCAATTATAGTGAAAATTAGTTATTATGAATGTGGGTTGGAGCGTACATACAGGAAGTTGTGCTTTCATAAATCCAAGGATGTACAAGTTGGTGCTTACAACAAATTCATGAATTTGTTGCTTCACATGGTGCTTCTGGTAAGATGATTAGGTGTCTGTAAAAGGATGGAGTTGGTGCTTCCTGCTGGTGGGTGCTAGCAAACAATCAAAGGGAGTTGATGCTTCCTGTGATTGGTGGCTCACAAACAGATAGATGTAATAGAGTAGGTGATCTTCTTTTACACCAATAAAAACAACAATCTTTGGTGGTTTTTTTCCTGAAAGGGTTTCCATGTAAAACCTTTGTCTCATGTGTTTGCTACTCATGATGTGTATGCTTGTGTTTATTGATATTGCTTCTCTTATGGTTTGTTAATGGTTTCTCTCATATAAAGGATTCCAAATTTAAATGAGTAAAGATAAATTGGAATAAAAGTTAAAATTAGCCTTAATATTAATTCACCCCCCCTTCTTAGCATTAACATTGTTTCCAATAATGACCTTATTTCTTGGGATCCAAGTTATTGAAATCAAGAATTTTATATTTTGGTTCTCCCTCCAAAATTGCAAATTAGTTGGTCCTTATGAGCCCCTCCAAAATATATAAAAGGGGATTTTATCTCTCCTCCAAAGGCATGAACTCAATGAATATCTCTTGAGTAATATTGCTCTGAAACTATCTAGAACCTATGGAGAAATGCACATCAGATAAGAGGCATTTCAAAAAGTTTGGTCTTTTTTTGTATTTTTTTAGGTTTGTTGGTTCTCTTACAAAAGGAAGGTCTTTCTCTTAGAAACTCTCAGCCTTTTAGAAAATCAAAGTCTAAATCAAGGGAATATCTCTATAATGGTTCAATGAGCCTTCTCTTTTATACAGGACTATCAGCCAATTCTTGAAAATATTGCAGCTTATTTTGAGGTCTCTAGCTCTGTGGTAACCCTAGTCGGCACAGACATGGCCTGGTTTTGAAGTGATAATACTTTTCCAAGTTTTTTTGTTTTATTTTGAAGGTGTCTTCATTAATCAATTGAATCAACATAAATTAATCCTCAAGTCCTACAACCTAATCCTATGGAGTGGGTATTCCAAGCGGAGTAGTATTTTCTCTTCTTAACAAGAAAATAAATTATTCTGAAACATGTAGTTCCTATTTATCTGCGACTTGGTACATGACTATTTCTCACCTATTTTAGCCATCATTCTAGAAAATACCAAGTATGTATTTTGAATGATTGTTGTAAAAAATTGGTAGTGGACAAATTCATTCACTCTAAAAGTTGTGACCATTACCTAAAGAAATTACAATTGGTTCATTGAAGTGTATAGAACTGTCATCTACGATCCAAAGTTAATCTTGAAGTTGGTTTCTAAATTTCATTAGATTTTCAGCCTCTTGTGGCATATTATCAATGCAATAAGGGTCAAAAATAAAATGTGATCATCATATCTTAAGTTGCATTAGAAAATTCTATGGTGGATCTCAGTGAAAATCTAAAGCAATCACGATGGTGTTGATTGAATTCAATTCTTGTTCTCTGTAGTCCTTAAAACTTCATTCCATTTATTATTGAAGATCTTATTTTCATTTCAAAGAAGTATTTAATCTAGCATAAATATATATATTAGTACTAACAACTCCAAATCAATTCAACTTTATTGAGAAAATTAGGCTGACCTCACTGCAATTCAAACAACAATATAATCTTACACTCATTATAGTGACATGAAGACTAGTGAAATTGTCAAAAACTAATATTGCAAATGTTGGTTCTTATATCCATATTACAGTGTCCTTATTGGAAGGATTAATTTGAAGATAGATCTCTCAACAAGATAGTGGATTAATATAGTCAGTTTCAATGAAGTGTTGGAGCAGCACTAGTCTGTACATTAGCCAATGGTGTAATCAAGGGATTTTGAAGTGTATTTTATACATATGATGTTATTAAGTGGTTTGTGTATAACATGATCTGGAAGTCAAGGATTTATTGAGTAGTTTCATAATTTTCACTCACACGCCGAAACATCAACATACTTGGCTATAGTAAAAAAGTAAGGGTTTCAATTGAAGTTAGGGTTTTGCAGAGATTACATTCTTGGGATTTCTTTTTCATATTATTGTAGGATCTCATTGTAAGCGGGTCACTGTCCCCAGTATAGGAGCCCACACTAATTTATAGAAGTATACTCATTGTAAGTGTGTCACTTCCACTCGTATGGGAGCCCACAATAGTTGGTTTAACTTATTATCATTTTTAGGGTGACTAGGTGGTGCTAGGTAGGTGATTAAAGTCACATTTAGGTTGAAACCTGTAAACACTTCAAGGTCATAGGGTGGAGCTAGGGAAAGTTGGAGCTTGCTAGGGTCTTGGAGCATCCTTTCAGCAGCTGCTGATGAAACCACAATGTTGGAGCATCCTTCCAATTGGATTTGGAATATTGAACACTTTTCTAGTGTACTAAGGAGTTTTGGTTTCACTTTTCAATTCAATCTAAAGCATAAATGTACTCATAAATTATCAGAGAAGTTTTTGGTGGTTTTTCTCCGGAAACAATTTCCACCTAAAATTCTAGTGTCTACTGCTTATTTTTATTTTATGGTTGAATTGATCTTGAAGATTAATTAATTCTACGAAAATATAAATAAATTATTAATTGATAATAAATATTGATTCACTCGCTTCTCATTACTTCCAACAATTGGTATTAGAGCAGGCTCCTTCACTAGAAATTTATCAATTGGAAGGAGATCATGGAGTGGAACAAGTTGTGAATTCCATTGCTTAATGGGATCAACAATGCATTTTGGACTGGAAGGATGAAAGCATATCTTCAAGAAAATGGATTTGAAGTTTGGAATGATTTATTTATTTAATACTAAGAACCTTTGACTTTTCCATAAGATGAAAACGATCATAGGATCTATGAAAGAAATGGTAAATCTAAAAACTCCCTCTTGAATGGTGCTTCAGATTATGTATATGTCAAAGTGGTGCACTACAAATTAGTTAAAGAAATTTGGGACAATTTTCAAAAAATATATGAATGATATAAGAATGTAAAGGAGATCAAACTCTAGACCTATCAAAGATAATTTTATCAGCTAAAAATGAATGAATAGGAAATAATTATAGCTTAAATTCTCTAAGTTGATGAAATAGTGAATTCCGTAGAAGGATTGGGAGAACCAACGAAAAATAAGGTACTTTTTTGAAAGGTATTATGATAACTTCCAATGAGGTTTGATGCTAAAGTGTTTGTGGTATAAGGAAAAGATGATTTAGAAAACTCACCATAGACCAATTGCATGAAATAATTACATCTTACAAAATGAGAACAAAACAATAAAATCCATCTAACAGATAAGAAAAATTTACATCATCCAAGAAGACCAGGAAAAACAAGCCTGAATCAAGGCCAAGATCTAATTGTTGTGATGATGAAGAAGAAAGTGACAATGAAGAATAGAATGACATAGGAAGAGTGTTATTCATGGCTAGGGATAATAGGAAGGAAGATCCTAAAGAAGAAGAAGAAGAAGATGAAGAAGAAATGGATGAGATAAATTTTCAATATGAGATTGTCGGAGTTATAAAAGATCTCAAGATTAAAAAAGGAAACATCAAATCTTTAGAAGTCGAACTAAAAGAAGCAAAATAACATGCTAGAAAACTCAATAAAAGGAATGAAGAATCAATTGAAACCATCATTAGACTTAATGTGTAATTAGAAAAAAGAAAAAAAATTGAAGAATCACTTAGAAGAGAGTTGGAGGAAAGAAACAAGGATAGTGAATATCTAGAAGTAGAGATATTCTCTCTACGAAAGGAAGAACAAAGGAGAAATGTACAACAAAATTTTGTAAATAGCTCCAAAGCTTTAAATGAGTTCATTAATAGTTAAAGGCCATACAGTGACAAGACAAGATTGGGCTATAAGGAAACATTCATAAACATCTTGAGCTCCTCCATCGAAGAAAGGAGATATGGATAGAAAACTTATTTAGAAACTACTAAAGGGTCTATCAATAAGGAAGAAGGCTTCCCAACGAAACAAAAGGTTCAAGAGACACAAAATCAGCAAGAAGTTTCTTGGAGGACTGTATCATGAAGAAGGTCTCCCCCTCTTAGGTATTAAACCATATTTATTCAGTTTTTTTATTCTTGTGGAAATTTTGGGCACAAAGTTGTAAATTTCTAGGCCTATGATAGGAACAAAAGAAATTTTAGAACGTTTTTCAGACATTATTACTCCATAAATTCTCGAGAGGGTTACAGGAAATAATATAATAGGTTTGGATATTTAATAAATTAAGTAGAATTCCATAAATTAAACAACCTTGGACATTTGGTTAAAAATTTCAAGTTGTCCACTCCCCCAAGGGAATCACAACCACATCGCAATGCTCCTCCAAAGGTCTGGAAGAAGAAAACTAAGAGCTGCACACTTGCCCTAAAATCTCAAAGAAATATGAATGTGTGGTATCTTGATAGTGGTTTCTCAACACATGTGAAAAAAATCCATATCTCTAAAAGAAGGAAAGGATGGAACAATATCATTTGGAAATGAAGGATTTTTGTATGTTATAGGTACAGACAGAGTCAAGCCTAGAGGAAAAGATGTTACAACAAAATATTTTCTTCTCATAGAAAATATGAATCATATTCTACTAAGCATATTTCAAATGTGTGATCAAGAACACACATTACTCTTTGACTCAAAGAAATGTGAAAGAAGGAGAGAAAAATCTACCAATTTGGTGGCTACTGCAACTAGTACTCAAAACAACATATACACTTTGCAAATGACTATTAAAAAAGGTTGTTTCTTTGAAATAAGATGAAAGTTGGATCTGACACAAACGAATGGGACACATGAACTTTGAAAACCTTGGGAGAATCAGTAAAAAGGAAGTTGTGAGAGAAATGACACAGATTTAAAAATCAACTAGCACTTTGTGTAAACATTGCAAGCATGGAAAATAGATAAGAGTTGAATTCAAGACCAAGGAACACTCCATATCAAAACCATTAGAGTTGGTACATATTGATCTATGTGGACCAATGAATACCAAGGGACTAAATGTTGAATAATACTTCATTATAATCATTTACAATTATACTAGGATGAAATTTTTTTGTTTTGTAAATAAGTCATCTGAAGCATTTGAATGTTTCAAAATCTACAAGGAAATGGTTGAAAATGAAACTAATTTGAAAATCTAATTTATGATATTGGATAATGGAGGTGATTTAACATCCAAATAATTTCAACACTTCAGCAAGGAACATGGCATAATAGGGTAGTTCTTATCATCCAAGACACCTCAAAAAAATGGGGTAATCGAAAGGAAGAAAATAAATGTGGAAAATATGGCTAGAATAATGATAAATGATTCTCAATTGGACAACAAATTTTGGGTTTAGGCAGTAGATACAACAATGTTCATTCTTAACAGAGGATTACATAGAAAAAATTGTGATAATACTCTATATGAACTATGGAATGGAAGACCAAAAAATTTAAAACACTTCAAACTATTTGGAAGTAAATATTATATAAAAAGGTAAGACCAGAAGATGAGAAAATTTGACTTTGAATTAGATGAAGACATTTTTGTTGGCTACAAATGCAAAAACAAATCATACAAATATTATGTGAGAAACTCAATTAGATAGTTGAAAGAATCAATGTAAAATTTGATGAATCTTGTGGGCCAAATGATAACAAGGAAAATCATATGAAAGTGAACCAGACACAAAAGAAGCATATCCAAAAAAATTCAAAAGGGAAGTCTTAGAACAAGTGCAATGGAATAAGGAAACAACTTCCAACTAGGAAGAGATAGGAAATGAAAAATAAGAGCCTTCTAAGAATCCCAAAAAATGGTATCAAAAGAATCATCCTGTAAACTATATCATTAGAGACATCAATGAATGCATAGGAACGACAAGATAGTGACAACTACACACATTAGAACAAGCACATCTTGCACTCTTAGCCCCATATGAGCCTAGCGATTTTGAAGAGTCTAGTCATGATGAACATTGAGTAGTATTTATGAATGAAGAATTGGATTAGAATGAAAAAGATGTTACTTGGGAATTGTTTCCATGAGCAAAGGAAAACAATGTTATTGGAACAAAATAGGTTTTTATGAACAAGTTGAATGAGGATGGAAATGTTACCAAGAACAAGGATATATTGGCATGTAAAGGTTATGCACAGGTTGAGGGAGAAGACTTCGAAGAGATATTTTCACTCTTTTCCAGAATGGAAGCCATAAATATGTTCTTGGCTTATGCTTGCTCAAGAAGGATTGAGGTGTATCAGAGGGATGCAAAGTTACCATTCCTTAACAAAGAATTGGAAGAAGAGTTTTACATAAAACATCCTAAAGTATTTTTTCTTACTGAAAAAGAAGGATTATATTTGCAGGTTGAAGAAGGATTTATACAATCTCAAATAGGCTCCTAAATCTTGGTATGCCTACCTAGATAGGCACTTGAAGAAACAAGCTTTCAAAAGAGGAAATGCCAACAATAACCTTTATGTGAAAATTGAACAAGACATTTTGACCATCATCGATGTATATGTGGATGACATTATCTTTGGTAGTGATGATGATAATTTAAGTAAGAAGTTTTTGTTAAATATGCAAAGTGAGTTTGAGATGTCATTGCTTGGTGAGTTGAATTTCTTCATGGCACTTTAAATATCTCAGGAAGACAAGGTCATATTTATCTTTCAAACCAACTATATCAAAGAAATGTTGAAAAGGTTTTAGATGGAAGACTACAAATCAGTTAGAACCCCAATGGTGATTGGTTGTAAGTTGAGCATAGATGAATTATCTAAGGATTCAAACGAAAGGATGTATAGATCAATTATTGGTAGTCTCCTATATGTAAAAACTTCCACGATAGACGTGATGCAAGGATTTGAAGAGGTAGCATGTTTCCAAGAAACAAAAAAATAATTCCATGTTGTTGCAGTGGAGATAATATTTCTAAATCTCAAGGTAACAATAGACTTTGGCCTACGATATCCAAAAGGAAATGATTTAACTATCACAACTTACACAAATGCATATTTGGAAGGCAGTGTTGATGATTGTAAAAGCACCAGTGGAGTAGCTTTCTACTTAGGTAGTTTCCTTGTAACATGGTTGAGTATGAAGAAGTCTCTAGTCTCCATGTCCAAAACAGAAGAAGAATACATAGCAACAGCCACATGTTGTAGTCAAGTCCTCTCGATGAAACAAATATTGAAGGATATTTAGGTGAAATTTGAGTAGCCCATTCTGATGTTTTGTGACAACACTAACACCATAAGCATCTCCAAAAATACTATCATGCATTTAAAAAATAGCACATTCCTATCCAGTATAATTTTCTTCAATAACAAGTTGTAGAGAGGAACACAAAGGTCAAATATATTGGGGCAAAGGAGAAAATACTTGACATTTTCACCAAAACTTTAGGCTTTACCATATGAGACTTTTGAGTATCTTTGAAAGAAACTTGGGATTCTTCCGAGTTCACATTGAAATGCCTTTTTCTCAACTAGCTAGATAGGGAGAGAAGATGCAGGTTCCAGGTACATAAAAATAGGCATATTATTAGGGGGAGTTGCCCTTTGCCTTTAATGTCAAATGGGGAGAGAAGATAGGATAGGAAGATAAGAGGCATGTAGTCTGGGGGAGAAATGATCATAAGGGGAGTACATATGTTTCCATAAATGAAAAATGGGGAGATTTTTTAGAACACATTTTCATTGACGTCAAATGGAATAAAAACTTGAAGATGCCCTACCTTTTTTAAGAAAAATGGCATAGCAAATCATATCTTTTTCAAGTCTAAATCATCATTTTTAAATTCTTCTAATCTAACCAATTTTGATAGTATATGGCATGCCATGAGATCCATCATGGTCTAAAAGATATCCTTGTTTGAATATGAAGGACCCATATTGTGGGAAAGAACCCCAAAGGAGAGATCATATGGAACCCCATCGAGTTCCAACATATTATTCCAATCATGAAAATAGGTTTACATCAAAATTCTATGGCTAAAATAGTTTATGGAGTGTCTCAAAGTTGATAGTTGAATTTATGAACCATAGGGGGGTCTGTGGCTTCAAATACAATCAATTCCTTATCCCCAAGGGAAGATGACCTCATTTCTTGGGCTCCAAGCTACTGAAATTCAAAACTTTAAATTGTGTTTCTCCCTCCAAAATCATAAATCACTTGGTCCTTATGAGCCCATACAAAATATATAAAAATGGATTAGATCTATCCCCTAAATGTATTAACTCGATGAATATCTCCTGAGTAATCTAGCTCTGAAACTATCTCGGCCCCATGGAGAAAAGTAACATTAGATGAGAGGCATTTCAAAATTTTGGTATTTTTCTTATATTTGTTTGAGGTTCATTTGTTCTATTTCAAAAGGAAGGTCTTTCTCTTAGTAGGTCATGACCCTCTAGGGCATCAAATTCTGAAGCAAGAGTGTATCTCTAGAACATTTTACTGAGACTTCTCTTTTAGACAAGACTACCATCTAATTCTCGAAAAGGTTGTGGCCTATTCTAAGGTATTTATATCTATGGTAACCTAAGTTGGCACACATATGGCTTGGTTCTAAAGTGATAATACTTGTCTCATAATATTTGGTTTTGAACGATGCTTCATTAATTAATTGAATTGATAGAAATTGATCCTCAAGCATTGTAACTTAATCCTATCGATTGGATATTCCAAGTGGAGTAGTATTTTCTCTTCTTAACCAAAAAGGAAAGTAGTCTGAAGCATATAGTTATTGTTTCTATATGTCTTGGTACAAGAATATTTCTCGCCTATTTTAGCCATCAATATATAAAAGAATAAGTTTGTATTGTGAATGATTGAGGGAAAATTTTGGTAGTCGATGAAGTCGTTCACTCTAAAGTCTCAAAAATTACCTGAAGCAATTGAAATTGGTTAAGTGAAGCATACAAGACTATCATCTATGATCCAAAGTTCATCGTGAAGTTGGTTTCTGAATTTAATTATATTTGTAGCCTCTTATGGCATATTATCGGTGCAGGAAGGGTCAAAAAGAAAATGTGATCATCATACCATAAGCTGCACTGGAAAATTATGTGGTGGATCTTAGTGTGAATATGAAGCAATCATGGTGGTACCGATTGAATTCAAGTATTTTTCATTGTGGTCCTTGAAACTATGAGAACAATTCTTATTTAGGATCCTATTATCATTGTAAACAAGTATTTATATCAGTACCTACAACTCTAGATCAAGCCAACCTTATTGAAGAAATTAGGCTGAGCTCACTACAATTCAAGCAACAGTAAAATCTTACACTCATTAGAGTGACATGAAGGATGGTGCAATTGTCAATAACTAATATTAAAAATTCTAATTCTTGTAGTAACAATATAGTATCTTTGTTTGAAGGATTAATTTGAAGATACATCTCTCAACAAGACATTGGACTGAGGATAGTTTGTTTCAGTGAAGGGTTGGAGCAACACTATTCTATGCATCAATCAGTGATGAAACCAAGGGTTTTTGAGGTGCATTTTATACCTATGATGTTATTCAGTGGTTTGTGTAAAACATGATCTGGAAGTTGGGGATTTATTGAGTAGTTTCAGAATTGTCACTCATAGCTGGAAACATCTACTCACTTTGGTACAATAGACAACTAAGTGTTTCAATCAAAGTTAGGGTTTTGCAAAGATTAACTTGTTGGGATTTTATTGTCATATTATTATAGGAGTTTATTGTATGTGTGTCATTGTCATTAGCACAAGATCCCACATTAATTTGTAGAAGTATTCTCATTGTAACTGGTTCATTTTTCCAAGCACGAGAACCCACAATAGTTGGTTTAATTTATTATCATTTTCAGGGTGGTTGGGTGGTTCTAGGTAGGTGATTCAAGTCACCTTCATGTTAGAAAATGTAAACACTTCAAGGTGGTAGGGTGGAGCTAGGGAATGTTGGAACCTGCTAGGGTGTTGGAGCATCCTTTCAATATCTCCCGAGAAAAATAGGGTGTTAGAGTATGTTATACGAGATTTACGATTGTGGAAACAGTATCTCCCCTAGGTTTGGTGGGTAACCTATAACAATAGAGATACAAGGGACCCCATTCTTTCCTTAAAGTCAATAGATGATGGAACGAAGCCCACCTAGAAACCTTCATGGGCTTCGCTCCTTATTTACCTTAAATTCTCCAATTCCATCTTTGATTACCAAAATTAGAACCCACATAGTCAAATAACACAAGCCAAGAAACTATGAGATCTATGTATCATATAAATACTCTATTCAATAGATTAACATGGTATTGAAATACATGAAATAACAACATCACATATAGGAAAACAGAAAATTATTTGCATTAATATAAATGGAAGGAGTTTACAACCATAAATAGGTGTTGATATTGTAAAAGAGCTCCTCTAGGATGACTTGTCCTTTCCTTGTCACAATGTTCACCTCCAATCACCCCAAATGCATGAAATGATACCTATCACGGCAACAACATAAGGGTAGAATTACTCTCCAAAATCAAACCCCTTGCATATGGAAGGTTGTAAATATATAGAGGAGTGGGGTAAGTTGGGAGTTCTTATCTAATTACCAACCTAAGGTTTTAGATCCAACTTTGATGGAAGGATGGGATCAAATGATAAGGGATGGAAACTCCAAAGTAGGATAGGATGGGATTCAAATGTTTTATCTAAGGTAAATGGTTGTAGCGAATTCTGGATTCTTCTGTAATTTCTCTCTTTTTCTCAAATTTCTAGAACCAACGCAGGTGAAAAGGGGAGGAACTTGTAGGTTATCAACACAGGCCATAGTGGAGCAACCTGTGCGTTGGTCCTAAAACTAGCTTAGATGACGCAATTTTGGGTAGAAACACTAGGGAATGAAAGAGGCATGCTTAGGTCTTTATGTAAGATGATGACAAGGGGGAATAAGATGTTGATTGATTCCATTAGGAAAGCCATTAATCAGATGTGACAAAATGGCATATAACATATTTCCTCCTAAAGCGCAAAGTCATAAATGGCGATTGATAACTAAAGTGCTTTACTTTGTGAGAATTCGAGATCAAGAACAATTAGAGAGCTCCATCTATTACAATACATTTTCATCATGACATATTTGTTGTCGAGGGAGGCATACCCATACTCAAAACATAAGCTAGCATAACATGTACAATTATCAAAAGAGGCATCCACATATGACAACTGGTGGACCCATAACTGGATGATTTTCTGTATGATCATGGCCATCATACCTTGTGATCTATGTATAACTTTTGAAATCGTAGCCTGGATGGATGAAACTAGATCCAGTATCTTCTATCTCCTTTACATGATCAACCAACATATGATTCTAACCATGTCAATCAATGAGCTAAGGTCTAACATGGTAGACACAATCCAATTACCGTTCAATGATGTAAGCCATTAACATATGCAAGATAAATGAATGGTGATGTTAATGACTCTCAAGGTACTACAGTACAATCTGTATGGTGTAAATAATTGAGTTGATGTCGAACACCACACAGAGCCTTTCAGTCAAAGTCAATTGATGTAAGCTTGTCACTGAGAGTGAGGAAACTTGCCATTGATGTATGCAAGCACCAAGGTACCGAAGGGTGTTTCTAGGTCAACCTCTTGGATAACATGCTAATGTCGATAGGAAGCAACCTATCGTAGGAGGTCCTCAATGTATCCCCCATCAACGACATGAAATTGGTATCATGATTGAGACATAATGATGTTGAAATAGAAGTAGATTAGGAAAGGAAAACATGGAAGGAAGGCTCAAGAAAATTGCAACGGATATCAACTGAATGACTTCTCTTGAACACACCAGCAACACTGAATGGAGTTGGCATCATTGACCCAAAACCAAAATGGAGTTTTTGAAGATGGTATGATAACCAAAATACAAGTAGATTACCAAAACTAACAACCACGAGGATGAAGTGGAAGAGTGTCATGTTCAAGAGTGACTTGTTGCCATTAGCAAATGGAATACCCTGTTTTCCCAATTTCTGAAACTATACTAGTCAGTACCTCTTTATTTTTTAACAAGGTTGAGAAGAACATATGCTTGATCTGTAAGTCCATCTTTCAGATGAATCCCTCCGAGCATATTTAACGAACCCTAAGAAGGAGTGGTTTGGTCTTGTCGTGTTTGACAATTCCATTGATATTTGATGTTTTAATGAGTCCATCAAAGGTAAAACTCAACATATTTTTCATGTTTAGAGAATTTGAAAAAGAGACGAAAGAGAAAACTAAAGATGTCCATTTTCGTAGAGAGTCTCTCATGTCCGAGAAGGTAGAAAACAATACTCAAGAGAACCTCTTAGCCATCTCCAACTAAGGTATTCATTTTTCTTAAATAATCTATTTCAGTCTGGAAATGGGTTAAACTTATACTGAGTAGTCGTATTTCCATTTACTTTTAAGAGTTTGAAAAGACAAGTGCTTAATGATCTTTTCATATTTTGGGAGTCTCAAACAAGCTGAAAGAGGACTCCAAGGGGTTCTTTTCTCATAGGTTTTCATAGCCTGAAAAAAGAAAAAGAATTATACTCCTTTGTCAAAATATCTTGTTTAAGCATGATAAAAAAACTTGTCAACAAATGTTGACTTGCTTAAAACATCACAAGAAGGATTAAACATACATGTCTCATAGTAAAAATGAAGCATATCTATGACATGACATTAAATATGAATAAAATAATGTGAGAAATGACTCAAAATGACTATTCATTTTGACCATTTCATATTTACCTCAACAATGAGAATTCTGAGCTCTTTTGCCCTTGATCTTCTGTAGTTGATTGTGCCCAATCTAGTAGACCCTTTCGAGTACCGTGGCTTATAGGTAGGAGCTAAAACCCTTATCTTTATTTTTACAGTCCATTTTTGTGATTTTATGTAAATTGTTTTAGGTTTTGAGGGTCCTGGGGTTCAAAGAATATGCCCTAGGACCAATAAACCCCCCTAGAATTGAAATATGTGTTGCACCTAGGAAGATTATCACTACTAGGAGAGGTGCAATGCTCTGTCATGCACTACTTTGGTGCATTGGGCGCAAAATGCTAAGTTGTTTATTAGCTTTCCCTCAATTTTTGTCACGTTTTTTGCATGAAAGGGATCCTAATGAATCTATGGTTGATGTTTTAGGTGTTCATTAGTATAAAATGACATTCATTTGGAGAGAAGGATAACATGAGGAATATCATTTAAATGCAACAAATGATCTTTCTACCATGTAGGCACTAAAAACCTGTGGATTATTAAAATTCTTCTGGCTTCCAGATATGAGGCAACAAATGGAATTGTTGAAATATCTTGTTTGTTCATGGGATGTTCAGGCACAAGCATTCCAGTTTGGGGAACATATGCTTGAGATAAAGGTAGAATATATCTTCTTTCTAACATGTTTATTTACAAGGAGTTCCCCCATCTCTCGCCTAGGTGGGAGAAGTGGTGGGGAGATAGTGAAATATTATATTGCTACCTATTATAGACCTCGAGCCCAACCAAATACGGATGGATAGATCAACATAAAAGATGTAATCCAATTACCTTTGAGACTGATCTTTTTCATCATCATGATGTTGGCAGGTAGCTCAAACCTTCATGTAGCAAGTAGATCGTATAGATATCAGGCCAGTTCGACCAATGGGTGCTTCATATCTTCATCGAGAAGAGATAAAACCACATGAGGAGGTAGTGGAACTTGTATAACTTGTTGTAGTAGGGTGGGATGTGCTATGGGATCTTGAGGAAGTTGAGATCATATCAGAGGTGGAGCGACACATGGAGGGACTGACACACGGAATTGATGAGACCATGTTTGACTAGATTCTAATGTGACTTCAGTAGCACGTTATTAGAGTGCCTAGTTGTATTGGTCGATTATTGCACAAGATAGGTCATGTAGTGTCATTTAATCATGAGCACCATTGATTTGTTTACTTATATCTCTGCATGTAGTTTTTCATATGGGCGATGTAGCCATATGTGTCTTAAGGCACAATTTTTTGTAAAACCAAACTTTATATATATATATATATATATACATATTTTCCATGTTTCCTAATTCCTATTATAAAATCAATGTGGTGTGATATGAATTGAAGCTTATTTATAGTCATTGCAAATGTCTATCTAAAATGTAATTAGCTAGGGCATCTACTAATGTGTTTAGATTTCTATAAATATGTTCATATCATATGAAATCAAAATTTCTTTCCAGAAGACGCACTCTCAAAACCATTCGAAGGATGGAGGGATTTCTCACTGAATAGATATTAGCAAGTTGTAGTACTACGAGCTGTTACTCAATCCTCATGACTAAATGAAAGATACCATATAAAATAGCATCAGATAGCAGCTCAACCACTATGCTATACTCAAAGATGTTGTTAGTAGAGCAAAAAATGAAAAATCCATTGCATACTCACTAGCTCACCATTTAGACCAAAGATAGGTTCCGAGTACTATGACTAGCACCATCGACATAACTAATATACATTTTGGGAGAAGTCAACATCTGCAAACCAAACGTAAAAGGAATCAACAAAAGCTATATGAAACTATGAAAGAAACATTGCAAACACACTCAATGCACTTATAGATAGTATGTACACAGAGTGCTACGCATGAGATCAAGCATAGTATTTTTTGAGGTACAACCCATTCTCAGGCTGCACCAATGGAACTCATAGGCCCTTTTTGCAAGGACTTGCTTGACAATGTATGGACCTAGTCACATGGTTTGGAACTTTCGTCGACCTAACTTATCAGCCCCCTGGTCATATAAGAGAACCATGTCTCCTTCCGAGAAGACACGAGGCTTGACATTCTTGTCCTATTATGCCTTGATGCGTATTTTATGAGCTTCATTGGCTAAAGAAGCATCATGCAAAATTTCAACCAAATGAGTTAGATGTAAAAGATGCTCCTCCTCTACAGAAGTGGCAAGAAGAAGTTCAATAGCTAGTTTTAATGATGTAATTTCACATTTGATGGGGAGGATTTCTTCTAGACCATAAACCCACTGGAAGGGTGTGAATATAGTAGTAGTCCTAACTGAGGTTCGGTATGCTCACAAGGTAGCATAAAGAAGCAAGTGTCAGCTTGATTTGTGGACCCTTACCATACATTGAAGCATAGTCTTAATAACTTTCTTAACAACCTCAACCTATCCATTAGCCTGAGGATAGTAGGGAGTGGAACTTTCATGTGGAAGTCCCAACTTAGAAGTTATTTTGGTCATCATATGATTCCAGAAATTCTTTTTGTTATTTGTAACTATTCCTTGCAGAACACCAAACCTAGTAATAACGTAATTGAGGAAAAAGAATGCAGTAATTTCGCGAGTGTTTTTATATGTAGGCATCACCTCGACCCACTTGGTAAAGTAGTCTACAATGACAATGATATAACTGTGCCCCTCATTCGAGTGAGGGTTACATGTCATAAAGTCAATACCCCATTTCGCAAAGGGACCAAAAACTACAACGGGATACAATGGAGCAGGCATAGCACAGATCTTATGATCATAGATCAGGCATGCATGACACTTCTGGACGGCGATAACACAATCACAAAAAATAGTAGGCCAAAAGTAATCGACGCACAAGATATTATGCATGGTAGCGTAACTAGATAGATGTTCACCACATGCCCCCAAGTGGCATTCATTAAGGACTTTCTTAGACTACTCAAGGGTTAGGCACCTCCATAAAATCATATCGATACCATGACGGTAAAGGGTGTTGCCGATAATAACGTAATTTCTGGAATTAGGGGAGCTTTGAGGTATGAAATGGGCCTCCTAAGGAAATTGTAAAATAAAATTGGAAATAATAAAATAATATTAGATTACATCATCAAACTTTACAGGGAAAAAAGAAAAAACTATCTTTTCAACTCAAATTTTCAACTTATTTCCCTATGGGCTCACTCAAATTTCGAGAAGAAACATACGTTGGATGTAGAATTTAATTCCTCATCTAAGGAGTACCCATGTTGGATAATTGTGATGGACCCTACTATAGGGAAAATGGGATATACATGAAAAATGTGATTGCAATCATGTTTTTTCATGTATTTCTTATTTTTCTTGTAGTAGGGTCCATCGAAAGTATGCAACATGGGTACTCGGATGAGAAATCAAATTTTGCATCCAATGAGCACTCCTGCTCTAAATTTGAGTAAAACTTTAGGGAGATAAGTTTAAAATATGAGTTCAAAAAGTACTTTTATTAGTTTATTATCTTTTCATCTTTTTACCTTTTTACTCTAAAAATGGTGAATCATCCCCCATGGTTGACATCATCATCTTGAATCCTATTGGTTCTTATAACGTTTATTTTGGTTGTATATTTTTCTTAGAAGGCCCATTTTCAACCTCAAAATTCCCCTAATGATTGGTATCGAATACGTCGCTACTCATAGCAAGAGATATTGGGATTGAATGTTTGGGTTTGGAGATAAATCAAAAAATATCCATACCATGAGTTAGATGATGAAATAAAAAACAATGACTCATCAGGGATAGAATCTTCATATGTAGATTCTGAATCAGGGGAAGGAAGATCGCACATCAGCTTGGTGAAAACTAGGGATTTCTTCGACTTGGACTTGATGAAATCGAGGTTGAACTCTTACAAAATAATGATCAACTTAGAGTAATTCTCCACACAAATATACGTGACAATATATATTTCATAGGGTTGCAATTCGAAATGGCCACAAATTTGTAAAGCAAGATGTAATGGCGAAAACTTTCAACAACTTTAATGACCGCTAAAGCCAAGTTTTCTATGAGAGTATATCTGATTTCGGTATCGTTAAGGTTCTGACTCAGACCCTATATGATCTTCTTGGACCAATACCATTTCTATAGTAGAAATGGCAGAAATGAGATACAGGAAATAATCGCGCTGATAGTTAGGGTTTATAACAGAGATTCCCGAACTAGCACATCTTTCAGAGCATCAAGTGCTTTCCAAGCAACGTCATCCCAATGGAAGGGGACCCCTTTTTTCAGCAAATGAGTGAATCCTTTGGTCATCATAGTGTAATTAGGGATGACCCTTTATAGGAAGTTAGCTTTCACATGTAGCCTTTGTAACTGAACAAGTGAGGAAGGTGCAAGCAAGTCAACGATTGCCTATACTTTCAAAGGATCAATACGAATTCCTTGTTTAGAAATGAAAAAAACTAGGATTCGATCAGAACCGACACAAAACACAAATTTATGCAGGTTAAGCATTGTAGTGTTTTATTCTCAAAGATGTACAAAAATAATCCAGTTAAGATTGTGGATGACAAACAATCTCAACAATATATATGGCTGCTAAACATTATAGATCTGCATCAACTAATAGAAACAAAACCAACCAAAATTCTGATCTATGCCACAATCATAGTTAGACAACAAGAAGAAATAGTAATAACTCTAATCATCCAATGGAAACCAGATATACAAAGAATAGTTTTATTATAAAACTTGTGAAGAGAACAAAGAGATGTTACCAAGCCCTCTCTATGGGATGGGTTCCTGGCTATCCTCAAACATCTTCAGCTTGTCTAGAGTCTCTCTCCTCTATTATGTGTAAGGCCAACAAAAATATGGTGTGTGACAATGAAAATAATCAGAGTTACAACAGTGAGTGCAAAAATGAAAATAATCAAAAGTGATGAATGGATGAAAAACCTTTATATTTATAACAAAATATTGGGTTATCCTCAAATAATGAGCAATAATAAAATATTATTGATCCCATTCTTGGAATAACCACATGGAATATTTTATTATATTTGGTTAGGAGGGAAAAAGTATTTAAACTTTTATTTAGAAATAATAAATAAATAAATGATTTATTTATCATCTCAAGAAATTAGTTAAGGAATAATACATAAATAAGGATTTATTTAATTATTCCTAAGGGATTTAGTCAAACTTGACAAAGAATAATAATGAATTAGTGATTAATTAATTATTCTTAGAGAAAAATAAGTCAATCAATGATTTATCTGTTTATTTTCCATGATTGGGTCAAATATGACAAGGAATAATAATTGAATAATGGTTTAATTAATTATTCCTATAAGAAAATAAAATAAATAGTGATTTATTTAATTATTATTCATGGGTTTAATTATAAATTACTTAACAAAGGTGGTTTATTAAGTAATTTCTCATAGTGAAAGCAATTTTAATATGGTAAAATTGGCTTTACATGGTATACTTCGGTCCATCTAGTAAATTAGGCTAGATGATCAACTTTTTGGTGATAATAGATTGACCCCAAATGTACGAGTGTTAGGAGAAAACCATATGACCATAGTACGTTGTAAAGACACAATCACTAGAAAACACAAGGGAGTCAGAGAGAGAGAGAGAGAGATACCAATAAAGCTGAAGTGAAACAGGATAGCGATAGAGCAGGCGGGACCAATGCAAGTCTCCTTTTATGTTGTCGTACCAGACCTAAATGAGGTGGGGGAGGCATACCCATACCTATCGAGATAACTTAGTACAAAAATAATAGTGTGCTCAGAAGCATAAGATTGGGAAATGAAGTACATGTTGAATGGTACATGACATGTTGGCATAATAGAGCCAGAAAATAATACAATGTGTCTCATATACATAATGCACCTAGAAAAATATGAGCCAGGACTGAATACAATAATATCTTAGTACATGAGATATAGTTACTCTTCCCTCAAAAAATTGGTGGGAGGTAGGGTAGAACAACCGGAGAAGTCTTGATGAATAGGGAAGGGATCTACAAAACTGAATGGATCATCTAAAGGATATGTGCATGCTATGAACACTATGATCAGTAGGAACTGAACCCATCAACTCTGCGAAGCTATATTTGAGGATGTAGCAAAACAGGAATGCATCTGGGCATGTGGGGCGCTACCTTAAGGGCCACCACCTCATGAGGTCTGAAACATATCAGACACACCCGGGAATCACTGGTACAATCTATTGCATCATTGGATGATCAAGTGTATGAATCACGGACATGAAATGATCAAGTCAAAGGGAAATAATGAGTCCCTCTACTTGATTCAAGTCACCGAACAAGAATGAGATCTGGAACCAAGATAAACTACCCTCTAGGTCATTCTTCCGAAATAAATGAGTTGATGTTGACAGAATAGGGCCCGCAATAGATGAGGCAATGAGGATCCTCAACCAAGGCATGAGGGAAAATAGTAATGTGACTGATGGACTGACATGAGGGACAATGGAAAATGTGGTACTAAGGGACAAACATATGACTTCCCTTGTCAAAGGATAAAGTGCATGGTTGACCTAGCAACAATTAAATCAACTCTGAAGGGGATGGGGACAGTATGACAGGAGGCCCGTGTGGGCAACAAAAGATGAATGATATGAAAATATGGATGGAATATTTTGACATGATAGAATGGGACATGAAAGAGACTCCATGGATGCAAGGGTGACTCATCATGGAGGTTATAAACAAGGGTAACTCAATGACATTGCCACATAGAATAGAACCGGTGGGGACCATGGAAAGGTGAGTAAATGATGTTTACTCATGCAGAAAATTGACACATGGTACGATAAGTATTAAGAGGAGGTGGACCTCAAAGTACAAGTGTTTCTTTATGAAGAAATTCAATTTTGAGAGGTGACGAAGCGACCCTTCGTGGAAAAATGGATTCCTAGTGAAGTGTCAAATCATTAAAAGAAATGATGCAACCTACCTAAATGCATGATAGGAAAGAATAGGTGCAAATCAATGGGAGGTTCTATGGGTAAAATTTCTTAAAGTAGAGTGCATTACAAGGATTAGGAAGGAGTTTTCCTTCGAAATCCTCTTGGATATATGCACCCTTTCCTAAGCCATTATGAATGATGTAAGGTCCTAGCCATAATTATTTGAACTTCCCATGTCTCAAGGTATCATGGGCCTGGTCATACACCAGAACAAGATCACCTTCGTGGAATGGAAAAGGGTTGAATTTTTAGTCATACTAGGCTTTGGTGCACCTTTTGGCTGCTTCAATGGTTTGCAAAGCAACATGATGATCTTCAGAGGCGCGTTTAAGCATAACAAGTCTTTGTTCTAATGGTTGGGTGTTAGGGAGAAGTTTGATAGCTAGGTGGAGGGAAGGGATATCACACTCGATTGGCAAGAATGACTCCTCACCAAAAACAAGGTGGAAAGGAGTAAACCCAGTGGTGGTTTTAAAAGAAGTTCTATAGGCCCACAAATCTAGGAAGAGAATAAGGTTCCAATTGGTCTTGTGCTTATTCACCATCAGTTGAAGCATTATTTTGAGAATCGTGTTAACTGCTTCAACTTTTCCATTACCTTGGGGGTAATATGAAGATGAGTACTGGTGCTAGAAGCCCAATAGTGAGGATAGTTCACGCCATACCTCATATTAAAAATGTCAGCCATGGTTAGATATCACTTGTTTCAGAACCCAAAATTGGGTGATAACATGGTTAATAAAGAAAAGGGTTGTGGTAACTACTGTGTTATTGAACGTTGGAATGGCCACAACCCATTTGGTAAAATAATCGACCGCCATGATAATATACTTATGGTTATTAACAGATGATGGTTGGCACTCCATAAATTTAATGGCTCATTTACAGAAAGGACCAATAGTGATGACAGGATGGAGAAGAGTCAGTGGGGCTCTTGCCTTTGGGAAAAAATGTTGGCAATTCACTAAAGAGAGAAGGAAAAACATAACCAACGCACATGACTTTCTAGGCAATGGCCATACCAGAGAGGTGACCACCACAAGCGCCACTAGGAGAGGAATTTAGCACTTACTCTACTTCACGATGGGTGAGACAACAACAAAGGATAGAATCGACACCACAATGATAAAGTTCGTCACCAAGGAGGAGGTAATGAGGGGTTTGGTATTGAATCCGTCATCGATCATCACGAGAAAGATGGGAGGTGAAATTTTGACTTCACAAATATGTGAGAATATCATCATACCAAGGATCATCTAAAGTGATGACAAATAAGTGTTCATCCGAAAGCTCATCGTTAACCAATGGATCATGGGCACCAGTGGGTAATTCAGAAATGAGCTCGACGAGGGCCAAACCTTTCTTACTCTTATGTGTAACAAACTTGAGATCAAATTCATGGAGGAAGATGATCCAACGTGTGTACTCCCCATTGGTAATCCATCGACTCAACAGGAAGGTAATAGGTTTGGAGTTTTTTACGACCCTGGTGGTACGCGTGAGGATATAGTGACAAAGCTTTTAGATAGAGAACATGACTACCAGTGCCAACTTCTCTTCATGAGAGTAGTTCATAGGGGGACCTACTAGGTTCTTACTAACATAGTAGATAACATTCTCATTATGATCATCATCTTCTTGAATAAGCACCCCAACAACCAAATGGGTGAAAGATGAAATGTACAAGATGAAATCCAGTGAAGTCGAGGGGAATGATCAAGGGTGTGGAAATGAGAGAATGATTTAGGGCATCAAAAGAATGTTGAGCATGGTCATCCCAAACAAATGGAATGGTTGAACAAAGGATTTTGAGAAACCCATGTGTGGTGGTAGCATAGTTAGGCACGAACCTGCAAAGGAAGTTGGCTTTGCCTTGAAGGCTTTATAACTGGCACATGGTATGCGCGGGTGGTAGCTCAAGAATGGCTTGATATTTCAAGGGGTCAAAAGTGATATTGTCTTTTAACATAATGAAGCCTAATAGACAGTTGGCAGGAACACAAAAGACACATTTTCAATGGATTAAGACGAATGTTATACTTGTGACATCAGAGAAAAATTGTGTGCAAATCCTGAATATGTTGCGCCCGAGACCTAGAATGAGTAGTGATATTGTCAAGGTAAGCAAGGATAAGGTGCACCAAGTCATGAAAATAGTATGACATGGCCCGCTAAAATGTGGCTCCAGCATTTTTGAAGACGAATGGCATGACTTGATATGCAAAGGTTCCCCATGGACTAACGAACATTGTCTTTATTTGATCTGTACGATAGATACTGATCTGGTTGTACCTGGAGAATCCATCCATAAAGGATAGAACCTCATGCCCTGCACACTCATCAATGATTTGGCCAATAAGGGGTGTGGGAAAGTTGTCTTTGGGACAAGCTTTGTTAAGGTCGCAAAAATCCATGCAGACACAAATGGTGCCTTGCTTCTTGAGAACAGGAATTGGGTTGGATACCCATGTGGTATACTCAATGGGATAGATGAAATCATCCTGCTTGAGCTTGTCGATCTTGGATTTATGGCCTCATGTCGAGAAGGGTGGATGGGTCTCAACTTCTAATGGATAGGAGTGGCATCAATTCATGTGTCAATATGGTGTTCGACAATGGCGGGATCGAGTCTAAGCATCTCAGAATAGGACCAGGTGAAAACATCATAAAATCATTTGAATATCTTGGTGTAACCTTAAATTTATTTTAGAGTGCACTGTGTCCCCAAGGTCATGTTTTCCTAGACCCCTAGTTTAATTGAACTGTTGATTTTGATAGTAGGAGAGATGTTGGCCATATTCCCTTCTTTGAAATCATCTGGGACAAGTATGGGATTTCGAAACCATTCAACTTCACCGTGGATGAAGTATTTTGTTTCCACAACATATTGGTCATGGGACTGTTGCGGCAGGAAGTGTGCACGGTGTTGCATATCATCCCAAGGCTAATCAGAGGTAGACATAGCTTCCACGATGTCCTCAACGGAATGGAATATTGGTCGACGGGAGGAAGACTGACTACATTATGCAGTGGCATTACCTGGTGCATCAACTTGAGAAAGGAGGTTCACATACACATTATCTTGAATGGTAGATGACAATATGGTAGATGGAGGATCTACGAATGTTGAGACCTGGGATTTTATCAAAAGAGGTTCGACAGAAGAATAGGCAGAAACCTTGAAAAGGTTTTCTTGCGATGAACTCAAGTATGATGATAGGTAAAGGATGTGGCATGTGGTGTTCGTCATCTCGACATCAGGGAGAGGGATCACAATGGTAGGACCAGAGTCACCCTATTCTGGTTGACTAGGGATACCAGAATCCATGGGTAGAGGAGTAGGTGTTCCATTATGAGTGGCCTCGTATTCGCGAAGTGCTTCAAGGCAATCATGAAATTCATTGAGATGAGGGAAACAATGGGAATAGTGACCATGATGATCGCACAAGGCATAAGGGTGATTTGTGTGCAACATTTTCAGTTTCTTTGGTGGACCCGACAAATTAACATGGACTTCAGGGATATTTGACTCAGGGAACGTTTCATGAACCAAAGGTTTGAGATGAGGAAGCTCGGGACAATTATCGGTGGTGTGCCCAAAACATTTACACAAAGCACACAGAGGTGATGACTTTGGGTCCTTAGGGGTTGGAGGAGCTTGGGGAGCCTTGTATTTCAGTTCTTTCCTCTTAGCTTTGCCCCCCTGTCTAGATGCTTTCACAACAAGAGTGAGTTCCTATTGAGGTTGTGATGGAACTGAAGCAACGACAGGGGTTGTAGGGACCGATTGAACCAAGGTCAAAGCATGATAAGGTCTTAGCTAACTAGGTGGAATGCTTGCAAGGGGATCAATGTACCATACTGGGATCCCAAAATTCATGTTAGGTAGGACCAGTGAAGCCATGATAGGAAAAAAAATACTCTCGGAGGGGGGAATAAGAAAGGTTTCTAGCCTGCAGGGTAATGTCCCGATGGAATAGCTCCTGGATGGTTTAGACCTGGAGGTACAGTTCTTGGTGGAAACATAGGAGAGGCACCCATAAACAGAGGAGGTACTAGGGGGGTGGATCCGGAGAGCTCAGCTAGGATCTCAACAATAGGGTGTTGAGGAGCTGGATGTTGATGAGATGTACCAACCTGTTTAAGGGCAACCCGTGATGCTTGTAACATGAAAGCACTCATAAGGTTAGGCTCTGATATGCGAAGGGGAGGACCAGGGAAAGATCCCAAAAATGAGGAATCTTTATAGACTCTGGGTGAAACACCAGTGAGGGGATGTGAAGACTATTTATCTGATATTGACTAGATAATGGACTTGGGGGAGGTCATGAATGTCGGTTTGTAGTAAGTCAACTGATCAATGCTAATGATCTTCCCTTCATGGGGAAAGAACATCTTACAGAACACCACAAATGTGATGACTGACATGGCATATGTGTAACTATGACCTAAGATAATTTTGTAATCCAAAGGGGCATCAATAACTTCATTATCAACATGAACAGTCTCACTCGCAAGGGTTACTGGACAATTACAGTACATACCAAGAGGCTGGGAGGAGTGTCCGTCCCAAGCATTGTTACAGGGAAAAGTGTCTATGCAGAACTGTTAATCCCACTAAGGTTTGGTAGCTACCTTAGAAACAAATAAAGTAAAACTACTTTTGTTTTCCTTTATGAAAGATAGATGAGAGAAGAATAAAGGAGACCAACCTCTGTCTTGCGCTTGGTTCCTTGCTCAATTCCTCTCTCTTCTGATAGTCCTTTGCTACTTGATTCCTTGTATACCTAGCTTTACAGAGTACCTGTAGAATCAAAGCAGCATAACACTATACGAGAACATGGATCTATTATAATAAACAATCTAGGATCAGATGTAAATTGACCATACAAATGCACAAAACATGGATTACACAAGAGTATGGAGGAAATCTTGAATAGCTTTATTGATAATCAAGAAAGAGCCAAGAGAGTTACAACCAGTTGTTCTGACCCAGCATCACCCTCTCAGCAAGTAAGCCCTTCTTCACCTCATGCAAAGCTTAGATCACCCAACACTATGATGTTTCCTCAAGAAACCAACAAAAATTCCTTACAAGATGCAAAATTCCAGCCTCTGGATCTCTGGGATGAGGGATCCATATATAGATATCTGTAAGGAAGATGAGTTAGCTTGTGATTTGATTAGTGTCTTCCCTCTGATAGTTCTTGCTTCCACTTGGAGATTGATGATCTCTTACTCATCCTTGGTCGAATTCAGAAAGGCAAGTGTCACAGGAGAAGTTTCTGGAAGATTCCATGCTTCTCCACCTCGCGGATTGACACTGCCATTTGTATCTTCTCGCCCATCGCACCCCATAGAAGGGCTTTTTGAAATGCAACGCACCCACTGAGTGTACTTAGGTGAGATGCAATGCACTTTGCCTATGGAACAGGTGAAATGATCTTGTTTTGACCAGTTCTGAACAATTTTTCATGGAGAACTTCTGGGAGAACCTGTAATCAGTTGACCTTGTTCCTTTAGGGGTTGGAACAACACTTTTAGGGACTTAGGAGACCTTGGTTTATGGACATTTTATGCTTGGGGTTGCAGTCCCCAAAAATGCCTATAACAGTTGCCCCCTAAAGCATGAGGTCGTTAATCTTTTTGATGTCAGGTGAAATGCTTTATCATGAGGATCCAAAGTTCTTTCAAGTTGGGAGGAGACCTGTAATAAGATACAATACAATACATTATCTTCATAATATTTTCATGATCTAGCTGAGGCAGGCATTCCCATGCTCAACTTTATAAATTCATTTTCATGTACATAGGACAGACAATCGTCTGAGTGTAGACTGATGATTCTAGTAGAGCCATCATCCCATAGATTGGATGATTATCTTGGCAGCAATGGTGTACATTTGATGTCTTTATTTTCCTGAATATATATCGCAGCCCGGATTGATGAAACTAGATCCGAGGTCTTCAATCTCGTTCGATCTTCACTCAAAGTATAAGTCGATCCATGTGAGAGATGTTCTGGAGTCGAACATGGAAAGACATCGCCTGATTACCAGCCAATGATGTAAGTTGTTAACAGGCGCGAGAGGAATCACCGATAATGATAATGACCCTCAAGGTGCTGCAGTACAATTCACGTGGTGTGAATAAAGGCCTTGGCATCGAACACCACGCAAAATATTTCGGTCGAAGGCCATTGATGTAAACCTGTCGCCGGAAGTGAGAAACTTGCCATTGAGGCATGCAAGCTTCAAAGTACTCAAAGGGGTGTCCCTAGATCGACTTCTTGGATAATGAGCTAATGTCGACAAGAAGCGATCCGTCATAGGAGGGCCTTAATTAATTCCACATCAATGACACAGAATGGAGCAAATGATTTTAATGGAGGTGAAAACGGTCTGGGGATATAAGGTTCAGGGTGGCAGTCATGAAAGAATGGAGTGTAAATCTATTGCAGCAGGTGAGACATAGGTGAATTCTCTGAGTGACTTCTCTTGAACATAGCGCGACACTGACATGATGGATTGGTAGCATTAACCCCAAATGTGGATGGTGTGATGTGACCATGGTGATGTGACCGGTGAATGAAACAACCCAACCCGACTTGGATGCGGAGTGAAAGTGTCATGTTCAAGAGCGACTTGCTACCAACAAAGTTTCTTCAAGTTTTCTTCCCAATTTTTCCCCAGTCATTGTTGACCAGTACCTCTTTATTTTTGTCAAGATTGAGGAGGATAACATATGCTTGTTCTATAATTTTCCCTTCGGGAAAACCCATCTTTATATTTTAACGTGCCTAGCGATAGTGAAACTCGTTCTTGTCCGCTATGGACAAGTTTGTTGCTATTAGGTTCTAACGAGTTTAACGACAAAGATAACTCGGTCCTTTTCAATTTTAGAGAGTTTGAAAAAGGACATAAAGGAAACTCCAAAAATCCTTTTTCGTCATCTAATCCCTTAAGTCCAAAAAAGTATAAAACAAGACAAAAGGGATGAATTTTTGATACTTTTAACGAGCCGAACAAAACAAGCGCTTGATATTTTTGTGTAATAATCCCTCAGGTCCAAAAAGATTGAAATCTAAAGGAGGGATAACACTTCCGGTCCCTTTAACGAGCTGGAGAGGCCAATGGCTCGGCAATCTTTTCATATTTTACGAGTCAGTTGAAAAGAGCTTAAAGGAGACTCATCTTTGAGGAACGAGTGATAAAATTGGGTAGTAGCTGATTCCAGGTAAGGTTTGGAATTTTCCAATCACGGCAGCGTTACAAGGATGGCTAGTGGGATCAATCCTCGCAGCTGTTCCTCAAAAGGGGTAAACAACCAAATGGAGGTGAATGATTGGCCAATACAGAGAGGAGGTGATGATGGGAACACGACCAAGGCTTTAAAGGCTGAAGTACTACATTCACGATGGTTATTTACTGGGAATTGGTTCATTTTTTATTGAGCTTAAACGTTGGGGGAAACATTTGCTCATTGCTTATGTTTATTTTTTAACGAGCACGAAGTCCGTGTTAAAACTGCTTGAAGTAACGGTCTTTTCTTGACTTTACCATAAATAGCTTTGTTCCTTGTCAATATCAAAGCATCATTTTACTGTTTGGAAACCGACAACATCGGTACTTGAGATGGGGAAGCATTTCCATTGTCAACCAGATTTGTTCCTGGATTTAGAAACGAATCAGTTAATACTGTTGAGGTTTTTAAATTCTTGAACAATTTTTTAAGCTCAGCTCTGTGTGGACAATCTGTTGTCCAGTGATCCTCATCGCATATAAAGCATGGACGATTTGGTTTCCTATTTCCAGAAGGGTTTGTAGAATATTTTTCAGGTGATGATTCCTCATGTTTCTTCTTCTTCCCTTTGGTTTTCTTCTTGCCTCTTGGTTTCTTGGTTTCTTTGCCTTTATCTGTTGAGATGGCATTTACTTCCGAGGCAAGAAGTTCTTCTTTTGCATTTTGACTGGAAATCTTACGGACCTTTTTAGATGTAGCCTTTGTCGATTTCGTGTCTGTTGCACCAATCACGCCATCGCCGGCATGAGAGTCATTGTTTCATTTAGGAGGAGGAGGGACCGAGAATTCCAGCCTAGGAGCGTCAGGTATTTTATCATAGAGCGTGCCAGACTGAGTGTAAATCAAGTCTAAATATTGTGCACGGGCGATAACTTGCTCTTCAGTGACGACTCCCCCTTTTGCCACATCTTCCGTGATGGAAGGAAATAATGACTTAATAAACTATTCAGCTAAAAGCTGATCAGGAACATATGTTTTTACCATTCTACGATGACGTCGCCACTCATGTATATGATCGGATATGTGAGTGGCCATTGTTTTCTTGAAATTGGTAAGAAGTTCCGTTCCCATTTCGTACCTTATTGGTAACTGAAAATGGGTTAAAAAGGTTGTGGCTAGGGTACTGAAGTTTTCAAACGAAGCTCTGGGCAATTCGATATAACATTTTGCTGCCGGACCAGTTAACGTCCTCTGAAAAAGGCGAAGTCTAATCGAATCATCGTTTAGGGTATTTGATGAACACCACAGATGAAAGGTCATCACATGATTTGACAGATCTTCACCCGGATTTCCATTAAATCTAGGAATATCTAATGGAAGTTTATGCAGAATCGATGGCCACTAAGGGGCATAAGTGATTGGATCGTTTGTTAACCGATTTAAATTAGGTAACTCTAAAGTTGCCACGAAGGGTAACTGTTGATTCAGGTTAGGTGAAGTATACCCAGGATAAGATGGAATCGCCTGAGAAGTTGGTCTTTGCATACCAACATAATGCATTTGATGCTGGTAACTTTGGTAAGGTTGGTGGGCATAACCATTGTAGAATGGTTGATTTTGACCGTTTTGTATATACGGCTGCCCACTATTTGCAAAGATTTGTTGCTCAGATCCTTGGTATACTTGTTGGAATTGCGGTTGTTGGTATTGCACCAGCCATGGTTGTGAAGCCATGTGCTGTTGCCTGATACTAACTGTTTGACTAGGATGAGGGTTAATTGTACCTGTTTGGACCTGTGTCATTCCACCAGTCGGCAATTGTGGTTGAGTCGAAGGGTCAAGAGGTTGTTGCATTACAACCTGAGAAACCTGAGGTCGGCATACAATAGGCAGCGCTTGTACTTGCGACACCGTCACAATAGCTGGCATAGTTGGTATATTTGACATAGGTAAACATTGTTGCATCGAATATACAACTATTGGTTGTTGAGGTAGTATCAGTACCCTACCGCTAGATGTAATTCCAGCATAACCTGAATTTTGTTGTGAACTCCCGTATGGCTGTCTTCCCGAAGGGGACAATGAAAGGGTATACTGCGCCCCATAAGGTGGTAATCCAGTACTTAAAGGAATGGTTTGACCTTGAGGACCGGACTGCCCAAATTGACATCCCAAAGGATCAATTTGTTGAGACTCAACATAAGAGTTTCAGGATACTATACCGGATGAACAAATAGGAATGGACCATACTGTCGAAATAGCCCCTGAGTGGGCTCCTTCTACGATTGAGAGCTAGTTGGGACAGATGGTATACCGCCGAACATTGTTGGAGTGATAGCAGGAAGTTGAGCCATCGCTGTGTCAGACGACACAGTCCTAGATGTTGACAGTTGTTCAGACATTTCTAGTCTATCCAAAAGATTACCTAGTGATTCTATAGGAGCTTCCACTGGCGGTAGACTAATTTCTGATGAAGAATGATACACAGTGATCCCAACTCCAAATTGCGATGGAGTAATAGATGAAGGATCCTCCACAATCTCTTCTATAGCAATCAAACCAGGTGGAATAGGTAGACCGTCAGGTTCGTAAAATATTTTTGGTGTCGAAGAAGGTATGGAATCTACAGCGACTGATGTTTGGGGAACAACACTCTCCGAACCAGTTGTAGATGGAACTGGTTTAGTAATACAAGTGTTTACCCTTAGACTAGGATCAGTACTACTGTCCTTTGTTGGCTGCTGAAATTCTTCTGTAAAGGCAGGGATATCAGAAATGTTTGGAGTAACCAGAGTCTCTGATGTTGTTGGAACACTTGTTCTAACTTTACCAGGAGATTTGGAACCGGTTAAACAAGTTCGCTTTGTCCGTAATAGTTTCGATTCCGGAGACAAAGTCGGTTGACTCGTAAACCTCCGCGAACGACGGGGTTTCAATTGAATTTCTTCCACGATTGTGGATTACTCGATCAACTAAAATTCAAGGGGAAGTATGTTTCCGAATTAGATGAATTTTAGATGCTTTTGAAACAACTTGTTTTTTCAATTTTAAAGAGTCGAGAAAAAAAAAAAGATGACTCTAGTCACCTTCGATTTTTAATGAGCTTGAAGTGACAAGTGGTCAGATGGACCTTTTCCATTAAGGAGTCTGAAAAGGAATGAAAGGGACTGCTTTGAAAATCTAGGCAGAGGGATTACCAAACCAACCACAAAACTGCAGAATACTTTTTACGGTACGATAGTCAATCTTCTCGAATGTTGTGTTCAGTGCATTGCGATCGATAGGGTGACAGACACGGCTTCCTATGGATAAAGGATTAAGCCTATTGTGGTCTCCCAAAATATACTCGACGGTACGTGGGAGCACAAGTCCGTACTGGCACTTATTGTCTCAAAGTGGAGGAATCACCCAACCAACAATGAGAACAACAGTTACTAGGCTTTACGATGCTGGAATACGTCTATAGCCTAGACTTCTCGATGTTGTGTGTTAGGTTCCAAAGCATTGTTAGATTCATTAAATTTATTTTTAGTTCATCTTGCTTAAGAAATTTTCCTTTCAGGTTCACCGCGTGATGTAGATGTACAATTCCTAAAATGCAATCTAAGATGACAAACAGTCTTTTATCTTCTTTGTGCAATGAAAATCCTAGCTACTAAGGAAAGAAAGACAGAATTCTTTCAACAAAGAGCAAAGAGCACACACTATATGCATTGTCCGAAATCAAACCAATCAAACAGTCTAAATGCAAATGCACATGCATGTATTTTTTTTCAGCCTTCTTAATATGTGAATGATAAAAAGAAAGCTAATGCGCAAATCTGAATTATTTTTCAAAGCGTCAATTACTAACAAGTCTCTTTTCAAAATCAAAATGGATACAATGACAACACTTTGTGATTTGGAAATTAAAACTTGCTTTAGACACTAGAAAAACTACTATTTCAAATCAAATACAATAGTAACAAGGTAATCGGCTATGAAGAGAAATCATACTCTCTTCTATGACTGAAAACGACACTTGCGACACTTTCAAATCAAGAAACGACAGTACAATTACGTTTCTTTTTTCCAAAGGAGAACTGAAAATGACTCAACAAATACACAAAAACATTTACAGTTCTTTGCACAATGGAGGCGGAATATCAGCAAGGAAAGGGGTTTCAAAAAGAGGTGTACGGACTACAGGCAGCAAAATTCTTGAATAGATCTGAAAAGAGTGAACATAAACCAAAATTCAGGAACAATGACTAGTTTGATCAGCGCACCTGTAACACAGTGAATTTGAAATGCAGCGCACCTACTACACTCTGGAAGTGCGCTGAATTTCAGATTCACAGAACAGAGAGTGCGTTGGGCCAAGGACGAGACTTTGCTTGGGTTCCAGGTCACAGTTTGTAGTTCAGTTCAGGAATTTTGGCCGAGCAAGTGGTAATCAGTAAATCAACAACAAGGGTAGACCTAAGGAGGTTACTAGAGCCACCACAAGGGTAATTAGAGAGTTTGTAAATCATTTGTTTAATTCATAAACAAAACCCAGAGATTGACTGAAGCGGCACTTATCTACTTTGCATTTGCATAGAATGCAGTTCGAAAGCTACCTGGCTTAACTTCAGGCTCCATCTGTAAGTTTATAAAGTAAACAAATGTAGATAAACAAACAACCTAGTCGCTCCCCAGTGGAGTTGCCATTTTGTTACAGGGAAAAGTGTCTATGCAGAACTGCTAATCCCACTAAGGTGTGGTAGCTACCTTAGAAACAAAAAAAGTAAAACTACTTTCGTTTTCCTTTATGAAAGATAGACGAGAGAAGAATAAAGGAGACCAACCTCTGTCTTGCGCTTGGTTCCTTGCTCGATTCCTCTCTCTTCTGATAGTCCTTTGCTACTTGCTTCCTTGTATACCCAGCTTTACAGAGTACCTGTAGAATCAAAGCAGCATAACACTATACGAGAACATGGATCTATTATCATAAACAATCTAGGATCATATGTAAATTGACCATGCAAATGCACAAAACATAGATTACACAAGAGTATGGAGGAAATCTTGAATGGCTTTATTGATAATCAAGAAAGAGCCAAGAGAGTTACAACCAGTTGTTCTGACCCAGCATCATCCTCTCAGAAAGTAAGCCCTTCTTCAGCTTAGATCACCCAACACTATGATGTTGCCTCAAGAAACCAACAACAATTCCTTACAAGATTCAAAATTCCAGCCTCTGGATCTTTGGGATGAGGGATCTATATATAGATATCTGTAAGGAAGATGTGTCAGCTTGTGATTTGATTAGTGTCTTCCCTCTGATAGTTCTTTCTTCCACTTGGAGATTGATGATCTCTTACTCATCCTTGGTCGAATCTAGAAAGGCAAGTGTCATAGGAGAAGTTTCTGGAAGATTCCATGCTTCTCCACCTCATGGATTGACACTGCAATTTGTCTCTTCTCACCCATCGCACCCCATAGAAGGGCTTTTTGAAATGCAACGCACCCACTGAGTGTACTTAGGTGAGATGCAACGCACGTTTCCTATGGAGCAGGTGAAATGATCCTGTTTTGACCAGTTCTGAGCAGTTTTTCATGGATAACTTCTTGGAGAAGTTGTAATCAGTTGACCTTGTTCCTTTAGGGGTTGGAACAACACTTTTAGGGACTTAGGAGCCCTTGGTTTATGGACATTTTATGCTTGGGGTTGTAGTGCCCAAAAATGTCTATAACAAGCATGCAAATTGATGGTGGAGGGGGACAACTCAGGTGACTTAAGTTTTTTCAAAATGGTAGTGGACATCACATAGGGGGATGTACCTTCATTAATAATGCATCAGGAGATGATGGCATTACGGACTCAAACTAGTATCTGGAAGGAAACAGATGAAGGTAAATGGGGATGTGTTATAGACATTTTTGTGCCTTACAGCAATAAGCATTAAATGTCCATAATCTAAGGGATCCAAAGTCCCTAAACATGTTCTTCCTACCCCTAGAGGAACAAAGCTAACAAACCACAGCAATTGACAGAAGTTCTCCACCAGAAACTGCTCAAAAACAAGTCAATTCAGGATCAATTCAATGGCTCCACTAGCTGTCTGCGTTGAATGTCAAAGTCAACACTGGCTACCTACACTGCAACGCAGGTAGAAGAACTACCAGGGTGCGCTGAGCGGGAGTTGACAAATGGCAAGTTCATTCCAAGAGGTGTCAAGACCCAGGAAGCTTCCAGAATCTTCCTCAATGACACTTGCCTCAGTGAATTCGACTATGATGAGTAAGAGGTTCCCAATCTCCAAGTGGAAGTAAGAACCTCCAAGTGGAATCAAGAACTGACAGAGGGAGAGGACACTAGTCAGATCTCAAGCTGACTCATCCTCTCTCCAAACATCTATATATGGATCTCTCCTCCATGAGATCTATAGGCTGGAATTTTTTTATTGTAAAGAATTGTTGTTGGTTTGAGATTGGAATCATTGGGTTCTTAATGCTTTGAAGGGGGTGAAGATAGGAATTCCATTTGCTGGGAAGGAGATACTGGATTGGAGCCCTCTGGGTTGTATCTCTTCCTGAACCTTGTTATTCATCAATAAAGCTATCTTGGTTTCTCCTATATACTGATGTATCTTTGATGTATGATTGCATTAGTATGTTTAGTTTATTTCTAATCCTGAACTAGTTATGAATATGAATCCATGTCTTGTGTAGTGTTCTCTTCTTGTGATCTTGCAGAAACCTCTTGAAGTTGGGCGAGCGAGAAGGCAAGTAGCTGGGAACCCTCAAAGAGAAGAGAGACTGGATCGAGGGACAAACGGAAGATACCGGTTAGTCCATCTATCTCTCTTCATTCTTAATTCATAAAGGAAGAATACTAGAATGGCTGTCTCTGTTTTTTGCTAAGGCACTATCACACCTTAGGTGGATAGGATCGTCCTGCATAAGCATTTTTCCCCACAAAAAATTGGCGACTTCGCTGGGGAGGAAGTTTAGTCATTTTATTTTTGTTTCCATCATTGTTTGTTTCATAGACTCAACAGCAACAATCGAACTGCATCTGCTACTCTCAGATGCAAAGTAGACAGCTGCTGCTTTGATCCAATCACTGGATTTGTCTATGATCTGAACAATGGATTCACAAATGATTTGATGATCCTTTGTGATAGATCTTAGTACCCCCTCAAAGCATCCCTTTGATTGTACCTTGCTTGTTGCTTTTATTTGGCCTGAAACCGTAGATTAATCAGCAAACTGTGACCCAGAACCCAGTGAGAAACTCTCGTTTCTCCTTCAGCGCAGACCCTGTGAAGAGGTTCTGCATTTCAACGCAGGTCCCGTGAAGGCTACCTACGCTGAATGTCAAAACCCCTATGTTGAGGTTGCGCTGATCCAGTTAGGCCTTGTGCAGCTGGGGTTCTCTGCTCTGTTTTTCCTTGTTTTGATCTCTGATTTTTGCAGCCTGTAACCAGCATAGGTACCAGTCTGATAACTCCTTTTCTTTGCTTAAATTCCGCCTCCTTTTGTACAAAAAGACTGTGAGTGTTTTTATGTGTTTGTGGCATCATTTACAGTTTTCCTTTGCAAGAGTGAAATAGTCATCCTGTAGCCCTTGATTCAGATCTATTGATTGTGATCTTAGGAGAGAGTTCATTGGCTGTTTACAGTTGATTATACATTTGCTTTTGCTTTTGGTTTGAGTTTGTCTCTTTTAAGTGTCAAAACAAGTATTCATTTCGGAAATCGTTAAGTGTTGTAATCTCTTCTACCCTCTCTGATTTCGAAAAGTAAACTTGTTTGTATTTGTCATTTAAAAGAAAATTCAAAGTTGTACAAAAATCTTTCTTTGTAGGCATCAATACTAAGAAAGCGGAAAAATAAACACCTGCATTGTGCATTTGCATCTTGATAGTTTGCATGCTTGATTTAGGAAAAGTGCATTAGAGTGTGCTGATTACTCTTTGAGAAAAGATGGTGTCTTTCTTTTCCCTTTGTAGCTAGGATTTTCATAAGTTGAAAAGATATAAATCTTGCTTATCATCTTTAGACTGCATTTAGGAATTGTATCATACATCTCGTGGTGAACCTCAAAAGGCAAACTTCTAAAAAGATCAACCTAAAATAAATTGAATGAACTTAACAACGCTTTGCAACATAACGCACAACATAGAGGTCTAGGCTAGAGACGTGTTCCGGCGTCGTAAAGCCTGGTGACTGTCGATCTCGTTGATGGTGGGTGATTCCTCCTGAGGGACGATAGCGCCAGTACGGATTGTGCTCCCACATACCGTTGCGTATATATTGGGAGACCCCTATAGGCATAGAACCTTTATCCTTAGGAAGCTGTGTCGGCCGCCCTACTGATCGCAATGCACTGAGCACAGCATTCAGGAAGATCGACCGCCCGTACCTTAAAAAGTATTCTGCGGTTTTGCGAAAAGTTTGGCACACCCTCTACCTAGAACTCCAGAGCAGTTCCTTTTGGCCTTTTTCAGACTCTATAACGGAAAAGGTCCATCTGAGCATTTGTCACTTCGGGCTCGTTAAAACATCGAAGGAGACTAGAGTCATCTTTAGCTTTTTCTCGACTCTTTAAAATTGAAAAAGCAAGTTGTGTCTAAAGCGTTGTTAAAATTTATTTTAAACGGAACAATCACCCCTTCTTCCTGCATTGATCTTTAGGTTGAGAAAATGGAGCACACCAACCAGGGAATTCCCCTTGATGGAAATCCTAGTCCCTTCTCCTCTTAGGGAGATGTTGGTGCACCCCACATGGCCACATTGTCGCTTCCAGGACTGACAATTGGCCTGCCGGTCTGGCTCTTCTCAACCGATGTCGTTCAAAACACCACTATTCCTGAATAGTCGAATCAACAGTTAGACCAGACCAGAGTTGACCACCAGCCTTCTACTTCATATAATTCTTCCTCTCCTACTTCCTCTTCGCTTGACGGAGCTGGTAAAACAAAAAACCAAGTTCCTAAGGAGAAGAAGGAGAAGAAGAAGAAAGAGAAGAGGAAGAAGGAGCCAAAAGCGACTGGGGGCAAACAAGTGTAGTCTAACAAAAATCCACACACCGCACTGACTAGGCCTAAATCGCCATGTGTCATATGCAAGGGAGACCACTTCCACAGAGATTGTCCTTGCATCCCTTGGATACTAAGGGACTGGTCTCCCCGTTTGCACAATTCGGTGGCGTCAACCTCTGATAGCCATGTTGACAACTCACCGTCAACTAGTGAAAGTGAAGTCACAGGACAGAGAGGGAAAGCTAGATTTCCCTGCAAACTGTGTGAAGGCGACCATGCCATCCACCGTTGTCCCTCCTTAGACGAGGCTAAAAGAGTTTTGGAAGATTGCCCAGTTTTACCAGTGCAACTTCCTCCTGGATATCAAAAACTCCTGCCAAGTCCTTCACCAGTTGAGAACCCGACTGGCCCACTCAGGTGGTCAGCCGAAGCACCTATCATTGAAGATGAACCGTCTGAATCCATGCCTGACGAAATTCAAAAGGTTGAGGCGGCAGTTGACCCGGTTTTGCCTTCAGAGGCTCTATCTTCGAACGATACCATCACAGAAGAGAATAAAGATGACACCATCCAAATTATCTTCATCAGCACAGACTCCGACAAACAAGGGGGCAATTTGCCCATTCCTTTATCGCAGGAAGGAACTTCGTCAGAGTCATACCTGGCCGTCTATTCGGTCCCACCACCAAGCAACCTAGTTGTCTCGTTCAACTGGAACCAACTAGGCAGACCCCGTTTGCCAGCAAGCATACCATTCAGAATTATCATCCAAATATACAGAATGGTAATGGCTGGCACCATCATTGATGAGGGGGCATCTGTGAGTATCCTTTCCTCTATTTCTTGGAAAGCGCTTGGTTCGCTGGCGCTTTTGCCTGAAATGAGAAATCTGACAGGCTTTAATAAAGGAACCAGTCGACCTTTAGGGATCCTCCCCAATGTGCCCATAACATTGAAAGGGAAGACCGTTCAAATGAATGTGATGGTCATTCAAGGACCCTTGGATTATAACCTACTCTTTGGACGAGACTATATATATTGCATGGGAGCCATCGTCTCCTCACTCTTTAGAGTAATGTGTTTTCCGCACGAAGGAAGAGTGGTCAAGCTCGTGGACCAGCTTTCATTTCCCGGATCACGCATCGCAAATAGTCATATACCATCCCTAAATGGTCTCTTCATGCAAGAAATGTCTCAACCCATGGTCCGTCCTCCCGATGAGCGCGAGTAATTCAGAGGGATATGACTGGAACCCAGGGGGCATGCGTCCTGGTCTGCTTCGGCAAGAAAACTTTGGGTATAAGGTAGGTTTCCGCGGGAGAATGTGACTAGTCTGTACCCCGCCCATGCTGGAAGAGGGTTATTCTAGAATAAGATTCTTTTGTCAAAGTTATGTGTTTGGCGCTCGTTTCCACTCACCTTTGTCTATCTCGGTAGACACCGCCGAAGAAATGTTTTGTTTGAAATATTAATGAAACAATCTTTGGTAACCTGAAAGAGGTAGGCCTCTCCTGGTTAAACAAATGTTTTTCCTGCAAATTGAGGGGTAACCTTGAAACTTTACTTTATACCTAGGGGCATGAAAACCTTTTGGAGTGCAAGCAAGGGGCGGCTATTTATTTTTTAAATTTTTAGGTCCTCCCTTTAAACCTATAGGTCTAACCCTTTAGACTCGTAGGATTAGTCGTTTCCGAACTTGCATATCGAAAGGATCTGGAGCAAAGCTTTGTAAGATGAAGCTCCATAAAAATAGCATCTTCAATGAGACTTTCTTATCATATGACTGGATTAATCGAGCAGTTTTAGCACACAGTTCATGCTTGTTAAAAAATAAACGCAAGATCCGAGCAGTTTTAGCACATAGTTCATGCTCGTTAAAAAATAAGCATAAGATCAAGCAAGTGTTTCAATCCGCGTTTAAGCTCATTAAAAAATGAACTACCTGGTAAATAACCACTGTGAATGTAACATTATCAGCCATTAAAGCCTTGGTCGTGTTTTCACCATCACCTCCATTTGATTGTTTACCCATTTTGAGGAACAGCTGCGAAGAGTGATTTCACCTAGCCATCCTTGTGACACTGCCATGATTGGAAAATTCCAACCTGTACCTGGAATTAGCTACTAACCCGTTTTATCACTCGTTCCTCAAAAGACGAGTCTTCTTTAAGCTCTTTTCATCTGACTCGTAAAATATGAAAAGATTGCCGAGTTTTGGCCTTCCAGCTCGTTAAAGCGACCGGAAGAGCTATCCCTCCTCTAGATTTTAATCTTTTTGGACCTGAGGGATTATTGCACAAAAAGATCGAGCGCTTGTTTTGTTCGGCTCGTTAAAACTATCGAAAACTCATCCCTTCTGTATTGTTTTATACTTTTTCAGACTCAAGGGATTAGATGACGAAAAAGGACTTTCGGAGTTAACTTTATGTACCTTTTCAGACTCTCTAAAAATGAAAAGGACCGAGTTATCTTTGTCGTTAGACTCGTTAAAATCATTAAATAGTGACAAACTTGTCTTTAGACGAGAACGAGTTTCACTATCGCTAGGCTCGTTAAAACATAGCGATGGGCTTGCCCGAAGGGCAGGTTATAGAACAAGCATATGTTATCCTCCTCAAGCTTGACAAAAAATAAAGAGGTACTGGTCAGCAATGACTGGGGAAAAATTGGGAGAAACTCAAGAAAACTTTGATGGTAGCAAGTCGCTCTTGAACATGACACTTTTCCTACGTACCACAATTGGGTTGGGTTGTTTCATTCACCGGTCACATCACCATGGTCTCACCATACCATCCATATTTAGGGTAATGCTACCGATCCATCGCATCAGTGTCGCCATATGTTCAAGAGAAGTCGTTCAGAAAAGTCAACCGTGTCCCATCCACTGCCGTACATTATCCTTCATCCTTTCATGACCGCCACCCTAAATCATATGTCACAGATCGTTTTCACCTCCATCAAAATCATTAGCTTCGTTCCGTGTCACTGATGTGGGATACATTAAGGCCCTCCTTTGATGGATCACTTCTTGTCGACATCAGCTCATCATCCAAGAAGTTGATCTAGGAACAACCCCTTCGGTACTTTGAAGCTTGCATGCCTCAATGGCAAGTTTCTCACTTCCGGCGACAGGTATACATCAATGACCTTCGACCGAAAGATTTTGCGTGGTGTTCGACGCCAAGTCCTTTATTCACACCACGTGAATTGTACCGCAGTACCTTGAGGGTCATTATCATTATCGGTGATTCCTCTCGCGCTTGTTAACGGTTTACCTCATTGACCGGTAATCAAGCGATGTCTTTCCATGTTCGACTTCAGAACATTTCTCACATGGATCGACTTGTACTTCAAGTGAAGATCGAACGAGTTTGAAGACCCCGGATCTAGTTTCATCCATCCGGGCTGCGATATATATTCAGGAAAAATAAAGACATTGACGTGTACATCATTGCAGCAGATAATCATCCTACCCCAAAGGATGATAATTTCATGAAAATTATCAGTCTACCATCAGACGATTTTCTGTTCTATGTACAGAAAAATGAATTTATAAAGCTGAGCATGGGAATGCCCGCCTCAGCTAGATCATGAAAGCAGTATGAAAAATAATGTATTGTATTGTATCTTATTACAGGTCTCCTCCCAGCATTGGATGAACTTCGGATCCTCCTGATAAAGCATTTCACCCGATAAATGGCCTCATACTTTAGGGGGCAACTGTTATAGACATTTTTGTGCCTTACAGCAATAAGCATGAAATGTCCATAATCTAAAGGATCCAAAGTCCCTAAACATGTTGTTCCTACCCCTAGAGGAACAAGGCTAACAAACCACAGCGATTCACAGAAGTTCTCCACCAGAAACTTCTCAAAAACAAGTCAATTCAGGATCAATTCAATGGATCCACTAGCTGTCTGCGCTAAATGTCAAAGTCAACACTGGCTACCTGCACTGCAACGCAGGTAGAAGCACTACCAGGGTGCGCTGAGCGGGAGTTGACAAATGGCAAGTTGATTCCAAGAGGTGTCAAGACCCAGGAAGCTTCCAGAATCTTCCTCAATGACACTTGCCTTAGTGAATTCGACTATGATGAGTAAGAGGTTCCCAATCTCCAAGTGGAAGCAAGAACCTCCAAGTGGAATCAAGAACTGACAGAGGGAGAGGACACTAGTCAGATCTCAAGCTGACTCATCCTCTCTCCAAACATCTATATATGGATCTCTCCTCCATGAGATCTAGAGGCTGGAATTTTGTTATTGCAAAGAATTGCTGTTGGTTTGAGATTGGAATCATTGGGTGCTTAATGCTTTGAAGGGGGTGAAGATAGGAATTCCATTTACTGGGAAGGAGATACTGGATTGGAGCCCTCTGGGTTGTATCTCTTCCTGAACCTTGTTATTCATCAATAAAGCTATCTTGGTTTCTCCTATATATTGATGTATCTTTGATGTATGATTGCATTAGTATGTTTATTTTATTTCTAATCCTGAACTAGTTATGAATATGAATCCATGTCTTGTGTAGTGTTCTCTTCTTGTGATCTTGCAGAAACCTCTTGAAGCTGGGCGAGCGAGAAGGCAAGTAGCTGGGAACCCTCAAAGAGAAGAGAGACCGGATCGAGGGACAAATGGAAGATACAGGTTAGTCCATTTATCTCTCTTCATTCTTAATTCATAAAGGAGGAATACTAGAATAGCTGTCTCTGTTTGTTGCTAAGGCACTGTCACACCTTAGGTGGATAAGATCGTCCTGCATAGGCATTTTTCCCCACAACAGGATGTTATGATGTATCAAATGGTAAGACAATAAAATGATCATCAGAAGGATCCACTACACCCAAGGTAGTTAGTAGACCTTTATTTTGAAATAGGCATGATTGGAGGATTTCCAGCGTCAACATGGTAGTAGGTGATTGGACCAAGTCGTCTATTATATTGTATGTATGGGCAACTCAGTTAGAAGCCGCATTATGGTGTTATGGTCCCTTTGGGATCTTGGGAGTGGCCTCAACTTTGAGTTGATGGATATGTAATGGACGAGTTGGTGTCATAAGAGGCTCAACAAATGCTTTGGTTTTGGACTTAGTGGTAGACGAAGTCGATGGCTTGTCATATTGATGCGACTGAGTTTCCAGGTTGCTATTGGAGGGATTAACCTCATCAGAGTTCATCATATGATCTGGTAGTCAATAGGAATAGAAGGTTGGGGGGGATGGGCTTCTTGACCTGGTTGGGGTTGAGTAGCTACAAACCCTCTTTGAGGGAAAGGATTTGTAAGCATTGTCAGTTGAGATGGTGCAGGATTCTGAGGTGATTGTTGACCTCTAGAAGTTGCTTGAGCTTCCCACATTTGGCGCATCTAGGGTAAGAGAGGACACTCGTGTATAATGTCCATGTACACCTCAACATGCAGAAGGCTTGTTTATATGAATAACCTTGTCCTACTTGGGATGGCTTCCTTGTTGTTAGTTGTTGGTGTTAGCTGGTTCCCCTGGGGTTCACTGGGTTGATTACCTTGATTACCTTGGTTACCCTTGTTACCCTTCTCCCTAATTCTTTTTCTTCAAATTTTGGGGATTGGTCGCATTCTGTTGTTCAAACACTTGACCTTGAGGGGGCAGTGGTTGTTGGAGTTGAGGATGCATGGGTGGTTGTGGCTCTAATGCTTGAGGGGCTAGAGTGCTCGGTTGCACATAAGGAGAAGAAACAGTTTGGTAGATAGGTTGGGGCCCTAAAAACATTTTTCTAGCAGGAGGGGCATAAGTGTTGGAGGAACTGGTGCCCTCCTACAAATAGCCATAAATTTGCTGAGTATATGATGAAGGGTGTGAAAGGGTTCCAATAATACCATCGGCAGCATGAGATGCCCCCAGTGCATTGGCACTTCTTGGATGAGGGAGGTCTGGAATGACAGTATAGACATAACCGAATTGTGCATAAATCAGGTCATATCTCAGAGTGGTTTGGAGAGATTCTTCCTTAGTCTAAGGAAAATGGGATGCGACATCTCTTCCAATGCGAGATAGAAGGCTCCTAAGAAACCAATCTAGATAGACATTGTCTTTGAAGGGTAGGGCATGACATGTGCTCCTCCTTTGACACCACTCTTGAACATGGTTGGAAAGGTGATTGGTGGAGGACTGATGGAATGAGGTCAATAGATTCGTACTAGTTTTGTACCAGAGAGGTAACAGGAAATATGAGAGGAACACTTAAGAAAGCGACGCGAAAACGGAATGAGATGCGGCAAGCTAGTCTACATACCATTTTGTAGTGTCTCCAGTGAGCATGTGTTGGAATAGTTGAAGATGAATGGAGTCATCAGTAATGGAGTTGTATGAACACCACATGTGGAAGGATCAGACATGGTTGGTAGGATCCTCTCCAGCATTACCCTCAAACTTTGGGAGCTCTAAGGGAAGCTTAGTAGGCATATAAGGCCAACTAGCATCATGGTGTATGGGTTCATTTATCAATTGGCTAACTTCTGGTAGACTTAACCCAGCCATAAAGGGCAACATGGGGGCTACCAGAATGGTTCTTGAGACTTTTCTTCTTAATGTGACCACTGGAATAGAACCGGAGCCAACACTAGGTTGGTTTCCTGCACCAGTTGTGGGTCCAGACATGTTGACGATATGAAGTGAAGGAGGATCGGAATCAGATGAAACCATTATTGGAATAACCACTTGGAATATTTTATTATATTTGGTTAGGAGGGAAAATGTATTTAAAATTTTATTTAGAAATAATAAATAAATAAATGATTTATTTGTCATCTCAAGGAATTAGTTAAGGAATAATAAACAACTAAGGATTTATTTAATTATTCCTAAGGGATTTAGTCAAATTTGACAAAGAATAATAATTAATTAGTGATTAATTAATTATTCTTGGAGAAAAATAAGATAATTAATGATTTATCTGTTTATTTTTCATGATTGGGTCAAACATGACAAGGTATAATAATTGAACAATGGTTTAATTAATTATTCCTAGAAGAAAATCATATAAATAGTTATTTATTTAATTATTCTTCATGGGTTTAACTATAAATTACTTAACAAAGGTGGTTTATTAAGTAATTTCTCACAGTGAACGAAATTTTACTATGGTAAAATTGGCTTTACATGGTGTACTTCGATCCATCTAGTAAATTAGGCTAGATGATGAAAGTTTTGGTGATAACATTACGTCAAATGTTTTAATGTCTACAACTGAGGAAAATAGCGATTAGATGTATCATGTGATCGGCCCGATGTTTGGAATGAGTGGGGAGATTGTCGAAAAAGGGTTACATGATATGTTTAATATCATGGAAAGCATAATCCATAACATGTTGAAACATTTCCCCAGATTTATTCAAACTGAATGGGAGCTTTCAATAAGCAAAAGGACCCTAGGGAAAAATAAATGCAGTCTTAGGTTGGTCTACTTGGAGAATGTTTATTTGATTATAGCTCAAGAATCCATCCATAAATGAATAAATTTCACAGTTAGCACAGTCATCAACAATCTGTTCAATAAACAAGGTCGGATAGTTGTCCTTTTGACAAGCACGATTCACATGCCAGTAATTGACACATAATCAGATCGTTCCCTATTTCTTCATGACATGGACAACGTTTGATACCAAATCAATTAAAGGAATGGGGTATATGAAACCATCCCAAAGAATATTTTCAACTTCAGCCTTAATCTTGACAACCTTATTGGGATGGATTGAACAGAGGCACTGCCAGACGGGTTTGGCATCATGATACGTTTTAATATCATTCACTACAATATTTGGGTCAATACATGGAATTTATTCATAAGTCCAGGAAAGGACATCCTGAAACTAACGAAAAATGGATTTATATATCTTGATCTCAGTTAAAGAACAAGATTCTCCAATGTATAAATTTTCGACAGTACCTGGTTTCACAAAGATATTGAGAGGTGTCATCTCTTCAATATTTGAATGGTTTTTTTCAAAGTCGACCTCATGTATGGAGGCATAAGTCATAAAACGATCAATAAAATTAGGTAAATATAGCTCACTGAGATTATTCTCAATGGAATCTGGTAAGGAAGAGCGATGGTGATGTGCATCCCATGGCCCATGATCTGGCATCATGAGCTCCATGATGATCTCATCAGTAGAGAGTACATGAGAGCGAGGATCAAAATATGTGCCATAATCTAGCGATTGATCTACCCAATTAATCAAAGAGAAGGTATAAGCCGCACAAGCCGAATAGATGGCTTTGTAATCTATCTCAACAGGGATAAGCATCATTTGATTACCAAAATTTTGGATGTTAGTTTCATCGGGTACAATATAGGGATCATCAAGAATAGTAGAAGATGATTTCATGTTGATATAAGACACCGAATATGAGATGTTGAGAAGGTCAGCAGGAGGGAGCGCAAAGGTTCCCATAAGTGAAGAATCCTTCAACAATCCAACTCCGACATGTTAATAGGAATGTAGAGTTTCACCTACAAGAGGGACACCTCTAGTAACATGAGAATCAGAGGTGAAAAATATGAGTTGATCTATGGATACAATCTTTCCTTCATGAGGAAAGGTGATCATATGAAACTAAGTTGAAACGATAGAGTCCATGGCAGAAACCCACGTATGTCCTAGTAGAATATTATAATCAAGAGGTCTGCCAATAACTTCGATTGCTATGAAAATGGTTTTTCCCTTGATTTCTACTTGGAGGGAATTCAAAATCCCACAATTTTTTTACGTTCTTCCACCAAAATCTTTCAATGTGGTGGTTTATTGACTCAGTTGTGGTGAACCAATCACCTTCTAGAAAGAGAAGGACATAATGTAGGTCAAGGCTCCCTCATCCACAATAGAGTAATGAATGTTCTTACCACAGACGATGATCTATATTATCAAGGCTAACTAAGTTGGAAGTTGAGGGGTATAGTTTTCATGAGAGAAAGCCACTTGGTTGGAATCCGATGTATCCACACATCTGATAGTTGATAACAAGGCCTTCTTTTGGGTAGGGAATTTTTGCAACACCTTAAGAGTTGAAATAGATGATGCAAACTAAGCCATGTCTTCAACTACGTTATAATTTTAGGAAGCTCTTGAATGAGGGTTGAAAGAAGAACTATGAATAATGCCCTTCGGAAGCTTGATAGTCAATTCTTCAGGAATTAGTAGTGGAGTAAGATCAGATGAAGGTGAAGATGAACTAGGAGGTTGATCAGTAGTCCAACCATTTGGTGGATTTACATTACCATAGTCCTTGTTTCAAGTGGCCACCATAGCATTAGATTTCAACTTTGAGGAGGAAAGCATCAAAACCATGTTAGAGGAACAAGGGTCCCAGACAACCATATGAATCTCCTAATTAGGAAACGGGTTAGTCATCACAACAAGAGAAGAGGAATATTTAAGAACCCACTTCAACGTGCTTTGGACAATCATGTGTAAAGTAATCCTCGTTGCAAATCAAGCATGGGTATTAAGGCTTTTGTTTATCATCAGAGGATGAATTTTCTTGTTTATCCTGTGAAGAGCGGTCTATCTTATTATTACCTTTTCCTTTATTCTTACTTCTAGGTTGTAGTTGAGAATTTCCTTTATTAAATGAAATGGAATTGATCTCGGAAGAAGAAGCCATAGGAGGATGTGGTTGAGGGTTTCTTTGCCTTTATCTGTTGAGATGGCATTTACTTCCGAGGCAAGAAGTTCTTCTTTTGCATTTTGACTGGAAATCTTACGGGCCTTTTTAGATGTAGCCTTTGTCGATTTCATGTCTGTTGCGCCAATCACGCCATCGCTGGCATGAGAGTCATTGTTTCATTTAGGAGGACGAGGGACCGAGAATTCCAGCCTAGGAGTGTCAGGTATTTTATCATAGAGCGTGCCAGACTGAGTGTAAATCAAGTCTAAATATTGTGCACGGGCGATAACTTGCTCTTCAGTGACGACTCCCCCTTTTGCCACATCTTCCGTGATGGAAGGCAATAATGACTTAATAAACCATTCAGCTAAAAGCTGATTAGGAACATATGTTTTTACCATTCTACGACGACGTCGCCACTCATGTATATGATCAGATATGTGAGTGGCCGTTGTTTTCTTGAAATTGGTAAGAAGTTCCGTTCCCATTTCGTACCTTATTGGTAACTGAAAATGGGTTAAAAAGGTTGTGGCTAGGGTACTGAAGTTGTCAAACTAAGCTCTGGGCAATTCGATATACCATTTTGCTGCCGGACCAGTTAACGTCCTCTGAAAAAGGCTAAGTCTAATCGAATCATCGTTTAGGGTGTTTAATCAACACCACAGATGAAAGGTCATCACATGATTTGACGGATCTTCACCTGGATTTCCATTAAATTTAGGAATATCTAATGGAAGTTTATGCGGAATCGCTGGCCACCAAGGGGCGTAAGTGATTGGATCGTTTGTTAACCGATTTAAATCGGGTAACTCTAAAGTTTCCACGAAGGGTAACTGTTGATTCAAGTTAGGTGAAGTATACCCAGGATAAGATGGAATCGCTTGAGAAGTTGGTCTTCGCATACCAGCATAATGCATTTGATGCTGGTAACTTTGGTAAGGTTGGTGGGCATAACCATTGTAGAATGGTTGATTTTGACCGTTTTGAATATACGGCTGCCCACTATTTGCAAAGTTTTGTTGCTCAGATCCTTGGTATACTTGTTGGAATTGCGGTTGTTGGTATTGCACCAGCCATGGTTGTGAAGCCATGTGTTGTTGCCTGATACTAACTGTTTGACAAAGACGAGGGGTAATTGTACCTGTTTGGACCTGTGTCATTCCACCAGTCAGCAATTGTGGTTGAGTCAGAGGGTCAAGAGGTTGTTGCATTACAACCTGAGAAACCCGAGGTTGGCATACAACAGGCAGCGCTTGTACTTGCGACACCATCACAATAGCTGGCGTAGTTGGCATATTTGATATAGGTAAACATTGTTGCATCGAATATACAACTCTTGGTTGTTGAAGTAGTATCAGTACCCAACTGCTAGATGTAATTCCAGCATAACCTGAATTTTGTTGTGAACTCCCGTATGGCTGTCCTCCCGTAGGGGACAATGAAAGGGTATACTGCGCCCCATACAGTGGTAATCCAGTACTTAAAGGAATGGTTTGACCTTGAGGACCGGACTACCCAAATTGACATCCCAAAGGATCAATTTGTTGAGACTCAACATAAGAGTTTTCGGATACTATTCTGGATGAACAAACAGGAATGGACCATACTGTCGAAATAGCCCATGAGTGGGCTCCTTCTAGCAATTGAGAGCTAGTTGGGACAGATGGTATACCGCCGAACATTATTGGAGTGATAGTAGGAAGTTGAGCCATCGCTGTGTCGGACGACACAGTCCTAGATGTTGACAGTTGTTCAGACATTTCTAGTCTATCCAAAAGATTACCTAGTGATTCTATAGGAGCTTCCACTGGCGGTAGACTAATTTCTGACGAAGAAGGATACAGAGTGATCCCGACTCCAAATTGCGATGGAGTAATAGATGGAGGATCCTCCACAATCTCTTCTATAGCAATCAAACCAGGTGGAAGAGGTAGACTATCAGGTTCGTAAAATATTTCTGGTGTCGAAGAAGGTATGGAATCTACAGTGACTGATGTTTGGGGAACAACACTCTCCGAACCAGTTGTAGATGGAATTGGTTCAGTAATACAAGTGTTTACCCGCAGACTAGGATCAGTACTACTGCCCTTCATTGGCTGCTAAAATTCTTCTGTAAAGGCAGGGATATCAGAAATGTTTGGAGTAACCAAAGTCTTTGATGTTGTTGGAACACTTGTTCTAACTTTACCAGGAGATTTGGAACCGGTTAAAAAAGTTCTCTTTGTCTGTAATAGTTTCGATTCTGGAGACAAAGTCGGTTGACTCGTAAACCTCCGCGAACGACGGGGTTTCAATTGAATTTCTTCCACGATTGCGGATTACTCGATCAACTAAAATTCAAGGGGAAGTATGTTTCCGAATTAGATGAATTTTAGACACTTTTGAAACAACTTGTTTTTTCAATTTTAAAGAGTCGAGAAAAAAAAAAAGATGACTCTAGTCACCTTCGATTTTTAATGAGCTTGAAGTGACAAGTGCTCAGATGGACCTTTTCCGTTAAGGAGTCTAAAAAGGAACGAAAGGGACTGCTCTGGAAATCTAGGCAGAGGGATTACCAAACCAACCACAAAACTGCAGAATACTTTTTACGGTACGATAGTCAATCTTCCCGAATGTTGTGTTTAGTGCATTGCGATCGATAGGGCGACAGACACGGCTTCCTATGGATAAAGGATTAAGCCTATTGTGGTCTCCAAAAATATACTCGACAGTACGTGGGAGCACAAGTCCGTACTGGAACTTATCGTCTCAAAGTGGAGGAATCACCCAACCAACAGTGAGAACAACAGTTACCAGGCTTTACGACGCCGGAATACGTCTATAGCCTAGACTTCTCGATGTTGTGCATTAGGTTCCAAAGCATTGTTAGATTCATTAAATTTATTTTTAGTTGATCTTGCTTAAGAAATTTTCATTTCAGGTTCACCGCGTGATGTAGATGTACAATTCCTAAAATACAATCTAAGATGACAAACAGTCTTTTATCTTCTTTGTGCAATGAAAATCCTAGCTACTAAGGAAAGAAAGACATAATTCTTTCAACAAAGAGCAAAGAGCACACACTATATGCATTGTCCTAAATCAAACCAATGAAACAGTCTAAATGCAAATGCACATGCATGTATTTGTTTTCAGCCTTCTTAATATGTGAATGATAAAAAGAAAGCTAATGAGCAAATCTGATTTATTTTTCAAAGCGACAATTACTAACAAGTCTCTTTTCAAAAACAAAATGGAGACAATGACAACACTTTGCGATTTGGAAATGAAAACTTGCTTTAGACACTAGAAAAACTACTAATTCAGATCAAATACAATAGTAACAAGGTAATCTACTATGAAGAGAAATCAGACTCTCTTCTATGACTGAAAACGACACTTTCAAATCAAGAAACGACAGTACAATTATGTTTCTTTTTTGCAAAGGAGAACTGAAAATGACTCAACAAATACACAAAAACATTTACAGTTCTTTGCACAATGGAGGCGGAATATCAGCAAGGAAAGGGGTTTCAAAAAGAGGTGTACTGACTACAGGCAGCAAAATTCTTGAATAGATCTGAAAAGAGTGAACATAAACCAAAATTCAGGAACAATGACTAGTTTGATCAGCGCACCTGTAACACAGTGAATTTGAAATGCAGCGCACCCACTACACTCTGGAAGTGCGCTGAATTTCAGATTCCCAGAACAGAGAGTGTGGTGGGCTAGGGACGAGACTTGGCTTGGGTTCCAGGTCACAGTTTGCAGTTCAGTTCAGGAATTTTGGTCGAGCAAGTGGTAATCAGTAAATCAACAACAAGGGTAGACCTAAGGAGGTTACTAGAGCCACCACAAGGGCAATTAGAGAGCTTGTAAATCATTTGTTTAATTCATAAACAAAACCCGGAGATTGACTGAAGCGACATTTATCTACTTTTCATTTGCATAGAATGCAGTTCGAAAGCTACCTGGCTTAACTTCAAGCTCCATCTGTAAGTTTATAAAGTAAACAAATGTAGATAAACAAACAAACTAGTCGGTCCCCAGTGGAGTTGCCATTTTGTTACAGGGAAAAGTGTCTATGTAGAACTGCTAATCCCACTAAGGTGTGGTAGCTACCTTAGAAACAAACAAAGTAAAACTACTTTCGTTTTCCTTTATGAAAGATAGATGAGAGAAGAATAAAGGAGACCAACCTCTGTCTTGCGCTTGGTTCCTTGCTCGATTCCTCTCTCTTCTGATAGTCCTTTGCTACTTGCTTCCTTGTATACCCAGCTTTACAGAGTACCTGTAGAATCAAAGCAGCATAACACTGTACGAGAACATGGATCTATTATCATAAACAATCTAGGATCATATGTAAATTGACCATACAAATGCACAAAACATAGATTACACAAGAGTATGGAGGAAATCTTGAATAGCTTTATTGATAATCAAGAAAGAGCCAAGAGAGTTACAACCAGTTGTTCTGACCCAGCATCATCCTCTCAGCAAGTAAGCCCTTCTTCAGCTCATGCAAAGCTTAGATCACCCAACACTATGATGTTGCCTCAAGAAACCAACAACAATTCCTTACAAGATGCAAAATTCCAGCCTCTGGATCTTTGGGATGAGGGATCTATATATAGATATCTGTAAGGAAGATGTGTCAGCTTGTGATTTGATTAGTGTCTTCCCTCTGATAGTTCTTTCTTCCACTTGGAGATTGATGATCTCTTACTCATCCTTGGTCGAATTTAGAAAGGCAAGTGTCATAGGAGAAGTTTCTGGAAGGTTCCATGCTTCTCCACCTCATGGATTGACACTGCAATTTGTCTCTTCTCGCCCATCGCACCCCATAGAAGGGCTTTTTGAAATGCAACACACCCACTATGTGTACTTAGGTGAGATGCAACGCACTTTGCCTATGGAGCAAGTGAAATGATCCTGTTTTCACCAGTTCTGAGCAGTTTTTCATGGAGAACTTCTTGGAGAAGCTGTAATCAGTTGACCTTGTTCCTTTAGGGTTTGGAACAACACTTTTAGGGACTTAGGAGCCCTTGGTTTATGGACATTTTATGCTTGGGGTTGCAGTGCCCAAAAATTTCTATAACAAGCATGCAAATGGATGGTGGAGGGGGACAACTCAGGTGACTTAAGTTGTTTCAAAATGGTAGTGGACATCACATAGGGGGATGTACCTTCATTAATAATGCATCAGTAGATGATGCCATTACGGACTCAAACTAGTATCTGGAAGGAAACAGATGAAGGTAAATGGGGTTGTTATGATGTATCAAATGGGAAGACAACAAAATGATCATCAGAAGGATCCACTACACCCAAGGTAGTTAGTAGACCTTTATTTTGAGATAGGCATGATTGGAGGACTTCCAGCGTCAACATTGTAGTAGGTGATTGGGCCAAGTCGTCTATTATATTGTATGTATGGGCAGCTCAATTAGAAGCCACATTATGGTGTTATGGTCCCTTTGGGATCTTGGGAATGGCCTCAACTTTAAGTTGATGGATATGTAATGGATGAGTTGGCATCATAAGAGGCTCAGCAAATGCTTTGGTTTTGGACTTAGTGGTATACGAAGTCGATGGCTTGTCATATTGATGCGACTGAGTTTCCAGGTTGCTATTGGAGGGATTAACCTCATCAGAGTTCATCATAGGATCTGGTATTCAATAGGAATAGAAGGTTGGGGGAGATGGGCTTCTTGACCTGGTTGGGGTTGAGTAGCTACAAACCCTTTTTGAGGGAAAGGATTTGTAAGCATTGTCAGTTGAGATGGTGCAGGATTCTGAGGCGATTGTTGACCTCTAGAAGTTGCTTGAGCTTCCCACATTTAGCGCATCTAGGGTAACAGAGGACACTCGTGTATAATGGCCATGTACAGCTCAGCATGCAGAAGGCTTGTTTATATGAATAACCTTGTCCTACTTGGGATGGCTTCCTTGTTGCTAGTTGTTGGTGTTAGGCTGGTTCCCCTGGGGTTCACTAGGTTGATTACCTTGATTACCTTGGTTACCCTTGTTACCCTTCTTCCTAATTATTTTTCTTCAAATTTTGGGGATTGGTCGCATTCTGTTGTTCAAACACTTGACCTTGAGGGGGCAGTGGTTGTTGGAGTTGAGGATGCATGGGTGGTTGTGGCTCTAATGCTTGAGGGGCTAGAGTGCTCGGTTGCACATAAGGAGAAGAAACAGTTTAGTAGATAGGTTGGGGCCCTAAAAACATGTTTCTAGCAGGAGGGGCATAAGTGTTGGAGGAACTAGTGCCCTGCTACAAATAGCCATAAATTTGCTGAGTATATGATGAAGGGTGTGAAAGGGTTCCAATAATACCATCGGCAGCATGAGATGCCCCCAGTGCATTGGCACTTCTTGGATGAGGGAGGTCTGGAATGACAGTATAGACATAACCGAATTGTGCATAAATCGGGTCATATCTCAGAGTGGTTTGTAGAGATTCTTCCTTAGTCTAAGGAAAATGGGATGCGACATCTCTTCCAATGGGAGATAGAAGGCTCCTACGAAACCAATCTAGATAGACATTGTCTTTGAAGGGTAGGGCATGACATGTGCTCCTCATTTGACACCACTCTTGAACATGGTTGGAAAGGTGATTGGTGGAGGACTGATGGAATGAGGTCAATAGCTTCGTACTAGTTTTGTACCAGAGAGGTAACAGGAAATATGAGAGGAACACTTAAGCAAGCGACGCGAAAACGGAATGAGATGCGGCAAGCTAGTCTACATACCATTTTGTAGTGTCTCCAGTGAGCATGTGTTGGAATAGTTGAAGATGAATGGAGTCATCAGTAATGGAGTTGTATGAACACCACATGTGGAAGGATCAAACATGGTTGGTAGGATCCTCTCCAGCATTACCCTCAAACTTTGGGAGCTCTAAGGGAAGCTTAGTAGGCATATAAGGCCAACTAGCATCATGGTGTATGGGTTCATTTATCAATTGGCTAACTTCTGGTAGACTTAACCCAGCCATAAAGGGCAACATGGGGGCTACCAGAATGGTTCTTGAGACTTTTCTTCTTAATGTGACCACTGGAATAGAACCGGAGCCAACACTAGGTTGGTTTCCTGCACCAGTTGTGGGTCCAGACATGTTGACGATATGAAGTGAAGGAGGATAGGAATCATATGAAACCATTATTGGAATAACCACTTGGAATATTTTGTTATATTTGGTTAGGAGGGAAAATGTATTTAAACTTTTATTTAGAAATAATAAATAAATAAATGATTTATTTATCATCTCAAGGAATTAGTTAAGGAATAATAAACAACTAAGGATTTATTTAATTATTCCTAAGGGATTTAGTCAAATTTGACAAAGAATAATAATTAATTAGTGATTAATTAATTATTCTTGGAGAAAAAAAAGATAATTAATGATTTATCTGTTTATTTTTCATGATTTGGTCAAACATGACAAGGTATAATAATTGAACAATGGTTTAATTAATTATTCCTAGAAGAAAATCATATAAATAGTTATTTATTTAATTATTCTTCATGGGTTTAACTATAAATTACTTAACAAAGGTGGTTTATTAAGTAATTTCTCATAGTGAACGAAATTTTACTATGGTAAAATTGGCTTTACATGGTGTACTTCGATCCATCTAGTAAATTAGGCTAGATGATGAAAGTTTTGGTGATAACATTAAGTCAAATGTTTTAATGTCTACAACTGAGGAAAATAGCGATTAGATGTATCATGTGATCGGCCCGATGTTTGGAATGAGTGGGGAGATTGTCGAAATAGGGTTACATGATATGTCTAATATCATGGAAAGCATAATCCATAACATGTTGAAACATTGCCCCAGATTTATTCAAACTGAATGGGAGCTTTCAATAAGCAAAAGGACCCTAGGGAAAAATAAATGCAGTCTTAGGTTGGTCTGCTTGGAGAATGTTTATTTGATTATAGCCCAAGAATCCATCCATAAATGAATAAATTTCACAGTTAGCATAGTCATCAACAATCTGTTCAATAAACAAGGTCGGATAGTTGTCATTTTGACAAGCACGATTCACATGCCAGTAATTGACACATAATCATATCGTGCCCTATTTCTTCATGACATGGACAACGTTTGATACCCAATCAATTAAAGGAATGGGGTATATGAAACCATCCCAAAGAATATTTTCAACTTCAGCCTTAATCTTGACAACCTTATTGGGATGGATTGAACAGAGGCACTGCCAGACGGGTTTGGCATCATGATACGTTTTAATATCATTCACTACAATATTTGGGTCAATACATGGAATTTATTCATAAGTCCAAGAAAGGACATCCTGAAACTAACGAAAAATGGCTTTATATATCTTGATCTCAGTTAAAGAACAAGATTCACCAATGTATAAATTTTCGACAATACCTGGTTTCACAAAGATATTGAGAGGTGTCATCTCTTCAATATTTGAATGGTTTTTTTCAAAGTCGACCTCATGTATGGAGGCATAAGTCATAAAACGATCAATAAAATTAGGTAAATATAGCTCACTGAGATTATTCTCAATGGAATCTGGTAAGGAGGAGCGATGGTGATGTGCATCCCATGGCCCATGATCTGGCATCATGAGCTCCATGATGATCTCATCAGTAGAGAGTACATGAGAGCGAGGATCAAAATATGTGCCATAATCTAGCGATTGATCTACCCAATTAATCAAAGAGAAGGTATAAGCCGCACAAGCCAAATAGATGGCTTTGTAATCTATCTCAACAGGGATAAGCATCATTTGATTGCCAAAATTTTGAATGTTAGTTTCATCGGGTACAATATAGGGATCATCAAGAATAGTAGAAGATGATTTCGTGTTGATATAAGACACTGAATATGAGATGTTGAGAAGGTTAGCAGGAGGGAGCGCAAAGGTTCCCATAAGTGAAGAATCCTTCAACAATCTAACTCCGACATGTTAATAGGAATGTAGAGTTTCACCTACAAGAGGGACACCTCTAGTAACATGAGAATCAGAGGTGAAAAATATGAGTTGATCTATGGATACAATCTTTCCTTTATGAGGAAAGGTGATCATATGAAACTAAGTCGAAACGATAGAGTCCATGGCAGAAACCCACGTATGTCCTAGTAGAATATTATAATCAAGAGGTCTGCCAATAACTTCGATTGCTATGAAAATGGTTTTTCCCTTGATTTCTACTTGGAGGGAATTCAAAATCCCACAATTTTTTTACGTTCTTCCACCAAAATCTTTCAATGTGGTGGTTTATTGACTCAGTTGAGGTGAACCAATCACTTTCTAGAAAGAGAAGGACATAATGTAGGCCAAGGCTCCCTCATCCACAATAGAGTAATGAATGTTCTTACCACAGACGATGATCTATATTATCAAGGCTAACTAAGTTGGAAGTTGAGGGGTATAGTTTTCATGAGAGAAAGCCACTTGGTTGGAATCCGATGTATCCACACATCTGATAGTTGATAACAAGGCCTTCTTTTGGGTAGGGAATTTTTGCAACACCTTAAGAGTTGAAATAGATGATGCAAACTAAGCCATGTCTTCAACTACGTTATAATTTTAGGAAGCTCTTGAATGAGGGTTGAAAGAAGAACTATGAATAATGCCCTTCGAAAGCTTGATAGTCAATTCTTCAGGAATTAGTAGTGGAGTAGGATCAGATGAAGGTGAGCATGAACTAGGAGGTTGATCAGTAGTCCAACCATTTGGTGGATTTACATTACCATAGTCCTTGTTTCAAGTGGCCACCATAACATTAGATTTCAGCTTTGAGGAGGAAAGCATCAAAACCATGTTAGAGGAACAAGGGTCCTAGACAACCATATGAATCTCCTAATTGGGAAACAGGTTAGTCATCACAACAAGAGAAGAGGAATATTTAAGAACCCACTTCAACGTGGTTTGGACAATCATGTGTAAAGTGATCCTCATTGCAAATCAAGCATGGGTATTAAGGCTTTTGTTTATCATCAGAGGATGAATTTTCTTGTTTATCCCGTGAAGAGCGGTCTATCTTATTATTACCTTTTCCTTTATTCTTACTTCTAGGTTGTAGTTTAGAATTTCCTTTATTAGATGAAATGGAATTGATCTCGGAAGAAGAAGCCATAGGAGGATGGGGTTGAGGGTTTTGAGTAGATGCAGTAAGAACAATACCCGATGGTTTACTCATCAACTGTGAACTGGTGGAACCAATCATGCCATCAATGGCATGAGATTCCTTACTAGGTGGAGAATGAACAATATTCGAAGGTCTCGGAGTGTTTGGTATATTATCAGAGAGCATGCCCAATTGGGTATAAATAAGGTCTAAATATTGTACATGAGAGTTAACTTTCTCTTTGGTCATGACTCCACCTTTAGCCACATATTCTATTATAGGAGCCAATAGAGATTTGGTAAACCATTATGCTAACAATTGATCAGGAACATAAGCCTTAAACAACCGACAATGGTGCCTCCACTCATGAATGTGATTTGAGATGTCACTGGAATCTGATTATTTAAAGTTGGTTAAGAGTTTCGATCCAGTTTCATATTTGATAGGAAACTAGAAATGTGTGAGGAAGGTGGTGGCTAAAGTGCTAAAATCATGAAATGAAGCTCTAGGTAATTCAATATACCATTTAGTTGCGATACATATAAGAATTCATTGGAAAAGATGAAGTTGAATGGAATCATCGTTAAGGGAGTTCGAGGAACACCATAGATGTTACATCATAATGTGTGTCGATGGCCTTCTCCTATATTCTCATTCAATTTTGGCATATCAAAAGGAAATTTATAGGAAATAATCGGCCACCAAAGTGAATGAGTAATGGGATCATTAGTGAGTCGAGTTAAGTCTAGATATTTGAGAGTAGACACAAAAGGAAACTATTGATTAAAGTCTAGGGGAGGATGACCTAGGTATGAAGGAATAACTTGTGCAACTAGAACTTGCATCCATATATAAGGAGGGTTCTAATGATAAGGAAACTGGGTACTAGGTTAGGGAGTATTCCGATAACTAGTATACAAGTGACCTTGTTTTCCAACCCCAAGATGATGATAAAGTTGTTGGAATGGTTGGGTTTGGGTGTGTTGGCCTTGAAAAGGCACTTAAGGAATACCTTGACATAGTCCATACTATTTCCCAATGAGGGTTTTCATTGTCCCATGGTAAGTGGGTTCGATTAGGACTACACCATACCATGAATAATATTACCTATCGAAACTTGAGGAATACCTTGTCCAAGCGGTTGAGAATGTAAGGTACCTTGTATAGGTTGGGTAAGAGAGACATGGGAAGTGCCAGATACCGGTGGAAAAGGTTGTGATGCAATCATAGTTTGTAAAGGTTGGCTCACATATATTTGAACTTGTTTGGGTGTTGATGGATGGATAGGAATTTGAGACTAATACAGTGTAGGTTGAGGATTAACCAATATGTCCCAAAATGAACTAGGCTAAATGGGAAAAGTAGGTTTCCAAACACTAGCAACTATTATATGACAAGGAGGAATATAATAAATCCAATTTATGGTATACCAACAATAGGTTGACCCCCTACCAAAGGAGGAGGGGATGATGGAGGCAATTGAAATCTGAATGGAGGGTATGCAACATAAGAAGAGTTAAGTTGTTGAAGGTAGCCTTTCCCACTGACATAAGGGCCAATCTATTGCTAAATCATGGGTGTAGCTGGAGGAAGAGGAACAAGCTATGTGGCACTCATAAGAGAAGTACTCGATGTTATTCCTGAAATAGATGCAATGGGAGAGGTCCAAACATTGGAATCTGCACTAGAAAAGGTACCAGATAAAGACTGATAACCAGGTGGGACAGACAGGCCATGATACATATGTGTTTATGATGATGTTGCAAACATATACGAGGAAGAACCAATCAATGTCTCAACCATATCGGTGGACATGGGGGGAATGGTCGGATCAATTATAGAAATGGTTAATGATCCCAATGAAGATTGTCGTAAGAAATCTATTGATAAGTCCAAAGAATCAGGAAAGGAGTTTGTATTGGAGTTTGAAGAGGTGGAAGAGGATAAATCTGATAAAAATTTAGTCCTTCCCAATGAATAGGAGTAGAAGGATGAGGCTCTTCTTGTGGGATCTCTTCAATAATCGCGAGTCCATGTGGAAGAGTTTCATCATCGGGTCGAAGATATGTAGGTTATGTATGATATGAAGGAGGAGAAGACGAAGGGCCTAAAGTAATAGGTGAAGATGGATGAGGCTCCTCAAGTTCGAAAACCTCAGGAATCAAAGTGTCTAACTCATGAAGGTTAGGTTCAATGACCTTAGGTAACAAGGTTTTAGGGACTTCAGTTTTCATTGTGTCAGTGTCATCATTAAAAGTAGATGTAATCTCAAGCTCATAACTCAAAGGGATAGATGATTCTGAAGGATAAATATAAGGAAGAGGGACAGAAGTAGTTCTCAAAGTTCTCAATTCGCTAGTATATGTGTTCTTATGCTTCTGATAATGGCTAGGAGTAGCATCTAGTGGGAGAGGAAGCTTATTTTGCATTCTACGTGAACGACAAGGTGGGGGATTTTGTTCTTCCATGTTGGATATTAAATAATAGTAACTCAAAAAAGAAATAAATCAAAAAGAGGGTAATCTAGGTATAAAGGATTACGAAGCAATCATGAACTGCAACATACACCTTGGCAAGCGAAGGACTTAACGTATGACATCCAATCTCCTTGAATGTTTTGTTTGGCATTATACAAGGCGGTAGACTCAGTTACCTATGGATGGATAGCAACCTATAGGGGACTCCCAAAATATACTCAATGGTGCGTGGGAGTACAGTCTATAGTAGTGTTGTCTAGTGCATAATTATTTGATGAGAGTGTTCCCATATAATTTACATGCAAGGAACACCATCCAATATACCCAAAAGTATGTGGAGAACGATCATATACACTCACATACGTGGAATGATATTTCACCCTCAGGATGCAACACTGGAAAAAAACAACAATTCCTATGTTTAATGACATTGAAATATGTCTCTAGCCTACACCTCTAAATATTTGCATTAATGTTACAAATGCTTCTTAGTTTTATTCAATAACTTTTACTGTTTATCTTTGATTAATTTTTAGTTTTGGTCTCACCACGAATGTCACCTGAATATCATAAAATGCAAATCTAGCATCAGAAAATGGAAATCCTTCTCTTTCAACGAAAATCTAGCTACAGAAGGGAAGAAACAATAAATATGCAGCACACAACATGTAGAAGAAAATATGCAAGATGAAATTTCCATTTCAATATGCCAATTCAAAAAAAAAAATTGGCACATTTAAGTTTTGAAATGGAGAAAACTAAGATGCAAATGTTTAATCATTGTTTCAAATCCAGTTTTCAGAATGAGGACTGAAACAAAAATTCATCCAAGTGGTCAATGACCACACAAAATTAGTTTGCAAGTGACCAAATGATAAGGAAAAAGAAAAATTTAAACCAATTCTTAGAAAATGAAATCAAACAAAAATGAAAACCAAATGGAGACTTTAGAGAGATCACAAGACAATCAAGACTCAGGGAAGATTAGATGGAAGTAGGCTGATCAATGAGACACTCAAAACATGAGTACATTTTTTGCGAAAATAGGGGCCAATGCTGGTGCAAAAGTGGCACCATTGATTTGCAACATAGACACAAAGAGGGCCTAGGTGATGCTAAACGCTCTGTCAAAGGCACAGAGGGTACGTTGGTCCAAGGATAGAGGATCATGACACAAAAATTGCAAATCAGACCCAATGAAATCACTTCCTAGGTATGTGCTTGGCTGGGTAAAGTAGAAAAGTTCTACCAAGGAGGTAATCAACCAAAATTGACAAAGGAACCACAGAGGGAATAAAATGATCCCCAGTATGGTCATCGATTTGTTAGACAAGATTTACGATTATGGACAAAATTATCTCCCCTAGGTTTGGTGACTAACCTAGAACAACAGAGAGAGAAGGAACCCAATGCTTTCCTTAAAGTAAATAGATGATGGAATGAAGTCTACCTAGAATCCGTTGTGGGCTTCGCTCCTTATTTAGCTTGAATTCTCCACTTCCAGCCTTAAATACCAAAATTAGAACTTGCACAGTCAGATAACACAAACCAAGAAACTACAATATATATGCAGTATCATCTAAGTACTATATTGAGTAGATCAACATGGTATTGAAATACATGAAATAACAACATAACATATAAGAAAACAGATAATTATTTGCATTAATATAAATGGAAGGACTTTACAAACATAAATAGGTGTTGATCTTGTAGAAGATCTCCTTCAGATTGACTTGTCCTTTCCTTGTCACGATGTGCACCTCCAATCACCCAAAATGCATGAATTGAAACCTATCACAACAACAACATAAGTGTAGAATCACTCTCCAAAATCGAACTGCTTACATATGGAAGGTTGTGAATATATATAGGAGAGAGGTAAGTTGGGAGTTCTTTTTTCATTTACCAATCTAAGGTTTTAGATCCACATTTGATGGGAACATTGGATCAAAGGATAAGGGATGGAAACTCCAAATTAGGGTAGGATAGGATCCGAATGTTTTATCTAAGGTAAATGGTTGTAATAAATTTTGGAAGTTTTTAGAAGAGGAAGCTTCCAGAATTTCTCTTTTTTTCCTACATTTCTAAAACTAATGCAAGTCCAAAGGGGAGAAACCCGTAGGTGATCAATGCAGGCCAAAGTGGAGCAACCTATAGGTGAATGCTGTCCAAGAAGAGGCCAAGTTGAGTTGGTCCTAAAACTAGCTCAGATGATGCAATTTCAGGCATAAAATATGGGCAATGAAAAGGACATTCTTAGGGCTTTGTGCAAGATTATGACTAGGGGGAGTAGGATGTTGATTAATCCTATTAGGAGGCCCAATGATTGGATGTGACAAAATGACGTATAACATATCTTCCTTCCAGTTGGAGCTAGAAGATTGAACGATTTTCTAGAGTACTAGGGAGTCAAAGCTTCCATTTTCAATTGGAGTAGAACCATAAATGTACTTAAAAATTATTAGAGAAGATTGTAGTGTTTTTTCTCCCATAATGGTTTTCACCTGCAATTATAGTGTCTAAATTTTATTGTTTTTTTATGCTTGAATTGATGTTGAATATTAATTAACGCTCTTAAAATATAAATAAGTTACTATTTGATAAGAAATGCGAATTCACCCCCCTCTCAGTGTTTATGAAAATTAACTCATCGTTTAAAATTAACAAAAATAATTTTTTCATGCATGGATCATGCAGACCATCAACAATTTTAAGATCCTTGTGAAAGGCATCACTTCTTATATAGTTTATCTACCTACATTCATAAATGATCTCCTTTAGTATGTTGAATTTCACATAGCATACAACTTTGATCTGCTTCATTCGTTTAGCCCCTAGGAGGTTTTCCTATTTTCTTCATATTCCAAAGAGTGAATCAACCTTATGTATAAAAGTAGATAAGTCATTATCTACAAAGTGCTTGTCACGCTTAAGGTCATTTTTAAGGCAGTCAATAAAGGATTTAATTGTTTGTGCTAAATTCCTTAAATGGGAAACTACTTCACATGCATCTTCAATAATTTTCAAGATTTTGTTTATACTACTAATAATATATGATTTTAATCCATTTAGAAAGTGGGATACTTTCTTAAATCAATGGGGTGTGCCATGGGTATAAATGTCTTATGCTAGTGTTTGTATTACAAATGAAGTCATAAACAAAGAAACCATATTTATATCTTCTTCTAGCTCTTTTATTATTTTTTTGAGCCTCGGGTTTTCTACTTCATATTCCATGACAGTCGGTGCCAATGCCTCTCTAGTAGTTTGCTACAACTTTATGATTATGGTGACTCCAACTTGAGACATGTCATTATCCATTTGTATTTGACCAATAGCATTTTTATATGAACCTTTACTCTTTCAAATTCCAACTTTTTACTACCTCTGCCATATATTGCATTTGTAAATGTGACAAGGAAGTCATCAAGAGAGATGAATTCCTCATAAATTTGTTACATTGTTCATTGATTTTTAGATAAACGTGAAATAACAAAATCAGGTGGTCTAGTGATCTCAACTTCCATGTCCATAATTTCCTCTAAAATTTTTGTTTCTTTGGAACTTATGAATTTGTTTGATTAAGATGTGTGTGATATTTGTAGGGTAAGATTAGGATGGGGTTTTCATCATACCCACCAACTGAGAGCCTATCATTACTCAGGCTCCCACTTGAAGTAGCATTTCTCTTCATTTGAGTGGAAGATGAACTTGTGTGGGTCTTGAGTGTGAAGGTTGGAGGTTCCTTAGAATTTTTTCCTCTATGCTTGTATATTCCTCCCATATTCATGTTGGTTTCTTCAACAACTTCTTCATTATATATTGGTAGTTCTTCATTTCTAGGTCTGTTGGTGTGACTCTCTTCACTTTCTTCTACAACTCTTGTAGATAATTTCTCGTTTATAATAGAGGCTAGGTGTTTGGAAAATATATATAGATTCTATATTAAATCCTTTAACAACTTCATCTTCACTTAAGTTACAATATTTTAAATACTTTTCAAACTTTTCAAGTTGCTCACATTCTTCACAATCACTTACCCAATAGTAAATGGAAAAAAAATGTATTTTTTCCTTTGCATTAAAATAAAAGTGTCCATTGATGGTATTTCCTGTAGACTTCAACAAAAAAATACATATCCATAAAAAAATTCAGAACAATAGTGGGTTATCTTGAAATCCATATATTTGAATCATGATGTTACCATCTCTTTCTTCATGGATTCCTTTTCCCCACAAGAAATCCGGGGCCTGCATTGTTATTCGGGTAGGACTCTCGTCCATTTATGATGTAGTTGACTACCCTTACAAACAATTCTTGGATTTGGTAAAAATGAAAGGAAGCTTTATGCTTCCACAATATGGTATACTAGAACTACATAGTTTCTTCATCCGAATTGAAATTAGCTTTATGGGGTAGATCATGAAAGATATTGTTGGAAATAATGGTTTTTATCTTATATGCCATCATAAATAATCTTTTGATCTTGGAAAATTTCACCAAATAGAAAGAAAAATCATTATATATGAGATCAACCCTTTCGAATAAATAATGTATTTTGTAAGAGTGGTAGAGGACATAAAGTATGGATTTGGGACATTTGTTGTAGTTTTTCTCTTGATCACACAGGAGAAAAGCCAAGAGAAGTTTCTAAAAGGATATCTATAAAAATAAATGTTTATAAAGGAAATATCATAAGGAACCTGGGAAGTTGGAAAAATAAATTCTTATATAATGTTTATCCCTCCTACTTGTGACTCTAGGAAATTGTCTTCTTTCGACAACTTTAGGCACTTATTTGGATCTGGTAGCTTGAATATCCTTTTAAATTCCTTGGGGGTGAGAAGAATTGGGGTCTCCTTCACTCTTAGTTTCATTGTTCTTGTTATTGGAACAAATTCATTTCAAATAAATAAATAATTTCTTTGAAATAAAAAACATCTGGCATAAATGCAACATTTTCTAATCCACTTGTCCAAATTTTTTTCATGTTCTTTTATTCAATTGACTGGTTCACATACTAATAGTAAACAATAGAACACTGAAATTTATTAGCGATATGGGAAACGAGTTAATTGTATCAACTTTGTACTGAAAAATACCTACTTAATCAGTGACATTGTCAATGCCTCTTAAGTATAAATTCCTCATTTTCCATATAATCACCAATTGTTACTATTTCGTGTATGAAATTTGTTAGGAAGTGTTAGCCTCCTATACCAATAGGTTTTCATTTCTCATGGTTGACAGTGGAAGTGCCAAAAATGGTCACCTTCCGTGGTACTAAGGTTCCATTTTTGTGAAAGAAACAGACAGTTAAAAAATGTAAAGAGGGTATTGTTATAGACAATTTTGTGCCTTACAGCAACAGGCATGAATGGTCAATAATCCAAGGGATCCAAAGTTCCCTAAACATGATGTTCCTACCCCTAGAGGAACAAGGTCAGCAAACCAACAGCTCTCAGATCAGTTCTCCACCTGAAAACACTCAAAAACAAGCAATCCTGAAATCAAAGCAGGTGCTCCACTAGGCTTCTGCGCTGAAACACAACTCCTCCATGGTGTACCTGCGTTGCAAAGCAGGTAGAACAAAGGCCACCTGCGTTGAGCGAGATTGGACAAGTGGCACACTGAGTCATTGCTCTGGAATCTTCCAAAAATGACACTTGGATCAGGGATTTCGCCTTGTGATGAGTCAGAGGCTCTGTTTCTCCAAGTGGAAGCAAGGTTATCCAAGTGGACTCAAGAACTGAAGATCAACTAAAGATCAACTGAAGAGAGAGAGGACACAAGGCAGCTACACATCAGTTGAAAGTTGACTCATCCTTTCTCAATTCATCTATATATTGAGCTCTCTCCTATGAGCTCTGGAGGCTGGAATTTTGTGCAAAGTAATGCTATGTTGTTGGTTTCACTATAGAGCTATTGGGTGATTGCTTGAGGGAGGTGAAGAGGAGAAATTCTTTCTGCTGGGAGGTGTTGCTGGATTGGGGCCTTCAATGGTTGTAACTCTCTCAGAACTTTACTTCTTCATTAATAAAAGCTATTGAGGTTCTTCTATATGCTCTTGTTTCAATGATATATTGTGATAATTGTATATTTGATTTACACTAATCCTTGAATCAGTTATGATTGCATGTTGCTTGTAGTTTCCTTCTTTGCTATTTTGCAGGATCTCATTGTAGTTGGGCCAGCAATAGAGCAAGGAGCTGGGAGCAAGCAGCCATAGAGAAGAGTTTGGATTCGACATTAAGCGCAAGGCAACGGTTAGTGCATTCTTTCATTCTCTTTTGCTTTCATAAAGAAGTAAACCTTAAGTAGTTTTCTTTACAGTTGTTGCTGAGGTACTATCACCCTTAGAGTGGGATAGGGTCATCCGAGTCGGATACTTTTCCCTACAACAAACTGGCGACTCCGCTGGGGATCGTATCTGTTTGATTGTTTGTAGTATTTTGCTATTCATTTCCTGAACAAAAGAGTACCAAATCGAAAAGTTTTTGACTATATCAAAAGCGAAGTAGAGGGCAGCTACTCTAGCTCATGTCTGAGCATGTTCATGATTTGAAGAGCTGATCTACAAGGATCCTTGTAAGCTCTTAGTGATAGCTTTTCATCTTCCTTGTCATCCCTTAGTGTGTGCTTGACTGATTGCTTCTGATTTGACCGAAAACCGTGAATTTTTGAGAAATCTGTGACCCGGAAACTAAGAAAACGTAAGTCTCGTTTTCCAAAGCAGGCTGTACACAGGCTACCTGCTTTGCAACGCAGGTAGCCCCTTCGGGACCTGCGCTGAATGTCAAACAGGCAGTGTACTACCTGCTTTGATCCAGTTTTGCCTAGTGCTACTGGGGTTTCCTCCTGTTTCTTGCCCTGTTTTCACCATTGTTTTGCAACCAGTTACCAGTCCATGTACCTATCTGAAACCAACTTTACTTGCCATTATTCCGCCTTAGTTATATAAAGAAACTGTACTTGTTCTTTTGTATTTCTTACATCATTTACAGTTTCCCATAACGAAAAGTGAACTAGTCTTGCTGTGGCCTCTTAGATCCAAACCTGTGTTAGACATTTTTGCTGATCTTAAGAGTTAGTTTGTTTGTTGTCCATAACTGATTGGTCTTTTGCTTTCGTCGTATGATTTGATTTCATATATTTCTAGTGTCGAAACAAGTGAATCTTAAGGTGTCTTTTAATTTTGGACAAGCTTTTTTGTTTTCACTTGAAATTGATCTCAAAGTTATATAACAACTTTCTTTTTGTAATACATCAACATTAAGAAAGAGAAAAGAAATACTTGCATTGTGCATTTTGCATCTGAAAATTTTGCATGTGATTTAGGAGAAAGTGCATTAGTTTGTGCTGTATGATCTGTGTGAAAAGATATGTCTTTCTTTTCCCTCAGTAGTTAAGATTTTCATCAGTCAAAAAGATTTGAAAAAAAAAAGCTTGCTTCTCATCTTAGACTGCATTTAGGAATTTGTATCAAACATCTCGTGGTGATCCTTAAAGGCAAACTGCTAAACAAGATCAACATTAAAATAAATTCAATTTACATAACAACGCTTTGTAACATAACGCAAACACATAGAGGTCTAGGTAGAGACGTGTTCCGGCGTCGTTAAACATAGTGACTGTCGATCTCTACGAAGGTGGGTGATTCCTCCTGAGAGTCGGTGGCACTAATACGGACTTGTGCTCCCACGTACCATCGCGTATATATTGGGAGACCCCTATAGGAACAAAGCCTTTATCCATAGGAAGCCGTGTCGGCCGCCCTACTGATCGCGACGCAGTGAACACAACATTCACGAAGATCGACCACCCGTACCGTAAAACGTATTCTGTGGTTTCGCGAAACGTTTGGCACACCCTCTGCCTAGAACTCCAGAGAAGTTTCTTTTGGCCTTTTTCAAACTCTATAACTGAAAAAGTCCATCCGAGCATTTGTCACTTCGGGCTCGTTAAAACATCGAAGGAGACTAGAGTCATCTTTAGCTTTTTCTCGACTCTTAAAACATGAAAAAGCAAAGTTGTGTCTAAAGCGTCGTTAATAAAATTCATTTTAAACGGAACATAATCACCTCCTATTCCTGCGTTGATCTTCGAAGTTAGTCTTTTGGCATCGTAAGTTCTTGTAGAATCGCTAAAATATTTTGGATAGACTCAAAATGTCTGAACAACCGTCAACATCTAGGACTGTGTCGTCCGACACAGCAACAACAGAGCCTCCTGCTGCTACTCCAACGATGTTCGCTGGTATACCATCTGTCCCGGCAAATTGTCAACAACAAGTCGGAGTCCCATTAGGGACGACAATATGGTTAGTTCCTATTTCTTCATCCGGATTATCATCTGGTACTTCTTATGTTGAAACTCAACAAATTGATCCAGTGTGTCTTCAAAGGCCATTTTACCCTTTAAGTACTGGATTTCCACCATGTGGAGGGCAGTATGCTCTTTCATTGTTCCCTCCTAGAGAACAACCATATAAGAGTTTACAACAAGGATCAGGTCAAACTGGAATTACATCCAGCGGTCGGGTACCAATGCTGCCTCAACAATCAGGAGTTGCATATTCAATGCAACCAGTACACCCTGTGTCGAATATTCCCACCACACCTGCTATGGCGAATGCGTCGCAAGTACAAACGCTACCTGTTGTAATACAACAACCTCTTGTCTCAGCGGCTCAATCACAATCTCAGGGTAGTGCCTCCTTATCTGGAGCGACTCAGGCTCAAACAAGTACTGTGACTCCTCATCTTGGTCAACCATCCAGTATTGGTCAACAGCAAATGGTCCAACAACCAGAGCTGGTTCAATCTCAACGACCGCCATTCCAGCAATCATATCAAGGACCTGAGCAACAAGTCTTTGTGAGTAATGGGCAACCATGCTATAATGGTTATGCCCATCAACTTTGTCAAAGTTGTCAGCATTATGCTGGTCTGCAAAGACCCATTGCTCAGGCGATACCATCTTATCCTGGATATGCTTCGCCTAACCTGAACCAACAGTTGCCCTTTATAGCAACTCTAGAATTACCAGATCTAAACCGGCTGACTAATGATCCAATTGCTTATGCCTCTTGGTGGCCAGCGATTCCGCATAAACTTCCATCGGACATTCCTAAATTCAATGGAAATCCAGGTGAAGATCCGTCGAATCATGTGATGACATTCAACCTATGGTGTTCATCAAACACCCTGAATGATGATTCGATAAGACTTCGCCTCTTCCAGAGGACATTGACAGGTCCAGCGGCTAAATGGTACATTGAATTGCCAAGAGCCTCTTTCGACAATTTCAGCTCCTTAGCCACGACTTTCTTAACCCATTTTCAATTACCGATAAGGTATGAAACAGGAAAAGAACTCCTTACCAACTTCAAACAGACAACGGCCACTCACATATCTGATCATATACATGAGTGGCGACGTCGTCATAGGATGGTGAAAACTTACGTTCCCGATCAGCTGTTAGCTGAATGGTTTATAAAGTCATTACTTCCGGCTATAACGGAAGATGTGGCCAAGGGAGGAGTCGTAACAGAGGAGCAAGTCATTGCTCGTGCTCAATACTTAGACTTAGTATATACTCAGTCGGGCACGCTCTACGACAAAATACCTGACGCCCCTAGACCTGAATTTTCAATTCCTCCCCCTCCTGAATCGAATACTAACTCTCACGCCAGTAATGGCGTGACTGGCAAATGCAAAATTTCTAGTCAAAATGCAAATGAGGGACTTCTTGCCTCAGAAGTAAATGCCATGTCGACCGACAAGGGCAAACGACTGAAGCAACCAGGGGGCAAGAAGATAAAGAAAAGGAAAGGGAGACCCCCGACAGGGTGTCATATATGCGATGAGGATCATTGGACGAAAGATTGTCCACATATACCTGAAGTTAAGAAACTCTTCAAGAGTTCAAAAACCCCAGCAGTATTGACTGATCCGTTCCCTAATCCAAGCCAAAATCTGGTTGCCAATCAAAATGCTTCCCGATCCCAAGTGCTTATGTTGTCCACCTCAAAGCAGCAAAATAATGCTTTGACAAGGAATAAAGATCACAGGAATCCAAAGCAATTGAACAACAAGGCAAATAAACAACCTAGTAGTTCAACAACAACTTTGACCAAAGTTGTGCCACCCATCGTTCCTAAACCAATGATAAAGTCGCCAAAGGGAGTAGTACACAAATCGACATTTAATCCTCGTGAAAGAATAACACAGGATTACAATATAATAGAGGACCTAACCCAATCGTCGTCCACTATGTTGACACTTGAGGTAGCGCAAAAATGCACCTCCCAAGAGCAAGCTTTATTATCAGCCATAGGTGGGATTGGCCCAATGGATTCCAATCTTGTGGCCTTTGATCATAAAGGATATGACCCTAAGTTACCAGCTCAACTAGCTTTCCTTATTCAAGTGAAAGCCCTCAACAAGACTGTTCATCGAACAATTATTGATGAGGGGGCATCTACATGTCTTATGTCGATGAGTTGCTGGAAAAATTTAGGCTCACCACCCTTGTCGAAATCGTCAACGACATTAAAAGCATTTGATGGACGATCATACACTCCATACAGGATTTTAAGTAACTTGCAAGTTGAACTGGGGGGGAAAACAGTAGAAGTTGATGTTGAAGTAATCGATGGAAACCTCGATTACAACATCCTACTGGGAAGGCCCTGGATATATGCCATGGCCGCAGTTGTGTCGACCTACTTCAGGAAGATTTCATTTCCCTTTCAAGGAGGGATTACAGTCGTCGACCAACAAACTTTCCTCCCCGACAGTTCACAAGTTACGGGAAGCATTCCAATGATCCATGGAAGCGATCATTCGCTTCGAAATGTTGGAGTAGGTCTCCTAAAAGACCATGCCTTAATGGGTACTTTTGCCCTACCGCCGGCGAGTAATCTGGCGGAAGTAGCCACAGTGGAAACCTACAATGTGAAATCTTCTATATCTAACGGATTCAGAAGATTCCTAAACATTTTGTCAGCATGGATCATCGCCCTAATGGAAATACTGTAAATACATGGGCTCCGAGGACGGTTCTCATCTCGTGTCAACCTCGTTAAAAAATGAAACAAGGAATCATGAGGATAGTTCTTTGACTATGTCAACCTCATTAAAAAATGAAACCGACCCCCCTTTCCAAATCTCAAAGGAAACCTTCATTCCAATCATCCAGTTGAATGCAATGAAGCTTGGGGGGCATGCACCTCGATTTGAGTTATCATGCTGGGGGCATGCACCTCGATTTGAGTTATCATGCTGGGGGCATGCAAAAGATTCGAGCAGTTTTAGCAATGTTCATGCTCGTTAAAAAATAAACGCAAGAACCGAGCAGTTTTAATACATAGTTCATGCTCGTTAAAAAATAAACATAAGTTGTGAGCAATCTTCCCCTAGAGTTCAAGCTCACCCAGAAAAAATGAACCGGTAAATAACCTTGAGAAATGTAACCTTTGACTGCCATATTAAAAGCCATTGGTCGTGTTTATATGGTCTCACCTCCATCCGTTCATTTGGCCAATCGTTCATCTCCATATGTTTGTTTACCCATTTTGAGGAACAGCTGCGAAGAGTGATTTCACTTAGCCATCCTTGTGACACTGCCGTGATTGGAAAATTCCAACCTGTACCTGGAATCTGCTGCTATCCCTGTTTATCACTCGTTCCTCAAAAGACGAGTCTTCTTTGAGCTCTTTTCTCCTGACTCGTAAAATATGAAAAGTTTGCCGAGTTTTGGCCTTCCAGCTCGTTAAACGACCGGAAGAGCTATCCCTCCTCTAGATTTTAATCTTTTTGGACCTGAGGGATTATTGCACAAAAAGATCGAGCGCTTGTTTTGTTCGGCTCGTTAAAGCAATCGAAAATTCATCCCTTCTGTATTGTTTTATACTTTTTCGGACTGAAGGGATTAGATGACGAAGAAGGAATTCTGGAGTTGACTTTATGTACCTTTTCAGACTCTCTAAAAATGAAAAGGACCGAGTTTTCCTTGTCGTTAGACTCGTTAAAATCATTAAATAGCGACAAACTTGTCTTTAGACGAGAACGAGTTTCCCTATCGCTAGGCTCGTTAAAACATAGCGATGGGCTTGCCCGAAGGGCAGGTTATAGAACAAGCATATGTTATCCTCCTCAAGCTTGACAAAAATAAAGAGGTACTGGTCAGCAATGACTGGGGAAAAATTGGGAGAACCTCACTGTTACACTAAAAAATGTCACCTTGACTACTTACAGTTAGTATGGCTCAAATCAACAGTCATGCTACCCTCTTAGGCAAGTCTCATGCCTCTGTTATCCATCTCAAACTCAAAGAAGAGAGAAAGTCTTGTAAAAACTATGTTTATCTCTGGGGTCGCAGGTTCTCTCTAGCCTTACCTGCGGGGACGCTGACCATGTTCACAAAATCTGCGTCCATGGACGCTCTGTATGTTGAGGGACAGGTGCGTCCCTCTGTAAAAGGCAAAATGCGCGAGTTTTATCTTGAAAAAGTTACTTGTGGTTACTTCTAGAACATTCTAGAGGTCGGTTTGATGAAATGGATGCGCCTCCAGTTGGTTCATGTATCTCTATTAAGGGGGAACTTATCCCATCAATAAGGGAGCTATCCCACCCAAAGAGGGGGATGATCCCATTGATAGTGGACCTGAATAACCTCTTTACAGCACTATAAATAAAGGCATTGAGCCAGAAGGAGAGGAGGTTGGAGCTATACATTTTCTTTGGGTAAATGCTGCAGGATTTAGGTCTTCCATTAGAGCCTTTGTGAGGAGAGATTGTCTTCACTTGATTCTACTTGGGAGAGGGTGAGCTTTGTCAAAGTAGAGGAAAACCCTTGATGGACCTTGGGAGGAACTTGCACAACACCAAGGCCAGGTTGTAAGAGTTTCTTTGTTTCGTTATTAATACAAACTGGTTTATTTTTCTCAATAGCTTGTGTTAATGAGTTATTTCATGTGTTCCTTGGTTTGCATGTTGAATATATGTTTTATTATATGAAATGCAAGTGCTTGGTAATTGTTTGATTGTTTGTGGTTGCAGGAATTGACTTGAAGGAGGAGCTCATCCGAATCGTCAAGAACGGACTTCAACAACAGCGTTTTGGAATAAGGTAAGCCTAAACACTTGTAGTTTTCATGTTGTAAAAGGTGTATTTAGAGAAAGATCACTCCATTTTGTCTTGTTTGTCATTAGAATGTCTTAGACTTCTAGGAAGGTCAGTCGTGTCCGCACCCTTGACAGATTCCGTGTGACAAATTGGCGACTCCGCTGGGGATAGTTTCCATTAATGAGAAAAGTCTTTTCCTTTGAATGAACTTTGCTCTGAGAAAATTGGTTTATTTTTCTGGTTTTTGGCTGTGTGAACTTGTCTCTGGGTGGGTTAGCATAGGATTAGTTTTATTTTGGTTTTTCTTGAGTTTTTCAGTAGGACGCACCCTCTGAGTGCTGCACAGTGCGTCCCTGGACGCACTGTCGCTGTGTGCACAGTGCGGGCCCGCACCTGTTCTAACGGGTTGCCTGCGTCCCCTGCTAAAATTTGAAAAAATTCCATTTTTTGCATTTTTTGCTCTTAGATTTTGTTTTTTCTTAGTTTTTTCTGCCCAGATTCATTAGTCTCTTGCCATAAATCTTCACCTAAGCTTGTTTCATTGGCATTCCTGCTTTAGCTTTCATCAATTGGGTGTTTTGAGTCTCTTTTTTGAGAAATTCTTAATTTGATTTCCTTTGGTCATTACTTGAAGGTTCGGCTCAGTTTTTTCACAATTTTGCATCTTTTTGCTTCTGTTTTTGCAAAAAAATTTCCCCCTCATTCGCCGGGGGGGGCTAAATTGTGTATGAGTGTTAATCGCCTTTGAGTGTTTTTATTTTTTTGATCTTTGGAACTCTCACCCAATTTTCTCGACTTGCACTTGATTGGTTCTTAGATCACATTAGAATCATCTTGTGTTTGAGAATTCTCTTGCATAGATCACATTTGCATAATTAGAATTCTCATTTTCAGAATATTAATGAAAAATGTGCATAGATTACATTTGCATACTTTTCAAGTGAATTGTGCATAGATTACAATTGCATAGTTTACATTCTGAAAGAATCAATTGTAGATTTAGATCAGCTTTCTTTGGTTTGAATTTACACAAAAATAAAATAAAAATAATGGTTTGGAATTGATTTGCATTAGTTCTTCTTGATGAAATTAGTGCATTAGAGAATTTGTTATATTTTCTCTTAGTGATCAATTTTTTGCATTGTTGGAAGTGAATGGAAACTCTCTCCTTACTTTAGTTAGGATTCATCGAATTGAAACGATTACATTATCATATTCGATTGCATTCAGTTGAGTCGGGTCATAACACCATTGGTTTCATCTCCATTTATCCATTTGAGTAATAACAGCCTTAATAACACAGCGCTTAATTAAAATTCATCTAGTAATTTTTACATTTCTAGGGCTCTGAAGCACCAACATAGCTTAGGCTAGGGTCTTGGAGTAGGTGAGTACTTAACTCTCCAAGACTACAAAACCAAACAGATAGTTTATCTTGAGTAGAATAAATCCAATTGTTTCAGTTACATTCTGGGAAAGCTCCTCTTAAAGGAGAAGCACGAGCTCGTGTCCGAACCAGTGAGGGGATCATTCCTCCCTCGTTGGGAACGACGCCAGACAGTACGTATTAAAAACGGTAAACCTCGGATTAACCATTGTCGAGGAGCCAGGGGTCACTTATTGGTAAACCTTGGATTACTGTCAAGGAGCCGGTAAGGGGATTGAGCTTGCTACTCTGCCCTTGCGTGCTGTCGGAGTTTAGACTGTTCCCCCAGGTGTAATTGTTGTGATTGGTAACTTTAGTGACCATAATCTTTAGGGTTCTACCGAGGTGACGGTGGAGGGAAGGTCCCACTGTACCTGGAGCAGACGTCGGCTATACTCACTTGGATTTTCTGGGGGGTTCACTTCACTCGAGACGGTTAAAGTGGAGGAACTTGGTCCAGTCTATTCATTAGGCAGGTTGTCGGCGTAACTGTTCCACCCGCCATTTCTGTACTGAATCCAGCGAGGTTGGGCTTCATCACCAACTAGCGTTTTTAGTCCGGAAGAATACTGTTTGTGTGTGGTTTGACTCCTAGATTTAATAGCGCGTGTTAATTTGTTTGTTTTTACTTTTAGAGACCATAGGTGTGAATTGTGAATTTTAATTGTTAGGTGTGAATTGTGACTTGTTAATTTTAAGTTTTAAATTGTTAATAAAATTCACTGAAGTTGAATATAATGGCAAATGTTCCGGAATTTATCAACCTAGGAACCCCTCCTAATGAGAATCCTAGTACTTTTCCTTACTTTGGAAATGTTGGTCCTCCTTATATGGCTACTTTGTCATTACCTGGATTTACAATAGGTTTACCGATATGGTTATTTTCAACTTCGTTGGCCCAAAATACTCCAATTGTTCCATCTCAACCGGATGCTTCACCTCAACAGAGTTCACCATCTCAACATCACCAACCTTCTGTTGACCCTTTACCTTCCTCGCCTAATTTTTCTTCCTCCATTTCTTCCTCTTCGCCTGGTAAAAGCCTTGATGCTAGTAACCAGGAGGCTAAGAAGAAGAAGAAAGGGAAGAAGAAGAAGAAGAAGAATAAGCCAGATAAGAAAGAAGTCAACCAACCAACCATGGCTGTAAGTGTTGGTTGTGTTGAGGAAAATTCCGACATGCATCGTAAACCCAAATACCCTTGCAGGCTTTGTAAGGGTGACCACTTCCTTGTCAATTGTCCTGGTATTCCAAAGGTCTTGGAAGTATGGTCAGAAAAATCTCATCAACTTTCCATTGATCCATCAACCAGTGATAGTCAGGTTCCAGGGAAAAAGGGTAAAGTTAGGTTTCCTTGTAAGTTATGCAAAGGGAGTCATCAAACTCATATTTGCCCTCACATGGATGAAGCCTCAACATTGTTGGAAAACCTTCCTGTTCCACAGCAAGAATTTCCAACTGGTTACCGTAAAATTTCTCCCAACCTACCGTCAACTGACGGAGTGATTGATCTAAATTCAAGGATAGTCGATCACACTCTCCCATTGGAGAGTGAAACTCATGTCACTCAGGTTGATGATCCATTAGTTGATCAGGTGGTCGATTCAATTTCACATTCGATTGATCACACTTTCCCTTTGGGAAGTGAACTTCATACCGCTGATGTTCTTCTTGTTACATCAGATTCTTCTATGCCCGGGGGCATTTCACCTGTTTCTACAGAACCCCCTCCAAGTACTGAGGTCTTTTCCTTTGATTGGAATAGACTGACAGAACCTCGTCTTCCTTCCTCCATCCCTTTCCAAATCATTGTCAAGGCTGGTGGTAGGGACATACATCGTACTCAGGTAGATGAAGGTGCTTCTGTTAGTATTTTATCCTCAGCTGTTTGGAAAGCTTTGGGTTCCCCTCAGCTTGCGCCTATTACGCAGAATCTGAAAGCTTTTAACAGAACAATTAGTGAACCTTTAGGGATCCTTCCTAAGTTTTCTATTACCTTGGAAGGAAACTCTGTCTGTATTGATCTTATGGTAGTTCGAGGTCCCTTGGATTTCAATTTACTCCTTGGGCGAGACTATGTTTATGCAATGAAAGCTGTCGTATCGACACTCTTTCGCGTGATGTCTTTCCCTCACAATGGAAGTATTGTGACTGTAGACCAGCTTTCATTCTCTAGTCTTGTCTCAACTACTAATAATATGACGACCCTAAATGTTCCTGATTCTAAAGTGGTATCTACCCTGCCACGGGTAAATTATGTGGCAACTGGTCCCATGTTTTCAGTTACCGATGTAAGTGAGCCTCTCACTGTTTGCTCATCTTCCTTTGATTTAGCTCCGGTAATTGACATGGAAAACTCTATGGGATTACTTGAACACGATGTTCTTATCCCTTTTGAGTCCCTTGACATGTGTTCTTTCCCAAGAAGTATTCTTCCTTCGGATGAAGACCTCTTGGAAGCCATGATCAAGGTGTGTCCATTGACATGTCTTTCCTCCAGTTGGAAGCCATGATCAATGTTGCGAGGATAGTTTTTTTTTTTCCTGTATCAACCTCGTTAAAAAATGAAATAGGATTGCGAGGATAGTTTTTTCTTGTATCAACCTCGTTAAAAAATGAAACAAGGAGTGTGAGGATAGTTTCTTCTAGTCTCAACCTCATTAAAAAATGAAACTGGAAGTCATGAGCATAGTTCCTTGTCTTGTGTCAAGCTCATTAAAAAATGAAACAAGGAGTTACGAGGATAGTTTTTCCTGTATCAACCTCGTTAAAAAATGAAACAGGCTGTCATGAGGACAGTTCTTTTACTGAGTCAACCTCATTAAAAAATGAATCAGCTAGTTTTTAGGTCATATAGATTGTTAGAAAGTAGGATTGTGAGGAAAGTTCCTTTTACTGTGTCAACCTCATTAAAAAATGAATCAGTGTGTGCGAGGAAAGTTCCTTTTACTGTGTCAACCTCGTTAAAAAATGAATCAGTGTATGAGGATAGTTCTTTTACTGAGTCAACCTCATTAAAACATGAATCAGGTAGATTTTAGGATATGTAGGTAGAGTGTAAAAAATAGGATTGTGAGGAAAGTTCCTTTTACTGTGTCAACCTCATTAAAAACTGAATCAGTGTGTGTGAGGAAAGATCCTTTTACTGAGTCAACCTCATTAAAAAATGAATCAGTTTTGAGGATAGTTCTTTTCTTATGTCAACCTCCTTAAAAATGAAACAACTCCCTTTTCAAGTTAAATATTGAAAGTAAACCTTCATTTCATCCAGCCGGTTGAATGCAATGAAGCCTGGGGGGCATGTACCTCATTTCGCATCATTATGCTGGGGGCATGCGAACTTTTTGAGCATAGTTCCTTGTCTTGTGTCAAGCTCGTTAAAAAATGAATCAAGGTTTTTAGAGTTAAGTTTTTGTTAGGTAGATTGTAGAGAGTAGTTATGAGCATAGTTCCTTGTCTTGTGTCAAGCTCACTAAAAAATGAAACAACTCCCACAAGTCTTTCCAAGATTTTGAAAGTAAAGCTTCATTCCATCCACCTCATTGAATGAAATGAAGCTTGGGGGGCATGTACCTTGATTTGCGTCATTATGCTGGGGGCATGTGGACTTATAACAAGCATAGTTTTTCGTTTCAAGCTTGCATAAACATGAAACCGAATCCGAGCATAGTTCTTTTCCTGTGTCAAGCTCGTTAAAAAATGAAACAAATCCTCCTCTACTTGAGTCGAGAGATTGACTAGATCTCATAAATGTTAAGTATTTAGGTTAGTTATTTCAGTGTTTTGCATAATTTTCTTATAGTTTTAGGTTGAGTCTTTCAAACGATCTCGTTCATGAAACTTCATTCCATCCAGGTTGTACTTAGTTGAATGAAATGAAGTTGGGGGGGCATGCGCTCTAGCAGTTACGCTTAGGGGGCATCAAGCACAGTTTTCTCTCTGTTTCAAGCTTGTGTAAAAATGAAACTACTTTGAAGCATAGTTTTTATCTGTTTCAAGCTTTTGTAAAAATGAAACCTATCTCAAGTCAATTTTGGTTATTTTCAAGACTTGTTAAACTCATGAAAATACCGAGATTATTTTGTTATCTTTCATTCTCGTAAAACAAATGAAAATACCGAGTTCTTTCCGTCTTTTCCTGCTCGTAAATTAAATTGAAAGTCGGCCACATGAGTACATTTTTATCATTTTTTCGAACTCGTTAAAACTTACGAAAAAGTGAAAACCATGAGTACATTTTTATCCCTTTTTCGAACTCGTTAAAACTTACGAAAAAGTGAAACCTCAGAGTCATCTTTTAAGCCCTTTTCTGACTCCTAAAATATGAAAAGATCGCCGAGCGTTTCTTTTACACTCGTTAAAACGGAATTAAAAGACGGTCCCCTTATAGCTCTTTTCTGACCGTAAAATCAGGAAAAGATTGCCGGGTTTTTGTCGTTTCAAACTCGATAAGGAAATAAAACGACGTGTCCTTGATCGCTTTTTACTTTTCAGGTCAACGACACTATTATGAAAGTACTCCTTGGTCGCAAGATCAAGCGGTTCCCCCAGGTATTATTTTATACTTTTTCGGGCTTGAGGGACACAAATATACGAAAAAGTTCAACGTGGAGTTTCCTTAAGTTTTTCAGACTCTCTAAAAAAGAAAAACGCCGAGTTTCTCCTATACTGGGCTCGTTAAACTTTTACAGTAAAGGACCTGTTCAATTACAAACAGGAACGAACCACTCCTTCCTAGGGTTCGAATTTAAACTAGGTTGGACTCGTCCGAAGGATGAGCTTATAATCAAGCATATGTTATCCTCCTCAAGCTTGTTAAAAATAAAGAGGTACTTGCCAGAAATGGTGGGGGAAAAAAGAGAAGAATGAACCTATTTGTCACCTTTTGTCTCAGAAGAAACTTTATTACCACTCTTGAACACGACACATTTTCATTCACCTGGGTTGGGAAATCTTTTACCTCACAGTTGACCAAATCACTTTGAAAGTCTTTAACCGGGTTCCGGGGATTAACTTTGAGTTATTCGTCACCAAGCCATCTGTTGTGTCGTTATGTGTTCAAGAGGTCTGCAAGAAAAAACTTTCATCTGCAAAATACTTGTCATCCATTTGACCATCCCTGAGTCAGTCCTTACAGCAACATTTCTTCAACTTGAACAATGATTTCGTGTTGTGGGCTTGCCTGCAACGGGTCGCTTTCTATGCATCAATGGCAGGTTTCTCGCCTTTGACGTCAGTTTACATCATTGACTTTCGATCAGAGGATTCCGTGAAGTGTTCGACATCAAAACATCTATTCACATTTCACGGGTTGTGCTTGGTACTTTGAGGACCATTGACATTACTGGTGGTTTCTCCCACGCTTGTTAACAGTTTACATCATTGACTGGTAATCAAGTGGTTTCTACCATGTTCGACATCGAATCATTTAATCACATGGTTAGAATCGTACCAATTCGGGAAGTAGAAGTGAAGACCCTGGATCTAGTTTCTAACATCCAGGCTGCGAGGAGTTTTGTATTCATTGTCTATGTAGACTTATCATAAACAGATGGCTGCGTCCATACTGTGTCTACAAAAGTCTATAAAAATGATGTACTGCAAGATCATTCCTGTATCAGAATAGTTAGTCCATTAGTTAAAGTTTTGAATCTGAGTATGGGAATGCCTACCTCAGTGATGATATAATCTTATCCATGTATTTTGTGTTGAAAATTGCAGGTTCCAACCAGGCCATCCACAAGACAATCCTTGAAATGATAAAGCGCTTCACCCTTCCTAGAATTACAAAACCCTACTCTATTCCAGGCTTCGCACTTTAGGGGGCAATCTGTTACACTAAAAAATGTCACCTTGACTACTTACAGTTAGTATGGCTCAAATCAACAGTCATGCTACCCTCTTAGGCAAGTCTCATGCCTCTGTTATCCATCTCAAACTCAAAGAAGAGAGAAAGTCTTGTAAAAACTATGTTTATCTCTGGGGTCGCAGGTTCTCTCTAGCCTTACCTGCGGGGACGCTGACCATGTTCACAAAATCTGCGTCCATGGACGCTCTGTATGTTGAGGGACAGGTGCGTCCCTCTGTAAAAGGCAAAATGCGCGAGTTTTATCTTGAAAAAGTTACTTGTGGTTACTTCTAGAACATTCTAGAGGTCGGTTTGATGAAATGGATGCGCCTCCAGTTGGTTCATGTATCTCTATTAAGGGGGAACTTATCCCATCAATAAGGGAGCTATCCCACCCAAAGAGGGGGATGATCCCATTGATAGTGGACCTGAATAACCTCTTTACAGCACTATAAATAAAGGCATTGAGCCAGAAGGAGAGGAGGTTGGAGCTATACATTTTCTTTGGGTAAATGCTGCAGGATTTAGGTCTTCCATTAGAGCCTTTGTGAGGAGAGATTGTCTTCACTTGATTCTACTTGGGAGAGGGTGAGCTTTGTCAAAGTAGAGGAAAACCCTTGATGGACCTTGGGAGGAACTTGCACAACACCAAGGCCAGGTTGTAAGAGTTTCTTTGTTTCGTTATTAATACAAACTGGTTTATTTTTCTCAATAGCTTGTGTTAATGAGTTATTTCATGTGTTCCTTGGTCTGCATGTTGAATATATGTTTTATTATATGAAATGCAAGTGCTTGGTAATTGTTTGATTGTTTGTGGTTGCAGGAATTGACTTGAAGGAGGAGCTCATCCGAATCGTCAAGAACGGACTTCAACAACAGCGTTTTGGAATAAGGTAAGCCTAAACACTTGTAGTTTTCATGTTGTAAAAGGTGTATTTAGAGAAAGATCACTCCATTTTGTCTTGTTTGTCATTAGAATGTCTTAGACTTCTAGGAAGGTCAGTCGTGTCCGCACCCTTGACAGATTCCGTGTGACACTCACAGCTTTAATGGTAGCAAGTCGCTCTTGAACATGACACTTTGTCCTCCGTATCACATCGGGTTGGGTTGTTTCATTCACCGGTATCATAACCATGGTCCTTGCCACACCATCCACATTTTGGGGTAATGCTACCAATCCATCACATCAGTGTCGTTATATGTTCAAGAGATGTTGTTCTGCAAAGAGTCAACCGTGTCCCATCCACTGCCATACATTGTCCTTCATCCATTTCATGACCGCCGCCCTGAATCATACATCACAGTTTGTTTTCACCTCATCACAATCACTAGCTCCGTTCCGTGTCACTGATGTGGGATTCATTAAGGCCCTCCTTTGACGGATCGCTCCTTGTCGACATCAGCTCATTATCCAAGGAGTTGATCTAGGAACAACCCCTTCAGTACTTTGAAGCTTGCATGCCTCAATGGCAAGTTTCTCACTTCCGGCGACAGGTATACATCAATGACCTTCGACCAGAAGATTTTGCATGGTGGTCGACGCCAAGTCCTTTATTCCCACCATGTGAATTGTACTGTCGTGCCTTGAGGGTCATCATCCTTGTCGGTGATTCCTCTCGCGCTTGTTAACGGTTTACATCATTGACCGGTAATCAAGCGATGTCTTTCCATGTTCGACTTCAGGAAATTCTCACATGGATCGACTTGTACATCGAGTGAAGATCGGAAGAGATTGAAGACCCGGATCTAGTTTCATCCATCCGAGCTGCGATATATATTCAGGACATAAAGACATTTGATATGTACATCATTACAGCAGATGATCATCCTTCTCAAAGGATGATAATTTCAGCAGAGAATTATCGGTCTACAATCAGACGATCGTCTGTTCTATGTACCAAAATGTATTTATAAAGCAAAGCATGGGAATGCCCGCCTCAGCTAGATCATGAAAATGTATGAAAAATAATGTATTGTATTGTATCTTATTACAGGACACTTCTCAGCAGATTGAATGAACTTCGAATCCTCTCAATAAAGCATTTCACCCGATAAACGACCTCATACTTTAGGGGGCATCTGTTATAGACAATTTTGTGCCTTACAGCAACAGGCATGAATGGTCGATAATCCAAGGGATCCAAAGTTCCCTAAACATGATGTTCCTACCCCTAGAGGAACAAGGTCAGCAAACCAACAGCTCTCAGATCAGTTCTCCACCTGAAAACACTCAAAAACAAGCAATCCTGAAATCAAAGCAGGTGCTCCACTAGGCTTCTGCGCTGAAACACAACTCCTCCATGGTGTACCTGCGTTGCAAAGTAGGTAGAACAAAGGCCACCTGCGTTGAGCGAGATTGGACAAGTGGCACACTGAGTCATTGCTCTGGAATCTTCCAAAAATGACACTTGGATCAGGGATTTCGCCTTGTGATGAGTCAGAGGCTCTGTTTCTCCAAGTGGAAGCAAGGTTCTCCAAGTGGACTCAAGAACTGAAGATCAACTAAAGATCAACTGAAGAGAGAGAGGACACAAGGCAGCTACACATCAGTTGAAAGCTGACTCATCCTTTCTCAATTCATCTATATATTGAGCTCTCTCCTATGAGCTCTGGAGGCTGGAATTTTGTGCAAAGTAATGCTATGCTGTTGGTTTCACTATAGAGCTATTGGGTGATTGCTTGAGGGAGGTGAAGAGGAGAAATTCTTTCTGTTGGGAGGTGTTGCTGGATTGGGGCCTTCAATGGTTGTAACTCTCTCAGAACTTTACTTCTTCATTAATAAAAGCTATTGAGGTTCTTCTATATGCTCTTGTTTCAATGATATATTGTGATAATTGTATATTTGATTTACACTAATCCTTGAATCAGTTATGATTGCATGTTGCTTGTAGTTTCCTTCTTTGCTATTTTGCAGGATCTCATTGTAGTTGGGCCAGCAATAGAGCAAGGAGCTGGGAGCAAGCAGCCATAGAGAAGAGTTTGGATTCGACATTAAGCGCAAGGCAACGGTTAGTGCATTCTTTCATTCTCTTTTGCTTTCATAAAGAAGTAAACCTTAAGTAGTTTTCTTTACAGTTGTTGCTGAGGTACTATCACCCTTAGAGTGGGATAGGGTCATCCGAGTCGGATACTTTTCCCTACAACAGGTATGCCTTAAAAGAATAATCAAAAGGCAAGAAAATGAACTGGTCAAAGAAAAAATAAATGAAATGAACCCCAAATAAAGACCATGAAAGTGGCTAATCCAAAATGCCACTGCTACTTTGATGGGTGGTCCAACAGCTCAAGCTGGGCCATACCATGTTTTAAATTGCATGTTTTAGACTAGAAAGGAAGTACCTACTCAAACAGTTCAAGCTTGACAAATGACTAGGTGGATAGAGAAAGGAAGGAGCCCAATTGCTTAATCTAGGCCCTTGGAAGTCATAAGGGTAGACTTAGATAGGAGGACAGCAAAAGGAAAAGAGAATTATGAGGGTTTGCAAGGCTAAGTGCACCCATCCAAAAGAAGAAAGAATGTTAGGCATATTAGGCAGGGTAGGCAGTTGAAGGTTGCAGAAAACAAGATCTAAGCATATGACATGAGAAAAATCACATCTGATCTCACTAGTAGGAGAAAGGCAATAGCAATGGCCTATTTGGGAAACTACCAAACCATCACTAACTTCCCTCATCCCCTTCAAAATTTCCTTACTAACATCCCCTTGAGCACTGCAGGATCTCCCTGAACAGTCCTCCTTACATTTCTCATTTGTAAATTTCATGTCAAGTTGTGACTTCCCTCTCTGAAAGGAAGCCACATTTCCTGTGTAAAATCATTCTCCACTCCCATCTGCTTCTAAAACTAAGTTTACTCATTAAACTTAGCTCTTTACCCCTCTCTCACATCCCCAAGTCATATTAATTTCTAATTTTACTATATAAATCCCTAAGTGCTACCCCACCCTACTATTATAGCATTCTATGCAAAGAACCCAGAAAATATATAAATATCCCCCCCCCTTTAGCATTATAGCTAATTAGCACTTATATGGGAGACATTAGTCCATCAGGGACTATAGTCAACCCTTACTTGGGAATTACTCTAACCCCTGGTTAGATTAATAGCCTACACTAAACCCTCACCTACCCTTTTTCCGAAAAAACCTATGAAAAATCCCCCCCCGCGCTCAAACCTAATGTTAAATGTTGTTCGACCCCGACACATTAACCCTTATGCACTTTAAAACCCATAAAACCCTCCTAACCCAAAGTTCTAAACCCACAGCATTTAAATGATTATTTTATTATCTGGCGGGTCCCCACCCAAACTTGCACGCTGGGTCGGGGCGCCCGCCAGCCGCCGATCTTCTGCTGCCCCCAATCCAAAGGTGGGCGGTCAATCTTAGTCCTGGACCTGCCGCGGTTTAGCGTCCGGGGAGCGGGTGGTTTTGCTCCCGTACGCTGGATGCGTGGCGGCCACCGGGGTTGTTCGGAGCCCCTCTCCCCATTACCGCCTTTCCCCAATAGCGGTGCGGGGAACCCGGAAACCACCCTCCCGCAATCCGCCTCCCCTGTCGCGTCAGTCCCGCGTCATGATGACGTCATACCCAAAGCCCCCGCCACCGCGCCATGTCGCCCTCCACGCCATCTTGCCGCCCCCACATCCCTCCACCGTGTCCTGCCACGCTGGCTTCCAACTCAGCACCCACGTCATCATCTATACCCGGGCCCCGTTGATGACGTCATGCTGACATCATCAGCGGAAAAGCGCCAAAGACCCATATATGCCGAATTTGTCATTATAAACGTGCAACTTAACCGTTTTGTGTCATTTTCGCTAGAAAAGAGAGAGAGTCGTTTTACTCGTTCACTCCAAAAATTGCCTCCACACTGCGAATTCAAAGTTTGGGATGCCGCCACTCACCAATTCAGCTACATTCTCCATCCATTGCTCAACCTGGTAGCTCTCGGCACTAATTATCCAGGTATTTGCGGAAATTTACCTATTTTTCCCGTGTTCATGCCATTTTTCTACAGAGTTATCCACTAAATACCTGGTAAATTCTAAATTAAACATTTTCATTCAGTAAATGTTGGCCCAAAACAATCCACATTGTCACCTTGTTCAAAATTCACTGTTGAACAATCATTTTCGGCCATAATTTGCAATTTACCCTCCAACTCCCCGGCATTGTTCCCTTTTGCCGAGCATACAATTGAAGAACTTCATTTCATTAGCTTATAGTCCTGCCCCCCCTCTGCAATTCATCCTCACTATTCACAATCCTTGTGAATTTACCAGAGCAGAGCAGAGGCAAGTCTGCTTAATCTACTTACTCCTCTTTGAAGATATATCTGGCATCACCTGCATTCAGTCTGCCACCTGACTTCTAAAAAGATTTACAAGCTATTACATTCACATTGTTACATTCAGAAACTGCATTCCAAAGACAACACCTAAAGGCTATACAATGGCTGCACCCACAGCTCTTAGTGTTGCCCCCATGAATCCACCTAACAAAGAGCTTGAGGCCATGCCTCTTGCTGACAGAGATTACCTCATCCAAGACCTTGTGGGTGACAGGAACCATTTACAGACCTTCCGGGAATTGAGGGACAACTATTTGAGCAACAATGACACATATGGGATATGGGAATCCAATCTGCCTCACTATTTTCTCCCATCTATTAACATTTTTCCAGAAATCATCCGCTTATGTGCTGAGAATTATGATCCAAATCACAGAGCTGTCAAATCTCCATCTAGGAGCATACTCTTCCACATCAATGCTGACTCCATCAACTAGATGCTCAACTTCAAACAAACTCAGCTGCTGTATCCCTTCTCCATGAACTATCTACTGGATAAAGGTGCCAAGTTTTCCACTGCTGACATTGAGAAGATCACCAAGACATTTATGAGAGCTGACCGCCAGCCCACAGGGCCACCTCCTTTCTTGCATGTCCATTTTACTGATGTACGCCAACTTCTGGTTGACATGATTTCCTATGTGTTGGGCTATAAAACCAGTGAGCATGTTGATGAGACAGTGTTGGTGTTATTAGCTGCTTACAGCCCAGGCCAACCTCCTGCCTACAAATATAACTTTGCTAAATTCATAGCCAACAAGATACATGACCAACTTTTTAAAGTGGACAGGGAGGGTATATTCAAATATTCATCATATATCTACCACTTGTTCATGTATTATCAATCTGAGGCCTTTCAATGCCCTATCAAGAAGCTGGATTCTAGGGGAGAAAGAAGGTTTGTCATCTTCTGGTCATCAGTTTTCCACCAAGTCCAAGATTCACCATATTCATACTGTGAATTTATTGATCAATTTGTCTACCCGGTCTCTTGCCTATTGATGAGATCCCCTCCTCCCAGAGTGTCATTTGAAATCCAGAAAACTCTGCAGCTTTCCAAAAAATATAAAATAGGTGATTGGTACCTATACCAAAATCATACAGTCATCAGAATTTATGGCTGCGAGCTCTGCCCATATAGGCTCCCGAGATATGTACCAATGAGACTGTTTGCCTTGGAGTACTATAGGCAGCTTATTAACTCTAACCTCACCCACTTTCATAGTGCCAAGAAGAAAGCCCACCTCAAGTTCAAACATCACCTGGGCCCCTTTATCATGAACAAAAAAGAGGGATGGCAAGAGGCTGAGCAAATCCTCAGAGATAAATACAAGCTATCAAGAAGCTTCTGGTGGGTCCCTTATGACCCCGAAGGCTTCATTAGTGCTAGAAGAGTCAAGTACAGGCTACTAGGCTATGAGCACTGTAAAATTCCACAATTTGAGCAGTATGCCAATCAACAAGAATGGTTGCAAGACACATTAGTTGAGGAACTAACTCAAGAAGAAATAATGCAAAGAAATGTCAAGGATTTGGAAAAAACTCTTGACTTAGATTCTGTGCAGCAGGTGATTTTCAAGCAGCCGCATCCAGTTGGAGAAGGAACCTCAACTACTACAACTGCACCAGCCACCCAGGCGCCATCTACAATAGCATCAGGCACAGATAAGGGCAAGGGAATAATGGGTGCTGAAGAAGAGATAGTAAAAGAAAAGCATGCCTCCTCAATTGGGCAGCAACAAGAGCAAACCCCTCCACCACAAACAGAACCACCAACAGTGCCTGCATTGCAAACCCCTGCACATGAGGAAAGGGGCAAGAAACGGGACAGAGAAGAGTCCACTCCTGCTAGTGGATCCTCCCAGCTACCTGAAGCCAAGAGGCAAAAGGTTGACTCCCCAGTCATAGAAGAAATAAGCGAGGAAGTCCTTGAGAGTCTAAGAAAGGAAGGAGGAGACAGTCAGCAAACAGCTACAAGCTCTTTTCAACAAGAGCAAGGATTACAGCTTGGCATGGAGGTGTCCTCCTCCACTCAGCAGAGCAAGAAGCCTTCAAGCACCAAGGCTTCCTTCAAATAGATAAAGGCACAGAATGAGCTGTTAAGAGTGGAGGTATACAAGCAATTCCTCAAAGCAACACCAGCTAAGCAAGAGAGGTTGATGTCAGTGTATGATATACAAGAGGAAAAGATAATCCTCAGCCACTTCAAACCCAAAGTACCGCAGCCTCACTCAGCTGCAGATTTTGTAAAAACAAAGTTGGAAGTCATGGCAAAGGACATTCACCCCATGGACCAGATAGAGCTGCACAAGCAAACGGGGGAAATGGTCTATGCCACCTTGGTAGACAGGGCCACAATGGCCCATGAATTGAAAGAATCGCTGAAGAACACCAACATTCAGCTAGATTTTGAGAGAATGTCCTCCTTGGCCATGGAAAATAGGATTAAAACACTGGAGGACATCAATGTGGACCTAGGACATGATCCTAAGGAACCAAAGGGTGTGAGGGCCCTCATGAAAAAGAAAGAAGATGATATTGCTGCATTGAAGAAAAGACTGAAATTGCTTCCCACTGAGCACCCCCAAACAACAGAATTGCAAAAGGAAAAAGAGTCTGAAGATCAACTCGATCTAATAATGCAGCTGAATCAAAAAGTTATTGATCTGGAGAAGGAGCTAGAAGAGGCACTGCAAGACAAATAGGGAGAATCAACCTCCCAACCTCCTCAAACTACCTCAACCACTGCCACCACTACAGAGGCAGCAGTAACCCCTGCAACAACTACAGCAACAACAGAAGCAGTAGCAGCAACAACAACAGCTCCTGAGTCCAGCTTAAACATGGATGAATTGACAAAGGCTATCAAAGAGCTGGAGCTTCAGGCGACTGAGATCAAGCAAGCCAAGGAAAAATTGGCAGAACTGGAGGCTAAATATGACAAATCAAAGATGACTGTAGCAGAGCAGACTAGAGAAATTAAGGCCCTCAAAGACAAAATAAAGGCCTTAGAGAAAGAGCTCAAACTTGAAAATACTCTGGCAGAAATAAAGAGGATTTTGTGGGCCCAGATTGACCACTCCCTTAATAGACAATGGAAGTCAATCAAGACAGTGCATGAACGAATGGAATTGATTGGCCAAGCACAAATTGAGAGCTAGAAAGCCAGAACAGTATTAGGGAACAGGCCTGAGCAAGCCAACAGAATGATAAATTTTCTCAACAATCAGACTAAGGAGGAACTGGCAGCCCTGAACATCATTAACAGAACAGATGCTGTCCTTACAGCTAAAAAAGTGCTCACTCTCAGAAATTTTGTACAAACTGTAGAAAGAAAATGTCATGAAATGCAGGCTGAGGTGGATGAATACAAGCTCAAAATGGGAGCACTACAAGAAAAGGGATTTCCCAGCCTACTAACCAGCACAGGAAGACTGCTCCCCCATGAGCAATATGCTACCAGGATGACAAATTTTATTGAAAATCAGATCACTGCATCCGCCAGTACTTCTGAAGAAACAGGGCCTCCAACAGGGCAGGGTCTCTACGACAAGCTTGAAAATCTATTTTTTATTGAACATGAGATCAATCACTTATTTGAGGTTCCACCAAATTTCTATAGGTATACAGAGGCAGATGAAACCTTGGTGAAAATTCGAAGACACCAGCTGCCCAAAGAGGATTGGTGGCAGGCAATGCTGCAAATTTTGCCTCAATAATTTCAATTGATCACTCCTAGTCAGCTTCAACTCAGCCAAAGGCAAAAAACAGAATCTAGACAACATACAAGGCAGTCGAAAAGGGTGACTCAGCATGAAGACAGCGACAGCAAGCCAAAACATAGGAAATGCGCAAATTTTGGTCAGCACGGCTTCAGCCGACTCCATCGGTCACAAAGTCAACATTCTCTGACCATTTTGGACAGCTAATACACTAAGCAATTACTGTAGCATTTATTTTCTCAGCTACAATGCTCCAGGAGTTGGCACAATATTGATGAGCCATTAACTCACCAGCTAGATATTTTCTGATGTAAATTTTGTATACATACCTCCCCTTGCAACGTATTTGGGGTTGGTGATTTTCATTCTAAGGCAATATATTGTATATTTTCAGATGATCTAATGCAAAAGGCTGGAAAATCTCAGTGTTTCTTGAATGCTTGATGTCTCAATGATGCTCTGCGTGCTGTTGCAGAATTCATGTGCTGTCTAATGGAACAATAAGTTTTCTCAATCTGCATTTTATCTTCTTATGTTTGTTTGAATCATATGCATGTTTCGCCAATCTAACAATAGAGAAAAGGAATAGTACAGAATATGTTTGTTTACACCCTGTATTCAATCTCTGTTGTTGAAAATGTTTTCTTCAGAATTAATCATGAACATGAATTCTTAATTGCTCATGTTTGTATCAATTCTATAAATATGAATGTTATGCAGGAATTATTCAGTGCTCCTAAGTAATATTCCCATTGTTCTCCATATCAGCTTACTGAAAGATCCTTAGTTGCCTTTCACGCCCTGATTCCATCACATCCAATTACAGATTTAAAGAATTGTTTCCTTAGACACTTATCTGGCTCTGTAGCATCACTGTTGTATCAACGCAGACATATCAAGCAATTAAACATCACTGACTCCATGCCCAATGGCCTAGATCATCCTGCAAACATATATCTCTTCTGACTGAAATCATCATCCAGCAAAATTCAAAACAAAACCTTGAGCATCATAACTAGCCTAAAATATCATACAAACAAAGTTAAATCATAAAGAGAGAGCCCTCTCTGGTCATAGGTAGGCTAGAACCTGTGACCCAAAGATTGGTCAGTGGTTACCTCTGCCGTATTCCCTTGGGAGTCAAATGGAACAACCTCAGTGTTAACATAATTGGCGACTCAACTGGGGACAGAGCGTATTTTTCAAACTGCTGTCTGTTTTTAGACAGTGGTTCCAAAAACTTGAACAGTCCCTTAAACAGTTCTAAAAATATTCTCAAAAAATACCAAAAGCAAATTCAGAAGCTGGCTCCTAAAAAGAGAACTAGGCATACTAGGTCAAATCCTGACCCGAATCCTCCACCTGTTTTCGACAATCCTAACTTGATTCCCAAGACTCTTAGGAACCAAAAAGAACCAGAACAATCTCCTGAAACCAGCCCTGAGGCAGTTCACCAAAGTTTTATTCCAACCCCTGCAAAACCATCAGTCCACCTTCATATAACTCATTCTTCCCCTTCTTCATCATCCACTTCACAAAACATATTGTCTACACCCAACACACAAACTGCTATTGCTGTCCCTGTTGTTCCAGTTGTTCCCTTTCTACCAGTTGTCCCACTTATCCCCCCAAATATGGCTAATCGTTATGCTCCCCTTCAGTTACCTGGTAATCCCGGGGCCATGCCTCAAGACTACCAAAGTAAGATTACTTATTTTGATGGAACCAGTACATACACTGCCTTACAGCATACCAAGAGAATGCAAGATTACTTTGAAAATTATGAGATAGATGATGATGATGTGAGAATGAAGATTTTTGTGCAAAGTCTGACAGGTTAAGTAAGAACCTGGTTCAGGGCACTGGCTCTAAATTCTATAGTTGATTCGGGTGCCCTTTATCAGTCCTTCCTGAACAGATGGGAAAAGAAAAAGGATCCTCTACATATTTTATCTGAGTATGACACCATAAGGAGAGGCCCACAAGAAACTGTCTTGGAATATTGCACTAGATTCAACACTGTCTATAATGCCATTCCTCAGAATCTTAGGCCTCCACCTGATTTAGCATTAATTAAGTTCCCTGATGGGTTTGATGCTGATATGGCATATCAACTAAGAGAAAGAGCCCCTGCAACCCTAGCAGACATGCAAAACATAGCTGTAAGTGTAGAGGCAAATCTGATTGCTAAGAGAAACCGGGCAAGGACTGAAAGAAGAACTACTTTTAAAGAAGAACCCTCATCATTTGAGCAAAAACTAGATGCAATCATCAAAGGGATGGAAAGACTTGGAGACAGGGTGGAAACAATAGAAAGAAAATCATCATGGGAAGGTCAAACAAGCAATATTAGAAACCCAAACTTTAGAAAGAATCAAAGTCCCAATGTTGGAAGGACTGATCCTAACCAGCATGTCAGACCTCCTTTCCAAGAAAACTATGCTGAGGCGTCCACATCTAGTGAACCTAATGAGGACCCTCACATCAACCTAATGGGTCTGGACAGTGAACATCAAGTCTTCTTAACACAAGAAGGTCAAGAGGTTTACAATGACAATCGATATCACAATAAGTCAGGAGAATCATTTGATTTCAAAGAGGGTTATGATGCAGCTGTGTATGAGGTACACAAACAGTACAAACTAAGGACTAGAACGGTAGATGTACCTACACCCCTCAAACCAAAGGACAATAAGCAGTCAAAAAAGATCAATGATAATACCACTCTCCCACAATCAGCTGGCAGCTCAAACCCACCTACCACAGAAGTCACTGTGGAGGACATCTCAGAACAACAGCCCTCTAAAAACCAGCCAGCTCCACCCCACCCGTCAAAGACAAGGGCAGATACGCCCCCAGGTGTTGTTGGGAAAAGTATCTACTCAGAATGCCCCTATCCCACTCTAAGGTGTGACAGTGGCTTAGCAACAAACAAGGAAAACTACTTTTGTATTCTTCTTTATGAAATGTAAACGAAGAGGAATAGGATGAACTAACCTGTGTCTTGCGCTAGTCCGTTGATCCAATCGCTCTCCTCTTTGACAGCTTCCAGCTACCTGCTCCCTTACTCGCCCAGCTTCACCAAGTTCCTGCAAGATCACAGAAGAGGAAAACTACACAAAGACATAGATTTACATTCATAACTAGCTTAGGATCAGATTTAAGCTAAACATGCAAATATAACAAAACATCATTGATACACAAGCATGTAGGAGAAACTCAAATAGTTTTATTGATATAACAAGAAGATCCAGGAGGAGATACATCCAAGTGAGTCCTGATCCAGCATCTACCTCCCAGCAAAGGAATCCCTTCATCACCTCCAACAAAGCATAAATCACCCAATGCACTAATCTCAGTCTCAACACCAACAACAATTCTCTGCAAAGTACAAAATTCCAGCCTCTGGATCTCTGGGATGAGGGATCCATATATAGATGTAAGCAGAGAGGATGATTCAGCTTATGATTTGACTTGTGGCTTCTCTCTGTCAGTTCTTGCTTCCACTTGGAGGCTGAGAGCCTCTTACTCATCCTTGGTCTAACTCAGTGAGGCAAGTGTCATTGAGGAAGATTCTCGAAGCTTCCATTGTCTGTCCACCTCGCAGAATGACACTGCCATTTGGCATTTCCCGCTCAGCGCACCCTGGTAGTGCATTTAGGTGTGTTGCAATGCACCTAGCTAGTGTACTTGGGTGCTATGCAACGTAGGTAGCTAGTGGAGCAGCTGAAATGATCCTGATTTGACTGATTCTGAGCAGTTTCTGGTGGAGAACTTCTGGGAGAAGCTGTAATTGCTTGACCTTGTTCCTCTAGGGGTAGGAACAGCACTTTTAGGGACTTAGGATCCCTTAGTTTATGGACATTTCATGCTTAGAGCTGTAAGGCACAAAAATGTCTATAACAGTTGCCCCTAAAGTATGAGGTCGTTTATCGGGTGAAATGATTTATTGGGAGGATCCGAAGTTCTTTCAATGCTGGGAGGAGACCTGTAATAAGATACAATACAATACATTATTTTTCATACTGTTTTCATGATCTAGCTGAGGCGGGCATTCCCATGCTCAGCTATATAAATTCATTTTTATGTACACAGGACAGACAATCGTCTGATGGTAGACTGATGATTTTGATGAAGTCATCATCCTTTTGGTAGGATGATTATCTGTGCTGCAATGCTGTACATGTCAATGTCTTTATTTTTCCTGAATATATATCACAGCCCGGATGGATGAAACTAGATCTGGGGTCTTCAATCTCGTCCGATCTTCACTCGAAGTACAAGTCGATCCACGTGAAAAATGTTTTGAAGTCGAACATGGAAAGACATCGCTTGATTACCAGTCAATGATGTAAACTGTTAACAAGCGCGAGAGGAATCACCGATAAGGATGATGACCCTCAAGGTACTGCAGTACAATTCATGTGGTGTGAATAAAGGACTTGGCATTGAACACCACGCAAAATCTTTCGGTCGAAGGTCATTGATGTATACCTGTCGCCGGAAGTGAGAAACTTGCCATTGAGGCATGCAAGCTTCAAAGTACCGAATGGGGTGTTCCTAGATCAACTTCTTGGATATTGAGCTGATGTCGACAAGAAGCGATCCGTCAAAGGAGGGCTTTGATGAATCCCACATCAATGACATGGAACGGAGCAAATGATTTTGATGGAGGTGAAAACAATCTGATGCTATATGGTTCAGGGTGGCGGTCATGAAAGAATGAAGTATAATGTATGGTAGTGGATGGGACACGGGTGACTTCTCTAGATGACTTCTCTTGAACATGTCGGCGACACTTATGTGATGGATCAGTAGCATTTACCCCAAATGTGGATGGTATGGTGAGACCATGGTGATGTGACCAGTGAATGAAACAACCCAACCCGACTCAGGCACGGAGTGGAAGTGTCATGTTCAAGAGCGACTTGCTACCAATAAAGATTCTTTGAGTTTTTCCCAATTTTTTCCCCAGTCATTGCTGACCAGTACCTCTTTATTTTTGTCAAGCTTGAGGAGGATAACATATGCTTGTTCTATAATTTGCCCTTTGTGCAAACCCATCGCTATGTTTTAACGAGCCTAGCGATAGTGAAACTCGTTCTCATCTAAAGACAAGTTTGTCGCTATTAATGTTTTTAACGAGTTTAACGACAAAGATAACTCGGTCCTTTTCATTTTTAGAGAGTCTGAAAAGGTACGTAAAGTTAACTCTGGAATTCCTTTTTCGTCATCTAATCCCTTAAGTCTGAAAAAGTATAAAACAATACAGAAGGGATGAATTTTCGATAGTTTTAACGAGCCGAAGAACACAAGCGCTCGATCTTTTTGTGCAATAATCCCTCAGGTCCAAAAAGATTAAAATCTGGAGGAGGGATAGCACTTCCGGTCGCTTTAACGAGCTGGAAGGCCAAAACTCAGCAATCTTTTCATGTTTTACGAGTCAGATGAAAAGAGCTTAAAGAAGACTCATCTTATGAGGAACGAGTGATAAAATGGGTAGCAGCTGATTCCAGGTAAGGGTTGGAATTTTCCAAGCACGGCAGTGTCACAAGGATGGCTAGTGAAATCACTCTTCGCAGCTGTTCCTCAAAATGGGTAAACAATCAAATGGAGGTGAATGATCGGCCAATGGAAAAGTGGAGATGAGGGTGCAAACACGACCAAGGCTTTAATGGCTGATAATGCTACATTCACAGTGGTCATTTACCGGAGGATAGTTCAGTTTTTAACGAGCTTAAACGCGGATTGAAACACTTGCTCGGTCTTACGTTTATTTTTTAACGAGCATGAACTATGTGCTAAAACTGCTCGATAATCTAGTCATATGATAAGAATTTCTCATATAAAACGGCAACATTTAGATTTTTGCCCCACATCCTTTCTTTATGCAAGTTAGGAAACGACTAATCCTACGAGTTTAAAGGGTTAGCCTACGGGTTTAAAGGGAGGACCTAAAAATTTAAAAAATAAATAGCCACCCCTTGCTTGCACTCCAAAAGGTTTGCATGCCCCCAGGTATAAAATACGATTTCAAGGTTACCCCTCAATTTGCAGACAAAACATTTGTTCTATCAGGAAAGGCCTACCTCTTTCAGGTTACCAAAGATTGTCTCATTCACGTTACAAATGAAACACTTCCTCGGCGATGTCTACCGAGATAAACAAAGGTGAGTGACAACGAGCGCCACACACATAACTTTGACAAGAGAATCTTATTCTAGAATAACCCCTCTTCCACTGATGGACGGGGTACAAACTAGTCATATTCTCCCGTGGAAACCTACCCTATACCCGAAGTTTTCCTGCCGAAGCAGACCAGGACGCATGCCCCCTGGGTTCCAGTCATATCCTTCTGAATTACTCGCGCTCATTGGGAGGACGGACCGTGGGTTGAGACATTTCTTGCGTGAAGAGACCATTTATGGATGGTATATGACTATTTGCGATGCGTGATCTGGGAAATGAAAGCTGGTCCACAAGCTTGACCACTCTTCCTTCGTGCAGAAAACACATTACTCTAAAGAGTGAGGAGACGATGGCTCCCATGCAATAAATATAGTCTCGTTCAAGGAGTAGGTTATAATCCAAGGGTCCTTGAACGACCATTACGTTCATTTGAACTGTCTTCCCTTTCAATGTTATGGGCACATTGGGGAGGATCCCTAAAGGTCGACTGGTTCCTTTATCAAAGCCTGTCAGATTTCTCATCTCAGGCAAAAGCGATGGCGAACCAAGCGCTTTCCAAGCAGTAGAGGAAAGGATACTCACAGAAGCCCCCTCATCTATGATGGTACCAGCCATGACCATTCTATATATTTGGACGATAATTCTGAATGGTATGCTTGCTGGTAAACGAGGTCTGCCTAGTTGATTCCAGTCGAAGGAGACAACTAGGTTGCTTGGAGGTGGGACCGAGTAGACGGTCGGGTACGGCTCTGACGAACTTCCTTCCTGCGGTAAAGGAATGGGTAGGTTGCCCCCGTGTTCGTCGGAGTCTGTGTTGATGAAGAGAATTTGGACGGTGTCATCCTTGTTCTCTCCAGTGACTATGTCATTCGAAGATAAAACCTCTGAAGGCAAGACCGGGTCGACTGCCGCCTCGACCTTTTGACTTTCATCGGGTATGGATTCAGCTGGTCCATCTTCAATGACAGGCGCTTCAGCTGACCACTTGAGCGGGCCAGCTGGATTCTCAACTAACGAAGGACTCGGCAAGAGTTTTTTATATCCAGGAGGAAGTCGTAACGGTGAAACCGGACGATCATCCAAAACTCTTTTAGCTTCGTCTAAGAAGGGACAACGGTGGATGGCGTGATCGCCTTCACACAGTTTACAGGGAGATCTAATTCTCCCTTTTTGTCTTGGGGCTTCACTTTTGCTAGTTGACGGTGTGCTTTCATCATGGCCATCAGAGGTTGACGACACCGGATTGTGCAAACGGGAAGACCAGTCCCTTAGTATCCGAGGGATGCAAGGACAATCTCTGTGAAAGTGGTCTCCCTTGCAAATGACACATGGCGATTTAGGCCTGGTCGGTGCAGTGTGTGGATTTTTGTTAGACGACACTCGTTTGCCCCCATTCGCTTTTGGCTCCTTCTTCTTCTTCTATTTCTTCTTCTTTTCCTTCTTCTCCTTAGGAACTTGACTTTTGGCTTTGCCAGCCCCATCAAGTGAAGAGGAAGGAGGAGAGGAAGAATTAGAGGAAGTATAAGGTTGGTGGGTAACTCTGGACTGGTCTAATCGTTGATTCGATTGTTCAGGAATAGTGGTGTTCTGAACGACATTGGTTGAGAAGAGCCAGACTGGCAAGCCAATTGTCAATCTTGGAAGCGACAATGTGGCCATATGGGGTGCACCAACATCTCCCCAAGAGGAGAAGGGACTAGGATTTCCACCAAGGGGAATTCCTTGGTTGGTAGACTCCATTTTCTCAACTTAAGATCAATGTAGGAAAAGGGTATGAATATTCCGTTTAAAATAAATTTTACGACGCTTGGACACAACTTGTTTTTTCAATTTTAAAGAGTCGAGAAAAAACAAAAGATGACTCTAGTCGCCTTTGATTTTTAATGAGCCTGAAGTGACAAGTGCTCATGGACCTCTTCCGTTAAGGAGTTTGAAAAGGAACGAAAGGGACTGCTCTGGAGATCTAGGTAGAGGGTGTGCCAAACCAATCAAAAAACTGCAGAATACATTTTACAGTACGGCAGTCAATTTTCCCGAATGCTGTGTTCGGTGCATTGCGATCAGTAAGGCGGCCGACACGGCTTCCTATGGATAAAAGGTTTTAAGCCTATAGGGGTCTCCCAATATATACTCGACGGTACATGGGAGGACAAGTCCGTACTGGCACTTATCGTCTCATAGTGGAGGAATCACCCAACCATCAGTGAGGACAACAGTTACCAGGCTTTACGACGCCAGAACACGTCTCTAGCCTAGACCTCTATGTTGTGCGTTAAGTTCCAAAGCATTGTTAGATTCATTCAATTTATTTTAAGTTGATCTTTCTTAGAAGTTAGCTTTTTTGGATCACCACGAGATGTAGATGTAATTCCTAAATGCTTTCTAAAGATGATAAGCAAGTTTTTATCTCTTTTCAACAATGAAAATCCTAGCTACAAGGGGAAAAGAAAGACACAATCTTTTCTCAAAGAGCAAAGAGCACACTGTAAATGTACTTTTCCTAAATCAAGCCATACAAACTATCAATATGCAAATGCACATATGCATGTATTTTTTTTCACTTTCTTAATATTGATGCCTAAAAAGAAAGTTGCTGTACAAATCTGAATTTGCTTTCAAGTGAAAAACACAAACAAGCTTCTTTTCGAAATCAAAAAGGTAGAGAAGATTACGACACTCTATGATTTTGAAATAAACACTTGTTTCGACACTAGAAAGTGACAAATTCAAACCAAATGTGAAAGTAAAAGGTATAATCAGCTGTCAACAGCAAACAACCTTTCTCCTAAGATCAAAATCGACACTTACAACAAATCTAAATCCAAGGACGACAGTATGACTATTCTACTTTTCAATGGAAAACTGTAAATGATGTAACAAACACACAAAGAACATTTACAATCTTTTTGTACAAAGGAGGCAGAATTAAGGCAAAGCAAAGGAGTTTTCAGACAGGTACACACACTCATAACAGGCTGCAAAAATCAGAGATAAAACTGGACAAAATGAAGCAAAGAACCTCAGCTGCACAGGGCAAAGGTTGATCAGCGCACCTGTTGCACAGAGAAACTGAATTGCAGCACAGGTAGCCCTCTCGGGACCTGCGTTGAAATGCAGAACCTCTTCACAGAGCCTGCGCTGGGGTAGAAACAATACTTCTATCCGGGTTCTGGGTCACGGTTTGTAGTTTAATCTATGGATTTTGGCCGAGTAAAAGCAATCAGTAAGGTACAATCAGAGGGATGATTTAAAGGAGGACTAAGAGCTATCACAAAGGGTAATTAGAGCATTTGTGGATCAGCTGTTCAAATCATAAACAAATCCAATGAGTGGATTGAAGTAGCAGCTACTTTGCATTTTATAATGGCAAATGCAGTTCGATTGCTACTTCTGTGTTTATGAAACAAACAACAAGAGAAACACAAATAAACTAACTAGACACGATCCCCAGCGGAGTCACCATTTTGTTGTTGGGAAAAGTATCTACTCAGAATGCCCCTATCCCACTCTAAGGTGTGAAAGTGCCTTAGCAACAAACAAGGAAAACTACTTTCGTATTCTTCTTTATGAAATCTAAACGAAGAGGAATAAGATGAACTAACCTGTGTCTTGCGCTAGTCCGTTGATCCAATCGCTCTCCTCTTTGACAGCTTCCAGCTACCTGCTCCCTTACTTAACCAGCTTCACCAAGTTCATGCAAGATCACAGAAGAGGAAAACTACACAAAGACATAGATTTACATTCATAACTAGCTTAGGATCAGATTTAAGCTAAACATGCAAATATAACAAAACATCATTGATACACAAGCATGTAGCAGAAACTCAAATAGTTTTATTGATATAACAAGAAGATCCAGGAGGAGATACAACCAAGTGAGTCCCGATCCAGCATCTACCTCCCAGCAAAGGAATCCCTTCTTCACCTCCAACAAAGCATAAATCACCCAATGCACTAATCTCAGTCTCAACACCAACAACAATTCTCTGCAAAGTACAAAATTCCAGCCTCTGGATCTCTGGGATGAGGGATCCATATATAGATGTAAGCAGAGAGGATGAGTCAGCTTATGATTTGACTTGCGGCTTCTCTCTGTCAGTTCTTGCTTCCACTTGGAGGCTGAGAGCCTCTTACTCATCCTTGGTCGAACTCAGTGAGGCAAGTGTCATTGAGGAAGATTCTGGAAGCTTCCATTGTCTGTCCACCTTGCGGAATGACACTGCCATTTGGCATTTCCCGCTCAGCGCACCCCGGTAGTGCATTTAGGTGCGTTTCAACGCGCCTAGCTAGTGTACTTGGGTGCTATGCAACGCAGCTAGCTAGTGGAGCAGCTGAAATGATCCTGATTTCACTGATTCTGAGCAGTTTCTGGTGGAGAACTTCTGGGAGAAGCTGTAATTGGTTGACCTTGTTCCTCTAGGGGTAGGAGCAACACTTTTAGGGACTTAGGATCCCTTGGTTTATGGACATTTCATGCTTAGAGCTGTAAGGCACAAAAATGTCTATAACACCAAGAAACAAACATGGCACCAGTTTTACTCAAAATCAAGCCAACTATGAGCAAAAGACCACTGACAACCCAGCTGAAAGGGAAAAATCTGTTGCACTGAATGCAAAAATTCAAATGGAAAAACCTTTTAACTTGGAAACAGAAATAAGTAAGCTTAAGATATCAGTTCCTCTTTCGGAATTAGCCAAACATGAAATATACAGACAGCAGATTAACAAGTCACTCCAGGTATCAGACAATAAAGATGCTGTGAATGTCCTAGATGACCAACCAAAGTTGCTATTCGGACCTGAGGTTAATGGAAAAATAGAAAATGCAGGGGTTCCACCCTTCTATGTCAGTCTAAACATTCATGATAAGGTTCTACATAACGCAATGTTCGATTCTGGGGCCTCACACAACTTAATGCCCAAATCTGTAATGGAAAAACTCGACCTAGACATCACAAGACCTTATAAAGATCTATTCTCATTTGATTCAAGCTGAGTCAGGTGCTTAGTCTTGATTAAAGATTTATGTGTTTCCCTGGTTCAATACCCAACCAAAACTATCTTGATGGATGTAGTAGTAGCTGACATACCCCCTAAGTATGGCATGCTCTTGTCCATATCCTGGGGGTCAAAACTCCAAGGATCTTTGCAATTGGATATGTCCTATGCAACTATCTCAGTCTTTGGGCAGCCAAAGAGATTATACCATGAAACTTTGATGAAATATGTGGTAAGCAGTCAAGAGAAGCCCCAAAATTTCCCAATCTATTCAATACACTCTGACATGGATTCATTTATTCTCTACAATGCTGACATCTGCAACAAAGCTTATTCTGAACTATTAATGACAGTAGAGACAGAGGAGTTAGATGAGCAACGCGCTTTCAAAGACCAAGGGACTGTGGGTATAGCTGATAAGACAAAGGAACATGATGTATCAAGTAACTTGCAAGAAACCAACCTACCCATGATCCAACTTTCTAGTGATCTCAATCCAAATCTTGATCATGAAACCTTATGGTATTTAGAATTTGATGGTTCTGTAAACAGGTTAGGAGCTGGGGCAGGAGTCTGGATCCATAATATGCACAATGACCAAGCTGAGGGCCATGCATACAGACTAAACTTTCGATGCACAAACAACATGGCTGAATATGAAGCCCTTCTGTTGGGTCTGAAACTCATAAAAAATCTAGGTGCAACCAAAGTCTCAATCTTAGGAGATTCAGATCTGATCATACAACAGATGAAAGGAAACTTTACCACAAATGATCTAAGGTTGAGAGCATACAAGGGAGCAGCTATTCAAGTACTTGAGAGCTTCTCACAAACACAGTTGACTAAAATTTCCAGAGAACTCAATCTACATGCTCACAGCTTGGCAACCTTTGCCAGCACTTGTAAGTTGCCTTTCAAAACCAATCATACATTTACTGCTGAAATCAAACACAGACCTTCAGTTCTGGATAACATCAAGAATTGGCAAGTCTTCGAGAGTAACACACAGATAAATAACTTCCTCACTTTAAAGGAAGAATTTTCCGGCATGAACATTGACACTAGCACTAGAGATGATCAACCACAGGCATGCACAATTACACAGAAAATATCAGCTGAAACAGCTGATCTAGTTTTACATCCTACCACCTTTGACAAGGAAACTATACGGGAGTTGAAACAACCAGATGGAGAGGAAATGGTTGAAACAGAAGCTGAGGTAATTGAGCTAAAGGATAATTTTCTGCCCACAGGTTTAACCCCTTTGGAGGATCTGTTCGATTCAAATGATATCTCGAGAAAACCAAAAATGCAACCATTGAATGCTGAAATCGAAGATTGTAACATTGGGACTCCTGAAAATCCCAAAATGGTTAAGTTATCCAAAGCATTACCACCTGAGCAGAAACTGAAATACATTGAGTTATTCAAAGAATTTCAAGATGTCTTTGCCTAGAGCTATGAGGACCTTAAATCTTATGACACATCAGTTATCCAGCACACTATACCTTTAAAAGAAAATCAAAAGCCTTTCAAACAAAAACTCAGGAGAGTCAATCCGGTCCTCCTCCCCCTCATTGAAAAAGAGGTTAAACGTATGTATGAAGCAGGGATCATTGCCCCAATCAGATTCTCAGAGTGGATCTCAAACCTAGTGCCTACTAGGAAAAAGACAGGGGAAATCAGATTGTGTGTTGACCTAAGAAATTTGAACAAAGTCTCTCTCAAAGACCATTACCCCTTACCAAAAATGGATCATATCTTGCAAAGGGTAGTGGGAGCCTCTAGAATCTCCTTACTAGATGGTTTCTCAGGATTCAATCAGATTCTAGTGCACCCAGATGATCAAGACAAAACTGCCTTCACAACACCTTGGGGAACATTCAAATATGTCAAAATGCCTTTTGGGCTTAAAAATGCAGGGGCCACATTCCAAAGAGCAATGGATATTGCCTTCGCCAAGGAAATTCATGATTTCCTAGTTGTCTATCTTGATGATCTTACCGCCTTTTCAAAATCAGATCAAGAACACTTAGAACACTTGAGGGAGGTTTTCACAATTTGTAGAAAATATGGCATATCTTTGAACCCAAAGAAATCACTGTTTGGACTGGAGGAAGGTAAACTCCTGGGGCATATAATCTCAAAAGATGGTATTAGGATTGACCCAGACAGAATTCAAGCCATCCTACAAGTACCACATCCAAGAAACATCAAAGAACTACAGAGCTTTTTAGGAAAAATCAACTTCTTGAGGAGATTCATTCCCAATTTGGATGAACTCATAAGACTGTTAAACAATATGCTGAAAAACGATTCCAAGGTCAAATGGACCATGGAAGCTAGACAAACCTTTGAGGATATCAAAAGAGCACTAACAAACACACCAGTCCTAACAAGCCCTAGATTTGATCAAGATTTTATCATTTTTTCTTTTGCATCTCAGCACACAATTGCTGTTGTTCTACTACAAAAAAATGACCAGGGCTGTGAAAAACCCATTGCATTTTTTAGCAGAGCCCTTAGAGATGCTCCCTTGAAATATTAGATCATGGAAAAACAAGCCTATGCATTGGTAAAAGCCATCAAGGACTTCAGAATCTATATCCTGTACTCTCATATAATTGCCTATGTTCCTAGTGCAGTGGTCAAACACATTCTAACCCAAGAAGGAATTGAAGGCAAGAGGGGAAAGTGGATTGCCAATATCTTAGAATATGACATTGAGATTAAACCTACCAAACTGATAAAAGGACAAGGTTTAGCTAAACTAATGACTGAAACCAATTTTCAAGCCCTTGACATTAATGAACTAGACGACGAACAGGAGATGGCGACTCCACAAATCAACCAAGCCTTTATGCAATCTCCCTGGTATGCTGATATATGTTTTGTATTATTAAACCTACAAGCTCCTCCAGGGTTGTCCAGAACCAAGAAAAGATTCTTGAAAATGAAAGCATCAAAGTTTTGTATTATTGACAGTGTTTTATTTTGGAGAAATCATGAAGGGATCTTACTCAATTGCTTAACATTAGAGGAAACTAACAATGTCCTCAAAGAATTTCATGCAGGTGACTGTGGAGGACACTTATACTGGAAGTCCACAGCTGATAAAATCCTAAGGGCTGGATTTTATTGGCCCTCCTTGTTTGCTGATGTAAAGAAATTTGTAATGTCTTGTCACAAATGCCAAATTTTTGAGGGCAAGAGAAAGCTGCTGCCTTTACCACTCAAACCAGTTTCAACTGAGAGACCATTCCAGCAATGGGGTTTAGACTTCATTGGTGAAATTCACCCTCCATCCTCTGGCCAGCATAGGTGGATTCTCACTGCCACAGACTATTTTACCAAATGGATAGAAGCCATCCCTTGTAGGCAAGCCAATGACTCCATTATTATACAATTCCTAGAAACCAACATCTTGTCCAGGTTTGGCTGTCTAGATAAAATTATTACAGACGATGTTGTTGCTTTCAAATCCAAAAAAATGATCAACTTTTGTCACAAGTATCACATGACCCTAGGTCATTCCACTGCCTACTATCCTCAAGGTAATGGCCTAGCTGAGTCTTCCAATAAAAGTCTCATCAACATCATTAAGAAAGTTTTGGAAGAAAACAAAAAGAATTGGCATAAGAAGTTGGTCAATGCATTGTGGGCAGACAGACTAACCACCAAGAGATCAATTGGCATAAGTCCATATGAACTGGTCTATGGGCTAGAAGCAAAGTTTCCTTCATCTTTAGGAATTCCTATGATCAAGTTGCTGCAAGAAATACAAGCTGAGCCTAATGACATTCAAAGAAGAATCAATCAGACAATTCACCTACAGCAAACTAGAGAGGAAGTCTATCAAAGAACCCAAGTACTGCAAGAAAAGCTCAAAAGAATATTTGACAAAAGAACCAAAGCTGAAGATTTCTTTATAGGAAACAAAGTGCTAAGATGGGATTCCAGGAGGGAGGACAAAGGCAAACATGGTAAGTTTGATTTCTTATGGAAGGGACCTTATGTCATTTATGCTATACAAGGTAACAACACCTATTTTCTAAGGAGTTTGGATGGCTCAAACACTGAGGAAGGCCTAGTCAATGGGAGAATGCTCAAGCATTATTTTGACTCCCTTTGATCAAACACTGAACAGTCATATATTGTACATAAATATTTGTATTTTCCAGTATTTTCATTTACAGCAGATAAATAAAGCACCAAGTGGAGCAGATTTTGAGAAAGACCAGGGTACTACACTATTTTCTTTTTTGGAATAGGTTTTGATCCCAGCATTAGAAAGCAAGGTAAAAAAACAGGGGAACTATCAAGGTGATGAGGAGAAATTCTGAGAAACAGATAATAAACAGATCTGCAACTTCACAGCAAATCAGCTCAGTGGGTACTGCCTGCAAGTATCTAAGATCCTGGTCAATAGTCTCCAACAACAGAGAAATTCAGACTGCAGCAAGAATGGAGAAATTAGGCAATCTGACCTGCTGTTCTTGGCTTTTCATCTGGAAAAGCCATCCCCAAGTGGAGCCACTGTTAGCCTCCTATACCAATAGGTTTTCATTTCTCATGATTGACAGTGGAAGTGCCAAAAATGGTCACCTTCCGTGGTACTAAGGTTCCATTTTTGTGAAAGAAATAGACAGTTAAAAAATGTAAAGAGGGTATGCCTTAAAAGAATAATCAAAAGGCAAGAAAATGAACTGGTCAAAGAAAAACTAAATGAAATGAACCCCAAATAAAGACCATGAAAGTTGCTAATCCAAAATGCCACTGCTACTTTGATGGGTGGTCCAACAGCTCAAGCTGGGCCATACCATGTTTTAAATTGCATGTTTTAGACTAGAAAGGAAGTACCTGCTGAAACAGTTCAAGCTTGACAGATGACTAGGTGGATAGAGAAAGGAAGGAGCCCAACTGCTTAATCTGGGCCCTTGGAAGTCATAAGGGTAGACTTAGATAGGAGGACAACAAAAAGAAAAGAGAATTATGAGGGTTTGCAAGGCTAAGTGCACCCATCCAAAAGAAGAAAGAATGTTAGGTATATTAGGCAGGGTAGGCAGTTGAAGGTTGCAGAAAACAAGATCTAAGCATATGACATGAGAAAAATCACATCTGATCTCACCAGTAGGAGAAAGGCAAGAGCAATGGCCTGTTTGGGAAACTACCAAACCATAACTAAATTCCCTCATCCCCTTCAAAAGTTCCTTACTAACATCCCCTTGAGCACTGCAGGATCTGCCTGAATAGTCCTCCTTACATTTCTCATTTGTAAATTTCATGTCAAGTTGTGACTTCCCTCTCTGAAAGGAAGCCACATTTCCTGTGTAAAATCATTCTCCACTCCCATCTGCTTCTAAAACTAAGTTTACTCATTAAACTTAGCTCTTTACCCCTCTCTCACATCCCCAATTCATATTAATTTCTAATTTTACTATATAAATCCCTAAGTGCTACCCCTCCCCCTACTATTATAGCATTCTATGCAAAGAACCCAGAAAATATATAAATATCCCCCCCCCTTTAGCATTATAGCTAATTAGCACTTATATGGGAGACATTAGTCCATCAGGGACTATAGTCAACCCTTACTTGGGAATTACTCTAACCCCTGGTTAGATTAATAGCCTACACTAAACCCTCACCTACCCTTTTTCTGAAAAAACCTATGAAAAATTCCCCCCCGCGCTCAAACCTAATGTTAAATGTTGTTCGACCCCGGCACATTAACCCTTATGCGCTTTAAAATCCATAAAACCCTCCTAACCCAAAGTTATAAACCCACAACATTTAAATGATTATTTTATTATCTGGCGGGTCCCCACCCAAACTTGCACGCTGGGTTGGGGCGCCCGCCAGCCACCGATCTTCTGCTGCCCCCAATCCAAAGGTGGGCAGTCAATCTTAGTCCTAGACCTGTCGCGGTTTAGCGTCCGGGGACTGGGTGGTTTTGCTCCCGTACGCTGGACGCGCGGCGGCCACCGGGGTTGTTCGGAACCCCTCTCCCCATTACCGCCTTTCCCCAATAGCGGTGCGGGGAACCCGGAAACCATCCTACCGCAATCCGCCTCCCCTGTCGTGTCAGTCCCGCATCATAACGACGTCATACCCAAAGCCCCCGCCACCGTGCCATGTCGCCCTCCACGCCATCTTGCCACCCCCACATCCCTCCACTGTGTCCCGCCACGCTAGCTTCCAACTCAGCACCCACGTCATCATCCGTACCCGGGCCCCGTTGATGATATCATGCTGACGTCATCGACAGAAAAGCGCCAAAGACCCATATATGCCGAATTTGTCGTTATAAACGCGCAATTGAACCGTTTTGTGTCATTTTCGCTGGAAAAGAGAGAGAGCCGTTTTACTCGTTCACTCCAAAAATTTCCTCCACGCTGCGAATTCAAAGTTTGGGACGCCGCCACTCACCAATTCAGCTACATTCTCCATCCATTGCTCAACCCGGCAGCTCTCGGCGCTAATTATCCAGGTATTTGCCGAAATTTACCTATTTTGCCCGTGTTCATGCCATTTCTCTGCAAAGTTATCCACTAAATACCTGGTAAATCCTAAATTAAACACTGTCATTCAGTAAATGCTGGCCCAAAACAATCCACATTGTCCCCTTGTTCAAAATTCACTGTTGAACAATCATTTTCGGCCTTAATTTGCAATTTACCCTCCAACTGCCCGGCATTGTTCCCTTTTGCCGAGCATATAATTGAAGAACTGCATTTCACCAGCTTATAGTCCTGCCCCCCCTCTGCAATTCATCCTCACTGTTCACAATCCTTGTGAATTTACCAGAGCAGAGCAGAGGCAAGTCTGCTTAATCTACTTACTCCTCTTTGAAGATATATCTGGCATCACCTGCATTCAGTCTGCCACCTGACTTCTAAAAAGATTTACAAGCTATTACATTCACATTGTTACATTCAGAAACTGCATTCCAAAGACAACACCTAAAGGCTATACAATGGTTGCACCCACAGCTCTCAGTGTTGCCCCCATGAATCCACCTAACAAAGAGCTTGAGGCCATGCCTCTTGCTGACAGAGATTACCTCATCCAAGACCTTGTGGGTGACAGGAACCATTTACAGACCTTCCGGGAACTGAGGGACAACTATTTGAGCAACAATGACACATATGGGATATGGGAATCCAATCTGCCTCACTATTTTCTCCCATCTGTTAACATTTTTCCAGAAATCATCCGCTTATGTGCTGAGAATTATGATCCAAATCACAGAGCTGTCAAGTCTCCATCTGGGAGCATACTCTTCCACATCAATGCTGACTCCATCAACCAGATGCTCAACTTCAAACAAACTCAGCTGTTGTATCCCTTCTCCATGAACTATCTACTGGATACAGGTGCCAAGCTTTCCACTGCTGACATTGAGAAGATCACCAGGACATTTATGAGAGCTGACCGCCAGCCCACAGGGCCACCTCCTTTCTTGCATGTCCATTTTACTGATGTACGCCAACTTCTGGTTGACATGATTTCCTATGTGTTGGGATATAAAACCAGTGAGCACGTTGATGAGACAGTGCTGGTGTTATTAGCTGCTTACAGCCCAAGCCAACCTCCTGCCTACAAATATAACTTTGCTAAATTCATAGCCAACAAGATACATGACCAAATTTTCAAAGTGGACAGGGAGGGTATATTCAAATATTCATCATATATCTACCACTTGTTCATGTATTATCAATCCAAGGCCTTTCAATGCCCTATCAAGAAGCTGGATTCTAGGGGAGAAAGAAGGTCTCTCATCTTCTGGTCATCATTTTTCCACCAAGTCCAAGATTCACCATATTCATACTGTGAATTTATTGGTCAATTTGTCTACCCGGTTTCTTGCCTATTGATGAGATCCCCTCCTCCCAGAGTGTCATTTGAAATCCAGAAAACTCTGCAGCTGTCCAAAAATTATAAAATAGGTGATTGGTACCTATACCAAAATCATACAGTCATCAGAATTTATGGCTGCGAGCTCTGTCCATATAGGCTACCGAGATATGTACCAATGAGACTGTTCGCCTTGGAGTACTATAGGCAGCTTATTAACTCTGACCTCACCCACTTTCATAGTGCCAAGAAGAAAGCCCACCTCAAGTTCAAACATCACCTGGGCCCCTTTATCATGAACAAAAAAGAGGGATGGCAAGAGGCTGAGCAAATCCTCAGAGATAAATACAAGCTATCAAGAAGCTTCTGGTGGGTCCCTTATGACCCTGAAGGCTTCATCAGTGCTAGAAGAGTCAAGTACAGGCTACTAGGCTATGAGCACTATAAAATTCCACAATTTGAGCAGTATGCCAATCAGCAAGAATGGTTGCAAGACACATTAGTTGAGGAACTAACTCAAGAAGAAATAATGCAAAGAAATGTCAAGGATTTGGAAAAAACTCTTGACTTAGATTCTGTGCAGCAGGTGATTTTCAAGCAGCCGCATCCAGTTGGAGAAGGAACCTCAACTACTACAACTGCACCAGCCACCTAGGTGCCATCTACAGCAGCATCAAGCACAGATAAGGGCAAGGGAATAATGGGTGCTGAAGAAGAGATAGTAAAAGAAAAGCCTGCCTCCTCAATTGGGAAGCAACAAGAGAAAACCCCTCCACCACAAACAGAACCACCAACAGTGCCTGCATTGCAGACCCCTGCACATGAGGAAAGGGGAAAGAAACGGGACAGAGAAGAGTCCACTCCTGCTAGTGGATCCTCCCAGCTACCTGAAGCCAAGAGGCAAAAGGTTGACTCCCCAGTCATAGAAGAAATAAGCGAGGAAGTCCTTGAGAGTCCAAGGAAAGAAGGAGGAGACAGTCAGCAAACGGCTACAAGCTCTTTTCAACAAGAGCAAGGATTACAGCTTGGCATGGAGGTGTCCTCCTCCACTCAGCAGAGCAAGAAGCCTTCAAGCACCAAGGCTTCCTTCAAAGAGATAAAGGCACAAAATGAGCTGTTGAGAGTGGAGGTATACAAGCAATTCCTCAAAGCAACACCAGCTAAGCAAGAGAGGTTGATGTCAGTGTATGATATACAAGAGGAAAAGATAATCCTCAGCCACTTCAAACCCAAAGTACCGCAGCCTCACTCAGCTGCAGATTTTGTAAAAACAAAGTTGGAAGTCATGGAAAAGGACATTCACCCCATGGACCAGATAGAGTTGCACAAGCAAACGGGGGAAATGGTCTATGCCACCTTGGTAGACAGGGCCACAATGGCCCATGAATTGAAAGAATCGCTGAAGAACACCAACATTCAGCTAGATTTCGAGAGAATGTCCTCCATGGCCAAGGACAACAGGATTAAAACACTGGAGGACATCATTGTGGACCTAGGACATGATCCTAAGGACCCAAAGGGTGTGAGGGCCCTCATGAAAAAGAAAGAAGATGATATTGCTGCATTGAAGAAAAGACTGAAATTGCTTCCCACTGAGCACCCCCAAACAGCAGAATTGCAAAAGGAAAAAGAGTCTGAAGATCAACTCGATCTAATAATGCAGCTGAATCAAAAAGTTATTGATCTGGAGAAGGAGCTAGAAGAGGCACTGCAAGACAAACAGGGAGAATCAACCTCCCAACCTCCTCAAACTACCTCAACCACTGCCACCACTACAGAGGCAGCAGTAACCCCTGCAACAACTACAGCAACAACAGAAGCAGCAACAACAACAACAACAGCTCCTGAGTCCAGCTTAAACATGGATGAATTGACAAAGGTTATCAAAGAGCTGGAGCTTCAGGCGACTGAGATCAAGCAAGCCAAGGAAAAATTGGCAGAACTGGAGGCTAAATATGACAAATCAAAGATGACTGTAGCAGAGCAGACTAGAGAAATTAAGGCCCTCAAAGACAAAATAAAGGCCTTAGAGAAAGAGCTCAAACTTGAAAATACTCTGGCAGAAATAAAGAGGATTTTGTGGGCCTGGATTGACCACTCCCTTACTAGACAATGGAAGTCAATCAAGACAGTGCATGAACAAATGGAATTGATTGGCCAAGCACAAATTGAGAGCCAGAAAGCCAGAACAGTATTAGGGAACAGACCTGAGCAAGCCAACAGAATGATAAATTTCCTCAACAATCAGACTAAGGAGGAACTGGCAGCCCTGAACATCATTAACAGAACAGATGCTGTCCTTACAGCTAAAAAAGTGCTCACTCTCAGAAATTTTATACAAACTGTAGAAATAAAATGTCATGAAATGCAGGCCGAGGTGGATGAATACAAGCTCAAAATGGGAGCACTACAAGAAAAGGGATTGCCCAGCCTACTAATTAGCACAGGAAGATTGCTCCCCCGTGAGCAATATCCTACCAGGATGACAAATTTTATTGAAAATCAGATCACTGCATCTGCCAGTACTTCTGAAGAAACAGGGCCTCCAACAGGGCAGGGTCTCTACGACAAGCTTGAAAATCTATTTTTTATTGAACATGAGATCAATCACTTATTTGAGGTTCCACCAAATTTCTATAGGTATACAGAGGCAGATGAAACCTTGGTGAAAATTCGAAGACACCAGCTGCCCAAAGAGGATTGGTGGCAGGCAATGCTGCAAATTTTGCCTCAGTAATTTCAATTGATCACTCCTAGTCAGCTTCAACTCAGCCAAAGGCAAAAAACAGAATCTAGACAACATACAAGGCAGCCGAAAAGGGTGACTCAGCATGAAGACAACGACAGCAAGCCAAAACATAGGAAATGCGCAAATTTTGGGCAGCACGGCTTCAGCCGACTCCATCGGTCACAAAGTCAACATTCTCTGACCATTTTGGACAGCTAATACACTAAGCAATTACTGCAGCATTTATTTTCTCAGCTGCAATGCTCCAGGAGTTGGCACAATATTAATGAGCCATTAACTCACCAGCTAGATATTTTCTGATGTAAATTTTGTATATATACCTCCCCTTGCAACGTATTTGGGGTTGGTGATTTTCATTCTAAGGCAATATATTGTATATTTTCAGATGATCTAATGCAAAAGGCTGGAAAAGCTCAGTGTTTCTTGAATGCTTGATGTCTCAATGATGCTCTGCGTGCTGTTGCAGAATTCCTGTGCTGTCTAATGGAACAATAAGTTTTCTCAATCTATGTTTTATCTTCTTATGTTTGTTTGAATCATATGCATGTTTCACCAATCTAACAATAGAGAAAAGGAATAGTACAGGATATGTTTGTTTACACCCTGTATTCAATCTCTGTTGTTGAAAATGTTTTCTTCAGAATTAATCATGAACATGAATTCTTAATTGCTCATGTTTGTATCAATTCTATAAATATGAATGTTATGCAGGAATTCTTCAGTGCTCCTAAGTAATATTCCCACTGTTCTCCATATCAGCTTACTGAAAGATCCTTAGTTGCCTTTCACGCCCTGATTCCATCACATCCAATTACAGATTTAAAGAATTGTTTCCTTAGACACTTATCTGGCTCTGTAGCATCACTGTTGTATCAACGCAGACATATCAAGCAATTAAACATCACTGACTCCATGCCCAATGGCCTAGATCATCCTGCAAACATATATCTCTTCTGACTGAAATCATCATCCAGCAAAATTCAAAACAAAACCTTGAGCATCATAACTAGCCTAAAATATTATACAAACAAAGTTAAATCATAAAGAGAGAGCCCTCTCTGGTCATAGGTAGGCTAGAACCTGTGACCCAAAGATTGGTTAGTGGTTACCTCGGCCGTATTCCCTTGGGAGTCAAAGGGAACAACCTGAGTGTTAACAGGAAGGACATTTTTAATAAATATAAATTTAACATACTCAAACCACTATTTATGGGACATAGTGGATATAAATATCAAAATTTCAAAACCATCTCATCCATGTACTTCATAGATTTCTCTTCTTTTAATATCCTCCTTATAATTATCGTAAGCGATAGTGGAATTTACGTGAAATAAATGTGAAATGTTTATGATCAGGATAGTTTGCATACATGTAGTTAAAAATAAAATTGTGTGGGAAAGAGTGGGAGGACAAATAGTGTTGTGCACGGAAACTTTTAAGTTGAGAGACAAGTCATTTGAAAGTATCACCAGAAATTTCTTCTCTCCCTTTGTCAACCATGTTATGTTTGTACCTAGAAATACACAATGGATTGTTAACATTCTTAATGCCACTTAATTTTAATTTCCTTGATTTTCTATATAATTACCAACTATTATTGTCCGACATGTGACCTCTGTTGAGCACAATAGACTAATAAATAGAAACTTAATAGACTAAGTGCATTGCTTATGTCAGATAGTTCTAGTAAACCTTGAACTTTACAATAATATTTTCCATTTAATTCAAAGATTGATTTTATTTTAACATCCTTGATATCACTACCAATAAATGATAGGGAAATTTAATGAGACATGATAATTATTTCACCTTGAAATGTTGTGATCATGACAAATTGCATTCAGGAAATCAATCGTGAGGAGTGGTAGAATGTGTGAGAAGTGAAAGTGAGGAAGAATTAGCTCTATGGAAGAATAAGTATGTAGAGTTGGAGATTTTCATAGAATAAAGAATATGTGCAAGAGAATTGTTAAAATTGGCAACTAGGTCCAAGTTCCACTTTGGACAACTAATTTTAATTATAAACCCACATGTTCATATTTGATCAAGTTGGTCCTAAAGCAAATTGGACACCCTTGGAAGGCTATAAATACAAGTGACATCTACCTAAGTTTGAGATCATCATGGATCATTCTTCCATTCCGTTATTTGGTTTTGGCTCGCACTAGTTTGAGACAAGTTCATGGAAATTGTTTGCATAGGTCCGAGATTACAGGTTCCAAATCTCACGCGTGTTTTCTATGGTTTTTTTTCTCAGTCATAGGCTTACCAAAGGACATATTTGACTAGTCACTAGCTTGCAAGCTCAAGGGAGCGACCGAAAGATCCCAGTCACTCGCATGCCCACTTCTTCCATGTGATTGAGACCTAAAGTTGCATTTTTTTATTGATTGAATTTTTCGCTCATTAACCACAGGGTTTGGAAGTTGACCGCAGATAGTGACAGTTGATTATAAGATTCTGAAGTAGGATTTTGAGTATCAGCATTGTTGGGTTCATTTCATGGATATTGTTTAGTTGATTTTTCTTGCTAGGTTTGTGGATGAAGATATGGATCATTGTACTCTCTTTTGTTGAATCATTCAATGACAATCTAATAAGAAGAATAATTTGAAAGGGTTTTTCCTGTAGTGGGTTTTTCCCTAGTCTCTAACCAATCCTAGTGTCTCTATGTGTGAATGTTTTTCTTCTATTGTTCCTTTATGTTCTACTGCATTGATGATGATGATATTTTTCTTTCTACAAAGTTGCATATGTTGTTGAATAATGATGTAAATTTGAATAATGTTATGATGTTATCGGGTGAATTTAATGTATAGATGAATTAATGAAATTATCAAAGTTTTATGATCAAGGCAGTTTGAATATTTGACTTACTATAGAGAATGTGAATGTGTTGACTAAATTTGTGTTTGTAGGGGACCAGAATATGCATATCAATATCTCATTATGATTTAACCATTGAGGCTTGTGTAGGAAAATATTTAATAACATTTGTAAGGATTTGACAATAGTTGGTTGAGTAATGTTTGGAGTTTTGACATGATTCTTGATAATTATTTAGAACTTTGACTTGATGTTGAGATATGTGTTTATCTCATTGTGATAGCAAATTTAGGATTTGACTTGATGACCAATGATTTGATTTGAAAACCAATGATTTTCCTTGATAACAATATTATATGGGCATAGTGAATTTCAATGATATTTTGTGTTGACATCATTAAATTTGACACATTGGTTGAACTATAAACAATTGTAATTCATTATGAAGTAATCTCACAATAAATGGATGGAACCTGGATGACTTATCCTTGGTGTATGCATTTGTATCTAATGACATAAATGATTTATATTATGATCATGAGGATGAATTGATGAAGTTTGGTTTGAGATTTCTTAGTAAATGACAATTTGTTGACATGACAATAAATAAATCCATAACTTGATATTTGGATGTAAGCTCTACCTGCCACTTGGTGCAAAATAACTTGTTACAGTGATATTGATGAGTTCGATATTAGTTTTTTATATGGCATCTAAAGGTTTGTTAAGATGACTTAGTTGACTTGATTTCACAGTATTCATTTATATAAGGATGGTCATATTGGTTTGGTAAAGTGTTATGTTTGAAGAAATCATTATATGAATAAAGCTCCCCAACACTGATATGTTTGAATTAAGAATTATCTGGTGAATTCAGGGTGATGTGCCCATCCAAACCTCTAAAAAGGGTCCAAGGTATGACTTTGATTTTGGTTTATAATAATAATGGTACACTCTTGGTAGGTAATGAACCTTTGATGATCAAAGTAAGAGGGAGTTGGCTTCTGAAGCTCAAAATAATGAATCATGTCATGATGAATAAATTTATGAAATTTGGAAAAGAAAATATATATCATGAAGCTATTAAAGAGTTTTTGGAAAATGGAAATTCTTGGGCAGCGAATCCCCCCATAGCATGTTTTTGGGGCTTGAAGCACAAATTTTGGTCAAGTGTAATGTAAAAACCCTGCGAAATTCAGGCGCGAAGCGCAAGAGTCTAGGGTTGTCCGCCCTAAGAGAATGTAATTTAATGTAAAGTGTGTCTGCCTACCCATGGTCCGAGGACCATGAGATTGTATAAATAAAGTGAGGCTCTAAGTGTAAAGTCAGTCTTGGTTGGGGATAAGGAATTAGCTCTGATTTTGTAAGTTCGAGTCTTGGGTTGTAGTAGTAGGAAAAGGCTCTGCAGCTATGTGCGCAAAGGCCTGATAGATTCTGTAGCTGTGTGTGCGGACCCTTGTAGCTGAGTGCGTAGGGTGGAGTTGGGATTGTATTTGGACAGAGAATTACTAAAAGATAAGTTGATTCTAAAATATTGTGTGTTTATTCTTCTGTTATATTTATGCATCTCTTTAGAGTTTTATGATTGTGCGCACTTGTTGTGAATGTTGAATAATTAATGAGAATATTAGGTCCACACAACTAAGATAAGATCTATAATAATAGCACAGTAAGGATAAAGGATATAGACAACACCTCTTCACGCTCTTTACACAGTTGTGCTGAAGCAGTCACACAAGTTGCAAAGGACAGACGGGTGCACGAAGTAGCATAAGCGTTCCAGTTCGGTTTGCGAACCTCTTAGACTTCATCAAGACATCCCTAGGGTGTGGAAAGTCAGTTCTAGCACCCTCCCATACTGCCTCGAGTGAGACCTCAGTCCGTACACCGCAGACTGTTTCCGAAAGGGTAGGTAGTTTCAAGATTTGTTTGGCTAAATCACTTCTGAACCTGGGTCAAGACCCAACAAGCCAACAAATGGTTCCATTGTCAGGACCGGGATTTTCCTAAGGGATGTCTAATGTCATGTTACTGGAACCCAAAAAAGAAGGAAATTGAAGAGTGGTTGGACAAGAAGATTCAGGAGTTGGTGACACAGGAAAACAAAACTTTGTAGGTATTCGAGAAAAGGTGGCTAGATCGCTATGTATATATGGAAATCCACGAGATCTTGTTTGCATCCTTTCCTTCTAAATTGTATGAGTGGATCACGAGGTTAGTCGATAGCCAGGGAAGGTGTAAGATTGACCAACTGATAGTGTGGACTTCGGATAGTGTGCAAACTAGAGGCATCAAAAGATAAGATCACATGAGCTATGGACCATTGGCTCGACCAGGTAATAGGGGGATTTATCACTACGTTTGCGATAGACACGACCATGAGCTACAATGAAGTAGAGTGACGTTTTCTCAAGGGACCATGAGGTAGGTGCATTAAATCCCTGAATACCTAGATTAAGATGTTGTTATGTGAAAAGCGGGTGATGCGAATACATTAATGGTTGGAACGACACGGAGCGGAAAGATATACAAAACTAGCGAGGAATTAGGAAATAGTCCCTTGATTTCACCTTCAAGAGAGCGAGGAGGAGGTCGCTGGGGTCTCTTCAAGAAGTGCAGTCAATTTGATAAGACAGTGCATTCCACAATTACCACCTCCACCCACGCCACCACCCGCTTCACCTCCTTCGCCTCCATCTCCACCCACTCCACCCCGACCAACCCCATAGTTCAGCATGGCAAGTGCGATCAAGCTACCTGTATTCAGAGGACTATGGAATGACGATTCAGACTAGTTTTGGTTCATGGTAAGAGCAGTATGGGAAGCACAAGGGGTCAGGAACGAAAACATTAAGAAGGCTACATTGGTAAACACACTGTAGGATTGCGTGTTGACATGGTATATCAAGCACTCTAATGATCACCCAAAGGCAGGGATAGCAGAGGCCTAGAATGCATTGAAAAGAGAATTTAGTCGGCCGAAATCAAAGACATAGTCGATCATTGGGTTTAAAGAAATCATGATGCTTCTAAGCGAGACCCCCTGGGATTTAGATCATCAGTTGAAGAGTACGATTCGCAAGGCTAATATGATTCTAACGGATGTGTAACACTGCACATGGTTTGTGGCATCTTTGACACCGCACTTGAGGATGGCACTGTCACAACAGAAGCTTTCAACCCAGGCTGAAGCATTGTAAATGGTGATGAGGTTGCATGAAACACTGATACAAGGACTGGGGTTTGGAGTTCAACAAATCCACATGCAACTACAGAATCTCTGCTTGGAAATGCAGAGCTTGAAGTAGGATAGGGCACCGTGGCTAGAGGCACGTGAGGAAGTATGGTGCGTAAAATGCAAAGGGTAGGGCGATGACAAGGATCACTGTCTAGTATTCACGAACTACTTAGCAGGAGGGGGACCAATGTTGTTGAGACAAGAGGCATAGGCAGGGTCGAGTGCGACAACCGTGCTATGGTGTGCGATTTATCAGATAGGAGGAAAACACATGACAGATAACTGTCATTTGTTGCAGAAGTATACACAGACTCCCCAGCAGTTGTTTTGTAATTTCTGTAGGTCAGTAGGCCACGATGAGCGCACTTGTCGCAACTACGAGTTAATGATGTATCAGACCCCAGCCTATAGAGTGCATACAGAAATTTGAGGCCTCAACCCAGCTGTGGGGATGGCACACACTGGATTTCAGGGGCGAGGTTGAGGACGAGGAGGAATGGGGCCAAGAAGGGGCCACAGACAGTTAATTTGTTACAATTGCAGAGGACCAGGGAACTACGCCCATGATCGTACCAACCTGACAAGAATATCCTATTCATACTATGCCTAGTTCAATCATGAAATGATAGATTGTCCTACGTTGATCACACAGATGTGCGAGAAAGAGGTACTCTAGCCTCCTCCGACTCAGAATATCCAAATGATGAGGCCTGAATAGTAAGAAGAAGACCTAAATGTGAACATGATGTTTAGTAGTGATGCGACCACAGGGGAAGATAAGGGGAAGCAGCCTGAGGAAGTTACATGGGTTCGCAAGGCTCCTACAAAGGAACCTAAGTTTAACCTAGAATGTGAAAAGGAGAGATTCATGGAAGCTAAGAAGAGTTTTGCAGAGGCCTCTACTTTAGGTAGTAAGGATCAACCAGAGCAAGGGATGGATCCTTCTATTCTCACTACCTTTTTGGAGACATGCATGAAACTGTTATGTGACAATAAGGCAGTTAAGGGACTACAAGATTTGATCACTAGGTGCACAGGGTCAAGGGAACCGCACGTAGTCTAGAAATTGGGGAAGCATACATTGCACACTGGGAGGGAAATGAGGTTGACAGTGCAGATTGGCGAGTATGAAATGGATCAAGTAATCCTAGACCTAGGTTCAAACGTAAATGTATTACTGAAGCAGACATGGAAATACATGGGCAAGCTTGTGTTGCAATAGTTCCCTATTCAATTATGAATGGTGAACCAACAAAAGATTTTCCCATGGGGATGTTGTAAGGGGTAACAGTTGATATAGAAGGCAAGAGCACACAAATGAAATTTGAAGTAATAGAGATTATCGATGACAGCAATCCGTATCCCGTATTGCTAGGAATAGACTAGGCCACTGAAATGAATGGAGTCATTAACCTGAAGAAGCGGAAGATGGTATTCAAGAAAAAGTCCCTACATGTAGTAGTTTTGCTAGACCTAGCCGAGGGAGCACGTTACACCGAACCACTACGCGATGATGAGCTAGATTGTATTTACCAGATAACAGAGTGAGACCAGGATCAGGTGAACCTGATTGCAGATGGAAGAATCTCATGGGAGCACGACAGCTCCTGTACCTCAGATTATGACGAAGAAGTAGAATGCTAGAAAAACCATTTGCACGAAGTGACAATGTTGAGTTGCAACATGATGATTAGATCACTATGTTGTGTGATGACAGAGGTAAGGGAACGGCCAACATATGATGGAGTAATAGTGGTGGATGAATTCCTAGACAAATTTGAAAGTACAATACCAGAACAATAGCACTATGGTGTACTGGAATGGGAACCGCGCGGAACACCCGCACGATGGTGGAGTACACATCAGAAGACCACTATAAACTAGCGTGAATGTAGGAGGTAGATGCACTTATGGTTTGGAATCCCCTAGTGGCAAGCGAGAGCCGAGCATCTAGGATGAAGTAGTTTGCGCACCCATCTATGTCGATGGGTATAGACGTGTGCTGTGCAAACAAAACCTAGACTAAGGATCGAAAATAAAAACCAGATGCGGTAGCAGGAAAAGTGATGTGCACCACAAATATTCCAGATCAGAGCGTTCAAAAGCTATGCGAAATCATGAACAGAGTTCACTGGGCGAGACAAACTGACTAGGATCTGCATGTACTAGCGGTTCAATGGGCCTATAGGGCCATAAGAAAAAACCAGAGTGTGGAAGTGATCCCAACACTGACGACATGAGATGAAACCATACAAGCTGAGAAGAATCCCCCTAAAACAACTCCCACAGTTGGGACAGCACGCGAGGACTAGAATGAAGGGGTTATGCATCCATGTGAGGATGAACATAGGCAAATTTAAGAAGCCCTTTGGCGAGGGAACCTTGAGCTTCATAAACTCGAAGAAGATCGGGTATGACCGAAGCATAAAAGCATGTTAATGGACATGGAAATCAAGAAATTGGAAATTGAAATCATGCAAACCTGTCACGTTGATAGAAGGACAGGAAAAGTTACGGGCAACCATACCCTCACATTAGAAGATTGTCACCAAGAATTTCTATCTCTGCTACCATGGCTATGACGACACCTTATCAGACAAAGTAACCAGGGGAGGGCACCGTCTAAGGAAGAATGCAAGGTGCTGACTAGTGCAAGGGTAGCTAAGGAAGTCTTGTGGACTAGGTTGGAAGGTGACTTGAAGCCTCGCACCAGTGATGCGACCACCTGACTATATGTAGGATGCATAGTCTTAGCGCTCCAATTAGTTGAAAGAGAGCGCGGGAATATAAAAGAGTATGTATGGGCATTGCTCAACAAGGAGGTTGTGCGCAGGATTAGTATGACACACGGGTCGCGTCCACACATAGGGGGTTGCGCTGCCACACAAGTAGGCTACGAAGTGACCATTAGAGTCACTGTTCATGACAAGATGTCCAAGTTCCGGAAACAAGGAGCGAGTAGTGGGAAATTAAGACATGGAGTCAGAAATAGATTTGGGACAATCTGCCACCAAGAATGCATTAATGACTCAGAAATGGGGGGAACGGTCAAATTCGAATTCACCGGATGTTATAAAACTACCAAGGTAGGCCATGAGACAACACTTACTTCTTTGAGATTTGATTTGTTAAAAAGAGCCCATAGTGTTGTGCGCCGAGTGGTGTTTGAGCCTCCAAAGTCACGAACAACTATAGACAACTCAAAGAAGATGATAACTACTAGTAGAGGTGCGGGTTTTTTCAAAAGTACTGGCAAAGAAGCCGACTAGAGCCCTTTGCTACAGGTGGGACCAAAAATTCCAAAATCACCACGGACACCAAGGATGAAGATGGATCCATAGGTAGTGGGACCAGTCCGCATGTCCCCGTGAAATCTGAGGTTTGGAAAACTGTCTATGGAAGACAGGGGTAAAACTGTTAATATTGAGACAGACGACGACGAGGAGGATCCGCAAGTTTTCGTAGAAGAAATTGAGGTAGATGAAGAAATTGAGGAAGACATTCAGCCACTACGCACAAAAGCAAAACTGCCTAAGTATGTCACCCCACAGAAAGGGAGAGTGAAAGTACCCAAAGATTTGGATGTCATTAAGAGCACACTCCAAACCCCATTTCTCCCAGATGGAATTCTGTTTGAAGGATCAGTTCTAGGCCACGTGCCCACAATGAAATTTGAAGATTGGGACCTCACAAACAGCGAAAAGTTCCCACATTTGGAAACTAGCCAACTCATGAAACAGAGCAAGGAGGGGTCAGTTACAGTGCTAAAGCCACAGAAATAGCTGTGTGGAGGAGGCCGAGCTACTCCACCTACTATGGATTCCACACTATCACCGGGCACCAATCATGATATTTGTCATCAGGCAACTACTTTTCCTAATGCATGATGGATACTTGTGGCTGGAGGAGCCGATTCCTATCACGACGGAGCTTAATCAGCTTCCCTATATGGGAAGGGACCCCGTGACCATAGCAGGAAAAAGTAGTGACTTGACCCTCGCAAAAGTTATGAAGGCCAAGTATAAACTAGAAAAGAGAAAGTGGGGGTATGCAATAGCAAGTATTAAAGACCAAGCGGTGCATGTAGCCACCCAGCTGTTGGCCGGCAAGCTAATGAGGAAATGTCTCACCAACAAAGTACCAACGTCTGTGATTGTGTTGGAAAAGCAATGCACAGAGGGGGTCTAGTTCAATTGGGTGCAATTCCTATGTGACGAATTCTTGACAAAGTGCAGGGAGGCCCAAGAGCAGGGTAAGAGCTTTCACTATGCGTGGTTGCTCCTATCCATCCTGTTGGTTGCAAGGGTGCTGCCACTAGATAGCGATGCATGACCTGAGATAGGGATTTGACCCTTCCAATGAGAATTCAGCCAAAGGAGCAGAATGGATCCAATAGACAGTAGAGCAGTGCAATGCGGATCTTCGCGTAGCATGGGCATAGTTGGTTGGACTTCGCACAAAGATCGCCACATCAGTAGAGTGACTCGGGACAAGTCACGATGATTGTGTTGGGGACCTGTTGGGCAACGAATCCCCCAATAGAATGTTTTTGGGGCTTGAATCCCAAATTTTGGTTAAGTGTAATGTAAAAACCCCGCAAAATGCGGGTGCGAAGCACAAAAGTCTAGGGTTGTCCACCCTGATAGAATGTAGTTTAATGTAAAGTGTGTCGGATTGTATAAATAGAGCAAGGCTCTAAGTGTAAAGTCAATCTTGGTTGGGGATAAGGAATTAGCTCTGAGTCTGTAAGTCCGACTCTTGGGTTGTAGTAGTAGGAAAAATATTTGTAGTTGTGTGCACAGAGGCCTGATAGAGTCTGCAACTATGTGCACGGACCCTTGTAGCTGAGTGCAGAGGGCGGAGTTGGGATTGTACCTTGACAGAGAATTACTAAAAGATAAGTTGATTATGAAAGACCATGGGATTGTATAAAAAGAGCTAAGCTCTAATTATTTCCTAGGATAACACAAGGAAGAGAGTCATAGCTATAGAGCAAGAAGTTTAAGTCTTGGGTTGTACTATAGGTAGAGGCTCTGTAGCTGAGTGCGTAGAGGCCTAGGGTAGAAGTTCGTAGCTGAGTGAGCAGACCCCTGTAGCTGTGTGCTCAGGGTGAACAAAGTTTGTAATACTTGGAAGATATTAATAAAAGGAGTATTCTGCAATTTCTGTGTTTTTGTTCTGTTGATGGGTTTGGATATCTTGTGTATGAATTTCCTTTATTATGCCTATATAATGCGCGAATGAATACCATTACATTGAATAATTGAATGCAATTTTGAATATCTGCTTACGTAGTGATAACTTTAAGTATTTGACAAGATAAGCGAATCACTTAGGATAATTGAGGAATCTGCACGACACGCTGCCATAGCAACATGAAAGTACCTGAGCCCCAGGTTAGGGTTGTATGAGGTTGATCGTATACTTTTGTGAAGGTATTGAAAGCTGGAATAGAGGGTTTGTCTTACAAGCCCTAGAGCGAGGTCATCTGCAGGAAAGCAGGGATAGAAAAGATCAAACGACATCACAACCATCTCAAAGGTGCAGAAACTTGGTTCTAGCATCCCCCATACTGCTTCCGGTGAGAATTTGGCTCGTGCTCCATGGGCTAATGCCGAAAGGTCCAGTAGTATAAGGATTTGTTTGGCTAACTAACGTTGAACCTGGGTGAGGCCCCCTCAAGCCAAAAAATGGTTCTGTTACTGGGACAAGAATCTGCATAAGAGATGTGTGATGTCGTATCACTCAAATCCAACTAAGAAGGAGATTGGAGACTGGTTGGATAGAAGTATCCTCGAATTCGCGGCACAGTAGAATAGAAACCCACGACTGACAAAGGAATAGTGGTTGGACTAGTACCTATATATAGATATACATGAGATCTTTTTATGCTCTTTCACTGTTGATCTATATGAGTGGATCACAAAGCTAGCAAATAAATAAGGAAGGTGGAAACTTAACAATCCTATTGTGTGGACCCGAGAGCTAGTGCGAACGTTGGAAGCATCAGAGGATAATATCGTCCGCGCTGTCGATCATTAGCTCAATCACATCACGGGAGGATTTGTGATTGAATTTGCGGTCAACACCTCACTCAGCTATAGCGGAGCGGAGCGACGCTTTTTCAAAGGACCGTGAGGTAAGTACATAAAATCTTTGAATACTTGGATTAAAATGTTGTTGTGTGGAAAACAGGTTATGCAGCTACCTTGATGTTTGGGACTATGCGAAACGGAAAAACTTACAGGAACGAAGGAAATAAGGGTCCAGAATATAGCCCCTTGATTTCACCTCCACGAAGAGATGAAGAAGGGATAGCGAAGGTTTCTCCATGAAGTTCTATATAGTTAATAAGACACGGATTCCCTCAAATGCCACCTCCACCCACACCACCTCTGACTTCACCACCATCACCTCCAACTTTGCCCGTACCACCTCCACCACCACCGCGGTTTAGTATGGAAAATACAGTAAAGTTGCCTTTGTTCAAAGGATTGGGAAATGACGACCGGGACCAATTCTAGTTCATTGTGAGGTCTGTATGGGAAGTTCAAGGTGTTACAAATGATCATATAAAGAAGGTGAAACTTGTTAGCACTCTGCAAGATTGCACACTAACCTGGTATATTAATTAGCCTAATGATAACCTGAATGCTGGTGTAGCAGACATTCAGGCAGCAATAAATAAGAAATTTAGCAGGGCTAATTCTTAGGCACAGTCGATTGTGGGATTCAATGAGATTGCAATGCAACTAGGCAAGATGCCTTGCAAACTAGATTAGAGGCTGAAGTGTACAATCTGTGAAGCCAACATGAATTTCACAGATGGTCAGCATCGTGAATGATTTGTGGCTTCGCTACTACCACACTTAAGGAGTGCGTTGTAACAGCTGAAGGCAACAACAAGTAGAGGCCTTGGAGGTTGCCATGAGACTACATGAGACTCTGATGCATAATCCTAATCTAGGAGTTCAGCAGATCCATGCACAGCTGAAGAATCTGTGCCTTGAGATGCAAAGTCTGAAGCAGGATAGGACAGTTTGGCCAGAGGTACACGAGGAGGTATGGTGCTTGAAATGCAAGAGTCAGGGTCATGACAAAGACCATTGCCTAGTCTTTGAAAATTACATTACAAGAGGAGGACCGATGCCTTTAAGGCTGGAAACTCAAGCAGGACCTAGTGTGCGACCTGCATTATGGTGTGCCATCTGTCAGGTAGATGGAAAACATGCCATAGATAAATTTCACTTGCTACAGAAGTATGTACAAGCACCGCAACAGTTGTTTCACAACTTTTGTAGGTCGGTAGGACATGATGATCGTGCTTGCAGGAGCTATGAATTGATGATGGATAGAACTTCCGCCTACAAGGTTCAGGCCAAAACACGGCGTCTTGACCAGAATGTAGGGATGGTGTAGATAGGATTTCATAGGCGCGAACGAGGCCAAGTAGAGGAGGACCTGGTAGCGGTTGAGCACAGTTGATTTTCTACAATTGCGGAGGACCAGGACACTATGACTGCGATTGTACTAATCCAACGTGTCTTTCATGTAAGTATTGCACGTTATTTTATCATGAAACGGAATATTTTCCTACGTTGATAGCTAGGATACGTGACAAAGGGGCGCTACCACCTCCACCAAATCATAAACTGCATACAATGACATCTGAGCTGCATGAGGAAGATCCAAATGTAAATGTAGTTCTCAAAAGTGGAATCACGATAGGAGATGATAAGGGGAAATAGCTAGAAGACAGTACATGGGTTTGCAAAGCCTCAGTGAAAAAGGCTGAGTCGATTTGGAGCACGCTCGTGAAGCCTTCATCGAAGCTAAGAAGAGCTTCACTGAGGTCTCCACCTAAAGAATCAAGGATAAACCTAAGCCAGAGATGGATCCCTCTATGCTCACAACTATCCTGGAAACCTGTATGAAGTTACTGCGCAACAGTAAGGCTGTGAAAGGGCTACAAGAACTCATCAATAGATGTGTTGGAACTATGCCAGGAGAGCCACGCATAGTACGAAATATTGCCAAGAATAAAGCAAGGACGAAATGGGAGATGAGATTGGCTGCACAAATAGGAGAGTATGAAATGGATCAGGTCATTTTGGACCTAGTGTCAGATGTTAATATCCTACCAAAGTAGACTTGGGAATGAATGGGGAGACTTATGCTACAATGGTCTCCGATTCAGCTAAGGATGGCAAATTAGCAGAAAATCATCCCCATGGGGCGGCTGCAGGGGGTGACTGTTGATATTGAGGGAGTGAGTGCGCTGGTGAATTTTGAAGTAATAGAGATAGTGAATGATAGCAATCCCTACCTTGGGCTCCTGGGAATTGACTAGGCTACTACTATGGATGGGGTAATCAATATGAAGAAATGAAAGATGATCTTTGAGAAGAAATTGTTGCGCATAATAATAACCCTTGATCCTGCTAAAGGATTGCGCTATACTGAACTAATTCACAATTATGAGAGTGCTGACGATATGGACTGCATTTATAAGATAACATCTTGAGACCAAGATTGGGTGAATCCCACCATGGATGGATGGATTAAGTGGGATCGCGAGAGTTCCTACACTTCGGACTCTGACGAAAAGATAGAACACTGGTAGAATCGGTTACATGAAGTAACTACACTGAATTGCAACATGATGACCTGGTCGCTACACTGTGTGTCATCAGAGGTAAGAAATATGCCTACTTATGATGGTCTAAATGAGGTAGATATCTTTTTGGATTCATTTGAAAGGGAGGTACCAGAAAAGAAATGCTTCCAAGCCTTGGACTAGGCATTGCACACTACGCTAGCAAGATGGTGGGGTACACACAAGGGAAGCTTTGATGATTGGTGCAAATGTAGGAGGATGACGATAACATGATTTGGGAAGCCTAAGATGTGACTGATAGACAAGTACTATGGGTAGAATGATCAGCGTGCACATCTGGCCAAATGGACACAATCTTATGGAGAAAAGCCCCAAATTGAGTGGGTGCACCTATTCTGTCATACACTGGATGGTAATTAATGAATTGGTATATGGAAATAGAGCTCTACCATGGGACAGGTGAATGGGATATCTTGCACGAAGGATTCATGATGACATTCAGTTTTGAGGATGAGTTTGACAGTATTGATGAAGTGCTAAAGAGGTGAAAGCAACTATCTTTAGGATACCGCAAGATCCTTTAGATCTGATTCAACCTGAATGGGCTACTCAACTGAGTCACGTGCTCAAATATTATAATGTAACTATTGAAGTAGAGGATGAGGATCCATGGAAGATTAACATTCCAAAAACAGAAGGCCACTGCGAGGTTCAAGGACCGCAGATTTATAACCCTGATTTAACCGCGCCGGTGAAAACAAAACAAGTGAACATTGGTACGGAGGTAGAGCCCAAATTCGTGAACATTGGAGACTACTAGGATGATGCGATGGTGGATAAGGTCACTAAATTCCTCCATGAATACCAGGACTTATTCCCTACCAAGTTTACAGATCTAAAAGGAATAATCAGAGACCTAGGAGTGATGAAGATCACGTTAAAGCCCGACGCAAAGCCAGTTAAATAGAGGCCTTACTGCCTCAATCCAAAATACAAGGAGAAGGTATGCTTAGAGCTAGACAAAATGCCAGTGGTAGGCATCACTGAGCCTATGGAAGAATCTGATTGGTAAGCCCAATTGTGGTGTAAGAGAAGAAGCAGAAGGATGAAATAAGGATATTTGTGGATCTCAGAAAACTGAATGACGCTTGTGTGCATGATCCTTTCCCGACTCCGTTCACGGATGAAGTGTTAGACAATGTATGTGGCTAGGAAGCATATTCCTTCACTAGTGGGTTATCTAGGTACCACCAAATCAAAATCGCAGTGGAGGATAGGAGCAAGGCAACCTTCGCGACTGAGTGGGGTTGTTTTCAATATACTGTAATGTCATTTGGATTGAAGAATGCACCTGCAATATTTTCACCCGTGGTTGTTGTGGCATTCAAGGAATTTATTCATACGTTCCTGGAGGTAGATTTTGATGACTGGATTGTATTTGCGGTGGTTAAGCACCATGTAGGAAGCTTGTGCTTGATGTTGGATACCTGTTGAAGATACCAGATCACGCTCAACCTCAAGAAATTTCTATTTTTCATTCCTTTTGGGAACCTATTGGGGCATGTGGTTTGAAGACAAGGACTGATGGTAGACCCCATGAAGATCGCAGTGATACTGAACTTGGAAGCACCGAGGAGTGTGAAACAGCTACACACTACTCTGGGACATATAGGATATTATAGAAAGTTTATCAAAAGTTATGCCCAGATCACCGCACTGATGGAAAAATTGTTGAAGAAGGATGTCATGTTCTACTGGAACAATGAATGTAAGAAAATCTTGGATATATTGAAAGAAAATATGGTTACCGCACCGATTCCAGTCTTCCCAGACTGGAAGAAAGAGTTTCATGTACATGTCGACACGTCATGTATAGCGCTGGGGGCAGTACTAACACAAGATGGCAGAGAAGGCTTGGACCATCCTATCGCATTCACAAGCCGCAGATTATCCAAAGTAGAGAAGAACTATTCTACCACTGAATTCAAGGAGCTAGCTATGGTGTATGTGCTCTAGAAGTACTGGCACTACTTTCTAGGAGGCCATTTTAAGATGTATACAGATCACTCTGCGCTGAAGTACCTAGTTAATAAGCCTGTATTGGGGGCGTGAATCTGCAAATGGCTCTTATTGTTCCAAGAGTACAATTTTGAAGTTGTTGTGAAGCCTGGATGATTGAACACGGGACCAGACAATATGTCGTGCATTGAAATAGGGGAGGAACCTACTAACTTGGACGAAGGATTGCTTGACACACAACTATTTGAAGTGCATGTCATGGATGGTAATTTTGAGGATATAATACACTTCCTAACAACATGAACTGCACTAGAAGGATACTCTCTCCAACAAAAGAAGGAATTAGTGGTGCGCGTGGCAAATTTCTCTATCATTGTTGGGCATCTATACAAGATGGGGGCTCATGAGATATTGCGATGTTATGTACTTGAGTTAGAATGAAGTAGCATGAGCACGGACGCTCATGGGGCCGCCGCGGGAGGAAATTATATAGGGAGAGCAACCACATAGAAGATTCTATGCGCAAGGTTGTGGTGGCCAACCCTTCATCAGGATTCAAAAGCATATTGCAAGGAATATGATGTATATCAAAGAATAGGTAGGCTATCATGGAGGGATGAAATGCCTTTGAATACACAAATGAAATTGCAACCCTTTGAGAAGTGGGCAATAGATTTTGTAGGACCCATTCAGCCACAAGGGAAGATAGGAGCAAGGTACATTATCACTGTGACAGAGTATTTGACTCATTGGGTAGAAGTGCAGCCAGTGAAGGATTGCACGGGCACAACGGCTACAAAGTTCCTCATTGAGAATGTACTAATGAGATTTGGATGTCCAAGGATCTTAATGAGTGATCGTGGTACACACTTCTTGAATGAGACGATTAGTGCACTAACGAAGGAATTTCAGGTATATCACCAGAAGAGCACACCTTATCACCCGCAGGATAATGTGACAGTGGAGGTGTTCAAAAGAGTGCTTGAAAATGTGTTGCCCAAGGTTTGCAATGCTCAGCGAAGTGATTGGGACCTATGCATACCTGCAGTATTGTGGGCTTATCAAACAACATGCAAGAAGTTGATGGGACAAACCCATTTTAGGTTTGTCTATGGTGTGGAAGCTGTAATGCCTATGGAATACATCATGCCTAGTCTGCGCATAGCGGCACTCACAGGTACGATGGATCGCGGAGCCCTGGAAGAGTGACTTGTGCAACTGGATGAGCTCGAAGAAGAAATTTTTTTGCTAGATTTCACCAGCAGGTACAAAAGTAGCGTGAAAAGGCATGGCATGATCGACACATCAAGTTACACACATTTAAGGTAAATGATCTGGTTTTGTTGTATGATAGCAAGTTTGATAAATTCCCCAGAAAATTCAAGATGCACTGGTTAGGTCCCTATGTTATTAAGGAGATTACTGATGGAGGACCAGTACAGCTGGTCAAGTTAAATGGATGACCCTTCCCAGGAAAGGTGAATGGTAGTTGCTTAAGGCTATACAGCGGCGGTTCAACCATGTGACTAAATGATAGTAACACAGTCTTAGTGCTCCAAGTAGCTGAAAGGAGGTGCGGGACTATAAACTACGCTACCCAAGTTGGGGAGCTGCATGATTGGAAGAAGGTGAGAAGCAAGGATGTTTCACTGGGTCTGTGACAGTGCGAAGGGAGCTGGGCTAGCTAGGGAGAAATTGTGTAGGTCGGCTGGAAAGTGACTGTTAAAGTCACTATTCATGAAAATACGACAGAAGTGAGGCAAAATGGAGCAGGTAGCTGGCATTTAAGACAAAATTTATGGCTTAGATCCTTGAAAATGTGCCGCCAATCTGGAATCAATGAACTGATTTCTGGGGGAACTGTCGGATTTCAATTCAAATTGCCCTATAAATTACAAGTGGCTATCCAACAAGAAACACTTGGAATTTTAAGTATTCAACCGTTGAGCTCTTAGACACCTATGGAACCAGAGTTTTTCAATGCTCTCAAATAGACTCCTGCATTTGTGAACTTGCCTGAGACGTCGCGAGTACTAATAGAGAGTGTTATGTCATTACCCCTAGAAGTTATCAATACACAACAAGTGGTAGAAGAGCCGACACAATAAATGGAGAAACAAGTCAAAGCAGCTAACCCAAAAGTAGCTGAAGTACTGGCGGAGGTCCCTAAATCATTGAGAACGTCGAGACCGAAGCCAACCCCAACCAAGGAGACTATGAAATATAAGAAGGGAAATCAGCCTGCCATCCTAGTGCACGTGTCACCGAGATGAAACCAAACAAAGCTCACTACCAAGGAGAAAGCAAGGCTATAAACCTAGAGGTAGAGGAGGAGGATATCAAAGACATCCCCATAGACGATGAAGATGTGGGAGTGGAAATAGAGAAGGTTGAAGCCCAGGGTGCAGACCATATTACATGGTTTCTGGAGTATGTCCCTCCACGCAAGCCTAAGTCTAAGGTCCCCAAGGACATTGATGAAAGTAAGACTCCCCTTCAAACCCCATTGCTACCAGATGAGATCACTTTTGAAGTTCCACGTTTGGCACGGTTGCCGATTTTGAAGCTCGAAGACTAGGACTTGGCGGAGCATGAGAAGTTCCCGTACCTAGTGACCGAACAGTTGATGCACCATGTCATAATAACATAGAAGGGGATGACTACACTGGAACCACGGAAGTGGCTTAGAGGAGTAGAGAAGGCAGGATTACTCAACTTGCTCTGGGTGTCGCACTATAACCGCACCCCTATGATGGTTTTAGTCAACAAGCAACTGTTGTGCTTGGTGCGTGATGGGTGTCTATGGCTAGAGGAGCCAATACCCATCACCAATAGGTTGATTTACCACATCACATGCCTACCATATACAGGTGAAAATCCAACTATGATTTTTGGTGGTAAGGGTGGCGAGCTAGTGCTTGTAGAATCAATGAAAGAGAAGTTCAAATTGGTGAAAAATTCATGTGGGTATGCAATCTCCATCATCAACAATCCCATTGTGAAGGTGGCAATGCAGATCCTTACAAGAAAGGTGATGTGGAAGTGTCGCACTGACGAGGTGTCGGCGCACTCGCACAGCAGTGCGCGGAAGGAGTCTAGCTTAACTAGTCAGACTACCTTCGCGGTGAGTTCCTCGAAAAATACCACAAAGTACGAGAGTAAAGCAAGACGTTCAACTACGTGTGGCTCTTGCTATAAATTGTGCTTGTAGCGTGGGAGCTACCAGAAGAAAGCCAATTCCCCTCGGTCGCATTGGACCTTCTTAAAGCAGAGAAGTACACTTCGCTGTGGGTGAAGAAGGATGTGGAGTGCAATCATGATGGCTATAAATTACAACCCGTGATTATCACCAATGGTATATTCTAACCTGCAGAGCTATGCCGAATTCAAAGTTAATTTCCATCGGGTCTCAATCAGGGGGAGCAAGGACCCTATGTAGAAGTGGTACGATATGTCGTTCCTAGCCACAGATGAGGCCATCAATGCGATATTGGATAAATGGTCGGCGGAGTGGCACACCTGTGGAAGCAAGTCCACCACACAAAAGAAGAAGGATGAGGCCAAGCTGAAGATGGCACAGCTGGTCAAGAACAGGAAGAAGGAGGCCGCTGAGAAGGCTAAGGAAAAGCAGAGAGGAAAGGAGGAAGGAAAACAAATAGGAGGCACAGAGTAGGGCTCTGAAAAAGGCATGCAGTCACCTTCACCTGCAGCTGAAGAAGAGGACACAGAGCAACACGGCGTGGAGCCTCAGGATATGTCTGGCCATATTAAGCACTCGAGAGAGCTGGAAAAGGGAGGGTATAGAAACAAGTCCAAGGCGACCAAGATCTCACTGGACCCCATCACACTAACAAAGGGAGATTTATACAACGTCGATGACACAATTAGAGATGTCACCACGGAGTCCCTGAAGCAATCTGAAAAGCAACAGCAAATCATCCTAGGGGCCATCTAGACTGGACTGCAGGAGTTACAGGCCCGCGCGTCGAAAGTTAGTACGGTGTCTACCATCTTGGCTATTAGTAGAATAGAGGTGGCCGATATGCTATGCACGAAGGCTTCTAGTGTGCTAGTACTATTGGATGGAGCACTGACAACAAATAATGAGGCTAATAGGTCCATTTTTAGCGCCATGAACGGAGTAGGATTAAACCTAGAAGCGCTCCTGCATGAAGCACTCCACTCCTTACAGGATGGAGTAATTGTCGAGTTGAGGGCCCGTGAGCACCACACCCTCCAAGTGATCAGTGAGTAGAGAGTAAATAATGAGCAGATGGCCTTACAGAGGAAGGTTTCCATCGCTGTTGAGGCCGAGGTGACCAGCTAGAGTAAGAAGATCATACAAGTCATAGAGGAGGCCTATAGAATGGTCCTGGAATTAGCCATTCCAAAGGAGGAGCTAGTCGAGGTCTGCATCCATAAATTGGCCACAAGGATGCGTGACACTCAGATGGAGATGGCGTAGGTTTAGTTGGAGCTGAACTTGTATATTACGAAGCCCTAGTTGAGGGCCCAGCCTTTGACACCACCGAAGGTAAAGTAATAGTGGGTGGCTATTGTCACAGAAGCAGTCACGGTAGTGGAAAGTGCAGTAGCAGACTGCACACAGTTCTTTGAATAGTCGTTTGAGGTCTTGACTAGCTTGCACGAGGACCCAAACATCTAGAGGCTAGAGACAGAAGTGCGCAAACTCCAACAGTGCCATGATGAAGTTAAGGCTACAACACAAACCGTTGCGCTGACACAGAGATTAGCCAAGCTGTAGGAAGCCAAGCAGCTGAAAGAACAGGTGGACATAATGCTGCACAAGGAACCAGTGCTAAAGGCATGACTCAAGCCATGGCTAGAGGAAACTTATGCAGTGACTAGAAACATTAAAGGTAAGCTTGTGACTTTGCAAGTGACGCAACAATAGCTTCACGTTGACAGCGCAGGGGCAGTAACTGAGAAGACAGTCAAAGATACGAAGCAGGTAGTAGCTAAGTGCATAGCTGAAGTTTTGGTCATCAAGGTCGAGCTGGATGAGCTCCACGCAAAGATATTCGCACCTACCGAGTGACTCGAGGGTGAGTCACAATGTTTGTGTTGGGGGTCTATTGAGAGCGGGATCCCCCAAGGGTAGTTTTGGGGCTAAAAGACCATGTTTTTGTAATATTATTGTAAAGGCTCCACATTTTGTGGTCACGGAGTGTGAAGGTATTATGTGTCATAAAGGGTAGTCCGCCTTTAGTTTTGTAAATTAAAGTTAGCTGTAAGAGATCTACCCATGGTCCACAAACCATGGGATTGTATAAAAAGAGCTAAGCTCTAAGTAATTAGTAGGATAACACAAGGAAGAGAGTCATAGCTTTAGAGAAATAAGTCTAAGTCTTGAGTTGTAGCGTAGGTAGAGGCTCTGCATCTGAGTGAGAAGAGGCCTAGGGTAGAATTTTGCAGTTGATTGTGCAGACCCCTATAGCTATGTGCACAGGGTGAACAAAGTCTGTAATACTTGGAAGATATTAATAAAAAGAGTATTCTGCAATTTCTGTGTATTTGTTCTTTTGATGGGTTTGGATATCTTGGGTATGAATTTCCTTTATTTTTCTTATATGATGTGTGAATGAATGCCATTACATTGAATAATTGAATGCAATCTTGAATATCTACATATGCGGTGATAACTTTAAGTATTTGACAAGATAAGTGAATCACTTAGGATAATTGAGGAATATGCACGACACGCTACCATAGCAGCGTGAAAGTACCTGAGCCCCAGGTTAGGGCTATGCGAATACTAATTGTATACTTTTGTGAAGGTATTGAAAGCCGAAATAGAGGGTTTGTCGTACAAACCTTAGAGCGAGGTCACCTACGTGAAGGTAGGGATAGAAGAGATCAAACAACATCACAACCATCTCAAGGGTGCAGAAGCTTGGTTCTAGCATCCCCCCATACTGCTTCTGGTAAGACTTCAGTTCACACTCTGTAGGGCTGATGCCGAAAGGGCGATTAGTGTAGGGATTTTTTTGGCTAACTAAGGATGAACCTGGGTCAGGCCCCCTCAAGCTAACACCTGCATGAACATGAGATTGCTACTATTGAGACATGATGATTACCAGATATGAGAACGATGATATTTTTATGATCTATAAAGAACATCATTGATCAAGAACACTAAGCTAACTCTTCCCCCCTGTTTTAGCTACCATGGTGTGGAATTGAGATGGAGGGCTATTGGTGTTGAGGAATTTTTGGAAAATAGGGTATCACCCCTATCTGTTACTCATAGGGTTGGATATGTTGCTACCCTCTCTTGGTCTTTACAAAGTATATAGCAGTTGGCATGATACCCACAAGTCGAATTTGTTGGGATTTTCCCTCCCCATGTAGCCAACAAGTTGAGGAGGCTTGGGGCATGTGATCCTTACCTTTTGGTATTTTGGGTCAAGCTAAGATTGTGATGTAGGTGTTCTACCACATGACTCTCCAGGGTCATTGTTAGGAAGATCGGTAGGCAATATGATGGGTGAGATGTGCTCCCCTATATCACCTATTGCTAGATATGGGGTTGTAGATGTTTAGCTCACCCATGAGATTCTGGTTTGAGATTAATATCCAAAATGTTGCTCCAGATTGAACTAAGCTCTTTTATGTTCATGCAAGTCATAGTTTTTGCTCCCCACTGATATTTCTTGGGTGGTAGCATTGGGCCCCCCGATGGTAGAGATTCCAGGTGGTAGTAGTGGCTCCCAAATGGATAGAGTCTAGTATATTTAGCTCCCCTCTAATGTTAAATTCTTCTTTTTTTAGATTCGAGAATATTCAACATATGAGAAGGGACAATCAAGAGATAAGAAAGAATAAGAAAGAGATGAATCAATATGAATAGTGGCAATACCTGATGATGAGATACTTGAGATTGAATATGATTTGATGACAATATACCCTTGACATGATGTAGGTGGAATTCTCCCTAGTTTAGAGGGACTGTCAAAATTAACAACTAGGGCTAAATTCCACTTTGGACAACTCATTTGAATTATAAGCCCACATGTGCAAATTTGATCAGGTCAACCCTAAAGAAAATTGGACACCCTTGGAAGGCTATAAATGCAAGTGACTTCTACCTCATTTGGACATCATCATGGATCATTCTTCCATTCTCTTATTTGGTTTTGGCTCACACACATCTGAGGCAAGTTCGTAAAAATTATTTGGCACGGTTCTAAGATTACATGGTCCAAAGCTCGCATGTGTTTTCTAGGGTTTTGTTTCTTTGTTGTAGGCTTACCAAAAGAAATATTTAATTGGTTGATGGCTTGAAGACTCAAGGGAGTGGCTAAAATATCCCAGTTACTCACATGCCCACTTCCTCCCTACGACTAGGACCTAAAGTTTCATTTTTCTGTTTACCGAAGTTTTTTCTCATTGACAGCAGGGTTTGATAGTTGACTGCACGTAGTGATAGTTGATTATAGGATTCTGAAGTAGCGTTTTCAGTATTACCATTGTTGGGTTCATTTCATAGATATTTTTTATTTGATTTTGCTGGTAAGGTTTGTGGAGGAAGATATGGATCATTATACTCTCATTTTCTTATTCATTCAATGACAATATAATAAGAAAGAAGAATTTGAAAGAGTTTTCCTTGTAGCAATTTTTTCCCTGTTATCCGACCAATCCTAATGTCTCTATGTGTGAATTCCTTTCTTTTATTTTTCCTTTATGTTCTACTGCATTGATGATGATTATATTCTTCTTTCTACATAGTTGCATATGTTGCTAAATAATGATGTAAATATGAATAATGTTACGATTTTATGGAGTGAATTTAATGTGTAAATGAAGAAATGCAGTTATCAAAGCAAAGAACATTATACCCCTAAGAAAATTTAACAAGAATGTGTGTCAAATAAATTAGTGTTCGAACCAAGGAACACATACATTTTTTTGCACACATGAAGTTTTGCTAATTATAAAAATAGTTAACAAAGTAATTTCAAGGGTCAATATACAAAAGGTGGGACCAAAAGAAAATATTTAATTTATAATTTTGTAGGGAGATTAAAATTGAAATAATCAACGTAAAACATAATTATAAAAAATCTTAAAATAAAAGAACCAATGCTCACAATATTTAAACTATGGCCTTGTCTAAATTGTAGGATTAGACAATATGTGGCTTTGAATGAGGCCTATGTTTCCTCATGTCCTCACTCTTAAACATGGGACTTTGGTCAAAAACTCTCCCCCACTATGCAATTTAGTTAATTTCCCATATTTTTTAGTTGTGTTTTGTTGTTCACTCTACACATAGTAAATGGAACATAGCCTTAGTTGTGTGTTCAACGGTTCAAACACTATCCAATAGGATTCATGTAGAAAGTGTTTACAGTTATTAGGTGTAGATTACAATATCCAACAAGTCCATTTTATTAGAAACTAGGAAAATACTAAGAAGGGGGTTGAATTAGTATTGTAGGAATTTTAGTAATTTTCTTTCACTCACAATGATACTAGGACATCAATAAAATTTCTAGAAATTAATACATATGATCATGGAAACAAATAACATAAGTAACATAAATAACACACAAATTCTTCAAATATTTTCTTTAATTTACTCACAAGGAAAGCTTCTATTTGTTGTTACAAAGTTCTCTCGATACAACCAACAGGACTACTCCTTGATTTGTCAACTACAACTAAAAGGAGCTACAACCCATAAGTTTGTGAAATACCACTGAAAGGAGCTCCTTCCAAAACTTTTACTAGAAACTAATTGAAGGAGCTAAAACACCTAACCTTCCAGGTACAATTTGCTTGACCTCAATGATTCATCTTTCATACAATTTTCATACTCAAATCATGAATCCATTCCCTTTTACAAAAGAATTTGTTTCTCACTTCAAACACTCACCAAAACCACTATTAAAACAGATTCAAAAATCTACGATCACTGAAAAAATCACCAAACGCACCAACAACATCAATCCATCTCACACACTCTCTCATACTTTCATTATTATAAATTCAATTTTTCTTTTATGGATTTTGGATTGATGCTTTCAATTATTTTCTATTTAGTTATCTTGCACTTTAATTCTTGCATGAATCTTTATTTTTGGCTTTTTCTTTATTCTGTCAAGTCATCTAAACATGCTCTCCAAATCTTCTAATTCTCCTTACCTATTTTTGCAAGAAAAATGAGCTTAAATTCTTGATTTTACTATTTTGGATTTGTTATAGTATTTAGCTGAGACTTTCTAAATTTGGTTGACTACCATATTTTTCCAAACTGCCAAATCTATCTCTAGATATTTCCATACCTCTGGTGGTGTTTCCAACTCATTCATGTTTCTTTTTAGCACTGCATTTTATTTCTCTTAAACACCAAAATTAGTTTTCAACCCATTCATTGATTTTACCTTTAAACATAGGCAAAATGTGCTTTGACATAACCAATTATAACCCTACAGGCTCATTTGACCATATATCCATGAGGGCTTGTTGACAATGCAAACATCTACTATGCTTGGTCACAATGACCACAACAAAGCCTCGTATTGGTCCTTAAACTTTGTCCCTCTGCTTTATTTACCTAATGCACTTTTATAAATACCTCTGGGGACACCCCTCTTGGGTGACATCTCATGTGGGTTTACATGCTCTTTATTTGTGCCCATACCATTGTTTGTTTGCTTTGACTCTACTTTCTACTTCTTATAAGCATTGAATCATATTGAGGGTCCTTACCCTACACCTTTTACTTTTCTTCAAGGGGGGCGCCTATGGGGACTAAGATGAGGTGTCCTGTTGGGATCCACTCCTACACTTTGGGACCACTCTTGTACCAACTAGGGTGTGTTTCCTGTCACATATGGCCAAGACTGAGTCAACCTAGAAAATTCTCTTATTATTCTTGCTTGAAACCTTTTGGGTTGATGTCTTTCTTACATCATCGATGCCACATGGCACCATTTGAGCGGTGACACATATCACTTAGATTTGGCCCCTTCAACCACTTGAAATTGCCAAAAATGCATGCCACGTTTCCCATATATTGATTCCATGTTGGAATCATCACGCACCAATAAAATACTTCCACACATCATCCAGTATGGATAGGGAAAGGGTCTCAGGCATTTAGTTTTTTTATGAATTTATTTATTTAAAAAAATTAAGGGTCTTGACCATTTATATTGTTGCAACACTTCTCCTGGTGCCATGTTTCCTAACCCTACATCATCCTGATCCATCACTTCTACGCTCAACTTTATATCATTTTGGGGTACATTCCCTGGGGTGAGATGTATAGCAGAACCTCTATTGGCCAATGAGAATGTTTCTATTACTAAAGTCCTCTCGGGCTTGCATCATCTTGGGGGATCCGCTTGTGCACAACGTTGAAACCATCTAGGATACATCTTTCAAGATGAGCTATCTTGGGGGAATCAACGACTGACTAATAGAAACTCATTTTTCCACTATGTTGTAAGCCATGTTCACTTGGATTATTGGTTAGCCACTTTGGTAAAATACTTCACCACGTTTGGAAACAATGTCAAACTTAACTTACTCCAAGTTGGACCTTCACCAAATTAGATCTGTAATTTTGACTTTTTGGGTACCTAAACATTGACTGACAATAACTTGTGATCCATGAGTGAATTTTGTAACTTCCATATACCATTAGAAATGTCTTTCAGATCTCTACCCATTTGAATGGGTCCCAAGTCCTCTTGAGTTGATCTGCCAAGTTGAAAATGGATTTAAATTCAATGCACCTTCTGCATCTTTGTATGTAACATACTATGAGATGATATTCCTTCTTCTTGAAATCATCTCTTCTTTTTCCTTCATTCTCATCACCTTTTCCATCAATGAAAACACATTTATAAAATTATCCTACTTTGGAATTGATGGCAACACCATGATCAAACAAAAACAAACACCATGAAGAAACAAAATCAAAGTGTGCTTCTTATTTCTCCTTTATCTTCTCCTACTTTAGATGCTTCTTCCCCTATGATGCACTTCTATTCTTCTATACAACTTCTATGGTGTAATTCTACTAGTGTAGTTCTCTTTTTTGTGGTGTTTCCTCTCATCTTTTCTTTTGTTTGAGGTACTTATAGCTTCTTTTGTTTGATCACCAATACTTCTCCCAATTTGACATCAATGGAAAAGATACCAACATGATCCTCCTTTCATGTTGGTCCTATGTACCTGGAAGCTGTAGCCTAATATGTTGAGTGTGTTTATTGGTTTCATTTCTTTCCCTTTAAGGAAGATCTAGTGGAGGGAGGCAATAAGAACTACTTCCAATCTCTTCCTTAAATACTCAAATCAATCTCTTGGAGGAGTTTTGGTGAATATATCAGCTACCTGCTCTTTTCTAGGTACATACTCTATCTTAACAATATTATTTTCAAATTTCTCTCTTAAGAAACAGTATTTGATTGGAATATGCTTTGTCTTTGAGTGAAAACCAAGCTTCTTTGACATGTTTATGGCACTTGTATGATCACAGATAATAGACATAGTGTGATCATGAAATACTTGTACATCTTGTAAAGTTTTCTTCATCCATAAGAGTTGAATGAAACAATAAGTTGCTACTATAATATATTCTCCTTCATTAGTAGAGAGAGAGTTTTAATATTTCTTCTTGCTCAACCATGAAACTAGACATTTTCCAATAAATAAAGCACCAACACTAGTGCTCTTCAATTAATCTACATCACCTACCCAATCATAATTAGTATAAACAACTAGTGAAGAATATTTACCTCTTGGGTGCCAAAGTCCATAGTCCATTATGGCTTTGATATATCTGAGAATCCTCTTGACTGTTAGAACATGGCTATGTCTGGGGCTACTTGAAATATTCCAAAAATACCTAGTACCTACATAATCTCTAGTCTAGAGGTTGTTAAATATAAGAAGTTACCAATAATAGATTTATATAAAGTTTGATCCACCTCTGATGGTTCATTATTATTGTTTAGATTGCAACCTATAACCATTAGTGTGCTTACTAAATACCACTCCTCCAAGCCAAATTTCTTCAATACTTCCTTAACATACTTTCTTTGAGAAATAAAAATCCCTTTCAGAGTCTATACAATCTACAAACCAAGGAAATAATGAATTTCTCCAAGCATAGATATCTCAAATTCAACCTTTATATTAGCTGCAAACTAGCATGTTCGTGAATCTGAATCACTGGAAAATATAATATCATCAACATAGACAACTACCACTAAAATTTTTCCATCATTAGCTTTAACATATAAATACTATCAACTACACCTCTTTCAAAACCACACTTGAGAAAATGACTATCGAAATTGGAATACCAAGCTCTTGGGGCTCTCTTGAGACCATACAAGGTCTTCCTCAGTTTTCAAACATAATCAGGTTGAATTGATAGTTGAAAGCCACATGGATTCTCTATAAACTTATTCCTACAACTTTACATTTATAAAATAAGATTTGGCATCAATCTGATATATCTTGAATTTCTTAAGACCATAAAATGCCAAAAACATTCTAATAGCAGCCCCTACCTATTTCGGTATCAGAGCCTTGAAATGACCCTGTATAATTCTATAGACAGAATCTGAGACGAGCCAGGCAGCCTTCAAAAAGCATCTCTGTTATACATTGTGCTGAGTAGATAAAAGCTCTATCAGTCAATTTCTGGAATAGAATTATACCACTCTATTATGGCTAGATTTTTGAGATCTTTCTCTACCATAGATAAAAGGTCAATATCTGAAGTAGAAAATAGATCTATCGAGTCAGATATAAATGAACATGAACAAGTTGACGACCCTGAAAGCTGGAACCCTCCTGCATTAGATACTAAAGAAGTCTATCTGGTTCGAATAATGTTTAAGCTTTCAAAGAAATATTACTTCAAAGAAGTTGAAGTAAAGATCAGAATTAAAGGTCCACATGTATAGATAATAGGACTGAATATATTTTTAGAAGATGAAACAAAAGAGTTTAGAAAATATGCTAAAGAAGGAAGATTTCACTATTTACATTTTGGAGCAATAAGGATTGGTTTGGCTCCTTTGTTTAGACATGGACTAAATACTCCCTACATAGCAGAATTGTTTCATTCAAGGCACAATGAATATGATCATGCCAGAATAGGAACAATACTTGGAAATCTAATGTCTGCTTGTCAGTATGGAACAATTTATCCTAATTATGCTATTAGTCTGACAGATGTTCATCTTAAAGAAATATTGTCTACATAGTGTGTGAGCTGGACAGATCCTCCAATTGTTTCTGAAACTAGTATATTCTTTATTGGTTTCCAGAGATATTTGAACAAAGATGGTCGAGCTAGATTATTTGATCCTCAAGTGTCTACAAATGCATCTACTGAAATCCATTCATTTTTTACTTGTACTTGCACTGGGATATAAATCAAGCTATCTGTTTTGACAATCTTTTTCAACAATGTGTTTTGTTCATTTCTGTTAATCTCTGGCAGTGGTATACTAGTTGATGGTGCAATCTCCTTTTCAAATGGACAGAAAGAATTTAATTGAGGCAAAGGTAATGCAATTTGTTTACCTTTGTCTGGTCTTTCGGATGTTTCTGCTTCTTCGGATTCTTCCTCTGAATCAGATTCTTCCTCTGAATCACCTTCTGTCTCACTTGATGACTCAACAGTTGAAGAACTCTCAATTTCACTATAGTGTTGTTCACTAGAAAAATCATCATCGGAACAATTCAAACAAATATTCATTTTTTGTACAGGATCTTCATCTTCATCATTTGAAACTTCTGTAAGAATATATACATCAGAAATCTCTTCATCAGATTCTACTACCGACCAATCATCTGAATCAATAGATTTTTGAGATCTTTCTCTACCATAGATAAAAGGTCGATATCTGAAGTAGAAAATAGATCTGTCGAGTCAGATATAAATGAACATGAACAAGTTGATGACCCTGAAAGCTGGAACCCTCCTGCATTAGATACTAAATAAGTCTATCCGGTTCCAATAATGTTTAAGCTTTCAAAGAAATATTACTTCAAAGAAGTTGAAGTAAAGATCAGAATTAAAGGTCCACATGTACAGATAATAGGATTGAATATATTTTCAGAAGATGAAATAAAAAAGTTTAGAAAATATGCTAAAGAAGGAAGATTTCACTATTTACATTTTGGAGAAATAAGGATTGGTTTGGCTCCTTTGTTTAGACATGGACTAAATACTCCCTGCATAGCAGAATTGTTTGATTCAAGGCACAATGAATATGATCATGCCAGAATAGGAACAATACTTGGAAATCTGATGTCTGGTTGTCAGTATGGAACAATTTATCCTGATTATGCTATTAGTCTGACAGACGTTCATCTTCAAGAATGTTGGAAATCCTTGATAGGTGTACAAGGATTGTCTATGGAAGATGAAAGTGAATTTTTGTCCATAATAGTTCAAACTTCCTTTCAGCTAACAAATACAGTACATCCTAAACTAAAACAGCCGGTGTTGAAAGATTATGTGACAGTCGGGATAGCAAATTCACAGATTGAGGGTGTGCGTTATGATAGAGAAACACTACTCGATCACTGGTACATCCAATACAAGTCTTTGGCTTCAGATAATGCAAGCAGTAAAATTAAAATATTGGCTCTTGAAGATGGAGGGTAAAAATTATTCCTAATCATTATATTTATCCAATAATTCCTAAGCCAATAGTCTTGCCAGAGAAACATGTACTACCAGTAGAAAGTCCAGTCCAAAGTGGAAGAAAGTCTTTTTACAGACAGTTGACAATACCAGAAGAACAACCCTCTACTTCCACAAGTACACCCCGGTCTGAAAAACAGTTGTATATACCTGAAGAAAAACCATTTTTAGTTGTAAATAAAATGTTTAGAACTCATGTACATACTTTTCCACCTATGGAAGAATATAAGTATGCTAACAAAAGATTTGTTAGAGCGGGAAAATGGCCACCAAAAACAAAATTTTGTGTCTCTTCATCATTGTCAAAACAACCCGCTACAAGAGCAGACTGTGCACCTTTGCTAGAACATGACTCTCAACATCCCAATGATTTGGAGCAGGTCTATCAAGTGGGAAATTATTTGACTACTTGGTGTTCTCATGCTGAAGATGTTCTAGATAACTTAGGACAACAAGCAGAATTGATAAATGCAAATCTAAAATTGTTGTATGAAGAACAACAGGAAGAAAAGAGAGAACGAGAAGAGAGAAGAAAAAGGAAAATGAAGAAAAAGACCAAGAAAATCCCTAAATTTCATGTAGATATGTCAGCCCCAAACTATTGGGACTTAGAAGAAGAACAAGAAGAAGAAGCACTAGAAACAAGTGTTGGAGAAGGGACTTCCAGAGACACTAGAAAATTAACCAGTGGATCTTCTAGAACATTCAAGGCAGAAAAACCTTTTGAATCTAAGAAGGAAGTCATGACTTTAGAACAAGCTGCAGTAAAGTTTCCATCCTTTATTATGCCATCAATAAAAAATCAAAATAAAGCTCACATCCTAAAAGAAGTTGTTAAGTATCCTAGAATCGAAGAAGATCTGTTTGCTACAAATTCTAGTGGTTACATTCTAGATTTAGATAACTCATCCAATCCTGGAGAGTCTATTAGAATCTGGATAGGAGCCTTATATCAAATGCATGTCACAACAAAGTTAGACAATGTGTCTATCATGATTCTAGCAGAAAAGAGGATGGAAGGAATTGTGTTTGATTGGTGGATGGGAGGTTCAGAAGTAGAGAGAATAGCGGTCATGGAAGTTGGTTTAGCCACATTAGAAATGCTGTTGAAAACTCAGTTTGTGCCAGAACCAGTAGACGAAAAGAAACAGCTATTGACTGACCTTAGCCGTATGGAACTAAAAGATCTAAAATATTTAGATCAATTCAGTAAAGATTTTATGGCTAGAGTCTTTAAAGCTAATCTATTCAATGACCTTGCTCAAAAAGTTTCTTATTTATCAAAATTACCAGGAAACTTAGGAGATCTGATAATGAAAGATCTTGAGGTGCAAATGAAAATTTTAGATCAAGTTTATTGGCTTGATCTTCTGTTTAGAGTGTCAGAAAAAGTCAAATATTTATGTTGGCAGAAGAAGGTGCATGACATCACCCCAAGCTCAGATGTCTGCAAAACAGTACTACCATGGACGCCTTTTAAATCAAAGAAGAAGAAATACAAAAGGTATGGTAGATACAAACCCAAAAGAGTATCGAACCCGAAAAGACCTTTCAGAAAATTCAGATATTTAAAAAAGAGAACTGCTCCAAGGAACAACAATTGTTGTTTCATTTGTAAAAAGGAAGGACATTTTGCTAGAAAGTGTCCCCAGAAATCATCTAGTAAACTCAAAGCTTGTATAGATATTGAAGAGTTCCAAGATGATTGGTCGGTAGTAGAATCTGATGAAGAAATTTCTGATGTATATATTCTTACAGAAGTTTCAGATAATGAAGATGAAGATCCTGTACAGAAAATGAATATTTGTTTGAATTGTTCCGATGATGATTTTTCTAGTGAACAACACTATAGTGAAATTGAAAGTTCTTCAACTGTTGAGTCATCAAGTGAGACAGAAGATGATTCAGAGGAAGAATCCGATTCAGAGGAAGAATCCGAAGAAGCAGAAACATCAGAAAGACCAGACAAAGGTAAACAAATTGCATTACCTTTGCCTCAATTAAATTCTTTCTGCCCATTTGAAAAGAAGATTGCACCATCAACTAGTATACCACTGCCAGAGATTAACAGAAATGAACAAAACACATTGTTGAAAAAGATTGTCAAAATAGATAGCTTGATTTATATCCAGTGCAAGTACAAGTCAGAAATGAATGGATTTCAGTAGATGCATTTGTAGACACTGGAGGATCAAATAATCTAGCTAGACCATCTTTGTTCAAATCTCTCTAGAAACCATTAAAGAATATACTAGTTTCAGAAACAATTGGAGGATCTGTCCAGCTCACACACTATGTAGACAATATTTCTTTAAATGTTGGGGGGAGTATTGTAAAAAATTCAGCAATTCAGCACTATGACCCTTCAGCAAGTCTGATGTTAGGCATGCAATTTATAAACTCTGTACTCCCAGTAACTATCAGCCAAGACAAACTGATAATAAATTTGAAGAAGAAAGTTATATCTGTGCCCAGGCTAAGTATTGCAAATTCTGAAGCTAGGAGCGAGAATAGCCAAAAGAAAGTAGGAACTAGAAGGCCGACTAAAGATTCAGATGATTGGCAAGAAGTCCTACAGATTTATGAGGCTAGAGCAGAGAAGGTAAATAAACAATCGGCATGTATTGAAGAAAATTGGTCTATAGAGCAGAGAGACATCTACCAAAGACTTCTAAAAAGTTGCTCGGACAACCCGCAGCAGTTCTGGGAAACTGAAAGTCCGATGCAAGAAATAGTCACCTTACATGACAATGGAGTGAAAGGAAAGGTGATTCCCTGTACACCAGCTGATGAACAAGAAATGAGGAATCAAATTCAAGAACTACTAAAGATGCAGCTTATAGAACCCAGTGAATCTCACTATGCATGTTCTACATTTTTAGTTAGAAATCATTCTGAGATAGTAAGAGGTAAACCACGGATGGTTATAAATTATAAACCTCTTAATGCCATTACTCAGAATTTTAATTATCCATTGCCAAGACCAGAAGTGATTATGCAAAAGATTCAGCATAGTAAGGTGTTCAGTAAATTTGATATGAAGTCAAGATACTACCAGATCTAGATTCAACCAGAAGACAGACATAAAATAGCTTTCATATGTCCAGCAGGGTTCTATCAGTGGAAAGTTGTTCCATTCGGTTTGAATAACGCTCCAGCCTTCTTCCAAAGAAGGATGGACTATATCTTTGCTAAATCTGATTTTATAGTTACATATATAGATGATATTTGATTCATAGTCTAGATGTACATACTCATTTGAAACATTTAGAGATTTTTCTTGAAGAAGTTAGAAATCATGGAATTGTTTTGTCAAGAACTAAGATGTCCTTATTTCAAGATAGCATTGATTTTTGGGGATAAATGTTGCAAATGGTTCTATTCAAATGCAGCCCCATGTGCTAACAAAATTAACACAGTTTCCTGATGAATTGAAGGACAAAAAGGCAATACAAAGATTTATTGGAGTTCTGAATTACTTGCACAAATATATCCCAAATCTCTTAGAAAAGATAGCTCCTATAAGAAGATATACCAATGGAGGATGGTCAGAGGAAGCTACTGAAGCAGTAAAGAAGCTCAAAGAAGAATGTCAGCATCTACCAAAGCTTCAACCACCAGGTGACAGTTTATTAATCTTACAAACTAATGCTTCGCTTGATTTTTGGTCAGCTGTACTTCTAGAACAAAGAAGAAATAGTAAAGGAGAGATTGAAGAAAATTTGTGTGGATATGCTTCCGGGGAGTTTACATCAAGTCAGAAAAACTACATCATAGCTGAAAAAGAGACATTAGCCATTTTCAATGGAATTTAGCGGTTTGAGGTATATCTAACTTCGGTTAAGTTTTTAATCAGAACAGACTCCAAAGATTTTAAGTATTTTTTGTCAGCAAAGATTTCAAGACAACTTGCAAAAGGCAAAATTCTGGCCTGGCAAATTTGGTTTCAGCAATTTGAATTTGAGGTAGAGTGGATACCAGGAAACTCAATTTTCTTGACAGACGTTCGAACCAGAGATATGAGTAAAATGTTCATAACATGTAAATATTTAGTTTTTGAGATTCCGGGCAAAAGCCCTGCAGATGATAGCTTTGCCACTTTTGTATATAGATTTAGAATTTTAGAAAATCATGCAAGCTGTGTAACAGATGAAATCAAGAAAGTCGTTGATTTCAGGCTAAGGAGAAATTGGTGGATCAGAAGATGCCAAGCATGGCAGTCAAAGAATTTGGGCATATCTTTAGGCCTTGATGAAAACTTGGTAAAAGTCTTTTCTTTACCAAATATGAAGGTTAAGCTTTTCTTTAGAAGCTTATCTGATTTATGGTCTAGTGTCTACACACAAGAAATGATCTGGACACTTAGAATTTTGAACTATTATCAGATAATAGGAAGTGTTGATTTTGCCCTAAGTCTTTTCACAGGCGCCAAGATTTTGGATCTAGAAGAAATTCCCATAAAAGAAGAAATGATAAAATATCTGCTTTATTAAAGAATTCTAGATATATTTGAAGAACTTGAATCCTCTTTCCTTCAAAGGATTGATGAGAATTATGCAAATATTGATACTTTCCCTCAGTATGAAATATTTGAGAATTTTGCAGACTGGAGAATCCAAGAAGGAGAATGCATAATAATCCAAGTTACCAGAGTATCCTAGTGCATACAGAGATCTGTGCAGTATTTGAAAACATATGCTTATCAGTGGGATTTTCATAGTTCAAGAATTAGAGATAGCATAGAACCAAATCCTTTTTCTCAAATATTTAGTCATGAAAGGATTGGTAATTCTGAAACTGGTAACAATCAAGAGTTAACCAAACAGCATGTTGAATGGTTCCACGAGTTTGGAAATTTAAGACTGGTAGAGAAAATTCAAATTCTTAATAAAATGGATAGTCTACAAGGACAGCCAAAAGCTTTAAAATTTGCAATTAATCAAAAGGCATTAATCACCATCTCAGTTTTATCTCCAAATTGGAACAATAATGTCATCCACATTATTAGTTTGATGATATCAAAAAGGATATGCACGTCAATGATTTTTGAGTTAGGATGGCAGCATAGAGACTATTTGAGTGAAAACTGTAGGTTATGGATTCAACACGCTATCGAGAGCTCAACCAATATGTTTCAGATATTCAAATGGGAATCATTAGATGGTGTAGAATTGGCAGTACAAAGATCACCTGCAACACGCAATGCTTTTAAAGATTCCTTCCTAGATATTGAGATAAGTGCTCTTCCTTTTTTAAACAAATGGGAAAAACAAGAATTGATGCATACACCACAACAGCCAGGACTTCGCAAGATCAAAACGAATATCATAAAGGGAGAATCATCATCTGCAGCATCTCGCCGTATGACAAGGTCGCCAAAAGAAAAAGAAGAAATGACAGATGCACAAGATCCAAATGAAGGAATCGAAGAACAGTATGACCGACTTATGAATAGATATCATCAACAGCTCATCGATGAGTACGAACCATCTGTCGGATCTTCCGAAGAAGATTTATGGGAATGTAGAAGCCCTATGGGACCTTGGTAAAAGAATCTCTTGTCGGCAATGTGACAGTGTTGGTCACATGTTGTGACAAGAATCTTTTGTACAAAAGAAAGATTGAGTAGACACCATCGGTGGAAAAAAATACCGACAAGACCCTCAATTATTTCTACTTTATGTCATGTCTTAGCTAAGTTTAGATTCGTTTTTAGGCCTATTTAAGAATGAGTTCTCATGAGTTCAGGCATCGATTGAGAGCATGTGTGTTGTAATGAACTCTGAGACGCTTCTGTTGTAATAAGCTTTGTATTCTGTTCTTGCTTTTTATTAATATCGAAGCCTACTGGGCCATTTGTCTGAGGACAGTTCTGCATGTCTGAGGATAGTTTCTGAAATCCGAGAGAGGTTGAACTGTAAGGCGCTAGAGTAAAGACCTACGGAAAGAGGTCGTGTAAGACTCGTGCGTGTTCCCTGAGGAGAAGAGATAAAGAGTCAGACTTTTATTTCCAGAAAGCTGCGAGATTTTAAGAAGTAAGTTCTGTATACCAGCTTCATCTTGTTTATATTTTGTTGAATGATAAATTGCTCTATTGAATGGTCACCCCCTACCTATTTTAGCTAGACCATCTTTGTTCAAATCTCTCTAGAAACCATTAAAGAATATACTAGTTTCAGAAACAATTGGAGGATCTGTCCAGCTCACACACTATGTAGACAATATTTCTTTAAAAGTTGGGGGGAGTATTGTAAAAATTTCAGCAATTCAGCACTATGACCCTTCAGCAAGTCTGATGTTAGGCATGCAATTTATAAACTCTGTACTCCCAGTAACTATCAACCAAGACAAACTGATAATAAATTTGAAGAAGAAAGCTATATCTATGCCCAGGCTAAGTATTGCAAATTCTAAAGCTAGGTGCGAGAATAGCCAAAAGAAAGTAGGAACTAGAAGGCCGACTAAAGATTCAGATGATTAGCAAGAAGTCCTACATATTTATGAGGCTAGAGCAGAGAAGGTAAATAAACAATTGGCATGTATTGAAGAAAATTGGTCTATAGAGCAGAGAGACATCTACCAAAGAATTCTAAAAAGTTGCTCGGACAACCCGCAGCAGTTCTGGGAAACTGAAAGTTCGATGCAAGAAATAGTCACCTTACATGACAATGGAGTGAAAGGAAAAGTGATTCCATGTACACCAGCTAATGAACAAGAAATGAGGAATCAAATTCAAGAACTACTAAAGATGCAGCTTATAGAACCCAGTGAATCTCACTATGCATGTTCTGCATTTTTAGTTAGAAATCATTCTGAGATAGTAAGAGGTAAACCACGGATGGTTATAAATTATAAACCTCTTAATTCCATTACTCAAAATTTTAATTATCCATTGCCAAGACCAGAAGTGCTTATGCAAAAGATTCAACATAGTAAGGTGTTCAATAAATTTGATATGAAGTTGGGATACTACCAGATCCAGATTCAACCAGAAGACAGACATAAAACAGCTTTCATATGTCCAGCAGGGTTCTATCAATGGAAAGTTGTTCCATTTAGTTTGAAGAACGCTCCAGCCTTCTTCCAAATAAGGATGGACTATATCTTTGCTAAATATGATTTTATAGTTACATATATAGATGATATTTTGATTCATAGTCTAGATGTACATACTCATTTGAAACATCTAGAGATTTTTCTTGAAGAAGTTAGAAATCATGGAATTGTTTTGTCAAGAACTAAGATGTCCTTATTTCAGGATAGCATTGATTTTTTGGGGATAAATGTTGCAAATGGTTCTATTCAAATGCAGCCCCATGTGCTAACAAAATTAACACAGTTTCCTGATGAACTGAAGGACAAAAAGGCAATACAAAGATTTATTGGAGTTCTGAATTACTTGCACAAATATATCCCAAATCTCTCAGAAAAGACAGCTCCTATAAGAAGATATACCAACGGAGGATGGTCAGAGGAAGCTACTGAAGCAGTAAAGAAGCTCAAAGAAGAATGTCAGCATTTACCAAAGCTTCAATCACCAGGTGACGGTTTATTAATCTTACAAATTGATGCTTCACTTGATTTTTGGTCAGCTGTACTTCTAGAACAAAGAAGAAATAGTAAAGGAGAGATTGAAGAAAATTTGTGTGGATATGCTTCCGGGGAGTTTATAGCAAGTCATAAAAACTACTTCATAGCTGAAAAGGAGACATTAGCCATTTTCAACGGAATTCAGTGGTTTGAGGTATATCTCACTCCAGTTAAGTTTTTAATCAGAACAGACTCCAAAAATTTTAAGTATTTTCTGTCAGTAAAGATTTCAAGACAACTTGCAAAAGGCAGAATTTTGGCCTGGCAAATTTGGTTTCAGCAATTTGAATTTGTGGTAGATTAGATACCAGGCAACTCAAATTTCTTGACAGACATTCTAACCAGAGATATGAGTAAAATGTTCATAACCTGTAAATATTCAGTTTTTGAGATTCCGGGCAAAAGCCCCGCAGATGATAGCTTTGCCATTTTTGTAGATAGATTTAGAATTTTAGAAAATCATGCAAGCTGTGTAACAGATGAAATCAAGAAATTAGTCGGTTTCAGGCTAAGGAGAAATTGGTGGATCAGAAGATGCCAAGCATGGCAGTCAAAGAATTTGGGCATATCTTTAGGCCTTGACGAAAACTTGGTAAAAGTCTTTTCTTTACCAAATATGAAGGTTAAGCTTTTCTTTAGAAGCTTATCTGATTTATGGTCTAGTGTCTACACACAAGAAATTATCTGGACACTTAGAATTTTGAACTATTATCAGATAATAGGAAGTGTTGATTTTGCCCTAAGTCTTTTCACAGGCGCCAAGATTTTGGATCTAGAAGAAATTCCCATAAAAGAAGAAATGATAAAATATCTGCTTTCTTTAAGAATTCCAGATATATTTGAAGAACTTGAATCCTCTTTCCTTCAAAGGATTGATGAGAATTATGCAAATACTGATACTTTCCCTCAGTATGAAATATTTGAGAATTTTGCAGACTGGAGAATCCAAGAAGGAGAATGCAGAAAAATCCAAGTTACCAGAGTATCCCAGTGCATACAGATATCTGTGCAGTATTTGAAAACATATGCTTATCAGTGGGATTAACATAGTTTAGGAATTAGAGATAGCATAGAACCAAATCCTTTTTCTCAAATATTCAGTCATGAAAGGATTGGTAATTCTGAAACTGGTAAAAATCAAGAGTTAATCAAACAGCATGCTGAATGGTTCCATGAGTTTGGAAATTTAAGACTGGTAGAGAAAATTCAAATTCTTAATAAGATGTATGGTCTACAAGGACAGCCAAAAGCTTTAAAATTTGCAATTAATCAAAAGGCATTAATCACCATCTCAGTTTTATCTCCAAATTGGAACAATAATGTCATCCACATTATTAGTTTAATGATATCAAAAAGGATATGCACGTCAATGATTTTTGAGTTAGGATGGCAGCATAGAGACTGTTTGAGTGAAAACTTCTGGTTATGGATTCAACACACTATCGAGAGCTCAACCAATATGTTTCAGATATTTAAATGGGAATCATTAGATGGTGTAGAATTGGAAGTACAAAGATCACCTGCAACACGCAATGCTTTTAAAGATTCTTTCCTAGATATTGAGATAAGTGCTCTTCCTTTTTTAAACAAATGGGAAAAACAAGAATTGATGCATACACCACAACAGCCAGGACTTCACAAGATCAAAACAAATATCATAAAGGGAGAATCGTCATCTGTAGCATCTCGCCATATGACAAGGTCACCAAAAGAAAAAGAAGAAATGACAGATGCACAAGATCCAAATGAAGGAATCGAAGAACAGTATGACCGACTTATGAATAGATACCATCAACAGCTCATCGATGAGTACAAACCATCTACCGGATCGTCCGAAGAAGATTTATGGGAAACTAGAAGCCCTATGGGACCCTGGTAAAAGAATCTCTTGTCAGCAATGTGATAGTGTTGGTCACATGTTGTGACAAGAATCTTTTGTACAAAAGAAAGATTGGGTAGACACCGTCGGTGGAAAAAGATACCGACAGGACCCTCAATTATTTCTACTTTATGTCATGTCTTAGCTAAGTTTAGATTCGTTTTTAGGCCTATTTAAGAATGAGTTCTCATGAGTTCATGCATCGTTCGATTGAGAGCATGTGTGTTGTAATGAACTCTGAGACGCTTCTGTTGTAATAAGCTTTGTATTTTGTTCTTGCTTTTTATAAATATCGAAGCCTACTAGGCCGTTTGTCTGAGGACAGTTCTGCATGTCTGAGGATAGTTTCTGAAATCCGAGAGATGTTGAACTATAAGTCGCTGGAGTAAAGACCTGCGGAAAGAGGTCCTGTAAGACTCGTGCATATTCCCTGAGGAGAAGAGCTAAAGAGTCAGACTTTTATTCCCAGAAAGCTGCGAGATTTTAAGAAGTAAGTTCTGTATACCAGCTTCATCTTGTTTATATTTTGTTGAATGATAAATTGCTCTGTTGAACGGTCACCCCCTACCTATTTTGGTATCAGAGCCTTGAAATGACCCTGTATAATTCTATAGACAGAATCTGAGACGAGCCAGGCAACCTTCAAAAAGCATCTCTGTTATACATTGTGCTGAGTAGATAAAAGCTATATCAGTCAATTTCTAGAATAGAATTATACCACTTTGTTATGGCTAGATTTTTTAGATCTTTCTCTACCATATATAAAAGATCAATATCTGAAGTAGAAAATAGATCTGTCGAGTCAGATATAAATGAACATGAACAAGTTAACGACCCTGAAAGCTGGAACCCTCCTGCATTAGATACTAAAGAAGTCTATCCGGTTCCAATAATGTTTAAGCTTTCAAAGAAATATTACTTCAAAGAAGTTGAAGTAAAGATCAAAATTAAAGGTCCACATGTACAGATAATAGGATTGAATATATTTTCAGAAGATGAAATAAAAAAGTTTAGAAAATATGCTAAAGAAGGAAGATTTCACTATTTACATTTTGGAGCAATAAGGATTGGTTTGGCTCCTTTGTTTAGACATGGACTAAATACTCCCTGCATAGCAGAATTGTTTGATTCAAGGCACAATGAATATGATCATGCCAGAATAGGAACAATACTTGGAAATCTGATGTCTGGTTGTCAGTATGGAACAATTTATCCTAATTATGCTATTAGTCTGACAGATGTTCATCTTAAAGAAATATTGTCTACATAGTGTGTGAGCTGGACAGATCCTCCAATTGTTTCTAAAACTAGTATATTCTTTAATGGTTTCCAGAGAGATTTGAACAAAGATGGTCTAGCTAGATTATTTGATCCTCCAATGTCTACAAATGCATCTACTGAAATCCATTCATTTTTTACTTGTACTTGCACTGGGATATAAATCAAGCTATCTGTTTTGACAATCTTTTTCAACAATGTGTTTTGTTCATTTCTGTTAATCTTTGGCAGTGGTATACTAGTTGATGGTGCAATCTCCTTTTCAAATGGACAGAAAGAATTTAATTGAGGCAAAGGTAATGCAATTTGTTTACCTTTGTCTGGTCTTTCTGATGTTTCTGCTTCTTTGGATTCTTCCTTTGAATCAGATTCTTCCTCTGAATCATCTTCTGTCTCACTTGATGACTCAACAGTTGAAGAACTTTCAATTTCACTATAATGTTGTTCACTAGAAAAATCATCATCGGAACAATTCAAAAAAATATTCATTTTCCGTACAGGATCTTCATCTTCATCATCTGAAACCTTCTGTAAGAATATATACATTAGAAATTTCTTCATCAGATTCTACTACCGACCAATCATTTGAATCAATAGATTTTTGAGATCTTTCTCTACCATAGATAAAAGGTCAATATCTGAAGCAGAAAATAGATCTGTCAAGTCAGATATAAATGAACATGAACAAGTTGACGACCCTGAAAGCTGGAACCCTTCTGCATTAGATACTAAAGAAGTCTATCCGGTTCCAATAATGTTTAAGCTTTCAAAGAAATATTACTTCAAAGAAGTTGAAGTAAAGATCAGAATTAAAGGTCCACATGTACAGATAATAGGATTGAATATATTTTCAGAAGATGAAATAAAAAAGTTTAGAAAATATGCTAAAGAAGGAAGATTTCACTATTTACATTTTGGAGCAATAAGGATTGGTTTGGCTCCTTTTTTTAGACATGGACTAAATACTCCCTGCATAGCAGAATTGTTTGATTCAAGGCACAATGAATATGATCATGCTAGAATAGGAACAATACTTGGAAATCTGATGTCTGGTTGTCAGTATGGAACAATTTATCCTGATTATGCTATTATTCTAACAGATGTTCATCTTCAAGAATGTTGGAAATCCTTGATAGGAGTACAAGGATTGTCTATTGCAGATGAAAGTGAATTTTTGTCCGTAATTGTTCAAACTTCCTTTCAGCTAACAAATACAGTACATCCTAAACTAAAACAGCTGGTGTTGAAAGATTGTGTGACAGTCGGGATAGCAAATTCACAGATTTAGGGTGTGTGTTATGATAGAGAAACACTACCCGATCACTGGTACATCCAATACAAGTCTTTGGCTTCAGATAATGCAAGCAGTAAAATTAAAAGATTGGCTCTTGAAGATGGAGGGGTAAAAATTATTCCTAATCATTCTATTTATCCAAGAATTCCTAAGCCAATAGTCTTGCCAGAGAAACATGTACTACCAGTAGAAATTCCAGTCCAAAGTGGAAGAAAGTCTTTTTACAGACAATTGACAATACCAGAAGAACAACCCTCTACTTCCACAAGTACACCCTGGTCTGAAAAACAGTTGTATATACCTGAAGAAAAACCATTTTTAGCTGTAAATAAAATGTTTAGAACTCATGTACATACTTTTCCACCTATGGAAGAATATAAGTATGCTAACAAAAGATTTGTTAGAGGGGGAAAATGGCCACCAAAAACAAAATTTTGTGTCTCTTCATCATTGTCAAAACAGCCCGCTACAAGAGCAGATTGTGCACCTTTGCTAGAACATGACTCTCAACATCCCAATGATTTGGAGCAGGTTTATCAAGTGGGAAATTATTTGACTACTTGGTGTTCTCATGCTGAAGATGTTCTAGATAACTTAGGACAACAAGCAGAATTGATAAATGCAAATCTAAAATTGTTGTATGAAGAACAACAGGAAGAAAAGAGAGAAGAAAAAGGAAAATGAAGAAAAAGACCAAGAAAATCCCTAAATTTCATGTAGATATGTCAGCCCCAAACTATTGGGACTTAGAAGAAGAACAAGAAGAAGAAGCCCCAGAAACAAGTGCTGGAGAAGGGACTTCCAGAGACACTAGAAAATTAACCAGTGGATCTTCTAGAACATTCAAGGCAGAAAAACCTTTTGAATCTAAGAAGGAAGTCATGACTTTAGAACAATCTGCAGTAAAGTTTCCATCCTTTATTATGCCATCAATAAAAAATCAAAATAAAGCTCACATCCTAAAAGAAGCTGTTAAGTATCCTAGAATTGAATAAGATCTGTTTGCTACAAATTCTAGTGGTTACATTCTAGATTTAGATAACTCATCCAATCCTGGAGAGTCTATTAGAATCTGGATAGGAGCCTTATATCAAATGCAGGTCACAACAAAGTTAGACAATGTGTCTATCATGATTCTAGCAGAAAAGAGGATGGCAGGAATTGTGTTTGATTGGTGGATGGGAGGTTCAGAAGCAGAGAGAATAGCGGTCATGGAAGCTGGTTTAGCCACATTAGAAATGCTGTTGAAAACTCAGTTTGTGCCAGAACCAGTAGACGAAAAGAAACAGCTATTGACTGACCTTAGCCGTATGGAACTAGAAGATCTAAAATATTTAGATCAATTCAGTAAAGATTTTATGGCTAGAGTCTTTAAAGCTAATCTGTTCAATGACCTTGCTCAAAAAGTTTCTTATTGCAATCAAGGAATAGGAGTAAATGTTTCATCCAATTCTAGACCTTCAATTTGTGCATAGCCTTTACACACTAATATTTCCTTGTTTCTGACCACTTCATGTTGGGAACGGGTTTCCTGGGGTCAATTTTGGGGTTCAAATCCCAAGTTTTTGGGCTAAAGGCCCAAGTTTTGTGTAAAGAATGTAAAGTCTCTACATTTTGTGGTCGTGGAGCGTGAAGATGTTAGCAGTCAAAAATCATTTTTTTCTCCCTTAGTTTAGATATTTGTGTCGACTTGATGAGATCCGCCATTCGTCTGTTGACCATGGGATTGTATAAAAAGGGACTCTTAGAAGAGTCTAAGGCAGTGAAGTCACAAGTTTTTAATAGAATTTTGAGTAAGTTTATGGGTCCATGAGAGCTAATAGGGAAGAGTATTAGATTAGGAAGAGGCTCTGTAGCTGAGTGCACAGAGGCATAGGGTAGAAGTCCACAGCTGAGTGCATGAATCCCTGTAGCTGTTTGTGCAGGGTAGTCAGAGTTTGTACTAGAAATCTGGATTATCAATAAAGAGAAGTATTATGGAATTATCTGTGTATGCATTATTTTACTTTTGTTATGCATGTTTTGATTATGTTATATTGAATACTGGGGTTATTAATTAATGTTATATTGATGTGCGAATCTATGTATTTTACTTTGTCATATGAATGGAAGTAAGATGTTGGGTGCAAGATCCCCCAAGCGAAGTTTTAGGGCTTAGAGCCCAGATTTTGGTCAAAAGTTGTAACCCCGATGTAAAGACTTCACATTTTGTGGGCGTGGAGCACATGGTTTGTAAAAGAGTCATAGGGTTGTCCACCCTCAATTTTGTAATGTAATGTTAGTTGTAGAGATCTATAAATTGAGCAAGGCTCTAAGTAGTTAAGACATAAATCAATTGATGATCATGGAATAGAGGCTTAGAAGAGTATCTGAAGGTAAAGTCTAGTTTTTTGTCGTAGAGTAGGAGAATGCTCTGCAGCTGAGTGTACAAAGGCGTAGTAGTCCGCAGCTGAGTGTGTAGACCCCTACAACTGAGTGCGAAGGGTGGGTCGAATCTATAACAGTTGGAAGCATTAATAAACAAAAGTTTTATATCATTCCTATGTATTTATTTCTAGTTTTCTGCGTTGAATGTATTGGGTGTGAATTACATTTCTATTGTTTATATGATGCGCGAACATATGTGACTGTGATAACTAAGTGAATGTGAGATAAAGTATCTGTTTACGAAGTTAACTAAGATCTCTAATAAGATAAGTAAGATCCATAGTATAGTTTGGGGAAATAGCGTGGATCGTTGCCATAGTAGCACGAAAGCACCTTAGCCTCTAGTTAGGGCTATGTGAAGGTGATTATAACAGATCCTGAAGGTCTAGTAGGTCACCACAGTGCCTGAAGTGACCTGCGTGAAGGTAGGAACAATTGGACTAGATCGATACCTCAGACATCTCAAGGGTGCGGAAACTTGGTTCCAGCATCCCCCCATACTACTTCCGGTCAGACTTCAGTCCACGCTCCACGAGCTGATGCCAAAGGGGCTAGTAGTGTAGGGATTTATTTAGCTAATTAACACTGAACCTGGGTTAGGCCCCCATCAAGCCAACAAATGGTTCAATTGTCGGGACCGAAATCTGCATAGAGATGTTTGATGTCGTATCATTGGAATTTGACTAAGAAGGAAATTGAAGGCTAGTTGGATAGAAGAATTCACGAGTTCGCGATGCAGGAGAACAAGAACCCATGATTGTCAAAATAAGACTGGTTAGATTGCTACCTATATACATATATCCATGAAATCTTCTTCGCGCCTTTCCCTACTAAGTTGTACATGTGGATCACGAAGCTAGCAGAAAGCTAAGGAAGGTGGAAACTCAAAAATCCTATTGTGTGGACCCCAAAGTTAGTGTGAAGGTTGGAAGCATCAGAGGATAAGATCATTTGCACCGTTGTTCATTGGCTCCATTGGATTATAGGAGGATTCATTACTGAGTTCACAGTTGACACCTCAGTCAGCTATAGCGAGGCAGAGCGACACTTTCTCAAGGGATCGCGAGGTAAGTATGTAAAGTCATTGAATACCTATATTAAAATGCTATTGTGTGAAAAGAGGGTTATGTAGTTACCTTGATGTTTGGACCTACATGAAGAGGAAAAAATTACAGGAACGAAGGAAATAAGGGACTAGAAACTAGCCCCTTGATTTCTGCTCTGCGAGGGGATGAGGAAGAGATCGTGAAGGTCTCGCCACGAAATACGATCCATATGATAAGGAAAATAATTCTACAAATACCACCCCCACCCACACTACCACCAGCTTCACCGCCATCACCTCCATCTTCACCCATACCACCTTCGTGTTACCGGGAATAGTTTCTATGCAGAACTGCTAATCCCACTAAGGCTGGTAGCTACCTTAGAAACAAACAAAGTAAAACTACTTTCGTTTTCCTTTATGAAAGATAGATGAGAGAAGGATAATGGAGACCAACCTCTGTCTTGCGTTTGGTTCCTTGCTCGATTCCTCTCTCTTCTGATAGTCCTTTGCTACTTTCTTTCTTATATACCCAGCTTCATAGAGTACCTGTAGAATCAAAGTAGCATAACACTATACGAGAACATGGATCTATTATCATAAACAATCTAGGATCATATGTAAATTGACCATACAAATGCATAAAACATAAATCACACAAGAGTATGGAGGAAAACTTGAATAGCTTTATTGATAATCAAGAAAGAGCCAATAGAGTTACAACCAATCGTTCTGACCCAGCATCATCCTCTCAGGAAGTGAGCCCTTCTTCACCTCACGAAAAGCTTAGATCACCCAACACTATGATGCTGCCTCAAGAAACCAACAGCAATTCCTTGCAAGATACAGAATTCCAGCCTCTAGATCTTTGGGATGAGGGATCCATATATAGATGTCTACAAGGGAGGTGAGTCAGATTTTGAGATTTGATTAGTGTCTTCCCTCTGATAGTTCTTGCTTCCACTTGGAGATTGATGATCTCTTACTCATCCATGTTGAATTCAGAGAGGCAAGTGTCACAGGAGAAGTTTCTAGAAGATTCCATGCTCCTCCACCTCGCGGATTGACACTGCCATTTGTCCCTTCTCTCCCATCGCACCCCATAGAAGGGATTTTTGAAATGCAACGCACCTACTGTGTGTATTTAGGTGAGATGCAATGCACTTTGCCTATAGAGCAGGTGAAATGGTCCAGTTTTGACCAGTTCTGAGTAGTTTTTCACGGAGAACTTCTGGGAGAAGCTATAATCAGTTGACCTTGTTCTTTTAGGGGTTGAAACAACACCTTTAGGGACTTAGGAGCCCTTAGCTTATGGAAATTTATGCTTGGGGTTGTAGTTCCCAAAAATGTCTATAACAGTTTCACCCTAAAGCATGAGGTCATTAATCGTTTTTGATGTCGGGTGAAATGCTTTATCATGAGGATCTGAAGTTCTTTCAAGCTGGAAGGAGACCTATAATAAGATACAATACAATACATTATCTTCATAATATTTTCATGATCTGGCTGAGGCGGGCATTCCCATGCTCAGCTTTATAAATTCATTTTCATGTACATAGGACAGACAATCGTCTGAGTGTAGACTGCTGATTCTGGTAGAGCCATCATCCCTTAGATTGGATGATTATCTATGCAGCAATGATGTACATTTGATGTCTTTATTTTCCTTAATATATATCGCAGCCCGGATGGATGAAACTAGATCCGTGGTCTTCAATCTCGTTCGATCTTCACTCAAAGTACAAGTCGATCCATGTGAGAGATGTTCTGGAGTTGAACATGGAAAGACATCGCCTGGTTAACAACCAATGATGTAAGATGTTAACAGGCGCGAGAGGAATCACCGATAATGATAATGATCCTCAAGGTACTGCAATAAAATTTACGTGGTGTGAATAAGGGACTTGGCGTCGAACACCACGCAAAATTTTTCGGTCGAAGGCCATTGATGTAAACCTCTTGCCAGAAGTGAGAAACTTGCCATTGAGGCATGCAAGCTTCAAAGTACTGAAAGGGGTGTTCCTAGATCGACTTCTTGGATAATGAGCTGATGTCGACAAGAAGCGATCTGTCATAGGAGGGCCTTAATGAATCCCACATCAATGACACGGAACGGAGAAAATTATTTTAATGAAGGTAAAAACAATCTGGTGATATAAGGTCCAGGGTGGCGGTCATGAAAGAATGGAGCGTAAATGTATTGTAGCGGGTGAGACACAGGTGAATTCTCTGAGTGACTTCTCTTGAACATATCGTCGACACTGACATGATGGATTGGTAGCATTAACCCCAAATGCGGATGGTGTGATGGGACCATGGTGATGTGACCAGTGAATGAAACAACCCAACCTGACTTGGATGCTGAGTGAAAGTGTCATGTTCAAGAGCGACTTGCTACCAACAAAGTTTCTTCAAGTTTTCTTCCCAATTTTTCCCCAGTCATTACTGACCAGTACCTCTTTATTTTTGTCAAGCTTGAGGAAGATAACATATGCTTGTTCTATAATTTTCCCTTCGGGAAAACCCATCACTATGTTTTAACGAGCCTAGTGATAGTGAAACTCATTCTTGTCTGTTATGGACAAGTTTGTCGCTATTAGGTTTTAACGAGTTTAACGAGAAAGATAACTCGGTCCTTTTCAATTTTAGGGAGTCTGAAAAAAGGACGTAAAGGAAACTCCAAAAATCCTTTTTCGTCATCTAATCCCTTAGGTCCGAAAAAGTATAAAACAATACAGAAGGGATGAATTTTCGGTACTTTTAACGAGCCAAACAAAACAAGTGCTCGATCTTTTTGTGTAATAATCCCTCAGGTCCAAAAAGATTTAAATTTAGAGGAGGGATAGCACTTCTGGTCACTTTAACGAGCTGGAGAGGGCAATGGCTCGGCAATCTTTTCATATTTTACGAGTCAGCTTTAAAGAGCTTAAAGGAGACTCGTTTTTTGAGGAACGAGTGATAAATTCGGGTAGCAGCTGATTCCAGGTAAGGTTTGGAATTTTCCAATCACGGAAGTGTCACAAGGATGGTTAACAGGATCACTCTTCGTAGCTGTTCCTCAAAAGGGGTAAACAATCAAGTGGAGGTGAATGATCGGCCAATACAAAGTGGAGGTGATGATGAGAACATGACCAAGGCTTCAAAGGCTGAAGTACTACATTCACGACAGTTATTTACTGGAAATTGGTTCATTTTTTAATGAGCTTAAACACTGGGGGAAACATTTGCTCATTGCTTATGTTTATTTTTTAACAAGCATGAAGTCCACGTTAAAACTGCTCGATATAACGGTCATTTCTTGACTTTACCATTAATAGCTTTGTTCCTTCAAAGATTGTACTGCACGCTCAATTGCTTCATCAAACTAGTTAGAAATGAACAGTATATGTTTGAAAAATGAGTTAAGACACTAATATTTTACTTGAATTATGAAAAAGTAATTTAAAAGTGCTTTTACCTCTCATTTTACCATTTCATTTGAACTTTGACTTGTTGGAGCTTTGGAGGTGCTTTTCCCCCTTGATTTTCACCAGCTGATTTCGGGAGATTCTGTGGACGATTTTTGGCACCGTGTTGACCAGGTAGGAGCTAAACTTGAGCTCTTTCATTTCATCTTTTCCATTTTCCATTCTGAGCTTGATTTCTGGCTTTTCTGAGCCTCTGGGGTTTGAAAAATGCGCTCTGGCCCCATCGCACCCTTTCTACATCGAAAGGTGCATTGCATGTTGGCCTACTCACTGGACAGTTGACATGCATTGCACTCTGGACTAAGCTGGAGGTGCGATGGGTGCCAGGAGAGAAATTTGTGCACAGTTTTTAATGGAAATGTTTGCCTGTTTCTCACCAAATCAGGATCTAACTCTTCTCTTGTTTGCTTTCTGAGATTTATTGGAGTAAGATGACTATTACATGGCGAGAATGTGAGCATGAAGAAGAGGACATGCTTGCTTTACATGATCCGGTTATAGTAAACGCACTGCAGAACTGTGGCCTGTTGAAGTTTTTCCGCATCTCTAGCATGAGACAACAAATCAACTTGCTGTAGTATTTGCTCGATGCTTGGGATCCTACCAGCCAGGTGTTCCAAATTAGGGGCAAATCCATCCCCTCGACTGTAGTGGACATCTATTTTTTGACCGGCTTATCGAGGCAGGGTGCCCCTATCTCTTTATCAGGTTCGGCCTGTGGAGGTGAATCTGTGAGAGATTATGTTCGCAGGTATTGCAGAGAGGGATCTCAGCCGAGTAAAGATGGCAAGATCATCATCCGAGATGTCACTGACAGGTCTTTGAGGACCATTCTGTTCACTTTTGGTAGGATGGTTGGTGGTGTGGCTCTCCATGTGGCCAACCAGTCTTATATGCAGTATGCCTTGGAATGTCTTGAACCGAAGGTGTTCAACTGGTGTGATACAGTACTCCTTGTGATGAAAGAACAGTTGACCAAGGTGAAAAATGGGAGATTGAAGAACTTTGGGTATGGTTCTATTTTTACCGCCTTCGCCTTGGAAAGGATACCACTGATGCAGCCGCAGTATATTGCAGTTGGTTTACCTCCACCGACCAAACCACGGATGTAGAGACGGGTCAACCACATGTCCAAACATGCTGGTCAATCTCAGATTTCTTTTTTTGATACCTTCTTCAGGTGGTTTGATCATCAGGAGATGGTTTATTCTGAGTACCCATATGCTGGTATGGACTTCCGGGGTGACCCGGATTTGGTACTGTCGGCTGGCGAGCAGTGGGGTTCCATTGGTAAATTCTTGACCATATTTCTGTTTATAGTTTTTCTTTTATAATGTCCTTGTGCTTTATTTTGTCAAGACTAATCAGAACTCATGTGCTCATCCAGATGTTGGTCCCATCCGACCAGTAGTACGCCTGAGAGGGCCAGCCACCGCTCTAGCAGGAGAGGCTGTGGGAAGGGCTATCCTTCGCGACCTTGATGTGGCCGAGACTCTTTCAGAATTACAGGACCAGGTCGAGGGCCTCACTCTCAGTATTCCAGATGTGAGGACTTACGAGCTGTCCCTGAGGTTGCAGCGACATACCACTGGCGTGCCAAATCGATGGAATAGGCTTTTACGCATGATTGCACAGGCGGTGACTTGTTATCACCAGCATCATTAGACTAGGGTGCCCCCTAGCGTTTTGAGTTTTGGGTCATTTGACCAATTTTGTCTTGGTTACAGAACATTATGTGTAAACCAGAAACAGTTATATATATATTTTTGATTTTCGGAGTTTTATTTTGGTTAAGTTATATGATCCACATGCAAATATTGATGAAACGCTTATTTTTATAAATGTTGCAAATGTCTATCTAACACATAATTTGCCAATGAGTCAGTTAATGTGTTTAAGCTTCTGGAAATATGCTGATATTGAATAAAATCAAATTTCCTTTCCAAAATCTTGACCCTTAGGAACATGCGATAGATAGTTGGATTTCGGATGAAGTAGATACCAGTGAGTTGTAGTATGACGAGCTGTGAGTCTAGCGTGACGACCAGTCGGCATATGCCATGTGTGATGGCATCAGAGAGAAGTTATATCAACGCGCTATATTCATAGATGTTATTCAATGATTGACCAATACATACCCCTCTGAAACTTACTAACTCACTTCTTGGATCAAAAATGGCCCATGCCATAGAAGATAGGTTTTGCGAACTACGACTTGCTCCGTCAGCATATCCAACAAATGATTCCAATAGGTTTGACATCTGCGACAAATGTAAAAAGTGGATTTACTTGACCAAAACAAATACTTTAGCGAAAACAAAAATGTAACAAAAGCATATTGGTTACCACACTGAATCATGCGTAGTAACGCTTAAGGTACAACCCATTACGAGGTTGTGCCAGTGGAATCCTGTCATAATCCATTAACTCGTAGGCTCCTTTTGCTAACACTCGCTTAAAAATATAGGGGCCCATCCATAAAGACTTGAATTTACCTGCTCCCAATTTATCGGATTCCTGGTCATAAAGCAAGACCAAGTCACCTTCTGAGAAGACACGGGGTTTGACATTCTTTTCAAACTGCGCCTTCACTCGTTTCTTATGGGCTTCATTAGCCAAAGTGGCATCACGACGGGTTTCATCCAATTGGATTAGTTCCAAGAAACGAGCTTCCTCTTCTGAAGTTCTGGGGAGAAGGTCGATTGCGAGTTTGAGGGACGAGATTTCACACTGAACTGGTAAGATTGCTTCTAGGCCATACACCAGTTGGAAAGGTGTAAACTCGATTGCATTCCTTACCGATGTTCGGTATGCCCACAAGGCTGAGTACAGGATCAGGTGCCAACTCCTTTTGTGGACTCCAATCATCCTTTGCAGCATGCGCTTCAGGACCTTGTTGATTGCTTCAACTTGTCCGTTGGCCTGCGGGTAATATGGAGTAGAGCTGTCATGAGACAACCCTAATTTGGCAGCTAATTCGGCCATCATGTGATTGCGAAAATGTGATCCATGATCTGTGACTATAGCCTGTGGAATGCCGAATCTGGCGACTACATGATTGAAAAAGAAAAGGGCAGCTGTTTCACCAGTGTTATCTAATGTAGGCATCGCCTCGGCCCATTTGGTAAAATAGTCAACTGTGACTATGATATACCCATGCCCCCCGGTCAAGGTGGGGTTACATGTCATGAAATCGATGCCCCATTTGGCGAATGGCCCAACAACAACTATTGGTTGCAGAGGTGCAGGTGGTCTTCTGGTTTTGCTATCGAAAATTTGACATGCATGGCAACTTCTGACTGCGGTTATGCAATCTTTGAACATTGTTGACCAGAAGTATCCTGCTTGTAAAAAATTTTGCACCGTAGCGTAACCGGATTGATGCCCCCCACATGTGCCTGAATGGCAATCATTCAGGGCTTTTTCAGCCTCCTCATTGGTGAGACACCTCCTCATAACTGTATCGACACCACGACGGTAAACTGTATCACCGACGATCATGTAGTCTTTTGATTGGTATCGAATACGTTTTTTTTCAGAGCGGGAGGTATTAGGCCTATATTTTTGGGTTTGGAGATAAATGATTATATCTCCATACCATGGATTGCTTGAAGATATCAGAAACAAATATTCATCCACGATTGTTTCTTCGGATGTTTCATTGTTGGATAATGATGGGAGATCGCATAATAATTCTACGAAAACCCGGGCTTTCTTTGACTTTAATTTTACAAATTCCAGATCAAACTCTTGTAGAATTGCTATCCATTTTGAATAGTTGCCCCCCAGCAACTCTCGTGACAATATATAAGTCACGGGGTTGCAATCTGATAGAATGGTAGTTTTTCGAAAGAGGAAATAGTATCGAAATCTCTATATTGCTTGAACAGCTGCGAGCGCTAGCTTTTCAACATAACAATATTTTCTTTCTGTATCATTTAAGTTCTTACTCAAATAATATATAGGATGTTTAATTCTGTTATCTTCTTGAACTAAAACCATTGCGATGGTTGTATCCGCTACAGCCAGATACAGGTTAAACTCTTTTTGATAATCAGGAGTGTACATTAATGATGCTTTCATTAGGGATTCTTTTAAAGCATCAAAGGAAGCTTGCGCAACCTGATCCCAAATGAAGGGAACTTCCTTTTTCAATAGACGTGTATAACCTTTAGCAAGTTCGGCGTAATTTGGAATGAAACTCCTCAGAAAGTTTGCTTTCCCTTGGAGTTTCAAAATCTGACACAAATTTGAAGGTGGAGGCAAATTGATGATTGCCTAAAACTTACATGGGTCAAGACAAATCCCATCCTTTGAGACTACAAAGCCAAGTAAATGACCAGAACTGACACAGAACACACATTTGTGTGGATTGAGTCGTATCTTGTAGTGTCGACAACATAGAAATATCGCTCTTAAATGCTGCAGATGATCAGTCCGCTTTCGCGGATGAGCCGGAAGTTCGTCGAGATATGGTTGAACGATGTTTTTGATGTCATGGAAGGCATAATTCATTGCCCTTTGAAATGTTGCCCCTGTGTTCTTTAAACCAAAGGGTAATTTGCGATATGCGAATGTGCCCCACGGACAAATGAATGCAGTCTTTGACTGGTCCTGTGGGCAGATATTTATTTGATTATACCCGGAGAATCCATACATAAATGAAAATATTTCGCATCCGGCGCACTCATCAATTATCTGGTCAATGAAGGGTGTAGGGTAGTTGTCTTTTGGACAAGCTTGATTTACATCCGTATAATCGACGCACACTCTAATCGTTCCTTGTTTTTTCATAACAGGAATAATGTTCGATACCCAATTGGTTAGAGGAACCGAGTATATGAAACCAGAATGGAGAAGTTTTTCAACTTCTGCCTCGATGGCAGCGCTTTCTTGGGGTGCACCTGCCGTAGCCGTTGTCGTATTGGTTTGACATCTGGATACATCTTAATTTCGTGTTCAACGATACTCGAGTCAATGCCTGGCATTTCATTATATGACCAAGCAAATACATCTCTGAATTCACGAAAAAGAGCGTTATATATTTCCAGTTCTAAAGGAGAACAACATTTGCCAACATAAATATTCTCTACAACATCTGTTTTGGTCGAGATATTTATGGCGATAGTCTCTTCAATGTTGGACAAGTTTTGCTTGGAATCCACCGTGTTTACAGTATTTGATAGGAAATCAAAAATTGAAGAATGATGAAGGTCATAAGGAGTATCTTCTTCACAATCTGGAAGAAGCGAACGATGGTGGTAATCTTCCCATGGTGCCCCTTCAATTACCATTGATTGAAAAATTCCTTCGTCGGTGTAATGCACTCGCGACCAAGGATCTGAAGGGGTGCCATATTCCGTAGACCTATCTATCCAAACGATTGATGAGCGTTGATTTGGGTTTGCCTCCCATGCTAGGAACATTGATTGCTACAATATTTCCATTGGGCTTGGAGGCAATACCTGCGTATGATCCAGGTTTATATCGTTTTCTAAGATCTTTTCAATCGAAGATATCATATTACAGGTTCCTACCGATGCTACTTCTGCCAGATTTATTGGATGCGGAAGGGCAAAAGTTCCCATTAATATAGGGTCTTTTAGTAGGCCTACTCTGATATTTTGAAGCAAATGGGGGCTTCCATGGATCATTGGAATGCTTCCCGTAACTTGAGAACCATTGGGGAGGAAAGTTTGTTGATCGATGATTGTAATCCCTCCTTGAAAGGGAAATGCAATCTTCCTAAAATAGGTCGACACAACAGCAACCATAGCATATATCCATGGTCTTCCTAGTAGGATGTTGTAATCGAGGTTTCCGTCGATTACTTTGACATCTATTTCTACTGTTTTGCCCCCTAGTTCAACTTGCAAGTTACTTAGAATACCATACGGGGTATATGTTCATCCGTCGAATGCTTTTAATGTTGTCGAAGATCGTGACAAGGTTGGAGATCCTAAAGTTTTCTAGAAACTCATCGACATAATACATGTAGATGCCCCCTCATCAATAATTGTTTGATGAACAGTTTTGTTGAGGGCTTTCACTTGAATGAGGAAAGCTAGTTGAGCTGGTAACTGAGGATCGTATCCTTTATTATTAAAGGACACAAGATTTGAATCCTCTGGGTCTATCCCACTGATAGCTGATAATAGAGCCTGCTTTTGGGATGGGCAATTTTGCAGTACCTCAAGTGTCGACATAACGGGTGGCGATTGGGCCAGATCTTCCACTATATTATAATGTTGTGCTACTCTAGCACGAGGATTAAATGTCGACTTGTGTACTACTCCCTTTGGCGGTTTTATTGTCAGCTCAGGAATGATGGGCGGCGCAACTTCTGTCGAAGTTGTTGTCGAACTACTAGGTTGATCTTTATCCTTGTTGTTCGATAGCTGTGGATTCCCGTAATCTTTGTTCCTTGTTGATATCAAAGCATCATTTTGTTGTTTGGAAACTGAAAACATCAGCACTTGAGATGGGGAAGCATTTCCATTGTCAACCAGATTTGTTCCTGGATTCAGAAACGGATCAGTTAATACTGCCGAGGTTTTTGAATTCTTGAATAATTTTCTAAGCTTAGCTCTGTGTGGACAATCTGATGTCCAATGATCCTCATCGCATATAAAGCATGGATTCTTTTGTTTCCTATTTCCAGGAGGTTTTGCAGAAGATTTTTCAGGTGATGATTCCTCCTGTTTCTTCTTCTTCCCTTTTTTTTTCTTCTTGCCTCCTGGTTGCTTGGTTTCTTTGCCTTTATCTGTCAAGACGGCATTTACTTCCGAGGCAAGAAGTTCTTCTTTTGAATTTTGACTGGAAATATTACGAGCCTTTTTAGATGTAGCCTTTGTCGATTTCATGTATGTCGTGCCAATCATGCCATCGCCGGCATGAGAGTCATTGTTTGATTTAGGAGGAGGAGGGACCAAGAATTCCGGTCTGGGCGCGTCATGTATTTTATCGTAGAGCATGCCAGACTGAGTGTAAATCAAGTCTAAATATTGCGCACGAGCGATAACTTTCTCTTCGGTGACGACTCCCCCTTTTGCCACATCTTCCGTGATGGAAGGAAATAATGACTTAATAAACCATCCAGCTAAAAGCTGATCAGTAACATACATTTTTACCATTCTACGATGACGTCACCACTCATGTATATGATCAGATATGTGAGTGGCCGTTGTTTGTTTGAAATTGGTAAGAAGTTTTGTTCCCGTTTCGTACCTTATCGATAACTGAAAATGGGTTAAAAAGGTTGTGGCTAGGGTACTGAAGTTGTCAAACGGAGCTCTGGGCAATTCGATATACCATTTTGCTACCGGACCAATGAACGTCCTCTGAAAAAGGCGAAGCCTAATCGAATCATTGTTTAGGGTGTTTGATGGACACCACAGATGAAAGGTCATCACATGATTCGACGGATCTTCACTCGGATTTCCATTAAATTTAGGAATATCTGATGAAAGTTTATGCGGAATCACTAGCCACCAAGGGGTGTAAGCGATTGGATCGTTTGTTAACTGATTTAGATCCAGTAACTCTAAAGTTGCCACGAAGGGTAACTGTTGATTCAGGTTAGGCGAAGCATACCCAGGATAAGATGGAATCACCTGAGCAGTTGGTCTTTGCATACCAGCATAATGCATTTGATGTTGGTAACTTTGGTAAGGTTGGTGGGCATAACCATTGTAAAATGGTTGATTTTGACCATTTTGAATATACGGCTACCCACTATTTGCAAAGATTTGTTGTTCAGATCCTTGGTATACTTGTTGGAATTGCGGTTATTGGTATTGCACCAGCCATGGTTGTGAAGCCATGTGATGTTGCCCGATACAAACTGTTTGACCAAGATCAGGGGTAATTGTACCCATTTGGGCCTGTGTCATTCCACCAGTCGACGATTGTGGTTGAGTCACAGGGTCAAGAGGTTGTTGCATTACAACCTGAAAAACCTGACGTTGGCATACAACAGGCAACGCTTGTACTTGCGACACCGTCACAATAGCTGGCGTAGTTGGTATATTTGACATAGGTAAACATTGTTGCATTGAATATACAACTCTTGGTTGTTGAGGCAGCATCGGCACGCAACCGCTAGATGTAATTCCAGCATAACCTGAATTTTGTTGTGAACTCCCGTATGGTTGTCCTCCCTGAGGAGACAATGAAAGGGTATACTGTCCACCATACGGTGGTAATCTGGTACTTAAAGGAATGGTTTGCCCTTGGTAACCAGACTACCCAAATTGACATCCTGAAGGATCAATTTGCTGAGACTCAACATAAGAGTTTTCGGATACTATTCCAGATGAACAAATAGGAACGGACCATACTGTCAAAATAGCCCCTAAGTGGGCCCCTTCTAGCGATTGATAACTAGTTGGGACAGGTGGTATACCAACGAACATTGTTGGAGCGAAAGCAGGAAGTTCTGTCGTTGCTGTGTCGGATGACACAGTCCTAGATGTCGACGGTTGTTCAGACATTTCTAGTCTATCCAAAAGATTACCTAGCAATTCTACAGGAACTTCCGATGGCGGTGGACTAATTTCTGATGAAGAAGGATACAGAGTGATCCCGACTCCAAATTGTGATGGAGTACTAGATGGAGGATCCTCCACAATCTCTTCTATAGCAATCAGACCAGGTGGAAGAGGTAGACCGTCAGGTCCGTAAAATATTTCTGGTGCCGAAGAAGCTATGGAATCTGCAGCGACAAATGTTTGGGGAATAACACTTTCCGAACTGGTTGTAGAAGAAACTGCTTCAGTAACACAAGTGTTTACCTTGAAACTAGGATCAGAGCTACTGTCCCTCGGTGGCTGCTGAACTTCTTCTGTAAAGGCAGGGATACCAGAAATGTTTGGAGTAACCGGAGTCTCTGATGGTGTTGGAACACTTGTTCTAGCTTTACCAGGAGATTTGGAACCGGTTAAATGAGTTCGCTTTGTCCGTAATAGTTTCGATTCCGGAGACAAAGACAGTTGACTCATAAGCCTCCGCGAACGACGGGGTTTAAATTGACTTTCTTCAATGATTTCGGATTACTCGATCAACTAAAATTAAAGGGGAATTATTTTTCTGAATTAGATGAATTTTAGACGCTTTGACACAACTGTTTTTTCAATTTTTAAGAGTCGAGAAAAAACAAAAGATGACTCTAGTTGCCTTCGATTTTTAATGATCCTGAAGTGACAAGTGCTCAGATGGACCTTTTCCGTTAAGGAGTCTGAAAAGGAACGAAAGGGACTGCTCTAGAAATCTAGATAGAGGGATTACCAAACCAATCGCGAAACTACAGAATACTTTTTACGGTACGACAGTCAATCTTCTCGAATGCTGTGTTCAGTGCATTGCGATCGATAGGGCGGCAGACACGGCTTCCTATGGATAAAGGTTTAAGCCTATTGTGGTCTCCCAAAATATACTCTATGGTACGTGGGAGCACAAGTCCGTATTGGAACTTATCGTCTCAAAGTGGAGGAATCACCCAACCAACAGTGAAAACAACAATTACCAGGCTTTATGACACCGGAATAGGTCTCTAGCCTAGACTTCTAGATGTTGTGCGTTAGGTTCCAAAGCGTTGTTAGATTCATTAAATTTGTTTTATAGTTGATCTTGCTTAAGAAATTTGCCTTTTAGGTTCACCGCATGATGTATATGTACAATTCCTAAAATGCCATCTAAGATGATAAACAGTCGTTTTATCTTCTTTGTGCAATGAAAATCCTAGCTACTAAGGAAAGAGAAATGGCGTTCTTTCAGCAAAGAGCATAGAGCACACACTATATGCACTGTCCTAAATCAAACCAATCAAACAGTCTAAATGCAAATTCACATGCATGTATTTGTTTTCAGCCTTCTTAATATGTGAATGATAAAAATAAAGGTAATGCGCAAATCTGAATTATTTTTCAAAGTGACAATTACTAACAAGTTTCTTTTCAAAATAAAAATGAAGACAATGACAACACTTTGCGATTTGGAAATGAAAACTTGCTTTTGACACTAGAAAAACTACTAATTCAGATCAAATACAATAGTAACAGGGTAATCGACTATCAAGAACAATCAAATTCTCTTCTATGACTGAAAACGACACTTGCGACACTTTCAAATCAAGAAATGACAATACAGTTACGTTACTTCTTTGTAAAGGAGGACTGAAAATGACTCAAAAAATATATAAAAACATTTACATTTCTTTGCACAATGGAGGTGGAATATCAGCAAGGAAAGGGGTTTAAAACAGATGTGTACTGACTACAGGCAGCAAAACTCCTGAATAGATCTGAAAAGAGTAAACACAGAAACCAAAATTCAGGAACAAGGCCGTGTCTGATCAGCGCACCTGTATCACAGTGAAACTGAAATGCAACGCACCTACTACACTCGGGAAGTGCACTGAATTTGAGATTCACATAACAGACAGTGCGCTGGACTAGGGACGAGACTTTGATTGGGTTCCGGGCCATAGTTTGCATTTCATTTCAGGGATTTGGCTGAGCAAGTGGTAATCAGTAAATCAATCACAGGGGTATATCTAAGGAGGTTACTAGAGCCACCACGAGGGCAATTAGAAAGCTTGTAAATCAATTGTTTAATTCATAAACAAAACCTGGAGATTGACTGAAGCAGCGTTGATCTACTTTGCACTTGCATAGCAAATGCAGTTCGAAGGCTAGATGGCTTGACTTCAGGCTCCGTTTGTAAGTTTATAAAGTAAACAATGTAGATAAAAAATCAATCTATTCGCTCCCCAGTATGGTCTCCATTTTGTTACCGGGAATAGTGTCTATGTACAACTGCTAATCCCACTAAGGCTGGTAGCTACCTTAGAAACAAACAAAGTAAAAATACTTTCATTTTCCTTAATGAAAGATAGATGAGAGAAGGATAAAGGATACCAACCTCTGTCTTGCGCTTGGTTCCTTGCTCGATTCCTCTCTCTTCTGATAGTCCTTTGCTACTTGCTTTCTTGTATACCCAGATTCACAGAGTACCTGTAGAATCAAAGCACCATAACACTATACGAGAACATGGATCTATTATCATAAACAATCTAGGATCAGATGTAAATTGACCATACAAATGCATAAAACATAAATCACACAAGAGTATGGAGGAAAACTTGAATAGCTTTATTGATAATCAAGAAAGAGCCAAGAGAGTTACAACCAATTGTTCTGACCCAGCATCATCCTCTTAGCAAGTCAGCCCTTCTTCACCTCATGAAAAGCTTAGATCACCCAACACTATGATGCTGCCTCAAGAAACCAACAACAATTCCTTACAAGATGCAAAATTCCAGCCTCTGGATCTCTGGGATGAGGGATCCATATATAGATGTTTACAAGGGAGGTGAGTCAGCTTTTGAGATTTGATTAGTGTCTTCCCTCTGATAGTTCTTGCTTCCACTTGGAGATTGATGATCTCTTACTCATCCCTGGTCGAATTCAGAGAGGCAAGTGTCACAGGAGAAGTTTCTGGAAGATTCCATGGTCCTCCACCTCGTGGATTGACACTGCCATTTGTCCCTCCTCGCCCATCGCACTCCATAGAAGGGCTTTTTGAAATGAAACGCACCTACTGTGTGTATTTAGGTGAGATGCAACGGACTTTTCCTATGGAGCAGGTGAAATGGTCCAGTTTTGACCAGTTCTGAGTAGTTTTTCATGGAGAACTTCTGGGAGAAGCTGTAATCAGTTGACCTTGTTCTTTTAGGGGTTGGAACAACACCTTTAGGGACTTAGGAGCCCTTAGTTTATGGACATTTATTCTTGGGGTTGTAGTGCCCAAAAATGTCTATAACACTTCGCCACCACCGCGATTCAATATGGCAAGCACAGTGAAGTTTCTTGTGTTCAAGGGTTTGGGAGATGAGGATCCGGAACAATTCTGGTTCATGGTAAGGGTAGTATGGGAAGTGCAAGGAGTTACAGATGACAATATAAAGAAAGTGACACTGGTTAGCACCCTGCAGCACTGCACACTGACTTGGTATATTAAGCACTCCAATGATAATCCAAATGCGGGAATCGCAGATATGTGAGCACCGCTAAATAGAGAAGTTAGCAAGCCAAAGTCTGAAGCACAATTGATCATTGGATTAAAAGAGATCATGATGCTATTAGGCGAGACTCCTTGGGATCTAGATTAGAGACTAAAATGCATGATTTGTGAAGCTAATATGAATCTTATGGATGGACAACATCGCAAATGTTTTGTAGCATCGGTAACGCCACATCTGAGGAGTGCATTGTCGCAACAGAAATTAACAACTCAGGCAGAGACCTTAGAGATCGCGATGAGGCTACATGAGACCCCAATTCAGGATCCCAACTTGGGAGTTTAGCAGATCCACGTGCAGTTGAATAAGTTATGCCTTGAGATGTAGAGTTTGAAACAGGACAAGACAACTCGACCAGAAGTGCGTGAAGAGGTGTGGTGCGTAAAATGCAAGGGTCAGGATCATGACAAGGACAACTACCTAGTTTTTGGAAATTACCTCATAGGAGGAGGGTAAATGCCCTTAAGACAAGAAGTGCAAATAGGACCTAGCATGACACTTGCTTTGTGGTGTGCGATTTGTCAAATAGCTGGAAAACATGCCACAGACAATTGACATTTGTTACAGAAGTATAGGAAAAATTCACAACAGTTGTTCTGCAACTTTTGTAGGTCAGTGGGACAAGATGAGCACACTTGTAGAGGCTATGAGTTAATGATGGATAGAACTCCCACCTACAGAGTTCAGGCCAAAATGTAGCCCCTTCATAAAAATGTAGGAATGGCGCGAACAGGATTTCAGGGGTCCGAACGAGGCCGAGGTGGAGGAGGACCTCGAAGAGGTCATAAACAATTGATATGCTGCAATTGCAAAGGGCCAGGACATTATGCCCACAATTATATGAATCCAATGCACCCGTCATGTTTTTATTGCAACTTGTTTGATCATGAGACTGAAGATTGTCCTACACTAATAGCTAGGATATGCGACAAAGGAGTGCTACCACCTCCCTCGACTCAGAACCTACAGATGATGAGGTCTAAGCCATTCAAGGAAGATCTGAATGTAAACAATATGCTCTGAAGTGGAATCATGATGGGAGATGACAAAGGAAAACAACTAGAAGATAGTACTTGGGTTCGCAAAGCTGCGGCGAAAGAAGTGGAGTTTTATTTGGAGCGCACCCGAGAAAATTTCATGGAAGCTAAGAAGAGCTTCACTGAGGCCTCCACTTTAGGAAGCAAAGATAAATCAAAGCCGGAGATGGACCCATCTATGCTCACAATGTTCCTAGAGACATGTATGAAGCTACTGTGTGACAGTGAGGTGGTAAAACAGTTACAGGAACTCATTAACAGATATACTGGGACCGCACCAGGAGAACTGCATGTAGTCAAGAAGATTGGAAAACACAAGACAAGAATGGGAAGACAAATGAGACTAACCACGTAGATTGGAGAATATGAGATGGATCAAGTTATCATGGATTTAGGATCGGCTGTGAATGTTCTTCCGAAGTAGAAATGGGAGCAAATGGGGAGACCTATGCTGCAGTGGTCTCCTATTCAAATGTGAATGGCGAGCCAACATAAAATAATAGCCATGGGGCGATTGCAGGGCATAACCGTGGACATTGAGAGAGCGAGTGTGCTAGTAGACTTTGAAATGATATAGATTGTTGATGACAGCAATCCCTACCCTGCACTCTTAGGAATTGATCGGGCCACTGACATGAACAGGGAGATTAATCTGAAAAAGCAGAAATGATTTTTGAAAAGGAAGTCACTATGCGTAATTATACCCCTAGACCCTACTGAAGGATTGCATTATACGAAGCTAGTGTGCGACTATGAAAGGGATGATGATTTGGACTGCATCTATAAGATAACAGCGTGAAACCAGGACTGTGTGAATCCCACCGCAGATGGGCGGATTGCATGGGAGCACGAAAGCTCTCGTACTTTGGATTCAGATGAGGAAATAGAGCGATGGAAAAATCGGTTACATGAGGTAACTACAGTGAATTTCAATATGATGACAAGGTCGTTGCACTGCATATCGATAGAAGTAAGAGACCTACCTACTTATGATGGCCTAAGTGAGGTAGATACCTTCTCGAATAAATTTGAAAGGGAGGTGCTAGAAAAGAAACTCTTGCAGGCCTTGGACTGGGTACTATGCGCTATGCCCGCGAGGTGGTGGGGTACATACAAAGGGAACTTTGACGATTGGCGCAAGTGTAGGGGAATGCTGCACTTATGATTTGCGAAGCCTAGGGTGTGACTAATAGATAAGTACAATGGGAAGGATGATCCACACACACATTTGGCCAAATGGACACAAGCCTATGAGGAAAAGCCACAGCCTGAGTGGGTACGCTTGTTCTGTCATACCTTGGAATTTATACCAATGAACTGGTACATAGAAATAAAGCTCCGCCATAGGACAGGTGAATGGGATGTTCTGCGCGAAGGGTTCATGATGGCCTTCAGTTTTGAGGATGAGTGGGACAGTATTGATGAAGCACTACAAGAGGTAAAAGTAGCCATCTTTAAGATACGACAAGAGCCAGTAGAATCAATTCAGCTTGAATGGGCTACTTAGTTGAGTTGCGCGCTGGAATGTTATAATGTAGCTGCTGAAGAAGAAGACGAAGATCCATAGAAAATTAACATCCCAGAGATGGAAGGCAACTGTGAGGTTCAAGGACCACAGATTGAGATCCCTGACATAACCACGCCTGTAAAGACTAAGCAGGTGAATATTGATATGGAGGCAGAACCTAAAATTGTGAAGGTTGGAGACTATTAGGATGGCCCGATGGTGGATAAGGTCACTGAATTACTTAGCGAATATTAAGACCTATTCCCAACCAAATTTACGGATTTGAAGGGACTAATTGGAGATTTAGGGGTAATGAAGATCACATTAAAATGCGATGCAAAGCCAGTTAAGAAGAGGCAGTATCACTTAAATATGAATTACAAGGAGAAGGTCCACGTAGAACTAGACCAGATGCTCATGGTAGGCATCATTGATCTTGTCGAGGAATCCAATTGGTTAAGCCTGATGGTGGTACAAGAGAAGTAGTTGGAAGAAATAAGAATATGCATGGATCTCAGAAAGTTGAACGACGCGTGTGTACATGATCCATTCCCAACTCCGTTCATAGATGAAGTATTGGACAATGTAGGTGATCAGGAATCATATTCTATCATTGATGGGTTCTCAGGGTACCACGAGATCAAAATCGCACCAGAGGATAGGAGAAAGGAAACCTTCGTGCCTAAGTGGGGTTGCTTTCAATATACTATCATGCCATTTGGATTGAAGAATTCCCTTGCTATATTTTCGTACATAGTTGTTGCAGCATTAAGGGAATATATTCATAAGTTCTTAGAGGTATATTTTGATGAGTGGACTGTATTTGGGCTAGTTAGGTGCCATGTAGCAAACCTACACTTGATGCTGGATACATGTCGAAGATACAAAATCATGCTCAACCTCAAGAAGTATAGGTTTCTCGTACCTTTTGGGAACCTGTTGGGGCATGTGGTTTGCAAATAAGGGTTGATGGTAGACCCTGCAAAAATCATGGTGATTCTGAATTTGGAAGCACTGCGGAGTGTGAAACAACTGCGTGCTACTCTGGGGCATACGTGGTACTACAAGAAGTTCATCAAAAGCTATGCGCAAATTACCAAGCCAATGGAAAAGTTGTTGAAAAAGGATGTAAAGTTCTTTCGGAACGATGACTGTAAGAAAAACCTGGATGTATGGAAAGAAAAGATGGTTACTGCGCCGATTCTGGTCTTCCTGAACTGGAAGAAAGAGTTTCATGTCCATGTTGACACGTCAAGTATAGCGTTGGGGATAGTAATAACACAGGAAGGTGGAAAAGTCTTGGATCACCTTATCATGTTCACAAGTCGCATATTATCTAAAGCAGAAAATAATTATTCCACCACTGAACACGAGGGACTAGCTATGGTGTATGTGCTCCAGAAGTATCGGCATTACTTGATAGGGGGACACTTCAATATCTATGCAGATCATTCCGCGCTGAAATACTTGGTCAATAACCCTATGTTGGGGAAGCGCATATTTAGATGGATTTTATTGTTCCAAGAATATGATTTTGAAGTTGTTGTGAATCTTGGACGATTGAACGCGGGACCAGATCACCTCTTGCACATTGAGGCAGGAGAGGAACCTACTAGCCTAGAGGAAGGATTACCCGATGCACAACTCTTTGTTATGCACGTAGTAGATGGACATTTTGAAAATATAATTCACTTTCTCACAACTGGAACTATGCTGAAAGGGTACTCTATCCAGCAGAAGAAGGAACTAGTGGTGTGCATGACAGATTTCTCTGTCATTGTGGAGCATCTTTACAAAATGGGGAAAGATGAGATACTATGAAAGTATGTAACTAAATTTGAATGAAGCAATATCCTCGTAGATGCTCATGGGGGAGCTTCGGGAGGACATTATACAGGGAGAGTGATGTTGTAGAAGATTCTCCACACAGGGTTGTGGTGGCTGACCCTTCATTAGGACCCAAAAGCACATTTCAAGGCCAATGATGTATGTCAAAGAACAGGTAAACCATTGCGGAGGTACGAGATGCCTTTGAATCTGCAAATGACGTTGCAACCCTTTGAAAAGTGGCCAATCGACTTTGTAGGAGCTATCAAGCCTCAAGGAAAGACAGGCGCGAGGTATATTATCATTGTGACAGAGTAGCTGACTTGTTGGGCAGAAGTGTAGTTGGCAAAAGGTTGCATGGCCACGACAACCGTGAAGTTTCTATTTGAAAATGTATTGACACAATTCAGATGTCTAAAGATCTAGATGAGCAATCATGGTACACATTTCTTGAACAAGATGATCAACACACTGACAGAAAAGTTTCAGGGGTATCATCAAAAAATCACACTGTATCACTCACAAAGTAACGAGAGAGTAGAAGCATTTAACAAAGTACTGGAGATTGCGCTGACCAAGGCATGCAATGTGCAGCGAAGTGATTGGGACCTGTGCGTACCCGCAATATTATGGGCTTATAGGACGACATGCAAGAAACTGATGGGACAAACACCTTTTCGGCTTGTCTATGGAGTGGAAGCCATAATGCCTATGGAGTACATATATGATGAACCGCAGAGTGCTGGAGGAGAGGCTCACACAGTTGGAGGAGCTTGAAGAAGAATGAGTTTTGTCTGGATTCCGCCAACAAGTGAAAAAGCACTGTGAAAACACCTAGCACGATCAACATATTAAGTTGTGCACCTTCAAGGTGAATGATTTGGTGTTTCTATATGATAGTAAGTTTGATAAGTTCCCAAGGAAGCTCAGAATGCATTGGCTAGGACCATATGTTATTGGGGAGATCACAGATGGTGGCGTGATGTAGTTGGTAAAGTTAAATGGAGAACTCTTCCTAGGAAAAGTCAATGGTAGTCATTTGAAGGTGTACACAAGGGGCCCGACCATCTGACTAGCTAATAGAAGCATAGTCTTAGTGCTCTAAGAAACTGAAAGGAGGCATGGGACTATAAAGTAATCTACCCAAGAGCTGCGTGATGTTAGGACTGTGCACTGTAGCAAAGTGTCACAAGGTCCGTGATAGTGCGAGGGTAGTTGCGCTACCGTGCAACTTGGCTGGAAAGTGACCATTACAGTCACTATTCACAATGTGATGCGTTACTTGAGACCAAATGGAGTGGGTGACAGGCATTTAAGGCGAAATTTATGGACCAGATTCTTGAAAATCTGTCGCCAAGTGAGCATTAATGGACCGAATGTGCCCCGGATGCGGGTGGTTGCTAGCGCAATAGAGCCCATGGCTTGTCAACAGGGCAGGTGTCCGCCCGGACAAGCCACGTACCCCCAAAGGACATGCCTTAAACCCGCAAGCATGCAGCATTCAAGACCGGTAGTTAATACTGGCTGCAGAGCCGTCCCTCCAACATTCATTGCCAGCATTGAAACGCTAACCATGGCCCTTCAAAGCCGAAAGCTCGCGGACATTCCTCTGCACTTTTCGCCTGCACCGGTTCTGATCTGGAAGGAAGGGGCGGAAGCTCATTACTTCAGCTCTCTGTCTGACTGTGGGAACAATTGTGAGGGTTCAGGTGCCACAGACCTGAGCAATTGGAGAGCTGGACAATTCAACTATGAGCCTGGTCGTTTGGAGGTTCTGCATTTATACAATCCGCAGTCTTGTGGAGGAATTGGGAGTCTGGTGCAGGGGAACAATTGTTGTACACACACCCGCCATCCGCTCTCCTTCACAATGCATCGTGAAAGGCTTCGGGGTATCAGTCGTCGGGGCAGTTTCAGTGGAAGAGCCCATTCCCCCTCCTCCTCCATAGAAGATTCCTCTGAGCATAGAAGACCGAGAGGCAGGCCTCCGGGCAGAGGAAGGATTGTGGAACCGCCGGAAAGAATGGAATGCGGGCATACAGAACACCCGATGGTAAGATATCGCCTCCCCTGTACTCTGGCCAATTCGACCTTCTTCGTCACTGTTTCAGTTGAACATTGCCGTAACCCGTGGGGTGATGATGATGCCCCTCATGCTGACCCTCCGCGGATTCCTGGGGTTGTCCCGACTGTGGAAATGGAATTTCCGGCCATCGACATGTTGAGGCCTGTTCATGACCCTGGAGCTGGTCCAAGCGAGCCTGTGCATCGCCATGGTGCTGGTCCAAGCGAGCCGGTGCAACGCCATGGTGCTGGTCCAAGCGAGCCTGTTCAACGCATTGTTGGTAAGGGCAAAGCAATTCTCCAGCCTCCCTGCTGCCAGATGGAGGACGAGCCTCAGACCACGGATGAAGAATAGGGCGCGCTCCAGGTTTCTCTGCATGATTTTTCTTGCTGTCAGCTCTCCTTGCGACCACATATATGTCTGCAATCGGTCTTTTTGTACTCCAGTTCATGTGTCTATGTGTCCATCGTGGTTATCTGCTACTTCTGTTATGGTGTCTATGTGTCCATCGTGTCTATGTGTCTATCGTGTCTAAGTTGTCTCAGTCCATGTGTCGGCTACGTAAGCGACACTCTGGATCCAGCTTTTGTATCCATGTTATGAACTTTCTGGTGTTTACAGTTGGTCCCAGGACCAGTTTTACAGGGTCGCGGCCCTGGTGTAATACTGATAATGTAATTTGGCTCTCGATGTAATATATTTTAGCTCAGTCTTATTTAGAAAAAAAAAAAATGGACCGAATGTGGGGGGAACAGTCGAATTTGAATTCAAAAGGCGCTATAAATTAAGACAAGCTATCCAGCAAACAACACATGGCCATTTGAGAATTGAGCCATTGCGCACTCAGAGATTCATGAACCCAACTTTTTTTTATCTTTTGAAGTCCAAGTCATTGATTTATCACTTACCTAAGCTATTGAGAGAATTGTGGAATAGTATTATGGTCACGCCTGAGGAAGCCATGAATACCGGAGCAATGACCGCTGAGGAAGCCTCGCAGGCCATGATGGTAGGAGAAGCCCCAGAAAGTTTTGGGATAGTCACATAAATCCCTAAATCGTCATGCATGCCAAGACCCAAGAAAGACAAGCAGCCTATGGTACCGGTGCACGTGTCCCCTAGGAATTTGTTAAGGACTAGGCTTACCATGGAAGAAATGGGGAAGGTGATCATTTTGGAGCCGATGAGGAGGAAGAATTTGAAGAAATCCTGGTAGAGGAGGAGGAGGATGCAGAGATGGAGGTAGAAACCCAAGGTACGAACCCTCTGACCAAGCTACTCGCATATGTTCCTCCATGGAAGGGAAAAGTAAGGGTGCCTAAAGACATAGATGAGAGAAAAAGCTCTGTGCAAACTCCGCTGCTCCCTAATGACACCATTTTTGAAGGAGCGCACTTGGGTCGAGTGCCTGTACTAAAATTTGAAGACTGAGATCTCGTGGACCACGAGAAGTTCCCACATTTGGCAACTGCACAGCTAATGTGCTAGAAGAAAGATGTGCCAACAGGAGTTATTGAGTTGGAGCCGTGTAAGTGGCTAAGAGGTTTAGAAAAGGTAGGATTTTTAAATCTTCATTAGGTGCCGCATTACCATCGCACCTTAGTGACTCTTTTCGTCATTAGGAAGTTTCTCTGCTTGGTGCTTATGGGTGCTTGTGGTTGGAGGATCCCATCCCCATCACAAACCACTTAATTCATAGAATTACCTGGCTCCCTTGCAAAGGGGAGGACCCAAAAAACATCTCGGAGGGTAAGAGTGATGATTTGGCCATCGTAGAGGCCATGAAGAAGAAGTTCAAGTTGGAGAAGAAAAAGAGAGGATACATGATTTCCAACATCAACAACACTACGGTCAAAGTCCCGATGCAGATATTGGATGGGAAGGTTATGAATAAGTGCCACATGGATGAGGTGCCTTCACCGATGGTTGAACTTGCTGCACAATGCGCTAAAGGGATCCAGTTTAACTGGGCAGATTACTTGTGCAGAGAATTCCTTAAGAACTGTTGCGAGGTGAAGGAGTAGGGAAAGAGTTTTCATTATGCATGGCTATTATTGTCCATTGTGCTGGTGGCATGTAAATTTCCTAAGGATAACCATTTATCAACAATTGCAAGGGATCTTTCAGAGGCAGCAAAGTACGCTTCATTGTGGGCAACCAGAGATGCACAGAGAATCAGGGACAATAAGATATTCTGGGCATTCATGGCGATGAAAATCAGAATGGGGATTAACTGCAAGCCACAGTTATCACCCACTATTTATAATAGTTTGCAGAGCTTCACAGAGTACAAGGAGGACTTTCATCACGTATACATCAGCGCGCGTAAGGACCCTGCAAATACTTGGAACGAGCTCCCTTATCTAGCAACAGATGATCTCATATTCACCATCCTTGATGATGAGCCCCATATATCGGCAATTATATGGGCTCATTTGGCCTCCTAACTCAACTTAATCTACCATTCTCATTAGTTTATTGCATGTTTTTTATTATATTTATGCTAATAGAGTGAATTGGGTTAGTTATTATGCCATGAAGTATAATGTGTGCTTTATGTAGATTTTTGGTCAATTTTGAGACAAATTCAAAGGTTTAATGAGCATTTGGCAGCCAATATTAGAGGAAAACAAGGAAGAGGATTTTTAGGAGGGTGTCCCCCTCATTTATGACCCCCTACCTCGAATCCTCCTTCAAAAAGCTCGGAGCACAAGCAGCCACCTCCATGCATCAAAGGGGCAGCTGAGCAAGTGAAGAAGAACTATTGTCTATCTCTAGTCTTGGGAGCGAAGCCTCCTTAATTGTAAGAGAGTTGTTGGAGGCTCTAGTTGTATAAATAGCAAGGCTTAGGTGCTCAGTAGTTTAGTTGGTTGTTAGTCAAATTTTTGCACTTTTGTTGCAGCTCTTACTCAGCTCATTTTCGAGCTTACTCTTGTGAATATTTTATGTAATGTGACTTGTATTTTGATAATGGGGATGAAATATGTTCTGAGCTAGCAATAATTTCTTTGAGAGGGTTGAAGCTCTTAGGTTAGGGCCCAACCCAAGCTGCCCAGCACCTCTTGCTTACTTATATGTTTTTTCTTCAATTCATGAATTAATTTCTCTTAGATAGATCCATTTCTCCATAGTAGAATAGGTTGCTTTTGTTGGTTTACATAGCTTTTTCTATTTCAGTTGATGAAGTAGGTTAAATAGTGGTAAGAGAAAGATAAAAAAAGGCCATCAACAGAGCCTGACCTCCTTTCCTCCTTTGGGGACTAGGAATTGAGGTCAAGATCTACTTGCTTCCATAGAAACATAGTTTTGCTTCTTCCATGCAATTTCTAGTGTTACAGTTTGATTCAGAGGTTAATTTTTTGCTTCAGATCCATTTCTCCATACTCATTCATGTTTCTGCAATAAAACTCTTTCTATTCTTTCCTGTTCATATAGCACTGTTTATCATTTTATTTTTCTAGGTCAGAATTTAGGTTAACATTAGAGATAGTTTTGTTCTTTTGGTACAGCTAGTCCTTTTCTTGCTCAATTTCAGCATTTTGACTTGTAGCTCCCTTACAACACACCTCTTCTCATAATACATCCATAAAGCAGCCATCATCATCTCTTTTTTCACAGGTTTCACAAGTCATTCACAGCCCTTCACGAATCTGCCCTAATTTCTGCATTTCTCTCATAAGCTCCCCTCTTGTCTCTTGAACAAATCCAACCATCATTTTCTTCCCTAATCACCCTTCCAGAGCTTTAGACACCTTGACACCTTCCTATAATCTTCAGTTTCCCTTTCCCACCATTTTTCCACCTTTAAAACCTCTAAAAAAAGCTCTCGACATCTTCTTGTAGATCCTCCTGTAGATCCCTTGCAGCCTCCTGTAGAATTACCTGAAAGTGAATTTTTGAAGACCAATTGTAGAGGAAGTATCCAGAATGTTACCAGAGACTTCTTAGGACCCCTCCACACCTTCCTACACCTTTGCAACCCCAAGGTCACCTTCCATCACCACCAAATATCTGCCACAACCATAAACAGATAAATTACAAGCATAGCAATTTCACATAAAATACATAAAAAGACCCAAGAAGTTGTTTTTTTCCCATTTCCTTTCAGAAGTAGCTTGAATAGATGTAATTTACCTTCTCAGTAGTCAATGCCACTCATTTCATTAGTTTTCATCTCTCTTTCTGCAAAAGTAGGGTTAGTTGGAAGAATTGGGGTTTTCTAGGGTTTTCTTTACACTCCAATCTTCTTTCTCTTTCTGCAAGTAGAATAGCCTGTGTAGAGTTAGCTTTCTTTCATCACAGTTAAAAGCTTCTTCTGGAAATTCATAGAAGTTGGCTTGAGCTCCTAGTGATCTTGCGCCAACTGACCAAGTGACAGCCTATAGTAAGAGCTAGTACTTGTGCATACAACACCGTCGCTTCCATGTTTGTTACGATCTATCGGGTTGATAGAAGTAAAGTAGGAAGCCCCAGGAGTTGTAACATTCTTGCTGAAATACTGGTGCTCACCACTTTTTGGAACCATTGTTGGGGAAGCGTTAGATTAATTTTTGATTACTGCTTTTCTTCTATTTTCTACTGCAACATTCTACTAAGTAGTTCATTTCAGCAAAAGTAGAGTAGTTGTTTCCCTTGATTTCTGCATTTCCTTACTTTCATTTCAATTCTACAATTTCCATTTCAGCAAAAGTAGATTAGTCCTTTCAATTCTGTAATTTCCATTTCAGCAAAAGTAGATTAGTCCTTTCAATTCTACAATTTCCATTTCAGCAAAGGTAGATTAGTCATTTCATTTGCTTTCCTTTTCAGTTCTGCAATTTCATTTCAACGAGTTCATTTCAGTTAGTTGCAATTTGTTTTGTTCAATCAATTTAAGTTTTGCAGGTACTATTAATGTGGAGAAAAAAGAAACAAAAACCAAACAAAAAGATTTCCTTTCATGCCTCATAGGAATAGAGATAATTCAGGAAAATGTTTGTCCAACACCCCCACTGCTTCACACAACCAACTTTCTCTCTTCTTCGGTGGCTGCAATCAAGAAAAACCCTTAGGTAATAGCCAGACATATTTGAAGAACCTATAGGGGAAGAAGAAGAAGAAAAAATTCCTCTGGAGCCAATGGCTGAAAACAGAAATGTTGGGAGCAGTATCTTTTCTTCCAACTCATCCATTAAAGGTGAAATTGGAAGCATGCTGGAAGACCTCAAGAGTGAGACGCTGAAGATTGTTGCCAAGAAAATGGATGCCTTGCATATCAAAAGGAAACAAGAGGAAGCAAATAGGGCTTTGGCCATTTTTTTCCCTAGATGCACCAGGAGGCATCCTAGGAATGAATGCCCATTGAACTCTATAAAGGTTTGTTCAATATGTGAAGAAAATCATTCTACAAACAAGTGCTCGCCCTTGCCTGGACTTAAAACTATATACCAATGGGCCGAAGGAGTCACTGAACAGATATATTACATAAACCAAAAGAGGCCACATGGACCTAGACCATACCAGCAGGGGATGCAAGGGACATCTCAGGCATACTACAACCCCAACCAAGTCACATCCATACCTTCTTGGGGCCCCCCTGCTCATCCTTCCTAGTCCACGCCTCCTCCTTGGTCCTTCACATCTCCATATCATGCCCAACCAGCCACCCATTCATTTCAACCCTATGCTTAGCCGCAACCTCAGTGGAATGCATCTCATCAGGGGTGGAGGCCCCAGTACAACTCTCCTCCTACTCTTTTGCCTCCACCACCTGTTCAACCACAACCATTGCCTCCTGCTCCACCAAGGCAACCCCAAATGCCTGCCCAGTTGAACCCAAACCTGAATAATAGACAGGCCCAGCAAGTATATAGTGGGGAACCACCATTTCCAAACCCACACATTGGAGTAGCTCAACCCAATTACAATGTTGAGGTACAACACTTCCAAACAACTCCTCTTGAGCTCAATGATATTCACCATAGCTCAGGAAGAGTATTGTAAAAAGAGATTATATTGATATCATTGAAGGACCACATCCAGCAGAAGAAGATGCAAAAGAGAAGATCAAAGAACCATGGGCTGCACTTGATGAAGAGAGGACATCAAAATCAGAGATCAAGAGAGCTCCCTCGTGGTTACCATCAAATCCTCCATGTATTCAAGAGAAAAATCAATAGAAAGAGGAACATGTGAAGGTCATGGTAGAAGGTGACATGAAGAATGATCCAGATCAGAAAAAGGACCAAGGACATCACAACTATATTGAAATATGGTTCCAAACAGTCACTAATTTGCATCATCACTCTCTTTCTCAACTATTCTTGATCCCTTCAAAGTCAAATCATTTGGTCTCTGAACTCCAGATACATGTCAAAGCATACATTTCAAGCCTCCACATCAATTTGTCTATCATCTCAATGTGCACATGGCTCCATTGGAAGTATTCTTATACTTGAAAGTGATTTTGCTTTTCAAGTAGGGTAGGGTAGAAAAAAAAAAAAAAAAAACAGAAAAAATAAAATAAATAAATAAATAAATCAAAGGTGAAAGCCTCCTCGGAGGTGCCCAGGGCAGGAAATTAGGGTGAAAACCTCCTTGAGGTGCCCTAGTTGTTTTAAAAAAAAACAGAGAGAGAGAAAGAAAAAGAAAAATGAATTTCCAATTGTATTGCAGGTTTGCAAGAGAACTTCAGCAAGCAACAGTAGGTGCCAAGAGAGCTCTGAAACCAATAACATCACCTATCCTACCTTCCCTCACCTTTCTCTATCATTCTTGACATTCTTTCCACCTCACTGTGCTTCTTTTTTGAAAACTGTGTTTTCTACAGGAAGCTCCTGTAGAAATTACAGGAAGTTAGAAATGGATTTTAAAAGCAGTTTGGGGAATAGGGAAGCTTCATAAAGGGTTTATAAATCCTCTAGCAGTCTTCAAACCTCTCATCCATCATTTCCAAATCTACATTACTGCTCAAGCTAATTTATTTTTTTTACTGTCCAAAAACTACAGGATGCTCTGATACAAAAATACATAGAGCAGAAATTTGTTTTTTCTATAACTTGAAAACCGTGCATCCATTTAAAAAACTGTTTCATTGGGAGTTGCATATGGATGATGGTAACATGGTCAAGAAATTTCAGCAAATTCCAGTGCACAGTTACCAAGAAATTGGCCTCCATCATATTCAGCCATTTTTGCATTTTCTCCATATCCGTGCATCCATTTAAAAAACGGTTTCATGGGGAGATGCATATGGAAGATGGTAACATGCCCAAGAAATTTTAGCAAATTCCAGTGCACAGTTTCCAAGAAATCGGCCTCCATCATCTTTAGCCATTTTCAATTTTTCTCAAAATCTGTGCAGCCATTGACCAAAATGTTTCTATGGGAGGTGCATAATGATGATGGAAACATGGTCAGAAAATTTCAGGTTGATCCAGTCTACTGTTTGGGAGATATGAACAAACCAAGTCACTGTCCCATTAAAATCTAACATCAGCAGCATGAGGATGCAAATTTAAAGGTTGACGCGAACTCCTGCAGCTTAGATCCAGCCAGAGGATACCTGCACAAGAAAAACAACCACACATCAGATAGCAAAAAGCATACAGCAGAAGGGATACAGGCATGCAGCAACTGAATATGAGCATGCAGCAACAAAAGAACCAAGCAGCACCACAGCACGAGCATTCGACTTGCAGGTAAGTGTCTAACCCTCTCCTCTATTGCATCTGTGTAATTCAAAAACTACATAAATGAATGAGATGGTTAGGGTTGGACAAGAAAGGTGGCCAGTTAACTAGCCACCCTCATCCAGTTGACTGCGCTCATCTAGAGATACCACCACACGTGTGCCTAGTCAACTCACAGAAAATCCAAAGGACAGGTAGTGGCGGGTGTATAAACTCCAATGCAAATGATGGGAAGTGATTGCGGGCAGAAGTCATGAGAAGTCATGATGACACAGCAGTGGGGACCAACAGTCCGAATGGGGCCAATGTACACTTGGCCAGCTCACCCTCCATCACTGGAAATATCCATAAATATCCATAAGTACTCCTCCTCAAAACACTCTCACCACCTTGTCTTTCATTGCATCCTCGTCCACTTAGCTACATCAAGCTCCTTGTCACCCCATAGCCTTGAAACCATCATTCTCCATTTCTCTCAGCCATCATTCTACTATCAGTGTTCTACAGGAGCAGTAACAGGTCCTACAAGAGCACCTACAGCCAGTTCTACAGGAGGGCCAGTAAGCTATTTTGGAGAGGAAAAACACAGTTTTTAGCACAATTCTCGGGCTGCAGAGGTAGGTTCTTGGCATACCTCCATTGAATACCAAAATATGCTAACAGTGGTTTAGTTTTTGAGGAGAAAATAAAACTATTGGGTGGAGGAAATTCATTAAAAAAAAAAATTGTTTCTTATTGTTAAAAAAAAAAAAAAAAGAAAAAAGAAAAAAAAAAAAAACACAGTCTATGTCTCTCTGTTTTTCTTCAAAAAAATTTCTCTCCATTTCCATAGTTGGTTTTCCAAGGAAGCATAAACAAAATGACAGGAGGTTTTATGAGAAGGTGAAGCAACTGATGACTCAATAGGACAAGAAAAGGAGGAGGAAGAAACTAAGATAGAAGAGGAGGATGAAGAGACATAAAAGGAAGAAACAGAGCAAATAGAGATAAAAAAAAAAAGAGACAGAAGGAGGAAGCTACAGAGCCACAAGAACCTAAACCCCAGCCTGGTTTGGGCTCTTATTACAACCTTCTTGAAGGGGGAAAAATTATTCCACAGAAATTTGCAATCCCACTTTTCTTTGAATTGGAAAAAGAAAGGATAAGGAGCCATAGATGGATGCAGATTTCCAAGTCCAAAGGGGTGGAGGACATTGGACACATGGAGAAAAAGCTGAGAGATATGGGTAAGGAATTGATCACTATAAGACATATAGAAGCCATCAGAAGATCTCACTTGGAAGTAGATAATGAAGTGTTATGAAAACAGTTGCAAGAAAGGGAAACCCAATTAGCATGCATGGCCAACTGGGCTATGGAGGCACTACAGTGCAGACAACCAGCCAAATCATATGGAGTATACCTCAAATACCAGTGTCTATAGTTCTAGATCAAGACTTTAGCACAGAGAGACACCATGTCTTCTTAGGATTATAGACAATTCATGGACCTATGTGATCACAGTCCAGTAGAAGACAAGGAAAAGTTGGTAGAGTTTTATTTGCATAACATGGCCCTCACTGATATGAACCTATGGGACCCCAATGCTAGGTTAGGGGACTTGTAGCTGATGGCCATGGCATCATGGATGAGTCATGAGGAGAAAAGGGCCACAGAAATCAAGAAGTTAATGGCAAAAGAACAAAATGAGCCCCTGACAATTAGAGCAGAGCCATCAAACCCTATTGCTCTCATTAGTACACAGCAACAACTTGTCGTTGATCCTCAAAGTGCCCCTAAGTACATCAATGATCAGGCCTAGGCTATTGTACATTTTGAGGACATGGAAAGATTGCTTGGAGATGACTACATTCATGCTTGCATAAGAAGGTCAAACACACTGCCACACAGCCTACAGATCAGGGAGTATCACTCCCCAAACAGGATGAAGGAAGCATTGAGGAGAGTGCCATTGTACAAGCACTCTATGAAAAGCTTGAAGGCCCATTGGATTGGCCTCAAGTTGAGTACCCCGCTACTGCTAGGACTGCTAGAGGGCACAAAGGAGGAAGAAGAAAGATAGAAGTGGGAAGAGGTGGATGGAAAGGCAGGATTCCATGATAGGGAAGATGATCTAACATCAGAGGCATGGGATGTCAAGGAGACCATCAGGGCCATCAAGGATGAGGTGTTGGACTAGTTTCTCAGAGGATGAGAAACACATTCAATAGTGGGGTGATGATGAGAACCATAAATGGGTAATTATATGGGCTCATTTGGCCTCCTAACTCAGCTTAATCCACCATTCTCATTAGTTTATTTCATTTTTTTATTATATTTATGCTAATAGAGTGAATTGGGTTAGGCATTATGCCATGAAGTCTAATGTGTGCTTTATGAAGATTTTTTGTCAATTTTGAGACAAATTCAAAGGTTTAATCAGCATTTGGTAGAGAATATTTGAGGAAAACAAGGGAAAGTATTTCTAGGAGGGTGTCCCCCTCATTTATGACCCACTACCTCGAATACTCCTTCAGAAAGCTTGGAGGACAACTAGCCACATCCATGCATCAAAGGGACAGCCGAGAAAGAGAAGAAGAACTGTTGTCTATCTCTAGCCTTGGGAGCCAAGCCTCCTTGATTGTAGGAGATTTTTTGGAGGCTACAATTGTGTAAATAGGAGGGCTTAGATGCTTAGTAGTTTAGTTGGTTGTTAGTCAAATTTTTGCACTTTTTTTGGTAGCTCTTGCTCAGCTCATTTTCGAGCTTACTCTTGTGAACAATTTATGTAATGTGACTTGTATTTTGATAACGAAGATGAAATATATTCTGATCCAGCACTGATTTCTTTCAGAGGGCTGAAGATCTTCGGTTAGGGACCAAACCAAGCTACCCAACACCTCTTTCTTCATACTTACATGTTTTTGCTTCAGTTCATGAATTAATTTCTGTTAGATAGATTCATTTTTCCGTAGTAGAATATGTTGCTTTTGGTGGTTTACATAGTTGTTTCCATTTCAGTTGCCAAATTAGGTTAAATAGTGGTAAGAGAAGGATAAAAAAAGGCCATCAATAGAGCTTGACCTCCTTTCCTCCTTTGGGGACTAGGAATTGAGGTCAAGATTTGCTTGCTGCCATAAAAACACAATTTTGCTTCTTCCATTCAATTTCTAGTGTTACAGTTTGATTCAGAGGTTAATTTTTTGCTTCATATCCATTTCGCCATACTCATTCATGTTTCTACAATAAAGCTCTTTCTATGCTTTCCTGTTCATATAGCACTGTTCATCATTTTATTTTTCTAGGCTAGAATTTAGGTTAACATCAGAGATAGTTATGTTCTTTTTGTACAGCTAGTTCTTTCCTTCCTCAATTTTAGTAATTTGACTTGAAACTTTCTTACAACACACCTCTTCTCATAATACATCCATAAAGCAGCCAAAAATATGTTTTTTTTCTCATTTCCTTTCAAAAGTAGCTTGAATTGGTGTAATTTACCTTCTTAGTAGTCAATGGCACTCATTTCATCAGTTTTCATCTCTCTTTCTGCAAAAGTAGGGTTAGTTGGAAGAATTAGGGTTTGATAGGGTTTGCTTTACACTCCAGTCTTCTTTCTCTTTCTGCAAGTAGAATAGCCTCTGTAGAGTTAGCTTTCTTTCATCACAGTTAAAAGCTTCTTTTGGAAATTCATAGAAGTTGGCTTGAGCTCCTAGTGATCTTGTGCCAGCTGACCAAGTGACAGCCTGCAGTAAGAGCTAGTACTTGTGCATACAGCACCGTCGCTTCCAAGTTTGTTACAAATTGCCGGGTTGATAAAAGTAATGTAGGAAGCCCTAGGAGTTGCAGCATTATTACTGCAATGCTGGTGCTCACCACTTGAATCGTGGTTTCCAAAGTGGCACGCTACAACCAGCTCTATGGTGGAACCAGAGAATTCCATCATGTAGAGGAAAATGGATGAGGAAAAACTGTGTATGGCGCAGTTGGCAGGAAAGCGAAGGAATTAAGTATCAATAGCCAAGGCACAGGAGACGTGCGACACTGCGAAGGTGGTGGAAGAACAATAGAAGGTAGTAGAGAAGGAGCATGAAGGACATAAGTCGCCTTTGCATGAATAGGAAATAGATCTAGATGAAGGTGGTGCAGACCCATAGACGATGTCCACACAACTAAACAGTAGTGTCCAAGAGAGCAGGTAGGGCTGCGGAAGAATTTGAAGGCTTGAAAGACTTCTTTCGACTTGATCATCCTCACCGAGGGGGATCTACATGACATTGGGGAGACAGTGAGGAATGTCACTGCAAAGGCCTTCTAGCAGTTTGTAGAGGACACCAGATGGTGTTGCAGGCTTTCTGAACACAGATATAGGAGTTGCAGGTGTGCACTCCACAGGTTGCTACTATGTCATCCAGCCTCGCACTAGCCACGACTACAGCTGAGGAAATGCTACATGCCCGAATTACCAACACTATAGTGCTACCAGAGGGAGCACTCGTGATAGAAAATGAGGTCGACAGGCCTATGGTCAGTGGACTAAAGGGAGTCAGGATAAATATGGTTGTGCTCCCTTGGGAGATGCTCTATGTTTTGCAGGACGGAGTTACTGTAGAACTGCATGCCAGGGAAGGTCATGCGCTCCAGGTAATGAGCGAGCAATGCATTAACATCGAATAGTTGAGCCCATAGCATGACAAGGTAGTGGCACAAAACTGACAGCTAGTGCAGGTGGTTGAGGAAGCTTACCAAATCATCCCAGAGCTGGCCATCCAAGCAGAGGAACCAGCGGAGGTGCACATTTGGAAACTAGCGGTAGGGGTGTGTGAGGCAAAGGAAGAGATGGCCAAGGTTTAGATGGAGCTAAACCTTCATATAGCCGAACTACAATTGAAGGCACAACCTTCAACTTTGCCAGAGATTAAGGAACAGCATGCCAATGCCATTACAACAACCATAACGGAGGTCACCAGCGCAGTGAAAGACTGCACCAGGTAGTTTGAGGAGTTGTTCAAGGTTCTCACCACTCTGTAGGAGTACTCGAACATACATCACCTAGAAATAGAGGTGCGTGAGCTACAACAAAAATATGATGAAGTAAAAGGGACCACGCAGATGGTTTCCCTTACACAGAGGCTCATGCGGATGCAGTAGGCCAAAGCACTCAAGGAGCAAGTGGATGTTGCTCGACACAAGGAAACAGTTTTGAAGGCACACTTACAAGCATGGATTGATGAGGCATTCGACATTATAGCCTCTATTAAAGCAAAGCTTGCGCAGATGAAAGGTACACAGGAGCAAGTTCAGGAAAGTAGTTCAGCTACCACAGTCTCTAAAAAATGCATCCAGTAAGTGCAACAGGTAGTCGCTTAGTGCGTTGTTGATCTTGAAGTGATCCAGGTAGAGATGGGAGGTATTCATGCTAAGACCTCTGCACCAACAGAGTGACTCGAGGGTGAGTCGCGATGTTTATGTTGGGGGCCTGTTGGGCGCGAGATACCCCAAGGGAAGTTTTGGGGCTTAGAGCCCAGATTTTGGTTAAAAGTTGTAACCCCGATGTAAAGACTCTGCATTTTGTGGGCGCGGAGCACGTAGTTTGTAAAATATTCATAGCATTGTACACCCTCAATTTTTTAATGTATTGTCGGGTGTAGATATCTATCCATGGTTTGCAGACCATGGGATTATATAAATAGAGTGAGGCTCTAAGTAGTTAAGACATCAATCAATTGATGATCATGGAATAGAGGCATAGTAGAGTATCTGAAGGTAAAGTTTAGTTTTGGGTCGTAGAGTAGGAGAAGGCTCTGCAACTGAGTGCGCAGAGGTCTAGTAGTCCACAGCTGAGTGCGCGGACCCCTACAGTTGAGTGCATAGGATGGGTCAAATCTGTAACAGTTGGAAGCATTAATAAAGAGAAGTTTTATATCATTCTTGTGTATTTATTTCCTATTTTCTACATTGAATGTATTGGTTATGAATTACATTCCTACTGTTTATATGATGCACGAACATATGTGAATTTGGTAATTAAGTGAATGTGAGATAATGTATATGTTTACGTGAAGTTAACTAAGATATTTAAGAAGATAAGTAAGATCCATGGTATAGTTTGGGGAAATAGTACAGATCATTGCCATAGTAGCGCAGAAGTACCTCAGTCCCTGGTTAGGGTTGCACAAAGGCGATTATAACAGATTGTGAAGGTCTTGTAGGTCAGCATAGTGCGCGAAGTGACCTGTGTGAAGGTAGGAACAGTTGAACTAAATCAACACCTCAGACATCTCAAGGGTGTGGAAAATTGGTTCCAACATCCCCCCATACCACTTCGGGTGAGACTTCAGTCCACGCTCCACGAGCTGATGCCGAAAGGGATAGTAGTGTAGGGATTTATTTGGCTAATTAACTCCCAACCAGGTTCAGGCCCCCATCAAGCCAACATAAGAATATTTGTTTATGCAAAGATAATTGTAATGCATGTTAAAGTTAAACAATACTTAAGTGAATCTGAGTAAATACAAAAGTAAGAGTAATTACAGAGGTGCGTAAGTGCCTGATCTATCTATTTAGGGTTTGCGAGGGATGATCGAAGAATTTTACAGAGGCTTCAAGGATGAATAAGAGAAGTACTTTGACAAGCCCTAAAGGGCTTACCGGTCTATGTGAAGGAAGGGTTAGGGAAAATAACTAACATCACAACCATCTCAGGGTGAAAAACTTGGTTCGTGCATCCCCCCATATTGCTTCAGTTGATACTTCAGTCTGCGCTCCACGGATTGATTCCAAAAGGGACAGTATTGTAGGGATTTGCTTGGCTGTTTAACGTTGAACCTGGCTCAGGGCCCATCAAGCCAACAAATGGTTTCGTTGCTTGGACTGAGATCTACATAATGAAAAGTGTGATGTCGCATCATTGGAATCCAACATAGAAGGAGATTGAAGACTGTTTGGATAGAAACATCCAGGAATTCACGGCGCAAGAAAATAGGAATCCATTGTTGACAAAAGAACAATGGTTGTACATATATCTGTACATAGAGATATACGAAATATTCTTCTGTTCCTTCCCAGTTGAAATATATGAGTGGATCGCGAATTTGGCAGATGAGCAAGGGAGATGGAGGCTTCACAGTTCAATTGTCTGGACCCCAGAGTTATTGCACAAATTGGAAGTCTTCGAAGATAAGATCATATGCATTGTTAATCATTGGCTCGACCGTATCATAGGAGGGTTTGTAATAGAGTTCGCGGTCGATACTTTGGTCAATTATAGCAAAGAAGAGTGCCACCTCTTCAAAGTGTCGCGAGGTAAGTATTTGAAATCATTAAATACTTGGATTAAGATGCTCTTATCTGAAAAATTGGTTATCCAGTTACCTTGATGTTTAATGCTACACGAAGTAGAAGGACTTTTAGGGACAGAGGAAGAAAAGGCCCCAAATATAGCCCGCTGGTTGAGCCTCCTCTGAGTGATGATGAGGGAGTAGCACAGGCTTCTCCACAAAGTGTTATTTAGCTGATAAAGCAAGGGTTCCAGCGAATACCTCACCCACCCACACCACCTCCATCTTCACCCCCACCGCTTACACCCTCACCCACACCACCACCACTTCCACCACCATTCAACATGGAGAACTCCGTAAAGCTACCCGTGTTCAAGGGTGTAGGAAATGAAGATCCATAACTGATCCGGATTTAAACAGGAACACAACAAATTACAGAGATAACCATATACACAAAGATGCAGCGGAAATAATACTTCATTTCATTAATGGAAAATACTGAAATATGCTTACAACCAGAAATGGAAATAAACCAGCTAGGGCGATGGTAGCTTATCTCTGAGAAGAGATGTGGTGGCTACATGCCTCTGAACTGTGTTACAATGAGGCTCGAAGGCCTATTTATTGTTGAGAAACAATGGAAAACCCTTAACATTCCAAAACCTAAACCTAGGAGATGAAACGCCAAACTGTGGGCCCCGTTTGGGGTAAATTGGTACATCAACTTCTCGGGGTCGTAACTTTGGCATATGATCTCCGTTTGACGCATACAATAGCTCATTAGAAAGATCTATCCGAGTACTACCATTGTTGGAACGGGCGGCAACATCGGTCCATTCCATGGACCCATGTTGCCCTCGAATTCCCCAAAAAACATCGTTTAGGGCCTCAAAACGGCTCCGGAAGTTTAGGACCCGAAAAACTGCTAAAAATAGTAAGTTGTGCTAAAATTAAGGAAACTGAAAATGCTGAGAAAGACAATGGTGGGGGTCCAGGTGGACTTGGCAGGTGGCCACCAATATCTACCTGGATCATTCCTCCCCCCTTAGGAAGCAATGGTCCCCATTGCGTTGAGCTCCTCCATGAGATGAAGAAACTTTTGCTGAACCTGTTCCCTGGTGAGCCACTTGCCCTGCTGAAGGAGTTGGCCTGCTTTGACCACTCGATACAGTTGGATATTCTGTTGGCGAGTGTTCTTGATCTATGTGTCCATGATCTGATCAGTTGCAGCTTGTTCCATGCAATCTGGATTTAATTCTGTGGGTTTGAGCTATTCTGCAATGTCGGATGTGTCTAGCAATGGTGGAAAGTATGGTCGAAGGCGGTCCACATTGAATACTGGGTGCAGGCCAAGGAATGGGGGAATGCTGAGCTCAAATGCATTGTCTCCCATAGCCTTAGTAATGGTGTAAGGACCATATCGGAGTGGTCTCAATTTCCGATAGGCTCCAGTAAGGCGTTCCTTTTGCAAATGCAACCAGACTTTTTCGCCCACCTGAAACTTGTGTGGCACCCGATGTTGATCATGTCATTGCTTGTACTTGGCATTTTATTTCTCAAGAATGTCATGGACCTACTGGCAAATATGTTGGATGCGCTCAATGAAGTCGGTGGCCTTATCTGTTTCGGACTGGACATGAGCTGAATTCATGTGAGTAGCTGCAAGTGGCATGGCCACATCAATGGGGCATAGTGGCTGGAATCCCAAACCCACCTGAAAAGGGCTATGGCCAGTGGAGCTGTGAAGAGCTTGGTTGTAGCTGTGTTGAACATAGGGGAGGCTCTCATCCCATGTGCGTGGATGCTTTGAGTTATACATGCGCAGAATGTGCACAATCATCCTATTGACAACCTCTGTCTGGCCATCAGTTTGAGGATGGAAGGCTGTGGACTTCGTGAGTTTGGCGTCCAGCATTGACCAGAGACTGGACCAAAATGTGCTGAGAAATCAACTGTCCCGATCTGAGATGATAGACTGTGGGATCCCAAAGTGCACCCACACTCGTTCAAAGAAGAGTTTAGCAGTGGCTTCTGCTGTGATATTCTTCTTGCAGGCCACCATAATGGCCATCTTCGAGAACCTGTCGACAACCACAAAAACACAGTCATTTCCATGCTTAGTGGAAGGAAGGCCTGACATGTAATCCATGGAGATGGATTCCCAAGGTCGACTAGGGGTAGGCAACGGGGTATAGAGGCCGTGCTTCTTAATGGTCGGTTTGGCAATGGCACAGGCAGTACATGATCTGATGTACTTCCCAACATCCTGTCGAAGATTCGGCCAATAGAAATAATTTTGCAGTACTGCCACTGTTTTCTCGACCCCGAAATGCCCAGTAGCCCGACTGTAGTGTGCTTCCCAAATCATCTTGGCACGCTCACTTGAAGGAACACAGAGGTGACCAAGGTGGCATAATAGGGCATCCTGGAGGTGAAAATCTGCAACACGCCGACCCTCCAAGAGTGTCTGGTATGTGTGGCCGAATTCTAGGTCGCTTTTGTAGAGAAGTGGCCAATCAGAAGTCTCGTGCCCACAAGAGTTGAGCACGGTGGTTAACGCCATGATCGGTGGTCGACTGAGGCAATCTGCAACATTATTGGTGCTGCCCTTCTTATACTTGATATTCAAGTGGAACTGTTGCAGGTATGTAGACCACTTCTGATGGAGATCATTCTGCAATTTCCCTTGGGTCTGTATGAACTGTAGGGGTCGGTGGTCTGTGTGGATGACCGTTTCCTTCCCCAAAATGTAATGCTTCCATTGTCGGTAGGCCTGTACAATGGAATACATCTCTTTATTATAAGTGGGGTACTTCCGAACTGTGTCTGAAAGTTTTTCACTGTGATATGCCACTGGATGTCCATGTTGAGTCAGGACTGCCCCAATAGCATAGTCAGAGGCATCTGTCTCGACCTCAAATGGTTGTTGTAGATCTGGTAACGCGAGCACTGGTGCCGTGTAGAGGCGATCCTTCAACTCCATGAATGCCTTCTGTTGAGATTCCGACCAAAAGAATTTTTCTTTCGCCCCTCCCTTGGTGACCTGACTCAAGGGCCAAGAAATATAAGAAAACCCCAACACAAACCTGCGGTAGAAGTTGGCAAGACCTAGAAAGTTGCGGAGCTCTGTTAGAGTGGTTGGAGAGGGCCAATCCCAAATGACTTGGATCTTGGCTGGATCGACATGCACCCCCTGTTCATCAATGATGTATCCCAGATACTGAACCTGGGTCATGCCAAAAGTGCATTTCTCCAAATTGGCACATAGCTTGTGTTGCCGCAGTGTTTGGAGAACCTGTCGGATGTGGTGGAGGTGCTCTTCCCAACTTTGGCTGAAGATCAGAATGTCATCCAAGTATACTACTACAAAGGAGTTGGTGAATGGCCGCAAGATGTCATCCATTAGCCTCATAAAGGTTGCAGGAGCATTCGTCAATCCGAAAGGCATGACCAACCATTCAAAGAGGCCCTCCTTGGATTTGAAGGCAGTCTTCCACACATCAGAGGGTTCGATTGGTACCTGGTGATATCCTGACTTTAGATCGATCTTGCTGAAATATTTCGCCCCCTTTAGTTGGTCTAGGAGGTCATCAATCCGTGGGATCGGGTACCTATTACGGACAGTGATCTTGTTCAGCGCCCGATAGTCAATACAGAGTCTCCACATCCCATCCTTCTTCTGTACCAACACGATCGGGCTCCCACATGGCGATGAACTCGGACGGATGTGACCTTTCTGCAGGAGCTCCTAAATTTTCCTCTTGATTTCATTGTTTTCCAGAACGGAGCACTGATAAATTGGTCCATTGGGTAGCGGCGCACCTGGGGTCAGATCGATGGAGTGCTTGACTTGACAGTGCAGAGGAACCCCTGCCGGGGAGGTGAAGATGTCCTCGTACTCCTCCACAATCTTGTCCATCTATAGTTTTCGTGCCGAGGGACCCCGTCTGGAGGCCGCGGCCACTGTCTTCTTCTTTCCTTTAGGGCGTATCATCAGGAAAACAAATTTCCTGGTTTTGGAAATGATCTTACTGCATTGTTTTGCAGTAATCAAAGAGATGGCAGCAGGTGGTGCTACCTCTGGTATCCTGAACAACTTATTTCCCAATGTAATAATAACAGCACTGGGCCTTGATTCATACACAGCATGTCGCTTCCACAAGTATGGTTGTCCTAGTAATACATCACAAACTTCAAGGGGAGCAATGTCACACAATACCTCATCCGTGAAGGGCTTGAAGTTGTATGGAAGGCGACGCTGCTGGCTCACGCGAAGATCTCGTCCTTGGTGAAGCCACCCAATGGTGTATGGTTGTGGATGTGCTGTGGTCGGTAAGCCCAACCGCTTCACGACCTCTGCCGAAATGAGGTTCTTTTGACTCCCGCTATCAACAATGAACTGTATCGGGGAGCCCTTTACCCACATTTGAGAGTGGAAGAGACGCTCCTCCTCCTCTGGATCTTCGGGTTCATTTTTATGGATCTTTGCGGTAGCAACAGTGGCGCTGGGATCCGCATCAATGATCTGTTTCCCTTTTTCATACCCCTTATCGGGTTCTGACTCAGAGTTGGAACATGCATCTGATTTTGAAACCTTTAGCTAAGCCACCAGTGACTACTTGGCCCGATACTCACTTGTGTTGTGAGTGGAGCTCTTATGGAACTCGCACCATTTTCCAGTGTCCTTTCTCGACTTCGCGACGTTGTTCTTTGCTTGCAGCTTCGGCTGGTTGTCTTGGGCTGTCCCGCCTTGGCTTTTTCCTTTGTTCTGTGGTTTCAAGGCACCTTTGCCCTGCTTTGGATTCGCAGATCCAATGTCTCGCTTCTTTTGTTTAAACTTCTGCTCGACCTTGACGGCATATCGGTATGCTTCGCCAAGCGAGGGGATGTTTACGAATTGTATTTCTTCCTGGATGTACTTGTGAAGGCAGCCACGGTATTTGAGTATCAAATGTTGCTCTGAATCCTTGATACCCAACTTTGTGCGAAGGGTATGGAAAAGATTGGTGAACTGCGGCACGTCTTGGTCCCTTCCCTGCCGCAGCGTGGTCCACTTTATGTATTCATCCTCATAGCTTCCAATAGGGTAGTACTGATCCTTGACGGCATCCCGGAACGAATCCCAGGTGGGTGCGGATGAAAATAGTGAGCCAGTACTTTCATCCTTCTGCTCGCAGTAGGTTTCCCACCAGTCCTTGACGTGGGGGGCTGCTTTGAGGAGAGAAAAAACAATATTTTCCCGACTCGAAAATTCATGAACAGAAAAATAACCCTCTAGCAGATTTAACCATTTATCTACGGCATCTGCGTCTATCTGACCCTCAAATATGGGGATTTCAAAATTAACTTGTACCTTAAAGGGTGTGGCGTTTCCAGAGTAGCTGCTGGAAGCCGATGCGTCGCTTCTGGGTAGCCACTGAAGGACCTGGGCAAAGCTGTCCATCATCGCGTTCCCTTGTCGCTCGAGGGCTTCTTCGAGCAAGATTTTGATGGGATCTTCTGCCCCCTCATCTTTCTTCTCGTCTGCCATGGGAGGCCGTCGGGATTTGCGAGGCTGGTCTTGCAAAGGTTCAACCAGTTCAAGCCCTAGCTCCTTATATCCCGACCTTGTTGGGGACATGCAAAGAAAAACGGAGAAAAAGCAGACTGCTCTGATACCACTGATCCAGATTTAAATAGGAACGCAACAAATTACAGAGATAACCATATACACAAAGATGCAGTGGAAATAATACTTCATTTCATTAATGGAAAATACTGAAATATGCTTACAACCAGAAATGGAAATAAACTAGCTAGGGTGATGGTAGCTTATCTCTGAGAAGATATGTGGTGGCTACATGCCTCTGAACTGTGTTACAATGAGGCTCGAAGGCCTATTTATTGTTGAGAAACAATGGAAAACCCTCAACATTCCAAAACCTAACCCTAGGAGATGAAATGCCAAACTGTGGGCCCCGTTTGGGGTAAATTGGTACATCAACTTCCCGGGGTCGTAACTTTGGCATATGATCTCCGTTTGACGCATACAATAGTTCGTTAGAAAGATCTATCCGAGTACTACCATTGTTGCGCTCGGATTCCCCAAAAAACGTCGTTTAGGGCCTCAAAACGGCTCCAGAAGTTCAGGACCAGAAAAACTGCTAAAAATAGTAAGTTGTGCTACAATTAAGGAAACTGAAAATGCTGAGAAAGACAATGGTGGGGGTCCAGGTGGACTTGGCAGGTGGCCACCAATATCCACCTGGATCAATAACACTTTTGGTTCGTTGCAAAGGCTGCATCGGAAGCACAGGGTATCACAGATGATCAAATAAATAAAGCAATGTTGGTCAGTGCCTTGCATGACCATGCACTAACTTGGTACATTAAGTATTGCATTGATAATCTGACGTCCGCATTGGCAGATATCCATACTGCACTGAATAAGAAAATTAGTAGACATAAGTCTGAGGTGTAATCAATTATGCGATTCAAAGAGATCGTGATGAATCTTGGTAAGACACCCTGGGATTTGGATTAGAGATCGAAGTGTACAATCCGCAAGGCTAACATGAATCTGAAAAATGGGCAGCACCGCGAATGGTTTGTAGCTATGCACCTACCTCATCTCAGGGTTGTGCTATCACAACAAAAGATTGGGACTTAGGTAGAAGCCCTAGATATTTCGATGAGATTCCATGAAACATCAATGCCAGACGCTAATTTAGGGGTTCAACAAATTCACACACAGTTGCAGAACCTCTGCTTAGTGATGCAGAGTCTATAGAATGATAGAACAGTTCAACTAGAGGTATGCGAAGAAGTCTGGTGCCTGAAATGCAAAGGTCAGGCGCATGACAAAGATCATTGTCTAGTCTTCACGAATTATGTTGCAGCACGCAGACCAATGCCTCTAAAGCTGGAAGTTGCAATATGGCTAAGTGCAGGGCCCGCGCTATGGTGTGCTTTCTGTCAAGTAGCTGGGAAGCATGCAATAAACAATTTCCGTTTGTTGCAGAAATTCGTATGGACACTGCAACAGCTCTTCTGCAACTTCTGTCAATTTTTGGGTCATGATGAGCACAATTTCTAGAGTTACGAATTAATGATGGACAAGACACCTGCATACAGGGTGCAAGTAGAAATGTGGCCTCTGGACTAAGGCACTGGAGGAGAATGAGGCAAGTATCAGGGGCATGACTGAGGCCGAGGTGGAGGAGGATCTGTTAGAGGTCGAGGGCAGGTTATTTGTTACAATTGTGAAGGACCAGGACACTACGCGCTAGACATCCTGAACCTGACGCGACTGTCATGCCATTGTTATACTCAGTTTGAACATGCAATGGAGGATTGCCTTATATTGTTAGCTAAGATACATGAGAAGGGGATGCATCCTCAGAAACTAACTTAGAACCTACAGATGATGAGGGATGAGCCTCACGAGGAAGACCCTACGGTAAATGTTGTACTGCAGAGTGGAGCAACGATTGGTGATGACAAGGGGAAGCAGCTTGAAGAAGGTGAGTGTGTCCACAAAGCACCAGAAAAGAAGATCAAGTTTGATCTAGAACACACAAAAGAAACATTTATGGAAGCAAAGAAAAGTTTTGTTGAGGCCTCTACCTCAGGGAGTTGAGAGAAATTGACTGAAGAGATGTACCCATCCATGATTACCACTTTCTTGGAGACTTGCATGAAACTACTACCCGATAGCAAGGTTGTGAAGGGACTGCAGGAGCTGATCAATAGGTGCACTAACAAGGAAAATGCTACTGATGGACTGCGCATAGTTAGAAAGGTTGGTAAGCATAAGGGAAGAACTAGATGTGATCTGAGACTCATCGCACAGATAGGAGAATACGAAATGGACCAAGTTATCTTGGACCTAGGGTCTGACGTGAACATTTTTCCAAAACAGAGCTGGGAAAGGATGGGGAGACCTGCACTACAGTGGTCTCTAATTTAGTTAAGGATGGCGAATCAACAAAAAATCATCCCAATGGGGAGGTTGCAGGGGGTAACAGTTGATATTGAAGTTGCAAGTGCACTAGCTGATTTTGAAGTGATAGAGATCGTGGATGACAAAAATTCCTACCCTGCGCTCCTTGGGATCAATTGGGCCACTGACAAGAATGGGGTAATAAATCTAAAGAAGCGAAAGATGATATTTGAGAAAAAATTTCTCTGCATAGTGGTGCCACTGGACCCTGCAGAAGGACCGCGCTATACTGAACCAGTCCGCGATTATGAAAGCAATGACGATTTGGACCAGATTTATAAGACAACACTACGAGATTAGGATTGGTTGAATCCGACACTAGATGAACGTATTGCATGGGACCATGAGAGCTCATGCACATCAGATTCGGATGAAGAACTAGAGCACTGGGAGAATCAACTACATGAAGTATCTATGCTGTGTTGTAATATGATGACCAAGTCATTGTCTTGTGTATCATCAAAGGTAAGAAATCTGGCTTACTATGATGGGTTAATTGATGTTCATCACTTTTTGGATACATTTGAAAGGGAAGTAATAGAGAAGCATCGCTTCTAGGCATTAGATTGGGTGTTGCGCGCTACACACACAAGATGGTGGGGTATGCACAAAGATAGTTTTGATGATTGGCGTGAATATAGGAGGATGATGAGGGCCCGTTTTGGCCATCCGAAGGTGTGATTAACAGAAAAGTATGATGGAAGAAATGATCCATGCAACCATTTGGCCAAATGGACTAAAGTGTATGGAGCGAAGCCTCAGTCGGATGTTATACCAATGAACTGGTACTTGGAGACAGAACTCCGCCATGGAATCAAAGAATTAGATATTTTGCGCCAAGGATTTTTGATGAAATTCATTTTTGAGGATGCATTTGAGTCTATTGATGAAGCATTGCAAGAGGTTAATACATCAATATTTAATATACCGTAGGATCCTCTAGATTTGATTCAACCTGATTGGACTACCCAGCTAAGCCACGCACTATAGTGTTACAATGTAACAGTGGAAGAAGAAGACGAAGACCCAAGGAAGGTTTATATCTGAGAGACTAAAGGTCACCATGAAGCTGAAGAACCACAACTAGAGAACCCAGACATAACCGATCTGCTCAAAACCAGATAGATGAACATTGGCATGGAGGTGGAGCCGAAGTTTACAAATATTAGGGACTATTGGGATGACGCAACAGTATATAAGGTTGCTGAACTACTCCCTGAATATCAATATCTATTCCCCACGAAGCTTTTAGATCTGAAAGGGATAATAGGAGACGTGGGTGTCTTGAAGATCAACCTAAAACCAGATGTGAAACCTATGAAGCAAAGACCTTACCGCCTCAATCCGAGGTACAAAGAAAGGGTCCGCTTAGAGTTAGACAAGATGCTCGCGGCAGGTATTATTGAACTAGTGGAAGAATCTGATTGGGTGAGCCCAATAATGGTTCAGGAAAAGAAGCAGAAGGAAGAAATAAGGATATGTATAGATCTCAGGAAGTTGAATGATACCTGCGTGCATGATCCCTTCCCAACTCCATTCGCCGATGAGGTCTTACGCGGCCAAGAAGCATATTTGTTCACTGACGGGTTCTTTGGGTACCATCAGATCAAGATCACACCAGAGGATAGAAGTAAGACAACCTTCATGGCTAAATGGGGATGATTCTACTATACGATGATGCCTTTTGGGCTGAAGAACACACTAGCGATATTTTTGCGTGTAGTCATTGCGACATTCAAGGATTTCATTTATAAATTTCTAGAGGTATACTTTGATTTTTGGACACTGTTTGGATTGGTAAAGTACCACAAGTCTGTGGTTGATGTTAGATACATGCTGAAGGTACTAGATCATGCTCAATCTGAAGAAATGTTTTTTTGTGTCCCTTTTGGGATCTTGCTGGGCCATGTGGTATGCAGATAGGGCTTGATGGCAGACCCGGTGAAGATCGCGGTCCTAATCAATTTGGAGGCACCAAGGAGTGTGAAACAGTTGCATGCAACATTGGGGCGTAGGGGATACTATAGGAAATTCATCAAGACCTATGCCTATATTACCGCACCAATGGAGAAACTGTTAAAGAAGGATGTTACATTCTGTTGGAATGAAGAATTCAATAAGAGCTTGGATGTGCTAAAGGAGAAAATGGTCACCACGCCGATCCTAGTCTTCTCGGATTGACAAAAGGAGTTTCATGCGCATGTGGACACATCATGTATTGTGTTAGGAGCAGTATTGACACAGGATGGTGAGGGTGACTTGGATCATCCTATAGCGTTCGCAAGTAGGAAGTTGTCCAAAGCGGAGAAAAATGATTCCACGATAGAGCGCGAAGGACTAGCTATGGCGTATGCACTCCAGATGTTCAAGCATTATTTGTTGGGTGGACATTTTAAGATGTATACAGACCATTCTGCATTGAAATATCTCGTCAACAAGCCTATGTTGGGGGCAAAGATATGCAGGTGGCTGTTGTTGTTCCAGGAATATGATTTTGAAGACATTGTGAAACCAGGATGATTGAATGCAAGACCTGATCATTTCTCGTGAATTGAAACTAGTGAAGAGCCTACTAATTTGGAGGAAAGACTGCCTGACACATATCTCTTTGCACTATTCGTCGTGGACAACCACTTTAAAGATATTATACACTTCCTGATGATAGGTACGACTCCGGATGGATATACAAGACAACAAAAGAAGGAACTGGTGGTGCATGTGGTAGACTTTTCTGTCATTGCTAAACACTTGTACAAAATGGGATTAGATGAAATATTGCGACATTATGTACCAGAGTTTGAACGTAATAGAATCCTCGCTGAGGCTCATGGTGGAGTTGTGGGAGGTCATTATGCAGGAAAAGAAACAACACAGAAGATTCTATGCACTGGGTTGTGGTGGCCGACCTTGCATAAGGATTCAAAAGTGTATTGTAGGGCATGCGATGCATGTAAAAGGACTCGCAGATCCTCACACAGGGATGAGCTACCACTGAATCTGCGGGTATCATTACAACCCTTTGAAAAGTGGGCGATTGACTTTGTAGGACCAATTTAGCCTCCAGGGAAGAAGACGGGTGCGCAATACATCATCACCGTGATGGAGTACTTAACGAGATGGACGGAGGCACAACCTATGAAGGTCTGTACAAGTGCAACATCAAACAAATTCATATTTGAGTATGTGCTGACAAGGTTTGGTTGTCCAAAAAGTTTAATGAGTGATTGCGGTATGCATTTTCTTAATGATATGATTAGCGCGATGACAGAGGAATTTTAGGTTTACCATCAGAAGAGAATGCCATATCATCCGCAGGCTAATGGGACGGTGGAAGCATTTAATAAAATATTGGAGAATGAACTAACAAAGCTTTTCGATGCTCAAAGAAATGACCGGTATGTTCGTGTTCCCGTTGTGCTATGGGCTTATAGAATGACTTGCAAGAAGAGTACTGGACAAACGCCATTCAGACTAGTTTATGGCTTGGAAGTTGTGATACCGATGGAGTACATTGTACCTAGTTTGCACATGGTGTCATTCATAGGAATGGCAGATCATGGAGCCCTGGAAGAGAGGCTCGCGCAACTAACAAAGCTTGAGGAGGATAGATTTCTAGCTGGATTCCATCAACAAGTTCAAAACGAGCGCTAAATGGCATGGCACGATTGGCACATAAAATTGCACACCTTCAAGGTAAATGATTTAGTTCTACTATATGACAACAAGTTTGATAAATTTCTAGGAAACTTTCTGATGCATTGGTTAGGGCCATATGTCATCAAGGATATTACTGATGGTGGAGCAATTCAGTTGGTAAAATTGAATGGAGAACCATTCCTAAGGCGAGTGAATGGTAGAAGATTGAAGCCATACACCAGTGATCAAGTAGATGACTACATGAGGAAAGCACAGGCTTAGTGCTCCAGGAAGCTAAAAGGAGGCATGGGACTATAAACTACATTGTGTGGTTTGTGGAGCTGCGAAATTGGGCAACTGTGCAAAATGAAGGAATGTCACAGTGTCAACAGAAATGTGTGGGGAGATTCACTATCCAAGAAAGAACCGCATAGGGCAGCCGGAAAGTGATCGTTATAGTCACTGTTCATGACTTAATAGTGGGAAAACAACTAAATGGAGCGGGGGGGTAGCACTTAAGTTAGAATTTAAGGGAAATATCTGTGAAAATCTTCCGCCAATCTAGCATTTATGAACAAATTTTGGGGGGAACAGACATATTTGAATTCGAAAATGTCTATAAATTACAGGTGATTTCCCAGCAAAAAACACTTGTCATTTTTAGAATTGAGGTGTTGATCTCTCAGGCCCGTATGAACTGCGATTACATTGAAGCTTTGATAGCAAGTTCAATGTTTGAGAAGTTGCCAAAAGAAATGCAAGATTTGTTGTCTAGTATCATGTCGGCACCTGTAGAAACCGTGATCACTGGAGAAGCAATGGCAGCTTAGGGCACTGCCCCAGAAGTAGCAATGGCAGCTGAGGGAGCTAATGCGGAGGTTGCGAGCATCGAAGTACTGGCGGAAGTGCCTAAATCATCGAGGTCACCCAGGATGAGGTTTACGCCAACCAACGAGGGTCCAAAAATAAAGAAAGATAAGAAAAAAGTGCCATGGTCGATGCACGCATCACCCAGAAAGAACCCACAGAAGGAAAATCCCACTATGTAGAAGAAGGGCAAGGTATTCGACCTGGATCCTAAAGAGGATGTTGAAGAAATCCATATGGGTGAGGAATAAATTAACATGGGGCCAGAGGATGTTGACGTTGAGGGGTCTGACCCTATCTCTAAACTTCCCAAGTAAATTCCTCCGCACAGATGCAGACAAAGGTTCCGAAGGACATTGATGAAAGCAAGTTCACGCTGCTTACACCCTTGGTGCTAGACAAAATTTCCCTTTAAGGACTGTGCTTGGGGCGCGTCCCCCATTTAAAATTGGAGGATTGGGATTTTTATGATACAGTGCACTTTCCCCACTTAGTAACAAATCAATTCATGCACCGCGTCTTCTATAAAGACTCTGGTGTGACCAAGTTGGAGCCAAGAAAGTGGGTAAAAGGGGTGGATAAGGCTGGTCTGTTAAACATGTTTTGGGTATCACATTAGAATCGCACACCCATAACAATGATAGTGATCAAGTAGCTGCTATGCTTGGTGCACAATGGGTGCCTATGGTTAGAGGAGTCGATACCGATCACTAACATGCTAAACCATAGGATCACTCGGCTGCCACACGTAGGTGAAAATCTAGTGAAGGAATTTGGCAGAAAGATAGGTGAGTGCGACCTCGTCAAAGTAATGAAGGTTAAATTTAAGCTTGCTAAGAAGCTGTGTGGCTACTCCATCACTAGCATAACCAACCTCGTGGTCAAGGTAGTTGCTCATATCCTGGTAGGAAAGATTATGAGGAAATGTCGTGCAAATGAAGAGCCAACACCAGTAGTATCATTAGTGGCCCAGTGTGCAGAGGGCATACAGTTCAACTGGGCACACTACCTTTGCAGTGAGTTCCTCGTGAACTTCAAAGAGTCACAAGATCAAAGAAAAATGTTTCACTATGCATGGCTGCTACTATCCATAGTGCTGGTCGCGTGGGAGTTACCAGAGGATAGTCAGTTTCCTCCGGTCATGCAGTACCTACCAGAAGTAGTGAAGTTCACTTCACTCTAGGCTATGAAGGAACCCCAAAGGGTCAAAAGATAACAAGTTATTTTGGATCTTGATGGAGATGAGTATCCACGTGGCCATCAACCGCAAGCCGCGGTTATCGCCGATAGTTTTTTATCAGCTGACAAAGTATGTGGAGTTCAAGGTGAACTTCCACCATGTCTCCATGCACGTGCAGAATGATCCTAAACAAAATTGGTATGACCTTCCATACCTAGCCACAGCCAACACAATCATAGCGGTCCTTGACTATTGGACAACAAATTTTCACACTGCTTCGAACATGACAGTTGGGTCTATCAAGTCTACAATGAAGCGAAAAAAGGAAGAGTCCAAACTGAATATGGAAAAATTTGTTGAGAAAAGGAATAAGGAGGTTAAGGATAAAACCAAGGTAGAGCGCGCTGCCGCAAAGAATATAGAAGGATAGGAAGAAGAGGAGGAGTGCAGCTTTGACAGTAGTCAGACGTCACCTTCCCCGGAGACAGAAGAGGAAGAACATAAATCAGAGTAGGGAGGAGCGGACCTGGAGACTACTCCATTCCAAATTAATCACAATAGGGAACAAGAGAAAGTAGGGTTGTGGAAGAAGCCCAAGGCCAACAATACTTTCCTCGACCCAATCACCTTGACTGAAGGTGATTTGAACAACATTGGTGATGTGGTAAGGGACGTGACTGCAGAATTACTGCAGTAGTTCGAGCAATAGCAGAAATAAGCCTTGGGCACCATTCAAAAGGGTCTACCTGAAATGAATATCCAAGCATCACAGGTACAGACTAGTGTTGGATGGAATAGCACAGTGTCAACTAGTTTGGCTCCTAGCACCTTAGAAGCAGTAGGGATGGTGTGCACATTGGATCCCTGAGCAATAGCGCTGTCGGATGGAGTGCTGACTACAGAAGTAGAATCTGACAAGGCCACTGTCAGCACCCTCAAGGGGGTTGGACTCAATTTGGTCGTGCTTCCAAGTGAATCCCTTCACACTTTGCAGGATGGTGTGATCGCGAAACTTCGGGCCCGCGAACAACGCGTGCTACACGTTATCAGTGAGCAGAGGGTGAAAAATGCTCAGATGGCTGCACAGAAGAATTCTGTTATTGATCTCTTTAAGGCCATCATAGATAAGAATGAGTGCACGACCAAGGTAATGGCTAAGGCATGTAGGTCTATCCCAGCACTGGACATTCTCGAAGATGAGCCACTGGACGTGAGAATTTGGAAGCTCGCTGCCATGGTGCGCGAAGCGAGAACAAAGTTGGCAAAGGTTTTGTTTGAACTGAACCTTAAGATGGTAGAACTTGAGTTGAAGGCCCAGCCTTCGACTCTGCAAGAAGTCAGAAAGTAGTGCGAGGCAGCTGTTAAGGACGTCGTTGCAACAATAGATAGCGCAGTAAAGGATTGCACTGCGCTCTTTGAGCAGTCGCTCGAAGTAGCCACTAGCTTACAGGAGGATCCCAATGTGTAGAGGCTGGAAACAAAGGCATGGGAGCTATAGCAGCGATATGACAAGGTTAAAGTGACGACGTGCACCGTCGCCATTACCCAAAGGCTAGCGAAGCTGCAGGAAGCAAGGGTGCTGAAACAGTAGTTGGACACAGCACAACATAGGGAAGGATTATTGAAGGCTCGATTGAAGCCATGGCTAGATGAACCATACATGCTCACAACCACCATTGGAGGAAAACTGGCTAGTATGCAGGAAATGTAGTAGAAGGTGTAGGTGGATGGCGCACGGCCATCGACAGAGTAGTTGGTCGAGCAGATGAAGTAGGCGGCAACATAGTGCACCACCGAAGCCGCAGTAGTACAAGTGGAGCTGGGAGGCCTTTGTGACAAGATCTCCACACCAGCAGTGTGACTCGAGGGTGACTCACCTAATTTTTGTTGGGGGCCTATTGGGAACCGGTCCCCTAGGGTCAATTTTGGGGTTAAAAAGCCTAATTTTTGGGGCTAAAGGCTCAAGTTTTTTGTAAAGAATGTAAATTATCCGCATTTGTGGCAGTGGAGTGTAGAGATGTAAGTAGTCAAAATGGTGTTTTCATCCTTAGTTTATATAGTTGTGTTGGCTTGATGAGATCTGCCCTTGGTGAGCAGACCATGGGATTGTATAAAAGGGGACTCTTAGAAGAGTCTAAGGCAGCTAAGTCACAAGTTTTTGATCGAATTCTGAGTAAGTTTATGGCCTGTGAGAGCTAAGAGTGAAGAGACTTAGCATAGGAAGAGGCTATGCAACTGAGTCGACAAAGGCCTAGGGTAGAAGTCTGTAACTGAGTGCGCAGACCCCTGCATTTGTGTGCACAGGGTAGTTAGAGTCTGTACTGGAAATCTAGATTATCAATAAAGAGAAGTATTTTGGAATTATCCATGTATGCATTATTTTACTTATGTTATGCATGTTGCAATTATGTTATATTGAATACTGGGGTTATGAATTAATGCTATATTGATGCGCGAATCTATGTATTTTACTTTGTCATATGAACGCAAGTAAGAATATATGTTTATGCAAAGATAACTAGAATAGATGTTAAAGTTAAAAAATACTTAAGTGAATCTGAGTAAATACAGAAGTAAGAGTAATTACAGAGGCGCGTAAGTGCCTGATCTATCTATTTAGGGTCCACAAAGGATGATCGAAGATTTTCATGGAGGCTTCAAGGACGAATAAGAGAAGTACTTTGATAAGCCCTAAAGGGCTTACTGGTCTGTGTGAAGTAAGGGTTAGGGAAAATAACTGACATCACAACCATCTCAGGATGTGGAAACTTGGTTCCTGCATCCCCCCATACTGCTTCAGGTGAGACTTCAGTTTGCGCTCCACGGATTGACACCGAAAGGGCTAGTAGTGTAGGAATTTGCTTGGCTACTTAATGTTGAACCTAGGTCAGGGCCCATTAAGCCAACACTTCACTGTGTTCATTGAATGTGTTCATGAAGATATACTTTGTGCTTATGAAATTATTGCTTTCTAGTCTAGGAACAAGCTCTCATGTCTAATTTTCTCCATATAGTCTAGTTCATCATGCATAAATTTTGAAAAATTATCATCCTAGCTAGTCTAGATAACATCCTTTGGCTCCATCATCAATAAAAAATATGCATGCACTTGTGTAGGGGGATTTTGCATCTTCCCTATTGTCTCTACACGTGTTTAAATCACCAACAATTTGATTAGTTGGGTGGTGTTTTTTCACATACCTTGAAGGGTCTTTGGCTTGACAAGGTGACTCATCATACTTATCATCATTGTTGTCTAGATTAGTGGAGCTATTATTTTATGGCTAACTGAATTCACATCTAATATAATCATCCACTATGACATCAATACAATCAACAATCCTCTTTGAATTCTTATTCTAGAATCTATAGCCCTTTTTATTATGAGAGTATCCAAGAAAATGTTGGAAAATACCGCGAGGCGGGGGGGGGGCGAGGGTGGTTGAATCAGTATTTCTTAGCAATTATCACTTTAAAATATTTTCAGAGAATTATTCAAACATAAATTATCATTAATGTTTATGCAGTAACAACAGTGAATAAAGAACATAGGAGGCACAAAAATTTTAGGTGGAAAACCCCCTCGGGGTCAAAAACCATTGAAAGCTTTTCCAATAATTCTTCAATCTTCAACTCCAATTGAAAAGGAAGCTCCAACTTCCTAGAATCTAGAAAATCATTCTTCTCGAGGTCCCACTGGATGGATGATACAACGCCTGAGATTGTTAAAGTTTATCCTGACATGCTTTAGTTGCTTCATCTAGAACATATATGTCATTTGGTGCTTGACTTGTTGTAGCCACAATTTTACCATACCTGCCTTTCCTGATTTGACATTTTGTGGAGTCTAATGGCATTGTGCGTCCTTGATCACATATTTGTCCAACACTAAGCAGATTGTGATTCATGTTTTCAACCAATAGAACATTCTTGTCTAGAGCATCTTTTCTTCCGAGACTGACGGTACCTGATCCTATAACATTTGAAGATCCATCATTTCTAAAGGACATGGTTCCATCCTTCTTCTCTTTCATAGATACAAATTTATTTCTATCTCCAGTAATATGCATTGAGCAACCACTATCAACATACCACACATCTTTGTTGTTTTGAGCTTTGAGAGTGAGAGCACAATTATCATTTGTCTTCTTCTTCCATGTTCATTCATTTTGTGGCTTTGAAGATTCTTCTAGAGGATTTTTAGGTCTGCAGCCTCTTGCTATGTGTCCAAAGTTTTGACATTTGTGACATTCAATATTACTTCTTAAATGTTCAAATCTATTGATGTTTCGTTGAACCGTGGGAGGTTGATATTTGACAGATCTCCTGGAATTGTATTGGTTCCTAGGGTACGTGTGACATTTTACAGCTTTATGACCAAATTTTCCACATGAATAACAATAGCCATGAAAAATATGTTGGTACCTAGATGGAAATCTTCATCGGTGAATTATCTTCCAAGGCTGTTCTTGTGAATCTTGTTCACTGAAGTCTACATGCCTCTCAGATCTCATAGGTTCATTGTATTTTTTTGTAGAAGGTCCTACTTCTTCTTCTTTGTAACCGAGGCTAGTTCTGTCATTGTAAGATCATTGATTGTTGATGAGTTCTTCCAACGCCCTTGAGCTGTTGGCATAGTTTTGGACAATTTTTCCCTTCTTCACTTCCTTATGCAGCGAGACTACTTCAGCTTCTAATGCTTCCCTTTCTCAGTTGCTTTCTTCCAACTTATTTTGAAGTGACTCTTCAATACATTTGTGTTCTTCAACTTCAATTTTGAGACCTTGAACTTGTTCTTCAAGAGTATTGGAATGGATCTTCTCAGCCTTGAACTCTTTTATAAGATTGATTGCCTCCTTAGAAAACTCTTCTATGGTCAACCCTTCTTCTTCATTGTTTGATACCTCTTGTTTATTGTGCTTGGCCTTAAACAATACTCTCTCATTGGCTCTTCTTCACTGTCACTGTCTTAATCGAATTATGAGCTATCTTCTTTAGAGAGAAAGTTCCTTTTGAATCCTCTCTTCTTGCCTTTCTTGTTGAATTTCTTAAAGCCTTTCTTTCCTTTTGAGTTTCCATCACTTCTGTTTGGAAATTTTGCTATGAAATGTCGAACCTCACCACAACCAAAACATATCAATGGAAGTTTACCTTTGAATTTTCCCTTACCAAATTTTAGTTTTCTCGTAAAGTAATCATATTCTCCATCTAAAAAACCTTCTTTATCATCTTACTTTTATTCACACTTGCAGGTGCAGTTGTAGGTCTTTACCTTTGAAGGTTGTTTGCCTTATTGGTCTTCTTAGATGCAGCGAACGCAATTTATAGATGTGAAGAACCCTCTTATTCATCAAGTCTCATTTCATATTCTATGAGAACTCCATGTAATTCCTCTTTGTTGAGTTTGTCCTGGTTTGCACTATATTCTAAGACCGATACCTTTGGGTTGAATCTTCCTAGTAACGTTCTAAGAATCTTTCGTATAATAGTCTTCTCATCAACATGCTCTCCTAATGCTTCCAAAGTGTTGGTTATTTCATCAACATGTTGGAAGTATGCAACAATGTTTTCATCTTCTTTCATTCCGAGTTGCTCAAATTTTTCTCTATAGATTTGAAGCTTTGCTTCTTTGACACTTGAGTCACCTGCATATATATTCTCAAGCTTGTCCCATACATTTTTGGTAGTTTTACAACCCAACACCATATGATAAGTAGATCCAATAAGTCCACTAATAATAATATTCTTTGCTTTTTCATCATTTACCAAATTCTTCTTACCTTGTTCATCTGCGATTGGTGTAAAGCCATTTTGAACAGTGTCCCATACTTCATAACCTTGTGCCAAGAGATGGACCTCCATTCTTCCTTTCTAGAGTGCATAATGTTTTTCATTGAATAGATGTACGACATTCTTGGTATGCTCCATGATCTCCTTCCAGTTGTTAAAATGCTATTGAAGGAACCAAGTTCCGATACCAATTGTTGGAAAATACTAGGGGGGTGAATCAGTATTACTTAGCAATTAGCACTTTTAAATCTTTTTAGAGCATTATTTAATCTTCAATTATCATTAATGTTTATGCAATAACAACAGTGAATAAAAGAACAAAAGAGGCACAAAAATTTTAGGTGGAAAACCCCCTTTGGGTCAAAGACCACTGAACGCTTTTCCAATAATTCTTTAATATTCAACTCCAATTGAAAAGAAAACTCCAACATCCTAGAATCTAGAAAATCATTCTTCTCCAGCTCCCACTGGATGGACATTCTAACGCCCGATATTCTTCAGTAGTCAATTGAACGGATGCCCCAACACCCAATGAGCTACAACTCACCCTAGCACCACCCTGCCACCCTTTAGAAGAATAAAAGAAGAATGGACTCCCGTACCAGGGAAAATGGTCCACTTTAAAATGATATAGAATGATGTAGAAGGAGATGACACACTAGACCATAACCCCAACTATGACACAACCACCTAATGATGATCCTAGACCTCCCGACACTATCTCTTCAACTCTTGGCAGATAGACACTTGTACAACTTGTACAAATATGCTTTTAGAATGTCTGTATGCAATGCTACCCACTTGAAGACTTCATGTGGTGAACTTCTTGCTGCTATTTTTCACCTTGATTGTTGCTAATTTTATGCTACCCTTACTCATTTTTCAGAACATTAGATTATGCATTGAGTCTTCTCTTGATAAATATATAATACCTGCAAAAGTCTTCAAGGAAATAACCATGACATGATAATAGCAAAACTTACCTCATCTTGCAGAGCATTTGTCAGTGCTAAAAAAAACAACGAATTAGAATACAAAGAACCTAATGCAATTAAGAGATGAATATGCATATATAAAAGATACTTACCTGTAGCTTAACTCTGTTGCATCATTTTGTTGCACCTTGCTCTTTGCTGCCCTAGAAAGTCTGGTCCTTTGCACCCCTTGACAACACTTGATCTAGTTTTTCTTGCCTTATAGGAACACGATATTTAATCTCATGTATCTCTGTGATTTTAGCTCCCTAACATGTGATCTTCGGACTTATCTAATCCCTTTTAGTCTTCTTTCCAATACCATGGGTCTAACCTGATTTGGACTCTTCAAGGCAAAGTTATGCCCAATCTCTCACAATGACCTAATTATGGACTAGTTCAGTAGAGCAAACTTGTACAACATGCCATGTGTCACAGTTTCCTCCTTTGGCTCTGAAATTGATATAAAAAAAATTAAAGTCAGTGCACTATCCACCACCTTTTATAGAATTCCAATCCTCTTCTCAAAGAGAGAGTTATGATGATTTTCCCAAGGTCACTTCTTTGAGATGAAATTTGGCAGCCTACAAAAACCCTAACTTCCACAGATCACGTCTCCGAAAATATAGCGAACCAAGATCTGAAATTCGGTCCCAATGTTTATCAGGAATTTGAATCAAATGGGTTATAATTTCAGAATCTACGACTTCACAAAAATGACGTTATATCGAAAATTCCACGATCACTACATTTGGAGGATATATGGGATTTCTCTTTATAGATTTGATAGGGGCTTCAATAGAGAATGTTGGAGGGATTTTAGGAGCTTAAAAAATTAGTAATTAATTAATATTTAATGACCAAAACAAATTATGAGTGCCATGCCACAACCCCATAGGGTTTTAGCCCACTCACTGGGGTTACTAACATCAAACATGAATATTCTCAAACTATGAAGAATTACTTGGTGTGCCATATATCAACAGAAACATCTTGATGAGTAGAATATATCTAGAAGATCCTTGAGTCAAAATAGAGTAATTTTTCAAGTAAAAATTCCCTTGCAAGATCAGGGTAGCCCTTGGTACTACTTGGGTTGATATCAATGACAACCTCAGATCATCTTTAGGTCAATAGAAAAATACCTTCATCATCTCTTACATCAAACTTACCAAGATTTCCATCATTTCTCTTGATGTAGAACTTACTTTTGAATACTCTGAAATGCTCGACCATAGCAGGTCTTCCATACAAAAGATCATGTGATGTCTTATTGCTATTTGGTATGAAGTAGCTCTGTTGAGAATCACTACTACTATGTGAATGGCTTCAACCAAAAATATATGTTGTACATTCCTTACTCCCATCATGGCTCTAGCTAACTGTTGTATAGATATATTGGCTCTCTTTGTTAGAGTGAAATGCCTTTTGATGCCATGTTGCTTGCAAAATTCATCAAATTATTTTCAATTAAAGTTGCATACATTATCATACCTTATTCTCTTGATTTTATAGTATGCCTCATTCTCAACCACGGATTTAAATCCTTAAACCTCTCAAAATCTTTTTATTTTTCTCTAAGAAATGCAACCCACATTATTCTGCTAAAATCATCAATAATTAGCATGAAATAAAATTTACCTGTGGGTGTATACATTCTTGATGATCCCCATAAGTCCATATTAACTAGATGTAATGACTTGGTTAATGATCTTTCCTTAGACTTGAATCTAATTTGAATTTTTTTACAAAACTGACAAGACTTGCAAAGAGTATTCTTAGGATTTGAAAGCTTTGGCATATCTTTAACAACATTCTTCTTACTCAATCTAACTATTTGATCAAAATTTAGGTGTCCAAGTCTCTTATGCCACAATTAGCTCTCTTCAATATTTGACAAGAAACACCTCTCTGCCTTCTCTTTCAAGTCATAAAAATATTATCTATTCTCACAACTTCAAATACAACATCTCTAATGCCAGCAGACTTGATTTGTACAATTTTTAGCCTTGAAAATCACATTATGGCCTTGATCCCACATCTTAGACACACTAAGAAGTTATGCTTCAACCCATAAACAAATAAAACATTCTTGGTTTTACCTCTTCCATTATATAGATTGACAACTCCTTTTCCAACAATCTTACTAGGTGCATTATTACCAATGGTCACACTACCTTTCCCAACTAGCTTCCATGTTAAAAGCTTACTTTTGTCTCCAGACATGTGCCTAGAATAACCACTATCAACATACCAATGGTTGTCTTCATTCTTACCATATAAAATAATATTACATTTCTCTGAATTTCCTTTTGTTTCCAAACCTTTGGCTCTTGGCTTGTTCAATCAATAACTAGGTCAAGCCTTTTATTCTTATATATATAATCAACTGATCTATGCCCAAAATTCTGACATTTATAGCATTGAATCATATTATTCAAAGGAGAAAATGAATTTTTGTACCTAGGTCTCCTAAACTTCTATTTGATTAGTTGACCATTTAATTGATAATTTATTCTTCATGGCTTAAGCTATATGTATTATAAATTCACCATGCAATTTGTTTCCTTGTGTCCATAATTAGTACATGTAAATCAATAATTTGTACATTTTCCATCATACCTGGGAGAAAAATCAACTTCTAAAGATTTGATGGGTTGGTCTCTATTTATTTCGATTTTCTTCTCTAGTGTTTCTCTTTCCTTGCTGAGTGAAATAGATCCTTTAATTTTGTTGATTCTGATATATATTTAACTACATATTGGACTGCGTACTACCCTTGTTTTTTTGTTGTTGCGTTGACCCTTATCTTTTTGTTGCATTCTCACCACTTTTAGGTACATGTAAAAAGGTAATCCACTTCTTTCCCTTTGACTCCACTGTTTAGCTAGATTTAGCCTCAAATCCAATACCAATTCTATTAGTGGATACTCTCTATGCTTCAAGAAGCTCATTTAGATTTTCTATCCCCTTTCCAAACTTCTGATTAAATCTCAAATGTTTTTTTTCTTATCTAATTCTTTCCTTATCAAAACAACCTGTCTTTAAATCCTCTCACGTGCTTTATTATTCTCACTAAGTTCTTGATTTAAAGTCTCTTGAATCTTCTTGCCTTCTTTAATTTGCACTAGCAGAGGCTCAACAAATTCAACTTTGTCCTAGATAAAAAATTCTTTATGGGTTTTATTTTTCTTTCTTAGCCTTTCAATCCTTCAACAACACTAACCAATACTCCTTCCAACTCAACTTTGGCCCCTTCTTCATTAGAATTAATATCTTCAACTTCTAGATTATATATATCCATGAGCATGAATTATTTTGTACTTTCATTATCTTTGTTCTCATCATAAGGTTGTATACCTTCTCTTTTAGAAGAGTTGTCTTCTTAGGTATATAGACTCTTCTACTTAGCCTTCTTTATTTCCTTTTACACTTTCCCGAACTTCTCTCTTGGGTCATATTCCTAGTTCTTCTTCTGAGGAAACTTGGAAGCATAGTGACTAATGTTTCCTGAGACTTTATTGAGCTTCCTCGCAAACATGGATTTCTCTTCATATGATTCACAACATGAATCATCATGCTCTTCCTTGGACTTCTTATATGATTTCAAGGCTAAATCCTTTATTGTAGGTTTTCCATTTGAAATTCTCATCTCATAAGAAATGAGAGTGCCAAGTAGTGGATATGAAGTAAGAGAGTTCTAATTGGTCATATCATCAATGGCTAAAACCTTTGGATTAAATATCTTAGGAAGAGACCTCAACACCTTTTAAACTACCACAAGTTCTTCTAGTTATTAATTCAATAGCTGAGGGATAAATTCACTCCATTGGAAAACCTTCCTAATAAATAAATATTGCTACTAGCCCATTGGAAGAATTTAATTTGGTCAAGGAAAAATTTAATTTATAAAGTAAAACCGACATGTGCATAAAACTACGAGTCAACATGTGAAAATTAATTATACCTCCTAAGAATCATATAAGTAAACCTAATGTCACATAACTTTGGAGCATCATCACATCATCAAATATTCTCCCTCTTCTCTTGATTGGTTTGTATAGGTATGCAATTGTAGGTTTGACCTCACACGTTTGAAGGGAAGAAGGCTCTTTTTGGTTTCTACATTGACCTTCTGTTTGGGGTAGTTTGACCAGTTGTTGACCAAATTTGACTTGATGTTTTGAATTGTTTTGAATTGAAAATTTTCAATTTTTGGAGGCCAAATTCATTGATAAAAGGAAAAAACTTTTCTAGCTAGTTTGACTTGGGTTGAATGCAAATTTATGAAGGTTGACCATAGGCATTCTCTCTCCTTCGACTAAAATTTTGAGCGTTGTTTTAACTGAGGCTTTACTATCAAAGAAGGACGAGTTATTTGACCCTTGACCGAGCTCATTTGGAGGATTGTTGGCAATTAAATTTTTGATTGGTTAGGGCATCATTTTCTACTGATGACTTTGACACAAATATAACTTTTGATTTGTTGACTAGATTTGACTTTGGGGCTCATCCTTTATATATTGGTTGGTTTGTCTCTTGGATAGTCAAATATTTGAATTTGACTCTTTGTTGATGAATTGGAACATTACATCTCTATACTAAACATTTGATGGCAATCAAATAAAAGAATAATTTTGAAAGGGTTTTCCCCCTTGTTGGGTTTTTCCCTGGTCTTTGACCAAATTTTATGTCTCTTGTTATTGATCTTGGTTGTCTTCTATTTCCCTTGGAGTTAGGATTCTATATAAAACTACTTATTGTTATTGGAAGATTGAATTTCTCAAAGAATTTATTGCTAATTGAAGAAGAATTGGAATATGTGATTGTGCTAAGCATAAAACATCGGAAAATTAACATGGTATCAATGTTGAGGTGAAGACAAGGCCAATTACACAAGAGACAAGAGAAATCGTCTTTGAAAGGAGTTGAAGGAGCCTATTTTACTTGGTTAATATGTCTACATCATACTTCAAGGATCTTGGGAAGCTAAATGACTCATCTAATTTTGCTACCTGGAAGATTAGGTTGGAAGTGAAAATGGATGAAAATTATGTTTTGGAATATGTGGAAGGAAAGGTACTTGAGCCTCCATAAAATTCTTCTAGTGCTGCCAAGGCCAAGTATAAGAAAGGGTAGATCAAAGCCAAGAAAATTATTATTGATCATTTGAGAGATCATTTTCTTACTTACATTAGAAAGTTGAAGAAGTCCAATGACATCTATGATAAGCTAGTTAGAATGTATAAGGGAAACAGTTTGAACCATATTATATCCTTGAAGATCAACTCAAGGACATCAAAATGAGAAAGGGGGAGACTATCCAATCATATTTCATGAGGATATCTCAACTAAGGGATCAATTGCAGACTATTGGGGAACATATTTCTGATAGAGAGATGGTACTCATTGCACTACAATGCCTTCCTAAAATTTGGGAGACATTCATTACAACTATAAGAAAAAATGATAAGTTCCCAAAATTTTATGAGCAGGCTGGAAATTACACTCAAGAAGAAACTTGGATGATATCTAGAGAAAGGATTTAAAATCATGAAGAAGGAGAACTCTATACATTTGTTGCACAGGAAAAGAAGAGGAAACAAAGAGGAAGACCATCTAGTTCATGAAATCTTGCCCCTGAATCAAAGGAATCTAATAGAATATTGAGAAAGATTCATTGCTTCAATTGTCACAAGCGTGGTCACTATGCCCGAGACTTTCTGAAAAAGAGAAATGCTCCAAGGTCCAACTAGAATCATGGCTATAAAAACCATAGGTTCAATGATATAAGAAGATAATATGATAGAGGAATAAGACATGATAAAAAGGGAAGAGATGCTCCTAATGATCATGAAGAAGGATATAATCCTCAAAAGAGATTAAGAAACTTAAGGTATAGAAATAATGCTACTTCTAGTCAATATAAATATATATTTCAACATTTTCCAGTTCCTCTCCTCCAGATATGTATGATAGTTGGTTGGTAGATAATGGGGACTCTAAACATTTCTCTAGGTATCGTGAATTCCTCTCCAACCTGGTTGAGAGGGAGACTAATTTGAAGATTATCCTTGGGGACAACTTTACTTATCCTGTGAGGGGTTTTTGGTTTGTTACATTTCATTTGGATTCGGGGGAACCATGCTTCTTCATGATGTTATGTATGTTCTAGGATTGAAAATGAACTATGTATCTATATCTTCTTTGGAAGACAAAGGGATGAGAGTTTCTTTCATAAGAGGAAAATTCCTTAGTTAGCCCTTGGAATCTCGCATGAGGAATGCATTCTCCTTTGGATCTATAATTGAAGGACTCTATAGATTCAATGGAAGGCCTTTCCAATCTATGGTACACTATAGTAATCGCCAAAGTGAGTTATGGCACTGAAGGTTTTCCCATATACATTATGAAACCCTTTGTAAAGTAATAAGAGTGGCTTTTGGAATGGCTGAAGTTAAATTTAATCATGATGGAGTATGTCCAAGATGTTCCAGTGGAAAGAGGTCAAGGGGACCATTACCCTATTGCAAAAGTAGGATCAATGATATTATTTATTTTATACATTTAGATTTATTTGGACCCATGTTGATAAAATTTTTGGGTGGCTATCTATATTACATAATCTTTTTGGATGACTTCTCCTGGAAGACATGGATATACTACTTGAAGCACAAGGATGAAGCATTTGATATGTTCCAAGGTTTCAATGCACTGATAAAAAATCAAACAAGGAAAAGGATCAAGGTCTACAGGTCTGATAATGGTGGGGAATACACTTCTAATGAGTTCATTGACTTTTATAACAAGGATCGAAGCAAGAAGGAAACCATCATATCTTATAATCTCGAGCATAATGGCGTGGCTAAAGAAAAAATAGGACCATCATGGAAGTGTGGTGGGCTCCAATATTGTAGCAATAATGCTACAACTCCTGGGACTCCCTTCTTGACTCTTATCAACCCGGTAGTTCGTAACAAACTTGGAAACGACAGGTGTTGTATGCACAAGTACTAGCTCTTACCGCAGCTGTCACTTGGTCAACTGGCACAAGTCCGCTAGGAACTTAAACCAACTTATATGAGCTCTGAGAAGAATCTTTCTAACTGATGGATGGAAGCTAACTCAAAGGAGGCTAATCTATCTACAGAAAGAAACTGAAAAGCTAAAAGGAAACGCAAACCCTAACAAACCCTAATTTTACCAGCTAATCCTACTGATGCAGGAAAGAGGATGAAAGCTACTGAAGGAGATGCCATTGACTGCTAAGAAGGTGAAATGCATGTGTCTAAGCTACTTCTACAATAAAATATGAAAAAAAACATCTTTTTGTATTGTTTTGAGTAAAGTGTCAGAATTGTCACACATGTGCTTTCACTGGTTTTTGACTGTGCAGAGGCGGATTGGCGAGAGGAAATGCTTTCAGGAGGTGGGAAAGGTTGGAAGAGGGCCTAAGGGGTCCTTAGCACCCTTCTAGAGAGTTTCACAGAGTTTGGCTATCAAGAAACCTCTTTCGTGAGCTTCTACAGGAAGTCTACATGGGTTCTATAGGATGTTCTGTATTTTCTACAGGATGTTCAGAAATAGGATTTTGTGGGGTGGATGGAGAGAGAAAGGTGGAGAAGTGAGTATGGGGGTAGAATAAGGGTGTGAGGAGGTCCAGGACTTGGTGGATGGAGCTGAGAAGTGATGAGGATGGCTGGATTTGTTCAAGGAGGAGTGGAGCAATGTTGCGCAAAAATATGGAAACTAGGTCAAAGTGAGGAATGTAGCAACTGTGAGGCAAGAATCAGAGTTATGGGATGGAGAAGATGGGATTGATGGAGTACGGGTAGATGGAGAGGTATTATAGGTGCTCTGCAAGTTATTTCTGAAACTGAAGAAACAATGACTTGGAAAACCAATGACCTAGCTACTTTGCTCTAGTCTGGCCTAAGTAACGACAAGGGAAAGGAGCAGAAGTTTTGGTTGAAATGAAATCACGTGAAATAGCTATGCAAACTAAGAAATCATGAATCTACACACATAACCACAACTAGTATCAATTCCTGCAAATGAGAATCTAACACTAATGTTTGCATGGTGAGGCAAAGACAGTGTTTTTGTTGGCAGCAAGGTCACCTTTGTCCCAGCTCACATTCCCACTAAGGGAGAGGTGAGATCGGAGGTGTGTGATGGCCTTTTTCTGAATATCTTCCCTGTTATTAACCTATCAACTCAATCTGAACATAAATATCCTTTCTAATCATCAATAATGACCTAGGTAACCAGCAAGATTTTAATCTACTTAACAGAAATTAGTTTGCAAAGACATAAAAGAAAAATAATAGTACACAAAGGAAGCCTTGGCACTTGGGTTGGGCCCAACCCTAAGAGCTATATGCTCCTAAGAAAAGCTTAGAACTAATGCCAAATAAATCTACTCTTCATTACTCAAAAAAATCATGTCACAAGAAGGTTATACAGCAGCAGCTACGAAAATGAGTTGAGATAATGACAACACTATAGTGAAAACCTGGCAGTTCAAAAAAGTAACCTACAAAGGCTAAAAGCCTTCCTATTTATGCACTACGAGGGTCCTCGGTAGCCCTCCTTAACTCAAGGGGCTCGGTTGTTCAAACTGCCAGTAAACAATCACTTTTCACAAAGCTGCTTGGCTGCCTTTAGGATTCGTTTTGGTGGCCTGCTGAGCTTCGAGTTGAGGGTGGAGATTTTGAGGAAGGGCCATTTAATGCAAGAGACACCCTTCCTACAAATCCTCACCCTTGTTCCTTCATGCTTGGTTGTCATCTGGCTCATAATTGCTTGGCCTTGTTCCAAAATTTGTCCAAAAAGCCTGAAATAACCATGTATTAGCCTTCTTGGTAAAGTGACCACCCTCATTTGTTCAAATACATAAATATACTCAAAATACATGCATAAACTATGAAAAATGGTGGATTGATGAAGAACAGTAGGCAAAAGCAGTCCAATAAGTTACCCATTTTTGGGGCTCATCATCACCCCCCTGCTAAATGGGTTGCTCATCCTCTGAGCAATTGATCTAGCTCATCATCCTGGATAGATTTAACTACCTCTCTCACATCCCAAGCCTATGCAGTGATGTCTTCTTCCTGGTCATGAAATCCCGCTTTTCTTTCCACTGCCTCCCACTGTCTGTTTTCCTCCTCTTCCTTAACTCCTCCTAGCAATCCCAAAAGCAAGGGAGGACTGAATTTCAAGCCGATCCAATTGGCTTGCAGATTTTGCATTGACTGTTTGTAGAGGGGTACCCTTGCCAAGGCTTCCCTCATCCTAGTGGGAGAATGGAATTCTCTTATCTTCAAGCTGTGGGGCAGTGTGTTCCACTGCCTTGTGCAAGCATGAAGGCAGGTATCCCCCAACAGTCTCTCCATGTCCTCAAAGTGGGCAATAGCTTGATCCTGTTGCTCAATGTATTCTAGTAAATCCTGAGGGCTGTTGGCCAAGTGCTGGTGGGTGCTTATCACTATTGAGGGATCCTACGGCTCTGCTCTGATCATTAGTGGCTCACTGAGTTCCCTGCTCATAATATTGCGGACCTCTGCTACTCTTTTTCCTCATGATTCATCCAAAAGGCCATGGCCATAATTTGGACATCTCCTACCACAGTTTTGGGATCCCATGAATTCATATTTGGAAGGCCTAAGTTGTGCAAATAAAACTCTAATAATTTAGCCTTGTCCTCTGATGAACTACTGTCACCTAAAGCCACAAATTGATGATAATTTTGAAATGGAGTGATGCCCCTTTGGGCCAAGGTGTTAATCTGAAACTGCAACCACTGATCCTTAAGGTATAGGGCGTATGATTTGGTAGGTTGCCTACACTGCAAAGCTTCCATCACCTAGCTGGCCATGCAGGCTAGTTGGGCCTCCTTTTCTTGCACCTACTGTTTCAGAGACTGTATCTCCTGGGCTGCTTGCAAGTCCTTCTCCTGTAGTTGTCTAGTTAGTGTCTCAATTTCAGCCTGTAACCCATCGCTTCTCTGCTATTCATCAGGGGTTTCTTTGTCTATTGTGGGCTCCTCCAGTTGTTGTTGTTCTCCCAAGAGGTGGGGCCTATCTTCCTTATGTTGTTCCTGTAGCTGTAGCTGTTGTTTAAGCAGCTCATTTTCTTCCTGTAGCTTGGCCCGCTGGCTGAAAAAGCAAGTTGTGTCTAAAGCGTCGTTATAAAATTTATTTTAAAACGGAACATAATCACCTCCTGTTCCTACGTTGATCTGTAGGTTGAGAACATGGAACACACCAACCAAGGAATTCCCCATGATGGAAATCCTAGTCCTTTCTCCTCTTGGGGAGAAGTTGGTGCGCCCCACATGGCCACATTGTCGCTTCCAGGACTGACAATTGGCCTGCCAATCTGGCTTTTCTCAACCAATGTAGTTTAGAACACCATGGTTCCTGAACAGTCGAGTCAACAGTTAGATCAGTCTAGAGCTGCCCACCAGCCTTCTACTTCCTATAACTCTTCCTCCAATCCTTCATCTTCGCAAGGTAGAGACGGCAAAAGCCAAGCTCCCATGGAGAAGAAGGAAAAGAAGAAGAGAGAGAAGAAGAAGAAGGAGCCTAAGGCGACTGGGGGCAAGCAAAAGACATCTGACAAAAATCCACACACAGCACAGACCGGGCCTAAATCGCCATGTGTCATATGTAGAGGAGACCACTTCCATAGAGATTGTCCTTGTATTCCCCGGATACTAAGGGACTGGTCCCCTCCTTTGCACAGTTCGGGAGCATCAACCTCTGATAGCCATGTTGAATGCTTACCGTCAACCAGCGAAAGTGAAGGTTCAAGACAAAGAGGGGGAGCAAGATCCCCCTGCAGACTGTGTGAAGGCGATCATGCCATCCACCATTGTCCCTTCTTAGACAAAGCGAAGAGAGTTTTGGAAGATCGTCCGGTTTCACCGTTGAGACTTCCTCCTGGATACAAAAAACTCGTGCCAAGTCCTTCGTTGGTTGAGAATACAGCTGGCCCGCTCAAGTGGTCAGCTGAAGCGTCAGTCATTGAAAATGAACCTACTGAATCCAGACCGGACGAAAGTCCAAAGGTCGAAACGACAGTTGACCCGGTTCTCCCTTTAGAAGTTTCATCTTCAAATGACACCATCACTGAAGATTCATCTTCAAATGACACCCTCACTGAAGAGAATAAGGATGACACCATCCAGATTCTTTTCATCAACACAGACTCTGACGAGCGTCAGGGCAATGCACCCATTCCTTTATCGCAGGAAGGAACATCGTCAGGGTCATATCCGGCCGTGTATTCGGTCCCACCACCAAGCAACTTGGTTGTGTCCTTTGATTGGAACCAACTAGGCAGACCCCGGTTGCCAGCCAGTATACCATTCAGAATCATAGTCCAAATATACAGAATTGTAATGGCTGGCACTATCATTGATGAAGGGGCATCTGTGAGTATCCTTTCCTCTGTTGCTTGGAAAGCACTGGGTTCCCCGGTGCTTTTGCTTGAGATAAGAAATCTCTCGGGTTTCGATAAAGGAACCAGTCGACCATTAGGGATCCTCCCCAATGTGCCCATTACATTGAAAGGGAAGGCCGTTCAAATGAACGTGATGGTCGTTCAAGGACCCTTGGATTATAACCTACTCCTTGGACGAGACTATATATATTGCATGGGAGCTATAGTCTCCTCACTCTTTAGAGTAATGTGTTTTCCACACGAAGGAAGAATGGTCAAGCTCGTAGACCAATTTTCATTTCCGGGATCATGCATCGCAAATAGTCACATACCAACCCTAAATGGTCTATTCAATCAAGAAATGTCTCCACCCCCAGTCCTTCTTCCCGATGAGTGCGAGTGATTCGGAAAGATGGGACTGGAACCCAGGGGGCATGCATCCTGGTCTGCGTTGGGCAGAGAAAACTTTGGGTATAGGGTAGAATTTCCGCGAGAGAATATGACTAGTCCGTACCCCGTCCGTGGGTGGAAGAGGGGTTGTTCTAGAATAGGATTCTTTTGTCAAAGTTACGTGTTTGACAACAGTCATTCACCCTTGTCTATTTCGGTAGACATTGCCGAGGAAGTGTTTTGTTAGAAAAGTTAACGAGACAATCTTTGGGTAACCAGAAAGAGGTAAGCCTCCCTCAGTAACACAAATGTTTTGTCTTTGAGTAGTGTTCTTCTCTTGTCGCAAGTAGCTGCTCTCTTGTCGCAAGTAGCTGTTCTCTTGCGATCTTGCGAAAAATCTGTTAAAAGTTGGGCTGACGAGAAGACAAGTATCATATAGACCCTTTAAAATTAACGAGAAGACAAGTATCGTTAAAATTGGACTAGCAAGACGACAAGTAGCTGTGAACGCCCAAAGAAAAGCAGAGGTGAGAAGGAGGAGGGGCAACCTTGAAATCTTATTTTATACCTGGGGGCATGCAACCTTTTGGAGTGCAAGCAAAGGGCGACTATTTATTTTTTAAATTTTTAGGTCCTCCCTTTAAACCTGTAGGTCTAACCCTTTAAACTCGTAGGATTAGCCGTTTCCGAACTTGCATAAAGAAAGGAAGGGGAGCAAAGCTTAGTGAGATGAAGCTCCATAAAAAATAGAGATCTCACAGGGGACATTTCTTATCTTATGACTGGTAAATCGAGCAGTTTTAGCATAAAGTTCATGCTCGTTAAAAAATAAACGCAAGATCCGAGCAGTTTTAACGCGGTCTTCATGCTCGTTTAAAAATAAATATAAGCAGTGAGCAATGTTTTCTCCAGAGATTAAGCTCATTTTTAAATAAAAAATGAACCTATCCCGGTAAATAACCACTGTGATCGTAAATTTATCAGCCATAAAAAGCCTTGGTCGTATTTTCACCTGCCACCTCCACTTTCATTTGGCCGATCGTTCACCTCCATATGATTGTTTACCCATTTTGAGGAACAGCTGCGAAGAGTGATTTCACCTAGCCATCCTTGTGACACTGCTGTGATTGGAAAGTTCCAACCTGTACCTGGAATCAGTTGCTATCCCTGTTTATCACTCGTTCCTCAAAAGACGAGTCTTCTTTAAGCTCTTTTCAACTGACTCGTAAAATATGAAAAGATTGCCGAGTTTTGGCCTTCCAGCTCGTTAAAGGACTGGAAGAGCTATCCCTCCTCTAGATTTTAATCTTTTTTGGACCTGAGGGATTATTGCACAAAAAGATTGAGTGCTTGTTTTGTTCGGCTCGTTAAAGATATCGAAAACTCATCCCTTTTGTATTGTTTTATACTTTTTCGGACTTAAGGGATTAGATGACGAAAAAGGAATTTTGGAGTTGACTTTATGTACCTTTTCAGACTCTCTAAAAATGAAAAGGACCGAGTTTTCCTTGTCGTTAGACTCGTTAAAATGATTAAATAGCGACAAACTTGCCTTTAGACAAGAACGAGTTTCCCTATCGCTAGGCTCGTTAAAACATAACGATGGGCTTGCCCGAAGGGCAGGTTATAGAACAAGCATATGTTATCCTCCTCAAGCTTGACAAAAATAAAGAGGTACTGGTCAGAGATGACTGGGGAAAAATTGGGAGAACCTCAAAGCTTTAATGGTAGTAAGTCGCTCTTGAACATGACACTTTTCCTCCGTACCACATCGGGTTGGGTTGTTTCATTCACCGGTCTCATCACCATGGTCTCGCCAAACCATCCAAATTTGGGGTAATGCTACCGATCCATTGCATCAGTGTCGTTATATGTTCAACAGATGTTGTTCAGAAAGAGTCAACCGTGTCCCATCAACTACCATACATCATCTTTCATCCTTTCATGACCGCCACCCTGAATCATATTTCACAGATCATTTTCACCTTCATCACAATCATTAGCTCTGTTCCGTGTCACTGATGTGGGATTCATTAAGGCCCTCCTTTGACGGATCGCTTCTTGTCGACTTCAGCTCATTATCCAAGAAGTTGATCTAGGAACACCCCCCTCAGTACTTTGAAGCTTGCATGCCTCAATGGCAAGTTTCTCACTTCTGGCGACAGGTATACATTAATGACCTTCGACCGAAAGATTCTGCGTGGTGTTCGACGCCAAGTCCTTTATTCACACCACGTGGATTGTACTGCCGTACCTTGAGGGTCATCATCATTATCGGTGATTCCTCTCACGCTTGTTAACAGTTTACATCATTGACTGGTAATCAAGTGATGTCTTTCCATGTTCGACTCCAAGAAATTCTCACATGGATCGACTTGTACTTAGAGTGAAGATCGGACGAGTTTGAAGACCCTGGATCTAGTTTCATCCATCCGGGCTGCGATATATATTCAGGAAATAAAGACATTGACATGTGCAGCAGATGATCATCCTACTCAAAGGATGATAATTTCAGCAGAGAATTATCAGTCTATCATCAGACGATTGTCTGTTCTATGTACAGAAAAATGTATTTATAAAGCTAAGCATGGGAATTCCCTCCTCAGCTAGATCATGAAAGCAGTATGAAAAATGATGTATTGTATTGTATCTTATTACAAGTCACCTCTCAGCAATTGAATGAACTTCGAATCCTCCTGATAAAGCATTTCACCCGATAAACGACCTCATACTTTAGGGGGCAACTGTTATAGACATTTTTGTGCCTTACAACATGAAGCATGAAATGTCCATAATCTAAGGGATCCAAAGTCCCCAAACATGTTGTTCCTACCCCTAGGGGAACAAGGCCAGCAAACCACAGCACTCAACAAAAGTTCTCCACCTGAAAACACTAAAAAAAAAGGCAATTCTGGATCATGTCAACTGCTCCACTGAGCATCTGCGCTGAATGTCAACTGCTCCACTGTCTACCTGCATTGAATGTCAACTGCAAAGAAGGCTACCTGCGCTGGGCGAGTTTGGACATGTGGCAGAGTCATTCCTCAAGGTGTCAATACCCAGGAAGCTTCCAAAATGACACTTGGATCAGGGAATTCGACTGGTGATGAGTAAGAGATTCCAAATCTCCAAGTGGAAGCAAGAACCTCCAAGTGGACTTAAGAACTGAAGTGGGAGAGGACACTAGTCAGCTTCATGCCAGCCTCAAGCTGACTCATCCTTTCTCCAAAACTCCTATATATAGATCTCTCTCATGAGGTCTAAGGAGGCTGGAATCTTGTGAATGTAAAGAATTGCTGTTGGTTTGAGTTTAGAACTATTGGGTGATTTGCTTTGAAGGAGGTGAAGAGGAGATTTCTTTCTGCTGGGAAGGTGATGCTGGATTGGACCTCTTATGGTTGTATCACTTCCTGAACCTTACTTCTTCCATTAATAAAGCATTTGAGGTTCTTCTATATACATGTGTCTCAATGATGTATTGTTATGCTTGTGTATTTGATTTATTCTAATCCTTGAATCAATTATGAATGTATGCTTCTTGTAGTTTCCCTCTCTTGTCTTTTGCAGGATCTTGGTGTAGCTGGGCCAGTGAAAGAGCAAGGAGCTGGGGGCAAGTAGCAAGGAGAGAAGATTGGATCAATCATTAGTGAAAGATATCGGTTAGTGGATCTCTTTCTCCCCTCCTTTACATCTCATAAAGAAGTAATCTCAGATAGCTTTGCTTTGATTGTTGCTAAGGAACTATCACCCTTAGAGTGGGATAGGGTCATTCCGTATTGGATACTTTTCCCAACAACAGAGTTCCACATCTCAAGTGAGAGATCCATGGGAGTAGGATCTAGGGCAAAGAATGGGAGGTCTCATTGCAATCCTCATCTAGCTAAAACGACATCGTCTTTCTTGATCTTTCTAGTAAGGGAAGTTTCTCTTACATTTTGGCAAAAACTGCCTCAAAAGGACCATCGCAAATTTTCTTGGTAAAAGTAGTGCTGGTAGCACTAGTCACTAGTTATGCAAAAGGTTACCTGCATGAATTTGCCTAATAAAAGTAGCGTTGGTCTTACAAAATAATGTTTTTGACAAGCTCTTCAGAATGCTTTCAAGGCAAGTTTTCTTCTTTTCTACAAGGGTTCTTTTAAACATGTTTCATGGTGAATACACTGACAACTTTCATCATTTTGAGACATTTGTGGCGGTAACAAGAAAAAACTCAACACTTCAGGATACGAGACGGAGAGTGTGACCAAATACTGTATACAATATGCCCCCTAAAGCATGAAGTAAAAACAAGAAGTGATGGTTGAAGTGCTTTACAAGAAAATGCAAGAACTTAGTGAACCACCATCAAGAGACCTACAAATCAAACATAATACAATATATCTGACATCTCTGATGTAAGTATTCTTAATGTGTAAGCATATAACAATACATGGATGCACGAAATGGATGCAACCATCCGTATAGAAGGGATCATGTTAAAATCATGAATACTTAATAACTCCATCTCTATCTCAATCCAACCAAAGAAAGAATCTCACCATGTGAATAAATGGGTTGAAGTCAAACATGGTAGAAACCACCTGATTACCATTCAATGATGTAAACCATTAAAAGGAAGGAGAAAAACCATCAATGTTGACAATGGCTCTCAAGGTACAACAACACAATCCATGAGTGTGAACAATGAAGCTAAAGTCGAACACTCGCAGAATCATTCGATCAAAGGCTACTGATGTGAACCTATCATAGAATGTGAAGAACCTATCATTGAGGCATGGAAGCTCCAAGGTACTGAAATGAATTTTATAGATCATCTTCCTTGATAATGAGTTGGATTCGATAGGAAGTGATCTATCAAAGGAGGGCCATAAGGTTTCCCACATCATCGACACAAAACACAGGATTTTGCAAAGTTGGCAAGAGTGATTCAAGATTGTTGCAAAAAAGTCAAATAAGGTATAAGTGGTTTGAATTTGCAGATGGGACTTCTCTTGAACATATCGGCAACATAACTCTTAAACTTGGTAGCATTTGACTCAAAATAGGATCAGAGGTCATGATGACAATAGGACATAATCAAATGAGAGGAAAATGGATTCCCCAAAACCAGTAAGGCAAGTGGTGAAGTGAGGATAATCCAAACCCAACACGAGATACAGATAAGTTTCATGTTCAAGAGCGACATGTTTCCTTTTTACAAAATACAGAATATATGTTTCCTTCCATTTTTCCCCACTATTTCTTGCAAGTACCTCTTTATTTTTAACCGCAAGCTTGAAGAGGATACCATATGCTTGTAGTATAAGTTCATCCTTCGAATGAATCCATCCTCATATTTTTAATGAGCCCTAGGAAGGAGTAGCTCAATCTCATCATGGTGACAATTCCCTCATCATTTCAGTGATACGAGTCTAACAGAAGGGTAATTCGACATATTTTTCATGTTTAGAGTGTTTGAAAAAGAGGCAGAAAAGAAAAATCCAAATGTCCCTTTTTGTAGATATTCTCTTGAATCCAAAAGGGTAGAAAACATTATCCAAGAGAACCTCTTAGCCACGTTCGACCAAGGTATTCCTTTTTCATAGCTAGTCTATCTTAGTCTAGAAAAGGGTTAAACTTATATTGAGTAGACGTCTTTTCATTTACTTTAATGAGTTCAAAAAGACAAGTGCTCGACAATCTTTTCATATTTTGGTAGTCTAAAAAGAGCTGAAAGAGGATTCCACCTAGAAGAATGAGAGGTATACAAGGATATAAATTGGTGCCGGTGAGGATGGAAGTGATCAAAACATGTAAAGGTCAAGAGGCTGGATAATAAGACTACTCATCCCAGATTCTCCTCAAGCAAGGGTAAAAAAACCAAGTGAAAGTGTATGATAGGCCAAAGAGATGGTGACGATGGAATGAAAAAACCAAGGCTCATCTAGGAAAAACATGTTGATAAAAATGGAAATCACGAGAGATAATGTGGGAATAGAATCATTTTTACATAAGCTTGAAACATGGGGAGCTATGCTTGATGATACTTGAAGATGGTTTCATTTTTTCACAAGCTTGAAACATGAGAAAAAACTATGCTTGGATTTGGTTTCATTTTTACACAATCTTGAAATGGAGACAAACCATGCTTGATATTGGTTTCCTTTTTACACAAGCTTAAAACAAAGAAAAAATATGATTGAGAATAGTTTCATTTTTACACAAACTTGAAACAAAGAAAAACTATGCTTGATATTGGTTTCATTTTTACATAAGCTTGAAACAAAGGAAAACTATGCTTGAGATAAGTTTGCATGCCCCCAACATAATGACTCAATCTGAGGTACATGCCCCCCATGCTTCATTTCATTCACGTAAGTAGACTAATGGTTACTAATAGGTGGATGAAATGAAGGTTCGTTTACAAGATCAAGTGAAAGACTCGACTGGTATTTTACAAGATCTAATCAAATACTCGAATTGGAAGGGGATTTATTTCATTTTTTAACGAGCTTGACATGGGAAAAGAACCATGCTTATGACACCTTGTTTCATTTTTTAACAATCTTGACACAAGTGAATGAACTATGCTCTGGTAACCTTGATTCATTTTTTAAGGAGATTGATACAAGAAAAAGAATTGCTCTCCAAGAACCTTGATTCATTTTTCAAGTAGCTTGACACAAGAAAAAGAATTGTTCTCCAAGAACCTCGATTCACTTTTTAAGTAGCTTGACACAAGAAAAGAAACTGTGATCTAGGAACCTTGATTCGTTTTTTAAGGAGCTTGACACAAGAAAAGGAACTGTGCTCCATGATCTTCATCACAACCCATAAGAGGCCATGACTTCAAAGAGGTTCTCATAATATGGGAGAAAAATTCTCTGGAAGGGATACATATCAAGGGATATAATGGAAATATCAAGCTCCAATGCCCCTAGTACATGATGCACCATATCACTGACTATATCACCAATAGATGCAAGCAAGGAACAGGTGACCACATAATTAACCTATGGCGAGGATGATACCACTTGCATACAAGGACCACTTAGGGAAGATGGTTGATTTGGAGTCAAATTAGGACCAACAAATGAAAGTTGAGAAATGGACACAATTCTTCCTTCATGTGGGAAACATATGACACGAAAGAGAGAAGAGAGAAGAGCTACAATGACATAAAAATAATCATGGTGGAGGAGTAAATTAAAATCCAAAGGGCCTTGGAAAACCGTCATATCAATATAGACAATCTTTCTTTCGAAAGTAATAGGTAACTTAGGAAGTATCCCTAACGGTTTACTGCTTCCTCTATTAAAAACCAACAAATTTTGGGTAATGTGCACAAGTTGCGGAGAACCTAAAGTTTTCCAATTAGTTGAGGATATATTACTAACTAATGCACCTTCATCTATGATTGTGAAAGGTACAGGTGTATTTTAAGCATGTACTCTAATCTAAAAGGGCATTTAAGAAGGAAGACGATATTATGTGAATCGACTCCAATAAAAGGAAGTGACCATACTACTGGGAGGGGGTTCCATGGGAATGGGAGAACTACCCCTTTGCATTATGGGAACAGGAGGATCACTCCCCTATACTGTGAAAACAAGAGAATTTTCCCCCAATGCATTGGAATCTGAAGAAACAAGGAGAACGTGAGCAGTATGAAGCTCACTCTCTATGGGAAAGGTATGATCAACTAAAGGTGGAATCGAGTCAACCATTTTCTCAACCAATGGTTTTTCGGGAAGGTCCTTATGGGATTGATATTCATAGAGAGTGGGATTGACTAGAGATGAATCATGATCAATCACTTGGTCAACTAGTGGAGGATCAGGGGAAATATTTCGCTAACTAGCCAGAAAACGAGGCTAAGAAGCTATAAGGTAATCAACACTTTTGATGCTTCATCCATACAAGGAGAAAGATGAATAAGATGATTCCATTCACATAACTTACATGGAAATTTGACTTTACCTTTTTTTGCATGAACCTTACTATCAATAGTTGAGTTTTTGTCACCAACATGATCTATAGAGGTTGATGAAAAAGGTTGATGTGATCCTGTAGACCACACTTCTAAATCCTTGGGAATACCAGGACAATCTCTAAGAAGGTGGTCACCCTTACAAAGAATGCAAGGGGATTTTACTTTGTGGGGTTGATTAGAAGGTTTCTCTATACTAGTTGCATCCATAGCAATAGCTTCTTCATTTCCCCCTTGCTTATTTTGCTTCTTCTTCTTCTTATTAGCTCCCTGGTTACTAGAATCAATACTTTCACCACGAAAAGAGGGAGAAAGGGGGGAAGAAACAATAGGTGAAGAAGAAAAGGGGTCAAATTTAGGATCAACATGAGGTTATGTTGTTCAGGTGGAGGAGAACTCAGTTAAGAAGAAGTTTGGAAATTCGGGACCATAGGGGTCGAAAATAACCAAACCGAAAAACCAATGGTTAATCCAGGAAGGGACAACGTTGCCATATAAGGAGCACTAATATTTCCAAAAGAAGGAAAAGGACTAGGATTCCCATAAAAGAGGTTTCATTGATTGGTGGACTCAATAATTGTTTCCATTAGTCTCAACCTAAGATTTATTAAGGAGTATTTCCATAGGAAAGATGTTGTTCCACGGTAAATTGATTGATTTTAGAAATTAAAGACAAAAACAAAATAAAGGGGTAACTAGGAAAAAGGGTGTACCAAGCAACCATGAACTGAAATATACACCTTGGGAAAATAAGGACTTAAGATATGGCAACAAATCTCCCTGAATGTTATGTTTGGTGTATCATAGTATATAAGGCGGCATACTCGGTTACCTATGGATGGATAGCAACCTATAGGGGACTCCAAAAATATACTCGACGGTACATGGGAATTCAGTTCGTAGTAGTCTTGTCTAATGTGTAACGATTCGATGAGAGTGTTCCCATTTACTCATCATGCATGGAGCATCATCTGATATACCCAAAGGTATGTGGAGAATGATCCTATATACTTTTGTACATGGAATGGGATTTCACCCCCAGGATGCAACACTGGATAACAACGACAACTCCTATGTTTAACAAAGTCAAAACACGTCTCTAGCCTAGACCTATAGATGTTTGCATTAATTTTCCAAATGCTCCTTAGGTTAATTGAGATAAATTTTAAAAGTTGATCTTGAATTCTGTTTCAATTTCAAGGCTCAAAAGATTGATGTCACCTAAACACACCTATGATGCAACTAATATGAAAAAATAATTATTTTCATTTCAATGAAATCTAATTAGTGTAGGGAAGAAGTTCAAACATTGATGAAACAGTCAAATATGAAACCAACGATAGCTTCCTAACTAGATCTTTCAATTCCACAATTCTAATACAATTATAAAAAAGTAAATGAATTTTAATTCACAAAAGTTCACCTACGTGCAATTTTTTTTTTTAAATGATTGAAGATACACTTATTAGCTTTCAAAACCAAGTAATGTAATCTATTCTTAATGAAAATCTCGAAAACAGCTTTCCAATGCAATGTAATCTAATGCAATTTCCAGAAGTAATGATTAATTTTGAGATGAAGGCTTAACAAATGCAATTTCTTTCTAGTTTCCAAAAGAGCTAAAAATTATTATCAGACAACAAATCATTAACACGTGCAAGTAGCAAAACAGTAAATTTGATTACCCAAAGAACTAAATATTCAACTAAAGTTCGTTTTCACTACTTAAATATGGGACAAAATTTTCCAAACCATAGAGAATCTAACAACAATAAGTCAAAATTCTATGCACACAGAGCAGGAGAAAGAATTTAGAGATAAAGGCATTCTAGGTCTTCTATTAGAAACCCTAAAAGATCTCATTTTTTGAACCAACACTACTATAATGGTCAAAATCTGCAGTGACAAGGTCTTCAGCGCTACTGTAACCAGCAAAGTTTTTTCTTGCAGCGCACTTTTTGGCATAAAAAAGTGTTGTGGGAGAGAAAAGATTAGGAAAAAACAAACAAAGTTGAACATAGGCCTAGATTTGACACTCTAAACCACACACCACTCAGAATGTGGATCCATAATCAATCAAAATTATGGATCATAAGAGGATGACTAAACATATCAAACGAGAACAAAGACAAAATGAGGGTTGAAGGGTTACGTACTTCCCATCGGAGTCGCCATTTTGTTGTGTAGAAATCCTTTCTACAGACAGAAATGATCACTCTAGTCCTATGTGAGGATCTAGCAAGAAATGAATACAATATATATGTAAAATTTCCTAGTTTATACCAAAAAACACAAAGGAGGATAGATGACCTACCTCACTCTAATGCTAATGTCTGTTGGTGTCACCCTTGATTCTTTCATTTCTAAGGTCAATCTCCTCTTCACCATTGTGGAAGAATACCTACATGTAAAATCATGTGGGGACAACAAACACATACTTATCAAAATTAATTCCAATATAAACCATGTAATAGATCAAGGAATATTACATTAAATGAGTAATAATTGACACATCTATGGAAATCAAACTCATAATATATGATTAATAAATGGTAAAGGGAGTATTACAAAAAATTAAGCCTTGATGTTAGAATTCTTCTTTAGGTGAGTTTCAAAGTCCTAGCCTTAACCTTAAATCACTCCTTTCTCCTTGGAAAAATGGGTAGAAATTGGGCATAGGTCAGCATTACGATAGCCACCAATCATTACCCATCCATTAGTGGATGGTAGGGATCTCATTTATAGGGAACAAGAGGGAGTTGAGAATCCATGAAAAGAGGTAGGAGTTCCACATCTCAAGGGAGATATCCATGGGATTAGGATCTAAGGCAAAGAATGGGAGGTCTCATTCCAATCCTCATCTAGATAAAACCACGTGGTCATTCTCGAGCTTTGTAGTAATGGAAGCTTCTCCTCCATTTTGTGAAAACTTCCTAGAAAGGACCAGCATGGATTTTCCTAGTAAAAGTAGTGTTGGCAACACTAGTCACTAGTTATGCAAAAGGTTAGTAGCACGAATTTTCTTGATAAATGTAGCTTTGGTCTTACAAAACAAGGTTTTTGACAAGCTCTTCAAAATGATTTCAAGGCAAGTTTTCTTATTTTATTCAGGGATGCTTCTGAACATGTTTCATTCTAAATAAACTAACAACTTTTATCATTTTTCGACATTTGTGGCATTAATGACACAAAGTTCAACACTTCAAGATATGAGATGAGAAGTGTGACAAAATATTGAACAACACAGAGCCTCCTGAAAACCCTAATGAAATGAACCCAGATCTTTATGAGAGACAATTTGAAGGGAATATGCTAGAGGAATAAACTTAAACTCGGCTTCCCAATTGCAAGAAAATTTAAAACCCCAGGAACAGTTGAAAACTGAAGAAGCTAGAGAATGAGAACATGATATATAAGAACATCGGGAGAACATAAATTATAGGAAAAGGTAAAGGAAAAAGAATGGCCACTTTCCCTAGAGGTTATTGGTGCTTCATCTACTTGCAAGATTGTGAGAACTAGTTCTAGTAGAGCACCAACAACCCTTATCAGGCTCACTAGAGGACATACACAAATATTGAGAGAGGTCTATGGAGAAGCATATAGCCCTGGCAAATTACAAGGACTTCCTAGAAAACTTAAAACTAAAACCCAAATTTTGTATGAGAAAGCCCTTAGAGAAGTATAGGTTGAACAACAAAAAGAGCAAGAAACACAAACTAGAGCAGATTATATTGAGGAAGTATATGCAGTGCCAAATCAATCACTTCACTAGAAACAAGAAGCATATATAGATCAGACTCAAACACTCTAATTGGAATAGGAAAAAGTTGAAGAAATTCATCAAAGGACATTCAAGAATAAGAAATCCTTGAAAATTATTAGTTAAACATGTTGTTACATAAATTAAAGAAAAATAATAAGAATATTAAAAAGCTGAAGCATAATTTACGTAAAGAAGAGATGGTTAACAAACCAATAAAGTCGGAAATGAAATGTATATACATAGATATATATTTGGAAAATATCCACAGTATCCAAATAAACAAAAGGTTCATGGTAAGGATCAAGAGATTAAAAGTAAAATTGAAAGATAGAGTTGACAGAGCCTAAACCTTCCACTACTAGTCTCAATCTTCTTATTCATGCAGCTAGAGTAGTACAAGATAGTAGAGAGGTAAAATTTTGACCAAGCAAGCAGTGAAAGCAAAGTTTTGACTAATTTTGAGATGTTGAAAGAAAAACCTCCATTTTGTTTCATAAGGGTCATGCAAAAAGGATAAGTCTGGGGTAGATGTTGGGCTTAAAATTTAATATATGTGAGCACCCCATTTTTGTCATTGTTTCCTTCATTTTAACCTCCATTTCATATCATTTTACCAAATTTTTTAAATAAATGGAATTTAAATGACGAATTTAAAGGTAAAATTGTTTGTAAAATTGTTATTTTCCTTTTAATTTTCAAACGTTTATAAAAAGGTTATTCTTGTTACTAATAAAGTTGAAAGGTCCAAACTTGTCAACATAGGAATTTAGCCACCATAATGCTCCACAAAGGAAAGGTGTATCAAATTATCATGTTATGCATAATATATCGGGATTTGTCGTAATCTTCTCCAACAAGCTAAGCATCAGTCACCAGAGTTCAAGAAGCATAATATGAATTATGGAATTGAGGGAAATTACCTTTCTATTGTATTAGTCTATTATTAGTATGAAAATGCTAAATTGACCCTAATTTTGGGCAGCTCGGTTAAGTAGTAACATTTTCTATAAATGTAGATAGAGGATACATATGTGTGTTGGAGAGAAAAATACTTGTGAGACATGCATACAATTTTGTATCAAACATTTGATTTTAGTAATATAATAAGGATTTATGCGAGTGGTTATATAATTTTGTAGTAGAATTTCATAGCTTTATTAGTAACACAAACCAGGAGGACCCCCTGGTACGTGTTACTTATGTTTTATTATATGAATGCTCAATTTTTTATATGGTTGGTTTAATATTTTTCCATGGTGTATATAAGAAATGGATATGATTTGTTTTTCCTATAATTATATAGGAATTCTTGTAACTACATGTTAAAAGTGCCTATAGTGATCTTGTAATTACACAAGAATTCTCGTAACTACGTGCTATAATTTCTTATAGTAATCCTGTAATTATACATGAATTCCCAAAATTTTGTGCCAGAACTTCATGTAGTGATCCTGTAATCACACAGGAATTCCTGCAACAATTAATGGATTTTATGTAGTGATGTTGTAATAATACGTGACTCTACATAATTTTTGTAAATGAATACTCTAGTTTCTTAAAATATTTTATAAGGAAGATTTCTTTAGACTCAATATAAAGTACTAATACTTCAAACTAGTAGTATAATGAGATTTTTATCATGCTTAAAAATAATAGTTAGGAGAGTGATTTAGTTTACATAAAATAATTGTTATTTTTTTTAATGGACTTTTTCTTACACAACCCAGAACACTGATTCTATTTAAACTCAGTTCAATACATTCTTATTTGATTTTGGCCAACAATTATTTAAGAAAAAAAATTTGGCGAGGAAGTGTGATGCATCACGTTTAATCTGTAAACTTTATGACAAAAAATCAGAATTGAACTTAAGAACCTAAATTTCATTGTAAGTTGAATCAACTCTGGGATCTACCTGTACATTATTTATGAGTAGTTTTGCATAGGAAAGTGGTAAGAACCAGTTTACACATATTGTGTTTCACCTCGAAGTTTACCCACTTGGATTGAAAAAATAAGTGTTAATTCATCAATCCCACTTTATGACTTGACATTTTGGTGGCGTTATCGGGGAGGTGTAATTAACTAGAGCTTAGGAGTTTAATTTTTTTTTCAAAAGTTAAAAAAGAAACAAAAAAAAAATTAGAAAATTCTCTTTATTCAATCTTACAGTATGAAGTTTTTTCTTATGTGGGAGTAGGAATATGTTAAACACACATGGACAGCAAAACAATGTGAAAGATAAATCAGTGAGAACCTTTTTTTTATTAACAGGAGATGTACATTTATAATACAATGTTGTGACTCTTGGGTTTCAGATCCCAAGGTCTCTTGGACTGCTTAGTATTTTCGGCTTCCACACTAACCCTTTAGGATTAGGTGTGCAACATTCCCCCCCTTAATCTGAAGGGTTATGTATGAGTCCAAGAAAAGAGCTGTAATACAAAATGTGCAAAAAATACATGGCAGCACTAGGCTGAATGTGCTCTATGAAATGTTGGTATAAAGGGCGGTGGTTTAAGGATGACCACCAACACTGGAACGCTTAGTGCAGTTCCCGGAACTCTTCCAAAACTGGCAAGAAGCTGGAGTCTTCTGCTAGAGGAAGTGTTCTTAATCTGTGATGGTTTAAGGATGACCAACAACTCTGGAATGCTTAATGCAATTCCTGGAACTCTTCCAAAACTGGCAAGAAGCTGGTGTCTTCTGCTAGAGGAAGTGTTCTCAATCTGTGATGGTTTAAGGATGACCAACAACTCTGGAATGCTTAATGCAATTCCTGGAACTCTTCCAAAACTGGCAAGAAGCTGGTGTCTTCTGCTAGAGGAAGTGTTCTCAATCTGTTCACGGGCATCTTTGTCTCTGGCTACAACTCTGAAACTGGTGTGGCAGGTTGTGGCTCAGGCTCGCTTGATGTGACTTTGAAGCTTGTAGATGACCATCATTTCCCCCCTGTCAGATACAAGGTGAGATGATGGAGAAAACTCAACTGCAAGACTATTCAATATTCTGGAACAAGTTCTGGCATGTGTTTGGAATATCTTCTTGGTTGTTGATGCCCATTGCCAAGAAGCGATCCATCCAAGATGAATCTTTGTTCTTGCAGGATGTTTGTTTTTGAAGCATCTGTGTGAAGAATGGCTGGTTTTATGACAGTGCTCACATGGATGAAGATCAAAACAGTGATCTTTCAGATGGCCAACTCGATCACAATGTTGGCATTTTATGATCTGTTGTTGTTGTTGTTGTTGTTGTTGTTGCTGTTGTGGAAGAGGGGCAGAGTCTGGAACAACTGAAGCTGAACTGTCATGAGAAGCAGGTGAACTGTCATCAATGAATCCAGCACTCTGAAACTGAATGGGCTTTGAGTAGTCTGGAATATGAAAGGACAAGTCCTTGTGATATCCAAGACCAGTTCTGTGCTTGTTGTGGACAAGATGTTCCCAAGGTCTGATGATGGGCTTGGGAAGTGCAGACTGAGTTTCTGCATCTGCATGTACAGCTGCTACTTTATTGGGCACTGGATCTGAATGAACTGTAATATTATTGTCTTGCTGTTTATGGGAGTCTGTTTCAATCCTCTGAACAGGAACAGGTTCAGAATGATGACTCCACTGCTGTAATTCTTCCTGTTGTAGCTTTGTCTCAAGCTGCAAAAACTCAATATTCTCTTGTACATTATACAAACAGGTTCTAATATCAACCAGAGAAGTTTTTCTTATTCTCACTGTATCATGATCTGAGGAATGTATGAGAGTTTTTAAGAACTCTAATATTTCAGTAATTCGAGGCATATTCTTCATTGTCAAAATTACACCCCTTTAAAAGACTGATTACAACTATGACTCAATGAGTAAAAGTAACACCCACTCACAGTCCAAAGACACAGAAAAAATTCTTTGTAAATGTGCAACAAATGAATCAATGTGCAGTATAAAAGATTACAATCAGCTCACCAAAATCTTTTATAGATCCACGCATCCAAAAAACTCTGTGGGTCCTCAAAAACCTGTCTGTGTGCCGTACTGCATATTATTCATTTATAAGTAAAGTAGTCTCTCCAGAATCCTTGTGGAAGGCATGGGTAAATATCACTTTTCCTCCTCTACTAAAGCTGACAATGATATGTAGTTTATACACACCCAAGTGCTTGGCAAATGTGCAAAAATCGAGAAGCAAAAACTAATGGCAGGATCATATGATAGTTTCAAATATCACTGGACAACGCGCATTTAATATTTAAAACGTTTCACATATCATTGTGTAACCATGCTACCTCAAAAGTGTTGTTCAGGTTCTTTAGTTCTGCGCTCCTGCTTTCTCTTGCAACAACAATAATAACGCTCAGTATCAAACGAATCTCTGGTTTTTCTTCAGTTGTAAATCTTCCATGGCAGTTCCTCAGAAAGAAGGGACTGGACTGTAGCAGCAGCTCAAAGATGCATCAATATCGGAGACTAAACAAGAATGGCGTCCCTTATTAGCCAATTCAAGAAAAAATATCGGAAAATATTTTTTATATTTCTGTGGTCACTTTACTCATCAATACACAAAATTTCATCAATAAGAACTTTGACTTGGTTCAGGTCAAACCCTGAACCTTGATATACATTTCCTGATCAGAGAACACAGGTTTTTACACTACATTGTGCATTTCTTCACTTCCAAATATGATATAAAATTTCTTTCCAATTCAGGGCAACAAAATTAGCTGAGAAATAAAGACCGAGGAGAATTTTAACTCTGAAATTTTATAATTTTCTAAGCAGCTTAGCCTGCCTTGAGCTAATGAAACGCTTCAATCTCCTCTCTAAACAATTTAAGAAGTTCATCCATACTCCTTACTTCATGTGTTGATTTATCTCGGATGCGAACACTAACCTGTCCAGTGTTTGCTTCCTCTTCACCAACAACTAAAATATAGTTGTATTGTGCTAGCTGTGCCTCCCGGACCTTCTTCTGAATCTTTCTGTCTGACGTATCAACATCAACATAATAACCAGCTTGATGAATCTGATCACGAACTCTCAATGCATACTCTGAAGATTATTATCGATACCGTTTATAAGGTGATCGCATAAACAAAAAACGAAGCGTAGGCTTATGTTGCGTAAGTGGACATGGAAGTGCAGTTGGAGTCGGTACAGAATAAATCATATGTTCACGTTGTCATTGGCAAGAAATTGTGGAGAGGTCGGAGTGACCATGAATCCATCTCCCTTCATTTTTTATTATAAACCCGTGCCATCGTTCCGTAATATGAATGTACCTTCGGTAAATTCTGTTGGATGCAACCGTCAAACGCTATGGAGGACTGGGCGCACTCCTCTCAAGATTATCTCTGAAATAGATGCTGGACTCATCACGCAAGGCTGTCTATTTGCGCATGTTAGAAAATGCTCTGATCACGCGACTCAATTTCAGGCATTGTCACAGTGGTGGTTCAGGCCAAGAAATTTTCCGTGAGAGCAAAGAAGATGATAAATTAATATCAGAGTCCACGGCAGACAAATCAATGATACATTTTTTTTGAATATAAAAAATAATAAAGCAGATATATTTCTCTTGCCAAGACCCCGGTAAAGTATTTTCAGCTTCTATACAGAGAGAGATAAAGCACTTCCTATGAACAGCTCCAGAATCTCTTAGGGTAAAACGGATTTCCTAGAAATCCTTGAAGCACATTGCATACATTCCATTTAACTGATTACCGAGCTTTCGCCAATTTCGCGATGCGTTACAGCGTTGGCAGTGTATGCGCAGAGAGGGCAGCGTGAACGGTGTATTCAGGCAAAAAACGTTACATGCATCTCTGGGCAGCGACAGAGGCAAAGAACGTTAGATGCGTTGGCATATGGACAATTCAGGCAGATGCGTTGTCAGGTCAGAGGACAATTCAGGCAGATGCGTTGTCAGGTCAGAGGACAATTCAGGCAGATGCGTTGTCAGGTCAGAGGCAGCGCAGAGAGGGGATGACAACGCTCAGGCGTTTCAATGCCAGGATGACAGCACAACAGAAGAGCAGGTACAAGGACAGTGCTGGACAGCGCCAGGAGCAGCTAACATTTAGCTGAAGAAATATTCGTAAGAAAATATTCCTGGGATGCAGAATTGATGGCAGAAATCACTGCACAGACAGGCCATAAGACAAATGGCTCACATTAATTTTGCAGGGCAGGAATACGCCTGCTCTGATACCATGTTAAACACACATGGATAGCAAAACAATGTGAAAGATAAATCAGTGAGTACCTTTTTTTTATTAACAGGAGATGTACATTTATAATACAATGTTGTGACTCTTGGGTTTCAGATCCCAAGGTCTCTTGGACTGCTTAGTCTTTTCGGCTTCCACACTAACCCTTTAGGATTAGGTGTCCAACAGAATATAATGCAGGAGGTAATAACCTGCAGCACCACCATAATGTTTCCTACAAATTCAATTGAGCTAAATATTGTATGTATAGATTAAGAGATAGTAGAGGAAGGTTTACTAGAGTATCTGGAATTTGAAGACATAGAATTTCAGGTAACTTGGATATTTTCCCCCATATATTCATGTGATTGCAAATGAAGAAACATAATCTGAAAGTTCAAGAGAAGATAAAAAAGGATCATGTTCCATAAGTGATACATCAGAGATCTAGTTAGAACCACATTTTGGTTTCTCCCCTATAAGGTGGAATACAATTTATACTATATTTTGGAATGAAGACATGACAAAAGAGGGAAGAGGATCTAATATAGGAGGTGACATTAATGGACATAAAATTGTTAGAGGCGGCCGAGGAAATGAAGGAGGAAATGGAAAACCACTAGAAAATAATGATAGGGAAGCAACATTTGGCTTTCCCATTGTGGATATTCTAGGAGTTGAAATTGAAGGAAGAACATTACACCATCTGTGCTTCCAACATTCTATGGTAGGATAACTGAATACCCTAACTCTTTTCTATTTGAATTTGATATTTTATGTCGTAGTTATGATTACAATACTGATGCACAGAAGTTGTGATTATTTCTTGCAACATTGAAAGGAGTTGCAACATGTTGGTTCATGGGTCTAGATGAAGGCACTATTGCACATTGGGATGATATGAAGAAATAATTTATTAATAAATATCAACCCTATTGCAGACCAAGAGACTCTCAAGAGGACATTTTTAGAATGATATAATAAGAGGATGAAAGCTTAGAAGATTATTTAGAAATATTCTTGTATAATTTGCATAAATCAAAGCAACATGATTTGAGTCCTAACACAATTCATACAATATTCTTAAAAATTATCTATGATGAATATATATATATATATATATATATATATATATATATATATATACTTAATTTAATTGGTTCTAGTGATATTTCAAATCTTTCATTAGTGATTTGTGTATGAAATATTCAAGAGGGAAAGCCAAAATTGGTGCAATCATAAGAAATCCTCTTTCTAAAGTAACTAAATCAACTACTGGAGTTGTAAATAGAGAAGAATTAGGAAAATTGCTGGAGGGTTTCAAGATTGATCTTTTAAATACTCTTACTTCTCAAATAGATTATTTAAAGATTAGGAAAAAGAAAGAAAAGAAAATGTCAGTCTTATCTATATTTTGCACTAAATGTCAAAAAAAGCATCCACTAAGAGAATTTCCTCTTGATAATATTCAAATTTGTTTGATTTGTGTAGATCCACATAACACTGAATAATATCCCACATTAACTAATCTAAAAATAGCTTACCAAGGAGAATAGGGAAATACAGAATCAATCTACAATATTGTGCCCTGAATACCTTGGCAACCATTTAGAACAGGTATGTATCAAGGTCCTAATTAGAAAAATATTCCTTAACATAATGTTCCTTAGCCTACATGTAATTATCCTACGCCATGACAAGCATGATCTCCACAACAAGTCCAAAACCAACCATATCAACAAGGTTGGAGAGGATTTCCTTATGGAAACATACCTACTCATCCATAGCCTCCACAATTTCAAGCTCCATATCAACGACCTCAACCTCCATATCAACAACAATCATATCAACAACCTCAACATCCATATCAACAACAACCATATTAGCCATATCCATCAATGCAACAACAACCATATTATACATATCCATCAATGCAACAACAACCAAATCCTCCACAAAAACCTCAATTAACTCAACCTCAATAGTTACAACTTCCATCCAATCAACCACCCCCACGACCTATACAACTTCCTTCTCAACTAGCTACAAAACCAAATAATAAAATATAAAAACTTGTTTATAATGATAAATCTGAATCATTCTCTACATATCTTATATCTCCAATAAAATTATAGCACTTTTTTGTACAATTACAAGAAAATCCAGTAAAATTACAAACTTTTCTATAACATTAATAGATAGTCTTGTATGATTGCAAGAGATTAATTTGCAATCTGGTAGGGTTGTAAACCTAAAATATAAAATTGTAATTAAAGGACAAGCTAAATAAATTGTAGATTAAAAATAAATAAAAACAAAAACAATCCCTTTACAAGAGAAATTGAAAACAATAATGAAAGAACCTGTCCCTTTGCAAGAGAAGCCTCAAACTTCTTGGACAACTCCATTTCCTAAGAGATTGATTTCTCAAAAACAAAATGTACCAAAAAGCATACTTGAATTTTATATTATTGAAGAATTGAAAAATATTACTAGAAATATTCCCTTAGAGCAATAAACAATATAGAAATCTACACCAAAACAATAAAGGAATTGTGTACCAAAAATACTAGAAAAAGAAAACAAGATCCATCAACAATACAAGTTATAAGTAAATTAGCAAGTCTGATGACTACAAAAGTCATTACAGAAAAATATGTTGACCCAGGTATACCTGTTGTAACAATAACAATTAACAATTTTTCTATTCCTAATACACTTATTTATCTAGGTGATACTATAAACCTGATGAACCATGGATATATTAGAAATATACAACATCCAACCAACTCCAACAATGTTAGAATTGGTTGATAGATCAAAAATTAAACCTGAGGGAATTGTAGAAGACATCATTGTTTCTATTGACTCTTGGGCATATCCAGTTGATTTTATGATCCTTCAACCCAAATCCACATTAGGAGGACATCCTCTAATTTTGGGAAGACCATGGTTAGCAATTGTTGATGCATATATTAGTTGGTGTTCTAGAAATATGACAATAAAAAATGGTGAAGAAATAAAAAACATTACTTTGTACCCCTTGCCAAAACAGAAGGAAAATTAAAGAAAGTTCATTGGTTTGACAAGAATGAAGTAGATGATGAAATAATTCAACCTTTGTTAACCATTAAACAAGCATTTAATCTCAAAGAAAATACCAATGAAAATCAAATTAATCATTTTATTTCTCAACTTGATTTTCTATAGTATTTTAGGGGGCAATTGTCTAGAACATCGACTACAACAGAAGATAGTGAACCATTTGAAAATTATGCACTTTATAAACATATTGTTATTCCTGTAAATTCTGAATAATTTACAATATTTCAACAGTGTGAAATTCTTGCAATCTCTCAGAATTATGAAATTTCTATAAATTCTGAAATTCCTGTAAATCATATAAATTTCCTATAAATTTTTAGTTAGCTTTGTTAAAAACCCCAAATTTTTCTTTGCATTCTCTTTTAAGACAACATTTTCAAGAAACATGTACTAAGGATGGCTTAAAATCAACTTATTTATTAGTTTTTACTATACACTCAATATCAAATCCTTGCAATAAAGTTATTGAAATATCTCCTAGAAAGACTTTAAATATCAATTCTAAATTGGAAATTTTCTAGCAAGATCAATTGATTATGTTATTGCATAGAAATTCCAAAGATTTTGCTTGGGAATACATTAATATGCCAGGAATACTTCCTGATACATGCACACATCATATTTACATTCAAGAAAATATTAAACATGTTAGATAACCACAAAGAAGAATGAACCATGCATTGAAGGAAACTGATAGAAAGGAACTCCAAAAGCTATTATATGTAGATTTTATCTACCCTATATCTGATAACCAATATGTTTAACCCTTAGTTATTGTTCCTAAAATTAATGGTAAATGCAGGGTATGCAAAGTAGAATACATGGAGCTTAATAAGGCCGCTTTAAAAGATCATTTTCCTTTACCTTTCATATATCATGTCCAAGATAAATTGGATGGAAAGAGGTATTTTTCTTTTGTTAATGGTGTCAGAGGCTATAATAAGATAAGAATAGCCTTGGAAGACCAAGATAAAACAACCTTTACCTACCCATGGGGAACCTATGCTTATAAAGTACTACCTTTTGGACTTTGTAATGCACCTACTACATTTCAAAGGGTAGTCTTGGCTATTTTTTTTACTTCATTCATGATTATGTGTAGGTATATATGGATGATTTAACTGTTTATATAAACACTTTTGAGGAAGCCCTTGGTAACCTAGAAAAAATATTAAAAAGATGCCAAGAGTCAAATCTTTCTTTAAGTAATGATTTTTTTTTAATGTTTAATGAAGGAGTTGTCCTTGGACATCATGTCTCTTTCTTGGGTATTAAGGTAGATCCACATAAGGTTGAAGTAATTTTTAATTTTCCAATTCCATCTTCTCAAAGAGATGTAAGAAGCTTTTTGGGAAGAAAAATTATACGAATTTTATTAAATAAATTTCAAAAATTGCCTTGCCATTGTTTAAAATTCTTGCAAAAGATATAGAGTTTTATCAGAATGATTATTGCCAAACTTCTTTTGATGTGCTTAAAGAATAACAAAATCTACAACTCCTTTGTTAAGATGACCTGATTAGACATTACCTTTCCATATATCTATAGATGCTTTTGATTCATCAATAGGATCTGTTTTAGGGAAAAAGAACAACAAAGAACATATGTCATTTACTATATTAGTAAAAAATTGAGTTTGGATAAAACTAATTACAATGTTACGGAAAAGGAATTTTTGGCAGTTGTTTATGTAGTTAACAAGTTTCTTCATTACTTTGTGGGTTATGGATTCTTTGTGTATACTAACCATTATGTTATTTGATACCTAATGAATAAATCAATAACAAATTCTAGAATTACAAGATGGTTGCTATTATTACAGGAATTTAACATCATAGTGTTAGAGAGGCCAAGAAGAAAAAATCAGGTAGTACATTTTCTCTCTCGAATCAATAATTATGGTGATACCATTCTTATAGTAGATAGATTTCTGGATGAAACTTGTTTGCAATTTATGTTATAACACCTTGGTTTACTAACATTGACAATTATTTGTCTACGAGAAAATTTCCACCACAATTTTCATCAAAAGAAAAGAAGAAAGTGATTAGAAAAAGTGCTAGATACTCTTGGATTAAAGGAGATATTTTCTATACAGGAGTAGATATGACCACTTGTAGATGTGTTAGAGAAGATGAGATGTTGGATATATTGAAAGAATGTCATGATGAGCCATGTGGTGGATAGTTTTGAGATAAAAGGACAACCTATAAAATTCTCCAACTGGTATACTATTGTCCAAGTCCTTTTAAATATGTCAGAAAGTATGTTAGAATCTATGATAGTTGCCAAAGAATGGTTTGCCAGTTGCACCTGATGAAATTACTCTTCATACACAAGTTCTTTGTAATGAACAAGGTTCGTATACTCAGCAAACTAATTCAAAAGATATGAAACATAAGAATATCCATGATAGGACAAATAATATATTATATAAGAATATTTGAATACAAGTGATATGATGATTAAAAATGAGTGTGGGGGCCTGCTTATATACCCTAGGAAGGTTCCCCTTTATGGATGGTCAAGTCCTTAGGGACATACATCTTCGTTAACTAATTAATCATTATTTATGATGTGTTATTATTATTTATATTTACATTATTTATATCTAAATTTTATTCATAATATTGCCTTCCTCCTCAAAAAGATTTGTCCTCAAAGCTCATTGTTGACAAGGCGTTTCATATGTTTCTTTATCTTGTAACCATTTTCATCTTTCTTTATTCTTACAATTTTCATCTTCGTTGACACAAGATGATAAGATCCTTGGAGTGATAAATAAAATTGTCGAACTCAGAAAGGATCTGATCATCCTAATTCAATCTTATGTGGAATCTTTTGATTACTAGAAACTTGTAATGAATTGTTATCATCAGACTTAATTGTGCAAACATCAGTATTCTTCAGAACATAATTTTTTTGTTTCTTTTCTGAGTGATACAAATTTTTAGATTGATTGAGATGTTCGTTCTTGTGATTTGGATGTTGATAGGGAATATTCTAATTTTATTCAAGCACTGATGTTGTTGAGTTGGCTACTAAATCATCATTTGGAATTTCCATTAATTGAACTACAACATCTAAATATGTTTTAACTTCTATTGGTTACTCATCTTCTTGAGTTGTGATATTGATTGGATCAGTATTTGTTCCTTTATCTTTAACTTGGACTATTATGACTAATGGAAACTGCTACATCATTTCCAAAATTGACATTTATTTTTTCATACTCTTTCAACTGCAAGAAATTTCTCTTACAACCATTCTTATGCTTGTAGCAACCACTATAAATCAACCATTGCTCATGTTGGTCATGAGCTATCAAAGCAAGCTCAAAATTCTCATCCTTTTTCTTCCATCTTTTCTCAAATTTCTACTCATTAGATTTCTCTTGAGTTTGTTGCATGAAGGAGTCTGGAAAGTTAGATTTGCACTCACTAGCTTTGTGACCAAAGTTATTTCATTTGAAGCACTCCATCTCATTCATTAGTGGAGAAAAATAATTATTTTCATTAGCATGCAAAATATTTGGCCTTTGAACAATCTTGATCTATCAACATTTGTTCTAGGAAAAATCTTCAATATACAATTTATGGCTTTGTGTCCAAAATTATTACATGCAAAACAATAACCATAAAATAGTGTAGGATACCTGACCTTTTGTTTCCATGATGGAGGAGTGAAATTTGAGGATCTTGCCTTCTTCACTTGTTGATTTTCTGCTGATTGATTTCAACTTCATTCTTTTGCACATTCTTGCTAGTTACAACAATATTTGCTTGATTCTCTTTTCCTTTCAAAGCATCTACATAGCTAGTACTTCGCTAATATTTGGAACTTTGTAGAGGAGGCTTGAATCCCAAACCAGTTTTTTCCTCTAGTGACCTTTCCATGTTGATAATATTTTGTAAGGTTTCAGATCCCTTGACAAATTTTTTATTTATACATGCTTTAGTTTCTACTTTTGATCAATTGGTTGTTAATGCAACAATTTCTTCCTCATGTTTGTGACAATTTTCTTTACATTCTTCTAACTTATTCATGAGCATATTTTCTCTCATTTTTCTTCTTCCAATTCTCTATTTAAGCATATGATGTGTTCTTCTTCAGTGCATGCAATAGGAGCTCCTCCAATATTATGCTTCAAAGGTTCATTTTCTTTCTCCAACTTAGCCAAATTATTTTGTTGAATCACAATTTGTTGCAACAAATTTTCCTTGAATTTCTCAATCTCATCCAATGGGGTCTTCAATGAATTATCAACCAAATAAGATTTATTCTCCTTTAGTTTGTGTATTTCCTCTTTTAGCAACTTATTTTTGTTTCTAGCTCTACTTAGTTCATCAAGTCCAATAATGAGCTCACCTTAATAATCAATCTTTCTATCTTCAATATCTAATTCATCTTTAGACTCAAAATCCATAATAACACATTCATTGTGCTCTTCTTCTTATAATGAATATTTCTCACTACTTTCATCTGAAATATCACTTGTTTCTTTAGAGTAGTAACTCCTTCTCTTTTGGGCTTTAGATTTTAGAAATTTCTAAATTTTATGCTTCTTATTTTCTTCCCTTTCATTTATTGGGTGTGGACATTTTGTAGAAAAATCTCCAACTTCTCCAAATTTGAAACACTTGAAAGGAAGCTTTCCTTTATACTTTCCAAAACCTGTCTTTAATTTATTGGAAAAATGAGAAAATTCTTCATCAAATCCAGTACTAGAATACTCTTCCTCTTCCTTGATTTTATTTGGAAGTTTCTTGAGATTTTTGGTAATAGCCTTGACCTTCTTGGAGGCCTTGAATGCAACTTCACTTGATTCATATTTCTCTTCTACAATGCGCATCTCATAAGTTGTAAGAATTCCAAGAAATTTTTCCATAGTAATAATGATCAAATCAAATATCTCTTCAATAGCTGAAACCTTTGGATTGAATATTGCTGGTAAAGACCTTAATATTTTCTGAATAATAACTTCATCTTCAAATTTTTCATCTATGATCTTGATCACATTTGTCATTGTTTTAACTCTTCGGAAATACTCAGCAATAGTTTCATCTTCCTTCATTTTCAAGCTCTCAAACCTCATCCGATAGGTTTGGAGCTTTCCTTTCTTAACCTTTTTATCACCTTCATAGCTATTCTCAAGTTTGTCCCAAACTTCTTTGGTTGATTTACAATGCATGACCTTTATCAGCTCATCCTCACTAAGTGTTGCAATAATATCATTTATGGCTTTGGCATTGTTTTGAAACCTCTTCTTTTCATTAGTGTTTGATGGAAGAACATCAGGAACAACATACCTAGATACCACAGTAGAAAAAACATCAACACCTAAACTCATGATATGCCCCTCCATTCTCACCTGCCATAGATTATATTTTTCACCATCAAAAACTAGAAACTTCACATCATGGCCAACCATTTTCCCTTCTCAAACTCTCCTTCCAACGGTCAATCTGTAGCAAAGGAGCTAACTCTACTACCAATTGTTAGACTAAGGTAATACTGGGGGGGAGGGATCAGTATTATGAAAATAGTATAAAAATTTCTACAATTAAAATTATTCAGAAATTCACTTCAACAAATATAACAATATCATGCACATGAAAAACACAGACAATCATCACATGTATCCACTTGGATTTTACTTGGAAAAACCCCCCTCTAGGGAAAAAAGCCAATGAAATATTTGTTTCTTTTGCCTGTTATCTATTGCTTCAAAATATTCTCATTTACATTACGTTAGCTAGCCGCCACTAGGAATGGAGCACCCACTCCTTGACTAAAATGAGAAATGTTTACCACAACCAACTTGGAGAACCTACTCCTACAATAGACAATCAACATGCACATAGCTTGAAGCCCCCACTCCAAGTACAAATAATTCTTCTACAAGAAAATATGATTCATAACTGAAAACATTGTAGCATAAACAATAATAGCAACAAATAAGCACACCCATGCAGCCACAAGCCCACTCTCTGAATGAGAGCACAAATATCTCCACACACACTCTCCAAACTTATCTTCAATCTCTGCACACAACTCTAAAATACTACTGAGAAATAAATTCTGAAGCACACACTGCAATGTTGAAACTCTGAACTCACTGTTATAGTCATTGGTTTTTGTACTTTCTTTATATACACACTCCCACAGCTAGAGAACCAACCAAATGAGTAACTTTCCTTCTCATACATCTAAATTATGGATATGGTTAAGTCAATAAATTCTTTAGATGATGGAGCTCACCCAAAACCTTTTTCACACACTTCAGATTTGATTTCAGATAGGCATGTTGACCAAATCAATCCACTTACTCCACTAGAATTTTGATATTTTAAACTTTGGTCATCTTCTAGAGGTTCCTCGACCTTTTCCGACATCTACATCGAAAATACAAAAAAATATTCCTGGAAAAACCAAAAAATAGCTGACAAGTGCAAGGAATACATGGAAAATCACCTCCATGTGGCATAAGCTCCTTTCCTTCACAAGAATAGCATATGTACACTAGTTTCCTTCACCAAAACAATGTATGCATTCCAAAATTGATATCTCTAAATAATTTTGTAGCCATGCTTCAGGGGGATACTTGGTGCACTAAGACAACCTTTCCCATGACTCTGTAACATCATGACTCTCACCAAAAGCCTTCAAAAAACATTCTTATGACTTAGTATAAGACATCAACAAAACCTCTATCAACGTTGTAGCTCAGCTTAAAACGAGAGCTTGATACATGATGACACTTCTTCTACAAAATTTATGAACTATGAAAACACTTTACATCAGCATGACAATGCTTAACAAGTATACAACAGACTCCAAATAATACATAGGGACTCATAAGTACATGACTTACAATAGGTGACATCAATGGCAACACAAACATGCCAACAAGAACATGAAACTAGCTAAGATGTAGTGGATAAAATAGTGGAACTTGATTCCACAAATAACACAATCATTCATTCACATTGAAGAGGAGATCTAGTGCCAGAATGAAAATGATTAACATCAAGAAATTCACAAGAAAGGATAGGAATTGATTACTTTCAAAAGAATGTGACACATATGAATCCATCGGCCAAAGATAATTTTTAGAATGATCAACTTCACTACTTCGCTCATCCATGAAAGGTATACATTCCAAACTTGAGTTTGATATAAGAGATTTACATGAGAAATGGTCAATTTAAACAGAATGCTCAATCTAGTCGAGGAAAAAACCTTGAAATTTTGAAAAGTTATATCTAAAATACCACACAACTTTCAAGAAGGAATTTACATCTAGTGAAACCATGAAAAGGAAATAATTATGTGAGAATATGAAAATCTAATTTAGTTTAGGGGAATTAACAGATTTGCGAGGACTCGACATAAATCATCAATCGATGTTGAAGTTCCTAAACTCCCTAATGAGTCCAGAACTTTCAATAATTGTAGAATTGCATTTTGAAGATTGAATCAGATGATGCATGGTGTGTGAACAACTATCACTACTAATTTCAACTAGATCATCACTATCCATATGGAAGCCATCTACATCACTGATTTGATCATTTTCACATCTACCCCAAATAGATTACCAAAGTCATAAAGTTCTTATATTTGAACATCTAAGGATGAATAGATCAAACAAATCTCATGAGTAACCTATATAGAAGAATTTTCTTCATGCAAAATTGGAAATGATAAGGTATGGAATGGATATTCAATGATTTCATTAGCCTATCTTTCATCATGGATGATCTCACTACCTTATGCCAACTCAAAATCCAACTCATTGGATGATGAAAATGCATTACAAACAAGAGAGCACAAGGGATAGTGAGATGAAGAGGAAGTTTACATAAGAACATCTTTTCTAATGGAATTATATTAAAGATCTAAATATTTTGAAACAAAGTTTTCTTGAAAAATGAAAGATCAAATAATGAACTTGGGCATACATCATCACATACAATAATGGATTCAGAATCATCAAGATGATGGTTGTCTAAGACTTCATACTGATTAGGAAAAATCAACCAACGATGAAAGAACGTTATCTTCATAAGATTTTTAGATTCAAAACCAACCAAACATGAAATAACGTTATCTTCACATGGAGGATTGTGAAACATGACTACCTTTCTCATGATAAATACTTGGATTTGAAAGAGACTGATCAAGTGAATCAAGGGGTAAGGGAGAATGAGAAAGAAATGATAGAGGATGAAAGGTATCCAAATCAGATTAAGGAATGAAGTTATGAGCATTAATATCATCTTGATAAATAAAGGGACTAGCATTCACCTTAGGCTCCATGAACCATTCCGAATTATCCTCAGTCAAATCAAGATCATGGGATGTGGATGAAGGTTGAGAAGATTGATTAAGAATTTGATTTGTAGATTTCCAAACTTAATCATTAATATGTATAGGCACCCTGATTAGCACTAGAAAAGGAGGAGGAAAAGGAACAAAAGGAAGAGTAGGTTCTAGCTATGATATTGGAGGTGTCTCATGATCATCCAGGGGTTTAGATTCACCATGTAAAGAGATTTGGAACAAATTTTCAAACTTCCTTTTAAGGAAATCCCAATCCTTGTCTTCTCCAAGAAGCTCACAACATAAGTGAAGGAATCAATTAGAAGAACCTCAATTTATTCATTAAGCTCCATTCTAAGTTGATTAATTATTTTATAAGCATCTTGATAATCATACCTATCAAAAGCTTGCTGAAGAGCCTTGAGAAATTTATCAAGAAAATGGATAGAGGTAGAAGGTAAGATATGACACCATCGTTTAACATGACCTTCAAGAGTTTGGAAGAGAAGCACATAAGAAAAATATTCATCATCGATTTCGTAATGTTCACAAAATTTAAGAAAATCAAAAATGTTCTTGGCTATGGATGTTCCATCCTCACCATAAAATTTCAGTTGAGACAAGTCATAAAGAGGCTCATTGGGGATTAAAACTTGACCTTTGATATATTGGAAAAACACCCCAGGAATATCATTTGAGGATGACCCATTAAATATAAGAGATTCAAAACAGACTCAATGGGAACAACTTGTCATTTGACCCTCCTTCTAGTGCCAGGATGTTGACGGTGTTGGATACCTCCAACATATAGGGGGTCTCCTCGATGCAAAGTCCCAATTAAACCCCACACTTTGGAGTAGGAGCCTCATCTAATCTATAGGCCCACCCACCATAACTTAAGGTTCACCTTGGTTTTAAAAAATAACATAAGAGATTATATACATAAACCATGAATTAGCAAGTAAGTTGACATTGTGTAACACCGATTACAATGTGTAAAAGGAGACCTTCACGAGTGAGAGACGAGAATGAACCTTAAGAAGGAAGTAATAGTACTAACTTAAGGGAGACACACGGGAGCATGAAAATATTCTTTAGAAAAATAGTTCACATAATGATTAATGATGTAAACTTTGATATGGGAACTATAAACACAAAACAGGAACTTTGGCCAAAAAACCCCGAAAAAAACATGAAAAACAGTGCTAAAAACGAAAAGTGTGTATGTTGGAATGATGATTTTTTTTATACGGTCAATTTTGAACATGTTTTAAAAATGGCAGTGAAACCGATTTTTTTGTGAAAAAATTATGCAAAAAACACCCTGAAAATGAAAAGTGTTGATAGTAGAATGATGCCTTTTTTTTTAGGGTCAATTTTCAACATTTTTAAAAATGCTAGTAAAACCAAATTTTTATGTGCAAAAAAAACTTTCAAAATGGAAAGTACTGATGCTAAAATAAGACTTTCTTTTTCTAGGGAAAAATTTCAATATTTCGAAATAATGATGTAAAAGATTTTATCATGACTCCGAAAAACATTAAAATTTCAAAAACATAATGAAAACATAAAATTAAAAAAAAAAACAATGAAAAAGAAAACAAAAAAAAAAGTTTTAAAAAATAGCAAAACTTATAAAAAATATATATTTAAAAACAAAACATAAAAAAAAAAAAAACAATCAATCATAAAAATGTTAAAAGAAAAAAACAAAATTAACTTATAAAAGATAAGAATTAAAAAAATATAAAGAAATAAATAATAAGAAAAACTTATTTAAAAAAAAAATAACATTTTTTTTTAATTTCGTAAACCATAAAAAAAATTGGAAAAAAAAAAAAAAAAAAACAAAATTTTAAAAAACTATAGAATTAAGTAAGTAAAAATAGGAAATTTTTAAATAGCCTCAACAAAAAAATAAATAAAATAATTAAAAACAACTAGATTTTAAAAAATAGAAAATTAACAACGAAAACAAAAAAAAACTACTAAAATTAAGATTAAAAAAAAAATGAAATTAAAAATAAATAAATAAATAAACATTTAAAAAAACAATATATTTTTTATTAAAAATAAAAAATAAAAACATTTCAAATTTTATATTAAAAATTTTAAAATTTAAATTTAAAATATAAAATATAAAATTTGGATTTAGCATTGATTTAAAATTTCGATTTAAAAAAAAAAAAAAAAAAAAAAAAAAAAAAAAACTAAATATATATTTTATTTTTTTTAAGATAACATTTAAAGTATTTAAAAAATATATATTTTACAAATATATATAAAATTAAAAAAGAAACATTTAAATATTTTTTTAATACAATTAACATATTTAATAAAATTTATTTTTTATTTAAAAAAAAAAAATTAATCGGCCACCACCCGGCCACCCTTGGGGGCGCAACCCTAGGCGGCAGAGCTGCATGCATATATGTTCTTTAAAGTTTTATTCGTAACTATACGCTTTTCAAAGTTTTAAATGTTTTTTATTTTTTAAAAATAAAAAATATATGGTTCTTTTTTTTTAATTTTTAAATGGTTTTTTTTTAATCCAAAATATATATATATATATGTTTTAAAATTTAAAATGTTTTTGCCCGCAGAGGTTTGGTCTCGTGGCCAGCGGACGATTTGTTAAGTCGTTCGTGCCACTGTGCAAGTCACAAGTTCAAGTCTCGTCTTACCCGAGGGTCATTCTTGTGGGTTGGGCGGTTCCTCCTAGAGGTTATAGTGGCAGCTGGTGGGATTCGACCCCGTGTAACGCGAGTATGATACCACCATCGTTGCCGATTCCACTAGTCAACAAAAATATATATATATATATATATATATATATATATATATATATATATATATATATATATATATATATATATATATATATATATATATATATATGTTTTTAGGGATTTTTCTTTTTTTTTTAATATATATATTTTCTTTTCAAATGTTAATTGTTTTTTTTTTTTAATTGAGTATATTTTGGTTTTTTAAGGTCTTTTTTTTATGTTTTTAATCTTCATTTTAATAGTTTTTTATATTTTTATTGCTTTTCTTTCTATTTTTTTTAATCGTTTTTTTTTTGTTAATGCTGTTTAAATTTTTCTATTTTTAGTTACTTAATTTTATGGTTTTAAAAGATATAAATTTGTTTTTTTCTCCAAAATTTTTTATGGTTTACAAGATAATATTTTTTTTTTTACATTTTTTATGTTTTTTGTGTCTTTTTTATATATATTTTTATATTTGCCTTTTTTTAATGTCAAAAAAAAAATTGACATAAAAAATTTTAAACTGTAAAAAATTGTAACATTTAAAGAAAATATCCACACTTAATACATTAAAAAATTTAAAGTGTCAAAAATTGTTAAATTTAGAAAATAATTATTTACACTTCATACATTGGAAAATTTGAAGTCAAAAAATAGGTCTTTTAAAAAAAGGGACCAAATGTAGAATCACCACTTTTTTAGATCAGTATGCAAATCACTAACATTCTAAAATGTAATGTACATAAAAAAAAAATTTAAAGTGCCAAAAACTATGCTCTAAAAAAAATATGTGTGTTCTGCATTGCCCCTTTTCCAAATCGAGTCACTTTTTTGCTATCACTACGAAACGGGTAACAGTATCAGTTCCTATTTCAAAGTTTACATTGTTGATTATTGAAGCGAATACAACACACATTCAACAAGATGAGTACCAAAGCCACCGAAATAGTTCAATTTCTTTAGTACATATGAATTTTACATATACCATAAACATCCCAAGAATAGTCCTAAAAATTTGCAATACATGCATGAAAATGTGTTGGCTCATTAAGTTTCAATTAGGTGAAAGATCTAAGTAGATAGTTATAATAATGAGGCACTAGTTCTAGTAGTGGAACATTAAGTCACTTCCTTCTCCAAAGAATAGTTTTCTCTCCTATGCTAAGTAGAGAAGCCAAGACACAACTCTCCAAATCTTAAGCCTTCTAAATTCTTTTGCTTGAATCATGAGGTTTCTTTTATAATAAGAGGATTGACCTTTCATCTCCTCTTAACTCTTGGACTTATAATATGTGCTTTGTACTTCTAAAAAACTCTTGAAGTTCTAAATGATATTTGGACTTCTCTATGTGACTTTTGGACCTTCTGTGCAACTCTTTTGTCTACATATGACTATGTGACTCTTCATATTCCCCATACGACTCTTGGACTTCCACACATTACATTTTTTTCCTTTTCTTGAGAACACATCATTACATTCCACTTGATGACATGGCATGACACATGGACACACATTGACCATTATGATGACACTTGTACAAGTTACAACTTGAAAATGATTACACGAAGTGCATGATGAGGTGGCAATGCCAAGTTGTCTTCTCTTCTACTTCATCTTGCATTCTAGATGGTAGATCTGATCTATGCTTCAACTTCATGGAAGAGATACTTTGTTCTTCATCTTCACCCTACAAATGGCCTTGGATCAATATCATAATCCTCTTCCATCATGCAATGTCTTCTTTTTGTCTTGGTTTGTGATCTACTTCTTGTCATCATGAAAGCTCTCTTTTCTTCCTCTTCTCCAAATGTGTTTCTTTATGATTTTCTCCTTGATATCTTCTTTAAGCATCACCTTGTCATGCTAGGAAGGTATCTTTCTAATGAAAACCATTCATGACAAAGCAAAATCAATCTTAAAAAAATTTATTCTATCACTACCTAGCACATGGAATGATCAACTCATGATAGGCCTATGAGAGGGTTGAAAGAAGGAGACTTGCTTAGGAGGGCATAGTTAAACTCATTAGTGGCTTAGGAAAGCTTGATTGTTCATTTTTACTATTCCGTACACTATGAAGAGTAGCTCTCCTTGGTACAACGTATTGGAGAAACTTGAAGGAGGAAGGATGAAGGTTGCAGGCTTCAAGACTACGCCATATGACCTAAGGGAAAGAGAGGAAGACTTGGAAGTGTATTTTAACTAATCAAGGCTGAGAGGATGCATCTTTCAGCCTTCCCTACTATGGCATGCACTAAGGATGAAGGCCTAAACAATTTTGAGCACAGATTGCATTAGGGAAGAGGGAAGGTGAAAGCTTCAAGCTCCAAGATTGCACCATGCACTCTAAGGAAGTGGAGGCCTTAAGGAAAGCATAGTTTGACCCAACAGTGTGTCCTTAATCAAGGGGATAAAAAATATGCTAAAAAATGAAATTACTTAAATTCTCTCGAAATTGGTGCAAAACCTTAGATCTTATCATTTTGATTCCAATGATTCTTGAATCACCTCAATCCAACATCATATGAAGAAGTTATTGTGTTTTGAAGTTTTTGGAAAATAACTAAAAAGTCAACTTGCACTGTTGACTAGACAATGTACAACTGCCACATAGTAGTCTGTATGATGATGGTATGTTGATGTCATAAACTGACTGGGATATACGGATGACAGGTTGGACCAATGGCGTGACGACACGTGGTGCATGGTTATTAGTTGTATGGTTAATATGGTGGACCAATCATAAGTCGCCATGTGGACCAACAAGAGGGTGCCATGTGGCCATATGAGAGGTCATCAAGTGTTCCTGGTCTTCGTGCCAAAAAACATTATGGACTAGAATGGACCTCCACAGGGTTCAAATCAATGACCTCTAACAAACAAACTCACCACCCTATTAGTGGGCCACAAGTGTCACTTACCATACAACATTGGTGGTTTATATTTACACCGTAAGGAGGAGGGTCAGGTCGACCAATGTGACTGAATGAACCAGTCCCAAGACTTATCTAATATTGTGACCACCCAAAAAGGAGCAAGGCTACGAAAGAGAGGGTAGAGGGACAAGGGCTCGGGAATTGGTGATAGCACATGACCGACAAGGTAGGACGAGGGAGTGGGGATATGGTGTACTGCCCACACCCATAGCCCAATACCATGTGATGCCTAGGAACCAGGGGCACGAATCTCAAAGGGGGGTTCGACCTGTAATAAAAAAATATTTAATTTTTAAAATGACAAACTACAACCTCTACCACCAAACGCGGATCAAACCTGCAACCTTCAGTAAACTAATGGATAAGCATACCAATGCATCAAGGAGCCAGTTCATTTCCAAATTTGTAGAGCAAACAATATTGTAGAGGTTTTTTAAAGAAGGAAGGGGAAAGAGGCCTAACATGGCCATTTTTCACCATTTTTGAGTCCAAGAAGAGCCTACAAAGAGATTCTGGGCATTCTCGACATAATGGTAGTGTTATTTTTATAGTTTGAGCAATGTATTTTGATCTAATGTATCATTTGAGAATATAATATAAAGGGCCACCATTGGGAGTTCAACCTAGAGATGTAGCTCAGGAGGGGTGAACTTGGTCATCAATTCGTTGTGTTGTGATGTTGCTTATTGCCCATTTTTGAACTGTTAAAATATGAAAAATTTAACTTAGTTTGTGTACTTTTGCAATCATGATCCATTGCCAAAAACACATAAAATAGCTTGCAAAACTTTACATGAAACTTTTAATTTTAATTTCATATCAATTTGGTATCAAAGCATGGTTTTTTTGAAGGTTTGACAACTTTTGTGAGTGCTTTTCTTGAATTATTACAAACTCTAAATTGAGAAGAGGAGAAGGAGTTCTTGAAGAACCAAATTCTCAAATTCGTTCAAGGAGGCCACAAAATCAACAAGTCATGGCACATGAAGAAGGACAAGGAACAAAATTGATGTCTGAGGATGAGAGAGCATTTAGAAATTATTTCTATGAAATGACCGAGATGGTGAAATTGTTGTGCAATGAGAGGACAAAATGGTTGCAAGGAGAATGTTCTAATCAACCAAAAGGTAATGGTGCTGATGGGGTCAAGCATCCACCTCCACCTCCTCCTTCACCTCCATATACACCTCCATCCTCACCTCCTTCTTCACCTCCTTCATTCCATAGACCTACTCCTCCTCCATCTCCTAAAGGACATGTTAAATCTCCTTTGATTAAGATTGATGTCAAGTTTGAATTACCTGTGTACAATGGGGAAGTAACCACTGAAAAGTTAGATAATTGGGTTTTTCAAATAGAATTTTATCACAGGATTCAAAAGATTGATGATGATGTCATTAAGATCAAGATTATTTCTCTTTATGTGAAAGGTGAAACCCTCATTTGGTGGGAGGCCACAACTCAAGAAAATTTGAAGAAAAGTGGTAAAATTATCTCTTCTTGGAATGATTTTATATTTCCATTAGGAAGGAAACTTTATCCATTATCTTACATGAAAAAATAAATTATGGATTGGAAAAATTTTAGACAAGCTAAAGGACAAAGTGTCCAAAGTTACACACAAGAATTTAGAAGAACAACTTTAATCTTTGGTGTTGATTTTTCTTCACAAGATACTCTCCTTAAATATATAACTGGATTACATAGTTATTTGAGACATACCATACTTTTGTTTAACCCAACCAATCTAGATGAAGTGTGTGTTCAGGAAACTCATTTAGAATCAAGAGGCAAGAATGTCCCTCAAAAGACTAGCAAGAAACCTTCTAAATATGGACACAAAGGAAAGGGGAAGTTTAAAGGAAAATTTAAGAATAATGCATCTGTCAAGAAAGAGGGATAGAAAATTATCTGTAAACATTGTTAAAAACATGGCCATGATGAAGATCACTATTGGAAATTACATCTTGAATTGAGACCAAAGAATTTCAACAACTAGGGGAAACAAAAGACTGTTGCTACAACCCAATAAGCTCTATGATCCGATTCAGGTGATGAAACCAAAACCACAACCATGGAAATGAAAGGTATATCATCTAATTCAAGTATTTTTTCTTCAATTAAGCCTATCGAATATCAAAATGATAAAGTAAGAAGTGATATTTTCCATATCAAAGTCATTAAAAAACAGACAAAGGTTGATACATTATTTGATAATGTGTCCTAAGTAAATATTATCTCTGAAGCAATTGTCAATAAAATTAATTTAGAGACTACACCTCATAAAAAACCTTACCCTTTGGGTTGGGTATGCGATGATGCCAAATTAGAAGTGACACGAAAATGCAAACTCAAATTTTCCATCATTGCTAACTTTATAAATGAGGTAGAGATTGATGTTGTACCACTTGATATTTGCATAATTGCTTTAGAGAGTCCATAATTGTATGACCAAAAATTCATATTCTATCATCATGAGAAAAGATATCAACTTTATAAATATGGAGTTATGTATATTATTAGATCACATCGCAAGAAGATGAACTTAGCTCAAATGAAAAGGCTTGTAAATGCTAGTAATAATTTTGTGTTGTTGATGAATAAATCTAAAGATACTATCGAATCTGAAGGTTTCCTAGGATGTGATTCTAAACTCAAGCATGAATTAGTTCAATTTGTCAACACTTATGACAAGATTTTTCAGGTAACTTAAGGGTTTTCTCCAAAAAGAGGAATCCAACATGAGATTCGATTACATCAATATGCACCACTTCCAAATATTGGCATGTATAGAATGTAAATTTTGGATAATATAGAAATCAAGAAGAAAATGGAAGATCTTCTTGACAAAGGGGTCATCAGGCCTAGCACATCTTCTTGTGGGTCTCCTATTGTTTTGGTTCCAAAGAAAGATGGTACATGGAACATGTATGTGGATTTCCAAGCTTTGAACAAGTTCATAGTAAATAATCGCTATCCTCTTCCTCACATTGATGATTTTCTAGATCAGTTAAAGGAATCTGTTTATTTTACTAAGTTATATATGAGAAGTGGTTCTCATTAGATAAATATTGTTGAAGATGATATTTGGAAAACTTCTTTCAAGACAAAACAAGGTTTGTTTGAATGGTTAGTTATGTCATTTGGGCTTTGCAATGCACCTTCCACATTCACGAGAGTTGTGAATGATGTATTGCAACCAGTCAATGGTTTTTCCATAGTCTACATAGATGATATTCTAATTTTTAGTAAGACTCACAAAGAGCATGTCAAGCATGTGAAACAAGTTCTAGATGTATTGAAAAAGGAAAAGTTGTATTTTAAGATGTTTAAATGTGAATTTGGGAAAACCTCTTTGGTTTATTTAGGTCATATTTTAGGAGGGGGTGAATTGAAGATTGATCCCTCAAAAGTTGATGTTATTGTGAATTGGCCTAAACCCAACAATGTATCAGAAGTTAGGAGCTTTTTGGGAGCAACCCAATTTGGAGAAAATTTATCGTTGACTTCTCATTCATTGCAAAAGCATTAATGATTTGACAAGTGTGAAGTAGGTCTTTCAGTGGGGATGCAAGAATAAGAAACCCTTCAACACTTTTAAAGCGAAAATAAGTACAACACTAGTTACAACACTTCCAGATCTTAAGAAACCATGTGAAATTCAAACCGATGCAAGTGAATATGTTATGGGAGTAGTTTTGATGCAACATCGTAAGCCAATATGTTATCATTTTGAAACCTTTACCCATTTAGTAATTAACTATCCAGTATGCTTTGGTACAAAGCATGAAGAAATTGAAGATTTATTTGATGGGTAAAGAAATGATTATTCATACTAACCATCAACCTTTGCAATATTTACAATCATAAACCAAGCTACAACAAGCTAGATATTTTAGGTGGATGGGATTCCTACAATAATTTCATTTGGTAATCATGTATAAGAAAGGTATATACAATAAAGTTGTATATTTGTTATGAAGGCCTATTGTTAATGCCTATGTTATTCTTAAGAATAACTCAATCATGCATGAAAGTTATATTGAACAATATGCTCAAGATGCAAATTTTAAAGATGTTTATGCAACTTTTCTTCAAGGAAATCATATTGAAGAGTTGGACTATTATGTTCATAACAAGTTGTTGTATCATCTTGGAAAGTTATGTGTTGCATAGGGTAAAAGAGTCAATGTCATAAGGGAAGCCCACACTTCTCTTATTGTTGGCCAGTTTGGTGTAGGAAACATAGTTGCTCAAATTCAGAGGTACTTTTATTGGCCTCGCATGAATGAGATTGTATCAAGATATGTGAAAGTATGTTCTATGTGTGCTAATAGCAAGCAAAGTAATAGGAAATTGGGTTTGTACACTCCATTTCTTATCCCTTCTCGTCCTTGGGAAAGTATTTCTATGGATTTGTTTTGGGAGACTACCAATGTCTAGAAAAGGTCATGATTATCGATATGTTGTAGTCGATTGTTTCAACAAAACATGCGTGTTGATGCCATGTAAGAAACAAGTTAGAACTAAACAGATTACAAATATGTTCTTCCAAAATGTATGGGTTCATTTTGGGTTACCTACTTCTATTATTTATGATCGATATTCTTGATTTATCAGGAATTTTTTGTCAAGTTTATGGGAACTCATGGACACAAAGTTGAAGAAAATCACAACATTTCATCCAGACCGAAAACCAGACAAAAGTAGTGAACATAATAGTAGTGCACCTCCTTCGAGGATATTGTGGTAAGCCTCCTAAACTTTGGGATGAACATTTACATTACATCCAACATGCCTATAATCATGATAAGCATTCATCTACACAAGTATCTCCATTTAAAGCTTCTTTGGTTCATTTTCCAAAGTATCCTTTGGATTTAATGTTTGGTAAATATATTGTAGTAGATGAACATAGCGATGTGGACAAATTCAAACATTTTATTTAACAAATTCAACTAGTCCATAAAAGGGTACAAGAAAAACTAGAGAAAATCAAAGCCAAGTACAAAGCAAGACATGATAAGCATCAGGTTGATCATGATTTCCAAGTGGGAGATCAAGTTTGGTTTTACATTAACAAGGAAAGAATACAAGGTGAAGGTAGAAATCTCAAGCCAATTATATGTGGCCCTTTCAAAATCTCGGAGAAGATTGGTAACAACGCCTTCTAATTAGATTTGACACCTTACATGCATATTTTTTCTGTTATGAATGTGGAAAACTTGAGATTGTATAAGCCTCTAATGATTGATGATCAAGAAGAGAATGTTTAAATTCCATATATAGAATATTTTTCTCCTGACTATTTAAATGAGTTGCAAAAAGACTCAATTCTTGATAGGAGGATAATGACTTCACGTAGAGGAAATGTGGAGTATCTTTGAGTGGGGCTCAAAGGTACCAATCCAAGAAAATCAAGGTGGATAAAGATTAAGAAAGTGATGGAGTTGTAGCCTCACTTACTTTCTAAGTAAAACAAAATTTTGTAGGTACAAAATCTTCTAGTGGGGAGGAATGATTCAAGGGATCAAAAATATGCTTAAAAATGAAAGTTCTCAAATTCTCCCGAAACTAACACCAAATTGTAGATCTCGTCATTTTTTTTCCAACCATGCTTGAATCGCCTCAATCCGACATTATATGAGGAAGTTATCGCGTTCTGAAATTTTTGGCAAACAACTAAAAATTCAACTTGCAGGGTTGATTAGACAGTGTATGGTTGCCACATGGTAAACTATATGATGACATCATGTTGATGTCATCAACTGAATGGGATATACAGATGGCATGTTAAACTAGTGACATGAGGGCATGTGGCGCATGGTGATTGGTTATACGGTTGTTGTGGTGGACCAATCATAGGTCACCATGTGGGCCAACCAAAGGGCACCACATGGCCCTATGAGAGGTCACCACATTTTCTTGGTCTTTGCACCAAATTTTTTTTATGGACTGGAATGGCCCTCTGTAAGGTTCGAACCAATGACCTCTGTCAAACAAACTCACCACCCTACTAGTGGGCACGTTTCACTTACCCTACAAGGTCGACCATTTATATTTAAACCATCTCGTTTGAACCATTGGGGGGAGGGTCGGGTAGGTGGGCGCACCCAAATGGCCCAAACCCAAGACTTATGTAATGGTGTGACCACCTGCGAAGGAGCAGGGGCTATGATGGAGAGGGAAAAGGGATAAGTTCTTGGGCATTGGTGACAGCAAGTTACCCGGGGGGTTAGGACTGGAGGATGGGATGTGTGACATATTGATCGTGCCCATGGCCCACGACCATGTGGCACCAACGAACCAGGGGTGCAGAGCATGGAAGGGGGCTTGGCCCACAATACAAAAATATTTATTTTTTAAAACAACAAACCACAACCTTTACCACAAAACACGGATCAAACCCTCGACCTTCGGTAAACTAACAAAGCAACATACCAACACATAAAGGAGTCAATTCATTGCCAAATTTTTAGAGCATAAAATATTGTAGAGGTTTTTTCAGGAAGAATGGAGAAAGTGACCTAACTTGCCCATTTTTCAGCCTTTTTGAGTCCAAGAAGAGACTACACAAACAGATTTTTTTATTATATCAGAAGTGTATACAGATATGGACTCGATTACATGACAGAGTCTTCCTTCTCAGATTGACTGCTGCAGCATTTAACAGATATGTCTTAGCCGAAGCATAAGAGATCTGTAGGCTACCTGGCATGCAAGCAGGTTGAGACCAGAAAACAGACTTTCAGACTTAAAGTTCAAACTCCGTGATGCAAGCAGATCGAGAAGCTTTCTCGCAGATGCAGAGCAGGGAATTCAAGCTTAGACTCTTAGACTCTAGACCTCTCTCCTCTCTCCCGAATGAGCCTTACCTTGCTGTTCCTTCTTTCTTATAGAACTCAAGGGGGACAAACATCCGTGAATTATCGAAAGTAGAAATGTACAAACTAGATTCGGGCATGAGCGGACTACTCATGTTATCTCGTCCCTTTTCCTTTCGGAAAGCCAACTGGCATATGGGGACCGAATCTAGGACATAGATTAGACTTAAAGTAAAGTGGAGAATCAATTCATATGATCTCAAATTACTTTTATTATTGTACTCTAAATTTTACACAGTGGAGGTTCATTGACGAGTGAACCCACGAAAGCTCGTCCAACACCAAAGTCGGTTGGAAAGACAACACAATCAAATCACATAATGTCTGATCTGGGGATGAGAATAATGTTGATATCAGAATCTTTCGATCAGGTGATTTGAGAAGTACTGGACCCTCACTTCTTTCTCGGATTCCCATACTTGTGATGGATGGCTGTCCGGTGGTTCTAAAAAGTTGATATTCTCAAAAGGATTTGATTCCGGATTTATCTGATCATGGAAATCTTCATAATTGATACTGTCATTGATTGTTCTTGCTTTGTAGTGGTTTGTGACAAACCATCTGACATGACCACATCTTCTTACTCCGTTCAAGAAATGAGTGTCTTCAATGTCAGCAATATTTTCTACAGATTTGTACAAGATTCCTGACTGATGAGCTGTGGGCTCACTAAATCCATAGATTTTTAGCAAGTGTAAAGAGTATGGTTTTGTCACTAAAGCAGATAGTCCATAGATTTTCCACCACTCGTAAAACCATTCTGGAATGGGGTCTTCATCTTCCATTGCTTCTACTGACCATCCTTCGTACATGAAAGTAAACTTCAAACGTTTCATCCATGATTCTCTGGAATGCAGAGGGTGCATTGATCAAGCTGAAAGGCATGATGTTCCACTCATAATGGTCCTCTCGTACCGAAAAGGTTGTCTTCCATTTGTCAGCCTCTTTTATCCCGACCTGCCAAAAACCTGACTTGAGATCAAATTTTGAGAAAATCTTTGATTTGGATATTTGAGCCAAAATAGTAGATGGTTTCGGCAGAGGATAGGCATCATAATCAAGAATGCTATTTAGAGGCTTATAGTTGACAACTAGCCTAGGTTTGCCTCTAGCAATCTCAGAGTGTTTGTTAACATAAAAGACAAAGCATGCAATGGGGCTCTTGCTTTTCCTTATCAGACCTTTCTTTAAAAGATCTCTGATTTCTTCCTTGCACATCTTTAGCTGTTCTTGATTCATGGCTATCGCCTTAGATCTTTTAAGTTTTCCACTGAAATCTGTTTTTAGTGGAAGTTCGACTTCATGCTTGTGAATATGCCAGAATGCGTTTGGATCATCTGAGCAGCATTCTTTAAACTTAGCAGTGATATCTGCTATCTCCTTGGCATATTTCCCATTATCTAGGAGCTCTTCTGTTTTTAGAGATTCTTTCTTTAATTCCATTTTTGCCAATAGACCTTCCAGCCTTTCTATTCTCTTTAGCCTATTGGGTGAATTTGAATTTATAAATGGAAAGAATATCTCTTTATTGTTTAAGCTGACAAAATAACCATACCTCTGAGTAGTAGTGTCTAGCTTGGCTCCATGTCTGTCAAAATTCTGGAAAAAGGTGTTCCAAGATACATAGCACAATCCATTCCTGGAACTATTGGACATACAAGTCGTACTCCAATATCTTCAGTCAAAAATACATCTATTTCTGCTTCTGTTTTTGTAATGATGTCTCCACTGGCCGTGGTGACCCTGGGACAGGTAGTTGGTCTCCTCAAATGTGCACTGACCACTGTGTCGCTCACAATATTCAATCTGGAACCAGTATCCATCAGCACTTTCCAATCTTCATACTGGTTTCCAATCTTGACTTTCATCTTAATGCAATACATAACATCTCTGTTTACAATATTGCATCTTAATTCTATCCTATCAGATTCTTCTTCTTCATGTGATTGCTCAATTATTGGATTTTGATGGAACATCCAATTTTCTAGTTTGCCAGATAGGGGAGGGTTCTTTGATGTCGAGGCTTCTTGAGAGTTCATCAATCTGACAGACAGGTCTCTGTGATTTTCTATACATAACCTCTTATTTTCTTTCACTGTTTTTCTCAGTTCTTTTATAGCCTGATGTATACTTGGGAGTGTCTGAGGCAGATCTTCTCCAAAGTCTTCATTTTTAAATTGTCTGGTCAAGGCTTCAACTGAGAATAATGATGCAGGAGGAACATACCCTTTGTGTGGCAAGTTCTTCGAACCCGAGGGTACTTGTCTGAGATGATCCATCAGTAATGATTTGTACATTTCTTTCAGCTGAGGATCTGTCGCTGCCATCATTTGTGTGAAAATATTTCTACTGGTTTCTTCATGATCTATTTTCGTCATCTTGACAGTGTTGCAAATACATACATCTGGATCACTGCAACTGCAATCTTTACATTCTAAGCAATGTGGATCTCTACATATTTCTTCGTCAGATGATGAGGAATAGTCAGAGTGTAAAAAATTTAAATTATCTTCTGATTCAGACTCAGAAGATAGCATTTCATCACAATTGCTTGGAAGATCAAAGAAGTTGATCTTTCCTTTCTTGTTTCTGTATGTTATCTTCTTCTTTGAAGATTATTTTTTCTTCTCAGGACATCTATTTGTTGTATGTCCTTTCTTGTTGCAGTTGTAGCATATTATTTCTTTTTCTTTTGAAAACATTTCAGTATGTTTATACGGCTTCTTCTTGAAATGTCTTTTGGATGTGCTTTTGGAAGGCTGGAAATTCTTCTTTGAATGCTTGTGCCTTCTCCTTCGCCCCTCAGAATTGCCAACTTTTCCAAGGTGCCATTGTTTGTAGAGCTGCTGGTATCCATGCGGCTTCTTTGGATTGGTTGCGGCGCGGGCGATTTTCATCTGGGAGCAAAGCTCAACAATAATAGCTTTGACTGCCTGCCTGATGACTCCAAATTTATAATCTCCAACTTTTCCTGGAAGTTTATTCACAATTGCAGAGGAAACCCATTGAGGAAGAGAAGTAACAAAGATCTCCTTCCATTTAGGTTCAAGAATCAATTCTGGAGATAGAGTATGCAACCTGTGGAGAAACTCATTAAAATATTCATCAAAATGTTGCATGTTGTGCAACTTCATGGCTAGCAGAGTAATTGTAGTAATTTCATTGGTTATTTGAGGGAATCCAATGAAATTTACTGTAATACCATAGAGCAGATGTCCTATCATGTTATTCACAGGAAGATGGGTAACAGGATCCATGTAGGTGGTTCCATCTTCATTTAACATTACAGACTGTTCCCAAGAAGGAAGAAGGTTTGGCTCCTTTAAAGTTTCAGCTTTTAACCAAGAATCAAGAGTGCCTTCAAACCCACCAATTATCCTTCTACAGGCATTTACAGGACCAATGTCATCAGCAAGATACGTCCTGTAACAAACTAGCATTGAATGCAGAACTGACATGACTTCTGCCTCTGTGCAATTATCAATATTCCACGAATAAGTGGAATTTGCAGACTAGTCCTTATGATATTCAGACTTCATTAAGTCTCGACGGTCTGGAGCTGGATTCCAAGTAGTGTTCCACTTGGATCTAGATGAAGTGGCATTAATTTGATTTTCTAAATTTTCTTCAGAGTCTAGAATGCCAAACTGTTCTTTGTCTTGTGCAGAAAAGCTATTAATACAAGCTTTAAGATCTTCAAGTTCTGGGGTGAGTTCAATTTTATGAAGGCTTGTATCTGGATCATCCTTTTCTTCAAAAGGTTCACCAAATAAGAATTCAGAAACATTCCCTTTGAATTTTGGGAATTTTTCTTCAGAAGGTTTCTCTAGCGAATATGAAGTTTTGCTAAAAAAGCTGGGATTAGCAAATAGAGAGTAAGGATGTGTGGAGGTAGGAGGTGGAAAGTTTATAGCACTGGGAACTTTAATCAGGCTTTCCACTGATGGTGTTATGGAGTATGGGACTGAAGATTTAGGACCTGAAAATAGAGTAGTTGACTTATAGGCCTTTGCGCTAGGCTTTTTCTTCAAAGATTCTACTCCTGTGGAGACAACCCATACTTGCTTTTTTATGATGTCAAGGCTAGTATTAATCTTAACAAGCTCTTTTCCATGAGCCACAGCTGCTTCATGGATCTTTTTGTCTATTTGTATAGACAACTTATCCAGACTCTGAGCAATGGTTTGGTCATTTTCAGCTAGAGTCTTCACACTGTCATTTAAACAGATAGTATTATAATCCTGTTTTTGTAGGATCCTGCCAAGCATGATTTTCATTTCTGAACAGGCAGTTTCTACAAAATCAAATTTAGTTCTCACAAATTTTTCCAAACTAGATATAGCCAAATTGGTCCAGTTGGTTGCTGCTACTGACTCTTTTGCAGATAGTGAGGGATCATCAGGATGGGAAGGAAGAAGCTTATACATTTTACCATCCTGTTGCTGAATGACAAAGTTTTTCCATGGTGGAAACTCTGTGTCTGTTTCATGGACAGAACCATCAAGGAGTTCCCATTTATGTTTGTTTGGGGTTCCAGATCTAATCATGTTTACATGGAACTGTGAGCATACTGATTTAATCAATTCCTCTCCTTTCACCCTTACAGCTATCAAAGATTTTGGAACATTGGGCTTTGAAAGCATAGTCTGGATTTTAGGGTGGAAAATAGGAGTGTGGAGTGGTGAAGGAATGATAACACGATTTTCTTCCAATTTCTTTTCTACAAATTTTTCTGGTTCTTTGATCTTCTTTTGCTTGGCTTCATTCCTGAACTATTTTATCAGGGATTCTTCAACCTGACTTGCCGAAGGATAGTACCATTCATAGAATGATATCCATTGGTCTTGTGCTTTCATCCATTCTTTCCATGCTGCACTATTTTGTTGGTTGAAGTTTTTTCTATCTTTTTTCTCTAAAAGGAGCATCTCTTGCATATACAGGTGCTCTTTCTCATGTGTGTAGATGTCCCAATTGAACATCTTCTTTTTCCAGGCATCTTCTGGATTGTAGGGTCCTATTCCCTTGAAAATCTTTAGAAAGGCAATAATTTCTTCATCAAAGGGAATCTCAATTGAATTGGGAATTTTGTCTATAGGACTTCTTCTGTAGGCTGGGATGACAGATTTAGGTACAAAACCTAGACCTCGGGAAGAAGTGGGGGAAACAGAATTTATAAGAAGTTCTTCTTGAACATTAAAAAATGATACATGCTTGTAACTTTGTTCAGAAGAATCATCAGAAGATGGTACAAACTTAATCATATTTACACGATGATTGCTGGAAGATTCTCTGTGCGGAGTAGGAGGGTCAGAAGAAAACTAACAGAATGTCTTTGAACAGTGTGGGTGGTCACAAACAGAGCTAAAAACCTGAGATGAGCTTGGCTATGTGAGAAGCTTTCTAAGTGACTCATACATTGCTTGATCAATTACAAGTTGTTGAGAAGTCGGTACCAATTGTAATTGATTTGTGGGGATTGCAGTAGTAGTTGGAATGGTTGTTATTGAAGGTCCACCATGTTGAACTGGCTGAACTCTGGGGAACCGAGTAATGACTAGATCATCAGTTTCAGTTATGATAGACTGGGTAGCAGAGACTGATCAGTGAACTGGCATTTTCCAATTTGTGACCCAGTTATTAGGAGGGTTGAGTTCCCTTCGAGATACATATACAGGTGCAACAGGGTTGCAAGTAGAATCATATTGGATCAAAGTGACAATACCAGAGTCTTTGTCAGGGGAACTTAACACAGCTGGTATTGTGGTATTATAGAACCTAACACAAGTAATATAATAGATGGACAAATTTTTGGCTTTAGATCTGAATTCTTCATATCCTTGAGTCTGCACTCCCAAGGTAATACATTGCATGATGTGTGGATCATCAAGGGCGACAGAGAAATCAAGACAGACATCATATTGAATCGGGCCATCTGACAGACTGGTCTCTATTCCTCCGATCAAAGCTTTTGTGAAGGATGCCCATCGATTATCAAATAATGCAGAAAATACAAATGTTTTCTGGCCTTTTCTGTGCATTAATTCCCACTCTCACCAACCCAAGATGGACATACTGGTAGCCAGATTTAAGAGCGGCCTAAATATGGCGTGGCTCTAAAAGGGAGATTGTCATCATACTATTTAAATTCAGCTCGGTCTTAACAGATTTTTCTTTAATCTTAATCTGACTGAGGGCTCTTAGGTGGAAAGGGTGAACACCTTTATATACATCTTGTTAGCGCTCAAATTTGGCCTCAGGCTGAAGAAGGCAAAATACAAGGCAACATCAAACCACTTAGCCTCGTAGCTAGCCCTACGAGGATAGGAGAGGGCTCTCTCCGAGTCTATCTCAGCAAAAGGTCTTCAAAGGGCTGAGATGACCAATATGAATACTGATTTTAGGCTAGTAAATTGATTAAAAAGCGGTTTTTAATAAAATGATGGGTTTTTTCTGGGCTGCATGGGGCAAAGAAACAGCTTGAACAGAGAAATGTAATCAAAAACACAGATTATCTCCTAAGGCAAGGTAGGCAAGAAAGTTTAACATCAAATTAAGATTAAATGGAATGGCAAGACTGTTGAGGAGCTAACAAGGGCATAGAGGATGAATCCTTTTCAAACAGAAGAAAACATTAAAATTGAACAAACTTAAAGGCAGAGCATACAAAATATGAATTCTACCTTAACACTTCATTTGTTCAATTGGAAACGATCATGAAATGACATGAACACATAACAGGCTACATATGAAACAAAAGAGGACACAAATGTTAAATCTCACACCACAGGAATCTCAGAAGCCAGAGGTGGGTATTTTCATTAAAATCCCTGTCAAAGACTGTACAATGAAAGCTCTGTTCTATCTCCTCCACCAACACTCAGAACTCTCTCCTCCCCTCTTTACAAAATGTTTTTTAATACCATAAACAACTCAGAAGAAAACTGATCCATGAAAATATGGAACTGTTTCGACTGGCACTATGAAAAATAGTAAAAAGCCACTCATCGGTTCCTAAAGATCAGCGCATACATATCTGTGACCAATACAAAGGCGGACGTTGTAGTGTGAACCCTCCAAATCATAACTGAAGACTAGGATAGGCAATCTGTCCCTATTTTTCTGCTCAGGATCGATGTCTTCGTTCTAATTTTGTTTGCCACGTTATACTTTCCATTTCCTCTTGCTGTTAGACCAAAATGGCATGTGGAATGTGGAGGTCGCCTTTTTGACAAGCGCATTGCAAAATCAAGCCACGTTACTATTTGAAACAAAACCATTTTTACATATAGTAAATGGACCAAGAACCTTCCCCTATAGGTCGATGAAAAACTATTTTTCCTAAAAACAGAGCATCGTTTCCCTTGAATTCCTCTGATGGCCAATTAAGAGATAAATGCTGGAGCATAGATCCCTTTGAATCATTAACTGAAGTCTTGAAATAGGAATCGAATCTTATGTCTTCGGCTGTGATGTATATCTTCGTTCCAATTTAAATTATTTTGGCTCCGTTTGAATAGCGCTCTTGGGCCATATTCATGAGCCAGCTGTTGCTACCCAAGTCATCTTTTTCACGAGCATACTTTGCAGAGTCTGCATCAGGATCATTGAGACTAAACCCGTGAGTAAAATAACCATCATTAATGCACATTATGATTGTTCTTCTTGCAAGGCAAGTAAAGCATAAGGTCGCCAAATTGTAGCAGCAGATGTGTTGATCTTCAACATAAAACAAAGACCTCGAAGAATAAATATAACACGCACCACCAGCCATAATGACCGATTAAATGATTTCAAAGGAATTCTTCGCAAGATCGAATTCTGCGCGGTTGGAGATACAGTGGCCTCTTCAACATAGCTTACATCAAATAAAATCCGGGCCACTGTGGACAGATCAGATACACATATGTTGTCCCCAGTGATATTTTCAAAGACCATCTCCATCTCATATAAATCCATGTCATCAGATTCCATGATGGCTTCAATACTCGGCCACTTAAGCTTGCGACTACAGCACCTGGACCATCCACCCATGCTAGACATAGAGAAAGAAAATTATATATGACCCATGCCTCATATATTTCCCGAATCGAATATTGATTTATCGCCCATCACCAGAGACATGAATGACATTGTCGCATATACCGGCACCATGAAGATAATGCGAACCATATATCAATGATATGTTGGCTGTGTGTAGTTCCAGAGATGTATATTGACAATATGTACACAATGCTTACTAGCAGCAACGCAATGACACAAGACATCAATCAATCTCAAAACAACTTTCAGGTATTGTGCCAAATTAACCGCATCTAGATTATTCAGAAATTCAAAGTAGATATCTATTATCACTAGAAGGCTCCCTCTGCGTAAGGCTAACTGTCCAAGGTCATCCTGAGCTCCAACGCCAATAGCTTCAAGCTGCAATAAGATACCCATCTCGCAAGGGGATTCTGAACTGGAATTCTCTATTGATCGTATCCCTCTTATGGAGTTTTGAAAAACCTCCTCCAAAACATAATCATACCTTATGTGCTCTGAAAGACAGGCCTGTACAATCTCATCCAAAGAAGTTTGTTGGCTTGGCATAGTCAAACTAAGCATTTCCAAAACCGTCTAAGCGTTTTGAATACAAGCTGCACCATTGCTTGAGCAAAGCATGTAAGTCCCAAAAGGTCTGTATGGGCTGCTTGGAGAGACAAAGATCTGATTCAGAAGAGTCCTGGCAACATCTTGAATTAAAGAATCAGGCACATTTATGCACTGCCAATAAGAACAAATAGTAGTAAAGGGCTTAGCAATTGACTCAATTGGTGCAAGGAGCATCTTAGGAACAATATCATACTTGGAAACCACGTGACAAAAGTTGCCTCCCCAATTCTCACGCTCAACTGCTTCAACAAGCCTTTCATTCCCGACCAGAGGGCAACCAAACGTGATACAAAAGGGAGAGATTTTCCTTAGCCTCTTTTCCAAGACAACAGACTAGCAAGATGGAGTCTAACACATCTGAAGGAGCAACAAGGGGGAAGTTTCCAATTTACAACAGGATTATTTTCTCTAATAGACAAACAGACAAAATTTATATCATTGTCTTCAGATTGACAAAGAGGGTCTAAACCTGATCTGAGAGTTTCTTCTATTTCTAAATCATCAAAATGTTTGGAACCAAAATGAGCCATTGAACTAGAAGGACCAGCAGAGTCCATAATGATATAATAAAAATGATAATAACGTAGAGAAATACCCGATCAGATTTTGCAGAATGATATCAAGAAGAATTGTGGCTTCCTTTTGCTAGATAAATTGCGGCTTCCTCAAACGAGTTCTAGTCGAACGTCTTCAACACCCTCCCAATGCCAACATGGCAACATGGGCTACAAACGCTATTCACGACTTCAAACAAACTCATGATCCACTTAGACAATATATCATAAGCAAAATCTACTCAAACAATAACTTGGCTCTGATACCATTTACAGGATCTTCAAACAGATATCAAACAGATTTTTTTATTATATCAGAAGTGTATAGATATGGACTCGATTACATGACAAAGTCTTCCTTCTCAGATTGACTGCTGCAGCATTTAATAGATATGTCTTAGCTGAAGCATAAGAGAGGGGTTTTTGGGCATTATGGACATAATGGCAGTGTTTATTTTGCAATTTGAGCATTGTATGTTGATGTAATTTATCATTTCAGCATATAATATAAAGGGCCTCCATTGGAAGTTGGACTCGAAGACGTAGCCCAAGAGTGGTGAAATCCATCATCAATTTGTTGTGTTGTGATGTTGCTTATTTTCTATTTTTGAACTATTAAAATCTACAAAATTTAACTTAGTTTGTGTACTTTTGCAATCACGATCCATTGCCCAAAATACATAATAGTAGCTTGCAAAATTTTACATCAAAACTCCACTTTTAATTTCAGATCAGTCCTTCACCATTTGGAGAGAAATTTTCATTAAGGGAGGCCATAGGAAGGAACCCACTTTGCCTAGGAGGGTTTTCATTGCACTAGGAGGATAAGAGGGTCTTTGCATTGCATGTTTTTTCTCTACAAAAGGGTGGAAGAGTTCCATGTTGTTAGCTGGAGTGTTTTATGTGTCATGCAAGGCGAACGTAACCAAAACTTAGTGTAGTGAGTCAATATGACTAAGAAGGATCGGGTGAGTAAGAAGGATCTTGAGGACGACTTAGTGCACAAATATTGGTGAATAGGATTGAATCATTGAGGCCCATGGATATATTAACCTCCTCACTTGGTAATAGGGTTGATTTCTTCACAACTTTCCCTGGGTTGAAGGACCAAGAAGGGCTCCCAGTTGGCTAAGTGTGAGACCAATAGAGTAAAAAAGAAAGCTGCATCCAGACATGAATAAAACATGAAGCACCCACATAAAATCATCAATACAAGAAAAAAAGATACATAGGACTCGTGGATAATAATCACACCTCAAAACGACAACACAGCGACACTTATTTCTAAGTCCAATAGTTGTAACAACACATTAGGATACTTAGAACACATGTTATGAAAAATATGATGATTGTGACCAAAATATGTGCTAAGGAATAGGAATGTGTCTAGAACATATTCTAATCATATGTAAGACCATCTCATGCAAAAGAATGTGCTATAACTTACTTTGTTGATACGCAAAGGTGTGACACATGCAAGAGTGAAAACAACAAAAGAGACACCTGCAACAAAAGGGAAACACAAGATGACACTTGAAGAATGTGAAAGACCTTGAAAGTGACACGTGCCAAAGTGAATATAATATGAAAATAACACTTATTAAAGTGAAAACAAGCAAAAGTGACAACTGTAAATGTAAAGGTGACACTTGAGAAAGTGAAAGTACGTGAAAGATGAAAGTTGAGAAAACTCACCAAAAGAGGAGTACAATTGCAAGTAAAGTAAGGGGGACTGTCAACAAAAGTGCATACTCACTGTCAACATGATTTGAACATCACATTGGCACTATATTGATGGAAAGTGCTATAGTTGTTTAAGCTTGCATAAATAAAGTGCGTTCATGAGTTCAACTAGGACTGTGCAGGTGTGAGAAAGTGACTTTTACAAGTAGAATCTGAGAAGAAGACATAAACATATCACAAAAATTCAATCAATCATTAAGGGATTATGGAACGACAGATTGTAATATCCTTTGTAAGATCCAAAATTCAAGTGTAGGAAAAATTTTGGAGGGTGTTGATCGTAGCATCAACACCATCTTAGAGTGTTTTATCCATTTAAAGATACCAATATTATGATATTTCATCTAGTCATGTGATTAGTTTCTAAAGGTTTCCATCCTGTATGAAATACCCTATTTTCTTGAACATTACTAGTATTGAATCCCTAGTCTTTAAATATTCATTATTTCTCAAAGTTTGTGAATTTGAGGGAGCCTATAACTTACCCATTATTTCCTAGACATGATACTTTTACCCATCCCATCTAAAACTCATTTATAGACTTCTTTTTTATCCATATTTTCTTTCAATAAGGTAAACTACAATCCACCACCCAATGGTGATAAGAATGACATCTTCCACCTCTAAAGGAAATCCCTTCATAATATAACATCTAATCAAACTCCAAATCCCCTTAATCACTCCAAATACTCTCTTACCAAACAAATATTTTCCTCGAGGTCTTGTTTTATTTCTAGCCTCAATAGAATATGTGTCATCATCATCACACATATTCCTTTAAATGAGAGCTTTGCCTCATAATAATTCCCAAGTATATTCTTTATTTCCCTAGAAACATTATTGGACTAGAAAACCAATAGATGGCTCAACAATCTTACCCACACCATAGGTATATGCACCCATTTAGACTTTGCATCAAAATATGGGGACCAACATTTAGAAGTAAAGGATTTCATTCCCATTTCTAGCAAATGTTCATAACCCTCTCAGATTCCTAAGCACTACAAAAGGTAAACACACACTCGCCCCTTGTTAAGACATCTCACTTTGGTAGGTACCCCAAAAGGGATCTATGTTTCCAATAGTCCACTCTTTTAACAACATGTCACAAACACAATGACCTTGAAACCATTGTACTAACATCATATCCATAAATTTTTCCATCATTCAACTCTACTTCCACACTTATGACAAGATTCAAAGAACCCTTACAATTGTTCACATATTTCTCTCTCATTCAAGCTCTATCCATCTCAATTCCAACTAATGATTTAGATATGGACTACGATTATTTGAAAGAGAATCAAAATCCAAATGAGAAAACTTTAAAATATCCCTTCAAAACCCTAATGAATCCCCACTTGGTGTTTCCAAATAAAACAATGAACTTAGAGGGCCCCTTTAACAACACTAGTTATTTACTGACGAAGTAGTAGTCAACAACCTTCCACATAAAAACTTAGAGGCCAAAGAAACACTATTATCAATGAAACTAGAAAGAAGCCCTCAACACCAAAAATTATCTGGTGGTTTTCCCACAATAGAAATTTTAAGAAAATGTATCAACTTCAAAAAAGAAGTTACTCTTAACATTTCATTTATCAAGAGTAAATTACATTGTAGAGAACTATCCCTCAGATGGTCCTCCAAAATTGAGACACCATTGCTTATAACTGCATCTGAGTCCGAGATCATTAAAGTGACATTCATGTCACCTAGATTCATTCTTTATCTTTTAGAGCTCTAGAGGATTCTAAAAAAATACGTTCATGTCCATTTATAAAGTTTTAACCACTTTCAAAAAGATCTTAAAATATCAACTAATAAAAGTATTCACCCAAACTACAAGAACTAATCAAGTAAAAAGGAAGATGAATAAAATGATGAAAAAGAAAAGCATAGGAAACCATTCCCCTAACTTGGTATAGAAAGAGAACTTTCCATTAGGTTAACATCTTTAATTTATTTAACTACCTACTATTATACCTTGTGAAAAAATCATCTAATGACTTCTATCTTCAAAGTACAAATTCATTCTGCCCCCCATAAAAGCAAATTCTTATGGTAACATAATCATAATCATAATCCTAATAATTTAGTACAATAAAAAATTATAATCCTAATATAAAAGTAATAAATCAACCACACATTTTTCATATATAGTATGACAAGAAAATAATATTACATTTCCATTTAATCTTCATCATTTGAACATTAGCACGTTTACCATATCTGCGTTTTTGTCCACATTTTCATTGTACACAACAAATTTGAAGAAAGCACATTACCTCAAAAAAACAAACGTGTGCACATCAACGAATATGCATTACAGATCATCAAGGATCATCCTAAAAGGTTGAGCCATACCAGCTTTAATTAATAGGCATTGAAATTGACCAGTAGTAAATGTAACAGCAATGGGCATTCATTAATATAAAAAGTTATAAACTGATTGAATAAAGGCTCAGAACTTTTGACATGATAACAGTACACTGGTTGCTTTCTTTGCAACAGCGCGACCCACATGCTGCGCGTGCCGTTTCAAGGACAATACAGTTATGATGTGAGAGGAATTTTCGACGATCTGTAGCGTCCTTAAAGATGATGATAATTGAGCGAACCAGCAAAGCCATGGACCACATTTTGTGCACTGTCGGTTCATGTCGAAGTCAGTACTTCAAAATTCTTTCGATGTAAAGCTTGACAATAATTGAAATTAATCACACATGAGGAAACCAGAGCTGGTGTATTTGTTTATGTCGCGATCTGCTTTATGACCAATCTTCGAATACGACCATCTTGTTTTTCGCCTGAATTTCTTTTTATCCAATGGCACTGTGTCCTGGAATGTGCAGTCCAGGAGGGTATCCCATTTAGTATGAAAATAGTTCTTTTTATCCAATGGCACTGCGTCCGGGAATGTGAAGTCCAGGTCCACAATATGCACTATTTATTTGATAAGTAACAGAATGAAAATAGTTTAAAGGTTGAAAACATATACATTTATTTGATCAACATAGATCAATCTTAAATACTGATCTAACATGAGTTGAGTAGAGTAATTTTTTTAATTGCAAGTTTTTTTATGAGCTCATATTATTTAAATGTTTTGTATAGTTATTTTATTTTTTTCTATTTTGATTAACATAGATCAATCTGTGCAGTCCACGTTCACAATATGCACTATTTATTTGATAAGTACAAGACTGAAAATAGTTTAATGGTTGACAACATGCACATTTATTTGATCAACGTAGATCAATCTTAAATACTGATCTAACATGAGCTAAGGGATCTAATTTTTTCCCTTTCAAGTTTTTTTCTGAGCTCACATTATTTAAATGTTTTGTATAGTTATTTTATTTTTTTATATTTGATTAACATAGATCAATCTTAAATACGGATCTAACATGAGCCCAGAGGGATCCAATTTCTCGAAGTGCAAAGATCCAATTTCTTCATGTGAAAATTTTTTGATGACTGGACATTATTTAAAAGTTTTGTATATATATATATATATATAGATATATATATTAGAATTTTGAGCCGAGAGGCTCATTTTACAACCTAGTGTGATGGGTAACTCTGTCGGTCCGTCATCAAAGTTAAAATTGTACGTGTGTGATCACAGTTGCAATTTTGCTCATAGGCCCAAATATAAATTAAAAAATAAAAATAAAAAGTTAAATGACTATACAAAATATTTAAATAATATCAATTCAAAAAAAAAATTGCACATGAAGAAATTGGATCCATCTAGACTCATGTTAGATCCATATTTAAGATGGATCTATGCTGGTTGATAGCCCCTAGTGTGATGTGTAACTATGTCCCTCCATCATCAAAGTTGAAATTTTGCTCATCCACGTGAATATAAATTTAGAAAGAAAAAAAATAAAACTAAATAACTATACAAAATATTTAAATAATGTGGGTTCATAAAATTGGATCCCTCTAGGCTGAATATGTTATTCTACAACCCAACTCATACCATATTCTACAACCCAACCCAGTAGGCATATATATGTCCATTTGTCTATGGATGCCCCTTTAAAATAAAAATAAAAATAAAAATTATGTTCTAAATAAGATAATAATGTGAGCTATAATAAAAAATAAATAGAAGTTCTTATACTTTTCTAAAATATTTAAACAAGAAATTTAAAAAAACTATTTGAAAATATATGTTAACAAATTTATATAGATAACTTCATATCTATTTATATATAGAAAATAATTGTTAAAATAAAACATTTTAATGTTGTATATAAAAAAAATATTCAATGAGGGTTATGAGTGATACATTTTAATATGAAGTAATATTCACACATACCTAAAGTATATTAATAATAAAAAGCCAATTTTAAATTGTCTCGATATACATGTAATGAAAAATATTTTAATGTAAATTAAGTTTATATTAAATATTTTCTTAAAAAAATTATGTATATATGATGAAAAAATAATTTTTTATGGTTAAAATGTAGATTTCGTCCTATATATATTTTATTTAGTATTTAAAAATACAATTTAAAGAATGAAAAAGAACATATCGTTTTTTGAACTCTCAAGAAGTTTGCATGTGAAGAAATTTGATCTCTGGCTCCATCTCCATCTCCATCTCGGTATTTAAGATGGATCTATGCTGGTTTAAATTTTCTATTTTAACAAACATAACAAAATTTCCACATTAATAACATAAAGACACCCACCCTTACACATCACACTAGGCTGTAAAATGAACCTGTCTATTCAACAAAAATAAAATCAACTAAATTCAATAACAAAAATTCCAACATTAAAAAAATTATAAAAGTAAGCCAAAGCTATTATTCTTTCTTGATCCCTTAGGCGGTTCTACCTGACAAACGTTATTAGATAAATCAATCAATCAATCAATCTCAGAATCTTCTTAAAAAAAATCTGAGAAGATTCAATGTTTTGAAATGACCATGCAAAATTGACTGCCGGCTGGTTCATTTAGTGAAACAACTGATATATTTCATATTCGGGCAATCGTTTTTATTTGGAATTGACGTTCAGAATTTTCCTGACGTTCAATATCGATTCTGATATATGCGGCTGCTTTTTTCCACTTTAATGGCGCCAATCAGATCACTCAGCAGCATAACGTCCGCGGAAAATTTTCCTGCAACGAAAGAAACGGTAACAGTCCACTCAAACGGTTCGAAATTCAAAATGTCGCATTCACTTAACGTGATTCGAAATATAAATTTGGGAATGAATAATTGGTTGATACAAATGTAAGGCAGGTAATGCAACGAAGTCGCACACCTCCTTTTTTATTTTTATATTAATACTTTTTATCATTTGAATTAACGTTTTCCTAGCTATTTTATTCTTATTATTCGTATCATTATAATGATTGACCTTTATTATTAATATCATAATCAAATGATATTATTATTATTTTTTTTAGCCTAGGAACATCAAATATGATTGATATATGTTAATGGGCTACATTATTAATCATGGAAAACACTAATGTTGACAATCAATCAATTTTAATATGTGATTTTATTAATTTTAAAAAGAGATTTAGGTTCGGTATTAACATCTTCATTATTATTATTTATATATTTTAATGGTGTACATTATTAAAATTTTTAATTTTTTATTTTACAATTTTATTTATATCAATCCGTTATCATATGATTGTACTAGTTAAAAGAATAGATTAATATGGGTTTTAACAAGGAAAGAGATTTAGATTGTGTGAATGTTGTTAATGATGTTATCTAAATCAGAATTAATATGGTTGCATTATTTTTAAATTGCAAAAGGTTCCCAATAAGATATTTATAGTGAATTATTTTATTTAGAGATTTATTTCACAAGGTTCACAATTAATGTGGTTGTCTTGATTTTAAATTGCAAAAGTCTCAATAACTTATTATAAATGAATTATTTTATTTAGAAATTTATTTCTTAAGAATTAATTAACTATTATCATAAATTTAAATTATTTTTATATTTATATATTTTTATATATATTTTAAAGGATTGGTTACTTAAGATAACTTATTTCCCTTAAATTATTAAAAAAGTTTTCAACCCGATCTAATAGTTAAAATTAGCTGTTAGTCAAGTTAGTCGTTGGAGGCTCTGCTTAGTCTATTTAACATGCTAAGTTGGATCTGTTTCTTCAACTTGTCTGGACGATGAACCACATTGGTTGGTTCGAAACGCGTCGACAAATGGTATTTCATGTGATCTTTGCCAAAAAATCTTTTGTAAACTTAATATGGATCACAAAAGCTTCAACTCTACGAGAATTCACTTTATTAGGAAAGTAATATGTAAAAAAAATAATGATAATAATTATTTTATTTAGAAATTCATTTTACAAAATTTTTAAGAGTTTAGTCTATTAGGCAATGTGCCAGGAAAACCGTGATAATAATTAAAGTGTAATACTTCTTTTAAGGAAAATTATTATTAAAAATACAATATTATTTTATTAGAACATAAAAAACCTTAAAAAAATTAATAAGTTATAAGGATATATATAGTGTTATATATTTTAAATTTTAAACTTAATGCGTATATAATTCATTTTGTATTTTATAAGTATGATAAAAAAATATATATTATTTTTAGTTAAGGCGTTTAAATGTTTTATTTAATTTCTAGTTTTTTATTTAATTTCTAGTTTTGTAATGTAATTATAAAAATTTGTTTCTATTTTAGTAATATTATTTTATTTTTCAAACAGATTATGGGAAAATTAATTCTTGACCATTTAAGTTAATATAGTTATAGCTCTCATAAATATAAAATAAACATGGTAACAACAAAAATAATTTATTTTTTAAAACATTTTAAGTATGATTAAATTTCATAATAGCCAAGAATCAATAAATAAATTTATGATATAAGATTTCTAATTTTAAAAAAATATATGTTATTTTTCTTTGTTACTTTTCAAACATAATTAGTTTTTTAAAAGCATGAAGCCATTAATAATAATATATTAGAATTGTGTTTCTTGAATCTTAAGAAGAGGATCAGGAGATATAAGATCCATCATAAGTTTAGATTTATAGAGAGTAAGTGCAAGTAACTTTTCAGTCCAATGTAAAAAAATTGAGGAATAGTTTATATGTTGAAGAATATGATTTTTCTGGAAACTTGTTAGTTCTTAACTTAAATTAATTTAAAATGGTATAAAATATTTTTATTTTAAATTTAATGTAGAATTTTCACTATAAATTTTTTCACTATAAAATATTTATAAAAAAGGATACTATGCCTTAAAAACAAGATGACATGATGAAAATAGAAAAAAAATGTGTTAGATTATTAAATGTATATATGATGTGATCTATATTTATGGTAGCCTTAAAAACAAGATGACATGATGAAAATAGAAAAAAATGTGTTATATCGTTAAATGCATATATATGATGTGATGTATTTATGGTAGGAATTTAATTATATACCAATAAATTCATTTAATCTTGAAAATAAATGAAAATGCATAAATCTTTATGAGAGAAGTAATGCTAACAAATTAAAAAGAAAAGGAGAAAAAAAATAACAGCACATTCATAGTTGCATGACAGTTACACTAAAATCAAATTTAGGAATGTTGATAAGAATATCTACACTTTGATTTATTCTATTAACTCAACCAGTTGTAATACAAAGTGGAAAATATAGAATTTCTTAACCACAATCAACAAAACAATATTACAATAGAATGAGTATCTAAAAACAATGTGCTGAAAACTAACCATAGCCCATTAAATACTAATAATGGCCCTTGATATTCCCCATTGGGGGTGTAATTCTCAATGGCAATTAACGATAATCAGGGTTTTGGTCTCCCACTTGTCTATTTCTAGATGCGGCATGACACAACATGTCTATTGCACATGTGAAGATCAACCTACATCCTATCACCTTAAATACTCACATGGCTCAACGACAGGGCGGTGGATTGGTGTTGTGAATGATGCCGAAGGAGAGGCACCCTCCTCACGTTGCTTCCTTTAGTTTCTTGGCATAGTAAATTGTGTGAATTGAGGAGCAAGAGATTTTAAAGTGGAGGGTGGTGTTCATAATATGCATTGCATTAGGGTTGTTGGTGAAAGTAACTTTTTGGGATTGGTGGTGACAGGCCCTTTCTATGTGGGTTATAGTTGCATTCTATGGTGAGGAGTGACAAGTCCTTGCTCTAGTTCTGGAGTCACAAGGGCATTCGTCTCTTGATCTATCATTATGTTAATGTCAGCATTTGGTCAAAGTTCTTTGTGATATTCCTCCACAACTCTAAATGTGGGCCTGTCTTCATATTGGTGGTGGTTCTTTATAGCTCAACCCTTCAAGCTCATGAATCAATAGGTATCTCATTCCCCTGTCCTGCCTTAGTATACGTTTTTTGGTACCCCAACAATTTTTCCATTTAGTATTAGTGTAAAGGTTTTAGAGTTTTGTCTACTAGTGTTCCATCGAGTCTGGGTCTTAGGGTTAGTTTTTTGCTATAAACCTAACTTAGTTTTTTTTTTAAAGGGAAATGATATATCTACAAGTGTAATTAACATAGATTTTAGTTTGTTTTTAATCCAAGACATGGGGTTGATTCATTCATTAGTTTATTTCTCTAGGAGTTGTTATCTAGGTGGGTGGAGTCCGGGGACTTCAAGCATATTTTATCCAAAATGTGTTGTCATCAAGGTTACTAGGGTTGTGCCCTTTTTGTCTTTCAAAGTTTCCAAGTCTCTTTATGATCCAGGTGGATCTTCCAAAAAATACTAGTGGCATGGTAAAAGGTTCAAAACTTAGAGTGGCATAATTTGGATAAACTTAGCATCAGATCGAAGTGTTTGTCATCTTGATTCCAACTATGTGAATGGCACTCAAATACGAGTTCATATGAAGAAGATAGAGAAAGTCAAATTTTATGTTTTACTTGTCCAGGTGGCAAGAGGAGATGACGTGGCAGACACTCTCAGCAAATGGAGAAGTGCCAACTGGCAGGCTAACATTGGTCCCGCATATCGCAGATCGTAGAAGAAAGTGGCCACGGCTTAAGGAAAACTGACCATTGTTGCGATGCTATCAAATCACAAGTGCATTTCACAAGGGTTAAAGAATCAGCCCCCGGAGCAAGCCAAGTTGCAATGTGATCGCAATCGCAAAATCATGTTGCAATTTATGATGTCACAATCACATTTTGGAAGGGGAAGCAGTCGCATGTTGTATCAAGCTTGGGTTTTTGCCGATTGTGATTTTCCATATGGACCCCTGAACCCAATATATTATATATTGCAGTTAATAAGTTCGTCGGGTTTGTGGTTATCACAGGGCGATTATTGTATGGGATTTGGGTCTACCCACCGATTGGAAACTCCAATAGGGGAAACCATCAATAGTAAAGTGCCACTGGGTTAAACACACAGTTAAAGAGTTTCTCCATGTTTGAAAGAGTTGTTGTCGTGTATTATTCAGGGCTAAGATTCTCTGTATTATTAGATCAAACCCGCCTATTAACTTTGTCATTTGTTTGGAACTTCCCGAGTATTGAGGCATTTTACTGCCAGCATATATAAAGGATTGTCTGTGTCAAAGAAAGGAAGAGAGGACTAGCATATTAGTTCATAAGCCATTGTGTGGAGTAGAACCTGACATGGCAATAGGTCAGGACCTCTCCTTGAGTAGTAGGGAGTTTCTGAGAAGTTGCAGAAAGCTCGATTATCTAAATTAGGTGTTTGGATGAGCACTTTTGCACAATTTTCGCCAGAATTTCAGTGGTACTATCTGTTTCTGAAGCTGGGATCTCCATTATTAATCTAACTTCTAGCTTGGAGGTATAAAGACTGTAAAGAATGTTGCTTGTACTTTTATCTCTTTTTATGCCACTTAATGAAAGAAGGCCTCCCCACTATTGAGTAGGGCCTGGAGACATAGTCCAAATTGGATGAAATTTGTAATCAATTCTTTGTGTCATGGTTTCCTTCTTATCATGTTATTTCTTCATTGTTTTATGTGATATTAGTTCCATGGTTTACAATATTTGTTTCATGTAAGTCTGATGCATCTATAAGCAAAAGATCTTGGATCAAGTTTGGTATCAAAGAAAGTCTTGGTTGATGCGAATTGTATGAGTATATACTAACCTGGAACAAACTGTGAAAAGGAGAAGGAATTCTCGAGTCCATTGATACCAAAGAAGGACGTGCACAACCAAGAATAAACTTGGAAAATGAAGAAGCTCTTTGGGAAGAGGAACAAAATTTACGCAAGGTATTCTACAATATGGCAGAGAAAGTGGAGAAGCTATTTTCAAAGTATGAGAAGGCACTTTGGCATGAGAAAGAAGGTGTCGATGATAATATACCAGCAAATCATGAAGGTGGTGGAGAAGAGCCTCCTCCCTCTCCTTCTTGAAGTGACAGTTCTCATCACTCTAATCATAATTCCAAACATACATATAAGAAATTGTTCTTCAAGCTAGATGTAAATTCTGACCTCAGCATGTACAATGGAGAGTGTAGTGCATAAAAATTAATAATTGGATAAGACAGATAGAGGTCTACTAGTAGATCCAACAAATCAAAGAAGATGAGGCAAAGGTCCAGTTAGCATCTCTTCGGCTGAGTGGCACCGCTCTCATTTGGTGGGAGAGAAAGTTGCAAGAGGGAAGCAAAAAGTCGGGTAACCTTCTTTCCTCATAGTCCAGTTTTATTTCTGCATTGAAAGACCAATTTTATCCTTTGGGTTATAAACGAAATGAGCTAATGGAATGGAAATATCTAAGGAAAGGTAAAGGAAAAAGTGTGCAAAGATTCATTGAAGAATATCAGAGACAAGCATTGAATGTGGGCATCTCATTAAATTCACCCGAGACTGTAACTAAGTATGTTGGTGCGCTACATAGTTACATAAGACACTCATTGTTATTGTTCAAGCCTACTACGATTGATGTGGCCAACGTAAAGGCGATTCATCTTGAAAGCTGAGGAAAGAATGATAGAGATGATCAAGCCAAGAAAACACCGTTTAACCCTCAGCATGGCAAATTCCAAAAGAAAGGCAAGGGGAACGATAAGAAGACCATCGCGACCAAGAAAGGGGATGGAGAAAAACCATCTTGCACGCATTGCAAGATAGAAGGTCATGAAGAGGACCATTGTTGGAAGCTACATCTGGAGTTGAGACCAAAGAGATTCAGGGGAAAGGGCAAGAAGAAGATAGTGACAACAACGCAGTAGGACCTTGGATCAGATTCTGGCGATGAGACATTGATCATAGTCGTGAGTGAAAAAGGTAATTCTTCTGTTAATAATAGTTCTGATTCAATTGCAATTACTAGTTATTTGAATGAGCCTGTAAGTAATGAGAGAAATAGAATTGAACTATTCCACATCAGGGTTATTATAAAACACACAAAGGTGAAAACTCTGTTCGATTGAGGCTCCCAAGGAAATTTAATCTCAGAGTCGTTAGTGAAAAATTTAGGCCTACCTCATCCGATTCCATACCTGCTTGGTTGGGTAAGCGATAAAAGAAAAATTACAAGTAACCAAGTAGTATAGGGTCAGATTTGTTATTGCTTCGAAATTAGTTAATGAGGTAGAGTAAGATGTTATGCCTTTGGACATCTGTGGAATTATCTTGGGAAGTTCGTATCTATATGACAGAAAGGAAGTTTTCTTTTGACACGAAAATAAATACCACCTCACAAAGGATGAGGTAGAATATATAGTCAGAGCTCATCATACGAAATTTAGTGCTAGCCTTGTAAGTGCAAGACAGATTAAACGACTGGTTAATTCTAGTAAAGGGTGCATGCTCATGGTAGTGAGAGCAAAAGAGGATGAGATGACTAACACTTTCAAAGATTGTGATCTTGATCATAAGAAATAATTATTTGAAATTAATTATGACTATGATGGATTGTTTTAGGAACCAAGAAGATTTCCCCCAAAACGGGAAAAACAACATGAGATCCATTTACAATAGGATGCTCCTTTATCAAATATTGGCATGTACAAGATAACTTCTATTGAGATGGAAGAGATCAAGAAACAAGTGCAAGAGTTGCTAAATCAAAGGGTCATCAGACATAGTTCTTCTCTGTGCAGCTCACCGATCATGTTGGTGCCAAAGAAAGATGACACATGGAGAATGTGCATAGACTATAGGGCACTAAACAAAATCATGATGAAGAATCATTACCCTCTCCCTCACATTGATGAATTATTATATCAATTGAAAAATGTTGTCTATTTTACAAAATTCGATTTGCGTAGTGGATATCACCAGGTTAAAGTTGCAGAACAAGACATTTAGATGATTGCATTCAAAACCAAAAAGGGGTTGTTCGAATGGATGGTGATACCATTCGGACTGTGCAACACTCCAACCACGTTTATGAGGGTAATGAATGATCTATTTAGGCCTTTTCTTCATAATTTTGTGCTTGTATTTTTGGACAATATTCTTGTGTATAGTAGGACATGGGATGAACATGTATGTCATGTGAAGAAAGTGCTTGATGTTTTGAAACAAGAAAAATTGTATGTAAATATGTCAAAGTGTCAGTTTGGGAAGGCCTCTCTCATTTATTTAGGTCACATAGTCAATAATGGGTAATTGAAAATAGATCCCTCTAAGGTAGATGTGATTATGAAATGGCCTAAGCCCACAAATGTTACAGAGGTTTGAAGCTTTTTGGGTGCGGTACAATATTAAACAAGGTTCATTGCGAACTCCTTTGTTATTGTAGCCCCCTTACACGCATTGACAAGTGTGAAGCAGGCCTTTTAGTGGGGACGAAAGAAGAAGAAATCCTTCGACACATTGAAAGAGAAGATCAACACAACACCAGTGCTAGCCTTACCATACCTTCAACATCCTTTTGAGATTGAAACAGATGCTAGTGGATATTCCATGGGCACTGTATTGATGCAGAAAAGGAAGTCTGTATGTTACCATTCAGAGAATTTCTCCCACAATGTTGTGAATTATCCCATGTATGATAGGGAGTTGTACGCCTTGGTTCAGAGTGTAAATAAGTTGAAACACTATTTGATCAACAAGGATACCATCATCCATATGGATCATTAGCCCTTGCAGTACCCTCAGTCACAAACCAAGCTTCAACAAGCTCGTCATTTCAGATGGATGGTATTCCTCCAATAGTTTCATTTGGTAATAAAATACAAGAAGGGTGCCAACAACAAAGTAGAAAATATGCTTTCTCGCCCTCCTATTTATGCATCTATAGTTTTACAGAATGTTTCTTTATCGTTAGAAATTTATGTTGAACAGTATGCTAACGATGATGATTTTAAAGAGATTTATGCAAAACTGACTCTTGGATCGCAGGTAGACAATTATTATTTGCAGGGAAAATTGGAAAACTGTCCATACCCATTGATGAAAGGGTACATGTAGTCCGATAGGCTCATACCTCTCTTGTGTCTGGTCATTTTGTGGTTCAAAAAACTTTATGTTATTTACAAAGGTTTTGTTTTTGGCCTCATATGAAAACATTGTGACTCTCTTTGTAAAGGGTTGTGTGTTGTGTTTTGTTTTGTTTCAAAGCCCTCTAATAGAAAACTTGGGTTCTACACACCACTCGCTATTCCGAGTTGACCATGGGAAAGTGTGTCCATGGAATTTGTAGGTGGTTTACCTATGTCTAAGAAAGGTCACGACTATTTGTATTTCATCCTGGATCATTTTAGTAAAATGTGTATTTTAATGCCTTGTAAAAAGAGGTCACTACTGAGTAGACTGCTTATCTTTTCTTTCAGCATGTTTGGGTCCATTTTGGGTTTCCCACATCTATTTTGTCAGATCAAGAATCTCATTTTCTTGGAGAGTTTTGGACAAACTTGTGGAGAATGATGGACACTAAGCTGAAAAGAAGTATGTCATTTCATCCATAGACCAGTGGGAAGACAAAGGTCATCAATCGCACCGTGGTACACTAGTTATGAGGCTATTGTGGAAAACATCCCAAGTTTTGGGATAAACAAATTCCTTATGTTCAACATGCATACAACCGAGCAACACATTCATCCACACAGAGCTCACCGTTCAAGACATGTTTTGGTTATCTACCTAGGGATCCCTTAGACATGGTATTTGGGAAATATGAGGATGGAAATGGATGAGATGATAGGGATAAAGCATGAATGTTTATTCAGTGGATACAGGTGACTCATCAGGAAGTACAGGAGAAGTTGGAGAAGGGTTAGGCTCGGTATAAATATCGACATGATAAGCAGCGAGTTGACCATTAGTTTCAAGTTAGGGACAAGGTATGGCTCCACATGATCAAGGATAGAATGAAGGGAGAAGGGAAGAAATTGAGACCCACTCAATATGGTCCCTTCATGATATTGGAAAATATTGGAGACAATGCTTTTCATCATGACTTGCCCGCTTATATGAAGATGTAATCAGTAGTAAATGTTGAAAACCTGAAGCTTTATGAGCCTTCATTGATTACGAATATCGAAGAGCTTGCACAGATTCCTACAGTGGATGATTTTGCACCAAAGTATCTAGATAATTTTCCCAAAGATATCATACTCGATAGGAAAACCTGAACTTCACGATGGCGAGATGTGGAGTACATCCGAGTTGGCTTAAAATGAATGCATCTAAGTAAAGCTCGATGGATGGAGAAAGAGAAAGTGAGGGAGAAATTTCCTCACTTTCCAATTGACTAAAAAGGATTTTTGTGGTCCAAAATATCTTAGTGGGGAGGATTGATCTAGGTGGATCTTCAAAAAGTACCAGTGGCATGGTAAAAGACTCAAAACTCAGAGTGGAAAAATTTGGATAAACTTAGAATCATATCTAAGTGTTTGTCATCCTGATTCTAACGGTGTGAATGAAATTCAAATTTGAGTTCATCTGAAGAAGATAGAGCAAGTCAAAGTTTATGTTTGACTTGTCCAGGTGGCAGTGTTATCACTCTAAAATTTCCCTAGGGTTGTCATATTGTGTTTGAAGAAGTAATAGAGGTAACCACAAACCTACTTTTGAGATCACGATCTAGCCTTCCTAATGCTCGAAGAGAGCTCTCTCTTAATGATTTAACTTTGCTGAGTTAATTGATTTTAGGCTAGATATAAAAGCTTGGTTGGTTTTTGATTTGATTTGGTGGTGAAATCACTAATTTAGATGGATATATAGATGTATTTTTACCATTGGGCCATGGAGTCCAAATGTCAAGAAAACAGAACCGAATCAAGTTCTAAAGATAGTGTTCACAGGGCAAGGTAGATGAGTAATTTCAGATCTTTTAGGTTGGATGGTGAAGTAGTTTTTCAATCAGGGTCAAGGAGCAACTAAGGATTCCTCAATTTGGATAATGAGGGAAATGAAAGAGGTTGATCGAAACTAGGGAGCAATGAAGAATTACATATTCTTGATATCACAAGAAAACATCAAAATGAATAATTTTTCAAGACAGAGTGTACTTAAATTTTTTTTGAAGTAACATTCCAATTATTTCATTCAAATTTGAAAACATGTGTGTATGTGAAATACTTAACAAAATAACAATTTACAAATGAAATATACTTCGCTAAAGTGGCCCAACACTTGAATCCTATAATGAAATGGATTTATTACTCAGACCAACCTGCTGACTTGAAAATGTTACAGTAAACCCTCAGGTTTGAGATCAATAAAACTATAGAAATGTTCAACAATCCACACTCTATACTTCGAATTATGAAGTATTTATACAAAAAACTATTACAACATATCATAAAATGTTTTAGGAATTATTCAAGGGAAAAGAAATATCTTCATGCAAGAAGATAGAGACAGCTATGTAACTAATGCAAGTTGTCCCTATTTTTTGGTTTGTTGTTTTGATGTTTTGCTTCTTTCTCTCTTTCGTTGTTGCTCTACACTAGCTGTCCTTTTACTCTACCTTTTAATTTTAACCCTTGTCTTTCATTTGATACTCTTTGACTAAGCTAATTTGCCATTTTATTTTGACTGCTCTGTATTCATTTTTTACCTTGCATTTTTACAGTAAATCATTCAACTTTTCACAAGTCTCTACATCGGGTAATTTAATATTTACCATTCTTCTGTAGACTTCATCATTTTCTGTGTATTTTGCAAAACTGGGCTTGTTTATAAAAATATGTTTTACCTCATTTTGGAGGCAAAAGAGGTTCTCAAAAGTCTGGTAAAGGACTTTTCCTATAGGCATCCATTTCATAGACGAATTGTTGGCTTGTTCCTTTGCCACTTCTCTGATTTTCTTATCATAGTCTTCATGTGGCATCAACCTGTCATTAATCACCAATGGATTAGATAGATCTTTCTGCCTCAAAGCATCAAATTTCACCATAAGCCTAGCTATTGCTAGCTCCATTGTTTGGAACTTTTCCTCCAGTTGCATCATCATGTTCCTCTTGGTGATTACCTTCTTTACCTCTAGTATGGTCCTAGTTCTATCAGTTATTCCAAGCTCCTGCAATTCATACTTTTTCTTTGAGTTAAGGAACTAGATTATTCTTGAGGCTTCTTCTGGCATATTTCCAAGTTCGTCTTTAACCCTTTGAATTGCCTCACCAACCTCTTTGTCCAAATCGTTCTATTCAAATATCACCTACATATATGGCCAATTATCATTGACTAAGTCAATGATATTGGCCCATAAAACTTGTTTTGCTTGGGCTAGTGGGTCTTTGAGTGTAAATTCTTTCTCTAACTTCTATATCCTTTCATTCAATTTGTTTGACTTTTGAGCTTTATTCTTATGCATGACTTGAGCCAGTTTATTTTCATCCTCTAACCTTTTTATTTGTTCCTTAAGTCTATTTATTTCAGTAGTTTGGATGGACATATCCTCCATGGCTTTGATTAGTTTACTTGCTTCATCACTAGGTTGAGTTGCTACTATTCTGATGTAGTTGTTGATGCATTTGGAAGTGTTGTAGCTACTAGAGCTGCTAGGACCAATGAAGCTGCCAAAGTAGAAGGAAATACTATGGTAACTGTAGGAATAGCAGTGACAATAGCTGCTTCCACGCTGGCCTATTTCTCCTGCACTAAGTTATCCATTTCATTCTCCATTTCTTTTAATTGAGCATTTAACTGAAGAATGTGGTCCCTCATCTCATCTTTTTGGCTTTGATTTTCCAGAAATTCCTTGGTCTGTGGATGTTCAGAAGGAGGCAACTTTAATTGCTTCTTTAATGCAACAATGTCTTCATTCTTCTTTTTGATGAGCTTCTCTGCTGCCTTGATGTCATTTTGATTATATCCAACCTCAATAACCAATTCTTCTAATGATTTAATTCTATTATCCTTTGCTTGTGAGGATGCCTTCTATAGTTTAAACTATGTTGTCACATTCTCCAGAGAAGTTTGAAGTTTTTGTACACTCATAGCTTTGTTGGTCATTGTTGAGTATATCATTTCTCCTGCCTGCTTATGAAATTCAATCTGATCTATAGGATGAACATTCTTGGCCAAAACTTCAAATTTTGTCTTGCTATAATCTATTGATGACTTAGGCTATTGTGCTGTAGGCAAAAAAAAGGTCATTTGCATTTTCCTTGTTTTAATGTCAAAAGCTGAAAGTAATCTATTTTGATTACTAGGAGTCTATTTGAAATACTGGGCATAGGTTTCAACTTTCAGTTCCTCATTTCTCAACTTAATTTCTTTATACTTCTCCTTTATATCTTTTTCTTTATCCTCTAGTTTGATGGATGAAGAAACGTCAATACTAAGCTACTTTTGAATAATCTGTGTATTAGAGGTTGATGGCTAATGAGTTTCCTCTGAAACTGTTGGAGCTGTACTCTCTCTGACCACTGTATTTGTATCAATTATTTGAACAGTCTCAACAGTGTCTTCTTGCCCATTTACATGATTTAGTTTGGGCTTCTTCCTATACATGATTTCAAATATATCATGTGTTGTATCTATGTTTGAGAAAGAACCTTTTTCCCTGGTCCTTTTGCATTTCTGTCCTACAGGGCTGGAGTATGCAGAATGGAACTCATATCCACCTGCTTCTCCGTATCTATTAAGGTGTTTTCTAACCACTCTGATTGGTTGGCATATTTTTCAATGCTTGGCCTAGACTCATGCATAAAAGGGCTCAATTTAAATTTGAGTCTTAGTTTGTTTATAACACCTAAAGGGTCATACTTCCATTTGAAGCTATTGGCGAACTTCATTTCTTGTAAACTTTTTTATTTTTCTTCTCCAGCTTCCCTATTATTGCAAATAAAAGGACCAAGCTGGTTTTTTATTTTGAACTGTGTTTTCTTCCTAGTTGATAGAAAATTCACATCATCTGAATTTATAATATTCCTGATATACTCTAATGCAAATATTCTCATGGGGCTATATTTGGGTAGCTTATAGGGAGTGAGCTGGCATCCATACACCCTAATTTCAGTGTGGTCCTAGTATAAATATCTGTCCCCTATTCTACTGTGCTTGGACAACTGTAAAACTTTCTTTATCTCATCACTTATCCTGGGTTGATTGTACTGCTTAGCATAATAATAACTGGGTGAACAAAGGAATCAATAAACTCCTTGTAGCTTAAAATAGTGGAATATTTTTGGATTAAGGGTGTCTAAAAGATAACAGATCTAAGATGGCCTTAGTGTCCAACTTTTGGATGTTGACTGGAAACTTGTCTGATTGGAAATATAAGAACATGTGGAGCAATACTGAAGAGTATTTGAATACTCTTTCATTTTTAAATCTAATCAATTGATCATGTATTCTATTTTCTAAGAACTGGGAAAAATTGAAAACTGTAGCTGGAGGCTTGCCTCGGAAAAAAATAGAGAGGAAAGCACTGAGTATAGGCACATCTACATGCTCATTAGTGGTATATCCTAGAATACAATAGAGCATGGTTACAATTTATCTAGCCCTCTGAGAGAAAATGGTGGCAGAGTACAGAGGACAGTCTGTAGGAATATGAGCCTCTTCTAGGATGAAATTCTGAAAATTTTGAGACCTCTTGGGAAGGTCCAGCTTCAAGTATAGTTCAAGTGGGTTTTCAATAGAAAATGGGGTTTCATTTGTCTTTGGCTGGACCTGCAACATTTGGTTTATTGACTCTGTAGTGATTGTAAAGAAAATCTATTAGTTAGGAGGAACTATGCCTCTTTGGCTTGGGATATAACAGAGTTGGCATAGGTGGATGATTTTAAGGAATTGGTATACCTGTGGGAACAAGTATTTGGGAAAATTTTGATTCCCATACTTGAATATCATCACTGTGGTTGATGAATTTGTCTTTACTCCAATAGTGGAGTTTCAATAAATGGCTAGGGAAACTGTGTCTTTGATTTGGAAATCTCTGTCAGCCAATGGGAGGTGGTCAATATCTAGGTGAGGGGTTTGCAGGGGTTTTTCATTCAGAATGCTTTGGGAAGCCATATTTTTGTTTATTTTATTGAATTAATTACTATTTGGCTTAAGGAGTAGTCTTAAGACTTCTGGAACAGTGCAAAAGGTGAATACAGTTTGCAGGAAAGGGCTTTTGGATGCACAATGGGTTTCTTTAGTTTGGTAAGGTTTTTTAATTAGTTCAATTAATTAACCTTTTATAAACAATGTGCAGAGCTTAAGTACAGGGTCATTCTAGTTCTTTCAAGAATACCTGGAAAATGAAGATTTGGTATGCAGTCAGGGTTTTGTGGGAGCAGCAGAGGCTTTCTGAGGCTTCAATAGTCTTTTATGCTGCTTCAAATTGGTGTCTGCAGTGTCTTCTGGTCGAAAAATGGGTTAAAATAGTTGAGCAGAGCTTCTGGGGTTTAGAATTGGTCAGCAGAGGTTATTGGCAATGGAATCATAGCAAAAAGGGTAAAAAGGGTGACTTTTTTGTTTTTAACCAACAGTGGTTAATTTTGGGTGTGGAGTTAATGTTTAAATATTAGGTGGTTTCATCCTACGTGGGGAGGTGGTATTATAGCATATTGCACTGCTTTTGAGTGTAGGGTGGTATTTTTCAGAACATGCAATATAATGTGGGGCTACCATGTAGTAAAAATGTGATCAGGCAAAACCGTGAATCTCGCGCGCTTTTGAGATATTAATAGTCGAATGATGGGAGCACGCAATATGGATATGGGCAGTTGGATTTGGAAGTGGGTGATTAGAGGGCTATCACATGGTGGAGTTGCGATGGTTGATTAAGGATGTGGGGTCGGGTTTTATTAAAATTAAATGTAATTAATTAAAAGTAATTATGGGATTTAATATATGCAATGAGGGTTAATAAAATGTGGGACCTGGGAAGAAATATACTAGGGATGAGTTAAAAGGGTATCGAGGAGGGTTTTCAATGGGTCCCGATACATTTAACTTTTTAAACGTAGGATAAGAGGGTTTTAGTGGGTCTACAAGGGAAAATGAGATGAAATAGGGGGAAAGGTAAAATGAAGGGGTGGGGATATTTTTACAAGGGGAAATGAAGTGAGAAGCGTCCTTTGGAACCAAGAAGGGGAAAAACATTAGGGAATGAAAAGTAATAAAGGGGCAATGAAGGGAAATTAATAAACTAGACATGTAGGGGTTTAATTAAATGAGGGGAAATTAGTGAATAAGCTTAGTATTCAGGCCCAAAATTATATAGAGCTTGTTAGATATATGACTTTTGTGAATGTCCTTTTTCTTTGATAATTCCTCCTACACATGAAACATAAGATTAAACATAATGAAGGTGCATTTGAGCTTGCAACCTTGTGCATTCCAGAACCTCTTTTACCTACCCTTTATTTACCCTAGCATTTTATCTTCATTCATTGGGTGCATTTGAGCTTGCTGACCCTTTATTTCTTTTTCTTTGATAGGAAAACTATCTAATTCTAATCTTATTACTTCCAATGGCTTAGATTAATCTGATGAGCTCATTATATTTCTCTACCTATCTATTGATCTGCCAAGATTAATCAGTTTGGCTAGATATTTATTCTCTATCTATCAACATGAAATTTAAAGCATGAATGAATCAAGATTAAACTATTAGACCATCATGGATTGTGGCATTTTTTGACAAGCTAGACACAATCTTATTTTGCGAAGTAAAGTAAAAAGTAGTGGCATTTGAATTTGCATCACTTTTAGAATCTATTTTTATCTCTTTTTTTTGGTGGGGTTCATATTTTATTTTCTTTTTTTGATCATTTCTTTTAGTCCTTTGATTTTTATTTTAGGACTTACCCTCTTTACATTTTTTATTTTTAATATGGGAAAACATTTTGCAAAAATAAAATGTATGTACAATATTACAAGACTAATCATAGCCAATTCAAAATTATGAATCCTATTATTATAGGACCCTAACAGTGGGTCCACATGGGGATGGCATTTCCTAGTGAAATGTCAAGAAATTTAAGATCAGTTCCTTTGAAACTTTTACTGTGCTTGTCTTGTAACTGCTTCTTTGTGAAATACTTTATTCATACATATGATGGTACACCTTTCAAAGCTTAGGGCATTCTCTTCGGGCTTCAGCCTCAAAAGATAATCATCCAATCCAATCTAAACTTTGCAATGTTATGTACAATGAGCAAAGTAAACAACTGAACTAATGTTAATGTGGGGATAAGTAATGCTTCAACATTCTACCATTTATTGGTCCATCTAGTAGATCTGTTCCATATAATTGATTTAAGAAAAATGTATTGTTACCTCTGTAACCATAAATGGTGTAAGGGCCTTGCCATAGGAAATCAATTTTCCCATGCTTACCCTTTTCTTTTCTTCTGGAATCCCATTTGAGTAATTTGTCACCTATGTAACAATCATCAGCTTTAGTCTTCTTGTCAAAAATCTTTTTGATATTATCTTGGATCACTTGGGATTTGACATAGACTTCTTCCCTATTTTGCTGCAAATGTATTGTCTGATTTATCCTCCTTTGGATATCATTGGATTCTACCTGTAGCTCTTGAATCATTTTCAACATTGGTACTCCTAAAGAGGATGGAAAAACAACATCCATTCCATATACTAGTTGATAAGGAGATGTACCAATGGACTTTTTTGTAATGAATCTGTCTGCCCATAAGGCATTAACCAACTTTTTGTTGTAGGACTTCTTATTGTCTTCTAACAATTTCTTGATGATATTAACAAGGCTTTTGTTTGAGGATTCTGCAAGCCCATTGCCTTGAGGGTAATAGGTTGTGGAATGGCCATGGGTAATGTGGCATCGGTTGCAAAATTCCACCATTTTCTTAGATTTAAAGGCAATTGCATTATCAATAATGAGCTTTTGTGGACATCCAAATCCTGAAAGGATATTGTTTTCAAGGAATGAGATGATTACAAAATCAGTGGCTTGTCTAGAAGGGATGGCTTCTATCCATTTCGTAAAGTAATCAGTGGCTGTAAAAATCCATTTATGTTGGGCTGAGGAGGATGAGTGAATTTCACCAATGAAGTCTAGTCCCCATTGCTGAAATGGTATTTCTGTGGAGATGGGTTTGAGGGATAATGGTAAGAGTTTCTTCTCGCCTTCAAATATTTGGAACTTGTGACAAGAGGTCACATATTTTCTGACATATGCAAAAAGGGTGGGCCAGTAAAAACATGTCCTCAAAATCTTATCAGCAGTTGTTTTCCAGTATAGGTGTCCTCCACAATCTCCTTCATGAAATTCTTGCATCACTTTGTCAGCTTCATATTTTAATAAGCAATTTAACAAAATGCCACCATTATCTTTCCAAAATAAAACATTGTCTATGATACAATATTTCATTGATTTCATTTTCAAGAATCTACCTTTAGTTCTAGATAAAATAAGAGGAGCTTGTAAATTTAATAAAACAAATATGATATATGTATACCAAGGTGAATCTAAAAAAGCTTCACTAATCTGTGGAGTCGCCATCTCTTCCTGATCATCCAGTGCACCAATGAAATTTATATCTAAGGCCTGACAGTTTGATTCAACCATGAGTTTAGCTAAACCTTGGCCTTTGATTAGTTTTGTACATTTTATTTCAATATCATATTCCAAAATAGTGGCAATCCATTTTCCTCTCTTTCCCTCAGGCCCATTCTGTGTTAGAATGTCCTTCACTACTGAATTTGGAACATATGCAATGATGTGTGAGTATAAAATGTACACTCTGAAATCCTTTATGGCTTTTAGTAAAGCGAGAGATTGTTTTTCCATTATATTATACTTTAGTGTAGCATCTCTCAAAGATTTACTGAAAAATGCAATAGGCTGCTCATAACCCTGATCATTCTTTTGCAACAAGACTGTTGCAATAGTATGTTCTGAAGCAAAAGAAAAAAAATATAAAATTGTTTTTGAAATCAGGACTTATGAGGAAAAGTGTTTTATTAAGGGCTTCTTTGATTTCCTTAAAATACTGCTTAGCCTCTACTATCCACTTAAGTGTTGAATATTTCTTCAACATGTTATTAAATTCTCTGATTAGTTCTGCTAAGTTAGAAATTAATCTTATAAGAAAAAATATTTTACCTAAGAATGATTGAAATTCTTTAATGTTTCTAGGGTGACTGATATTTAGGATTTCCTCTATTCTAGCTGGATCAATTCTAATGCCCTCTTTTAAAATTATGTGTCCTAAGAGTTTACCTTCTTCTAGCACAAAGAGTGTATTTTTGGGATTCAAAGAAATGCCAATTTTTCTACATTTATGAATACTCTTCTTAGGTGATCTAGATGTTCATTATCTGTTTTGGAAAACACTGTGATATCATCTTGCTAAACAACTAAAAAGTCATGGATTTCGTTTTCAAAAGATATGTCCATTTCTCTTTGTAATGTTGCTCCAACATTCATCAATCCAACAGACATCTTCAAATACATTAAAGTACCCCAGGGAGTGGTAAATGCAGTCTTTGCTTGATCCTCTAGTTGAACTAAGATTTGGTTGTAACCAAAGAATCCATCAAGTAATGAAATTCTAGATGACCCTACTACCTTCTGGAGAATGTGGTCCATTTTAGGGAGGGGATAGTTATCCTTCAGCGATACTTTGTTCAAGTTTCTGAAATCAACACAGAGTCTAATTTCTCCTGTTTTCTTTCTAGTGGTCACTAAATTAGAGATCCGATCTGAATATCTAATTGGTGTTATGATTTGAGCCTCATACATCCTTTTTAACTTATTTTTCAATTAATGGCATAAGAACTAGATTAATTCTCCTAAGCTTTTGTTTGAAGGGTTTTTGATCTTCTTTGATGGGTATTTCATGTTGAATAATGTTGGTGTCATAAGATTTGAGGTCTTCATAACTCTAGGCAAAGACATCTTGAAATTTTTTAAACAAACTTATATATTTCAACCTTTTAGCTAGAGGTAATGCTTTGGATAATTTAATAAGCTTAGGTTTTTCTTATGTTCCTATGTTAAAATTTTCTATGTCTAATCTTAAAGGCTCCATTTTTTGTTTTCTAGCTACATCATTTGAATCAATCTTCTAATGGGACTAATCCTTTAGGCAAAAATTTATTTTTAAGGTTTAAAATCTCAAAATCATCATTAACTATTTCTTCTATTTCTATTTTTTCTAAGTTATCTATTTCTACTTTAGTGAATTTAGTGGGTTTATCTACAACATTTATATCTATCTCACTACCTATGATGTCATCTACTGTACAATCAGTATCTATGTTACAGTTTTGTAATTCTCCCTCAACATTCATAAAATCATAGATTTGAGAATCTTGTAAACAAATCTGCCAATATTTCAGATTATCAGGTATAACAGGCCTGTGTCTCACCTCTGCAGTGTATTGGTGATTGGGTTGAAAAGGAAATCTGCAAGTGCTAGAAAAAGTGGCCAAACTGTGAGCTTGTATGTTCTGTTTCCTAGGAATAGTAGCAAAATGAATTTCAAGAAGTTATTTAATCAGATCTATAACAATTTCTCTGTATTGGCTATGTATAGGATTATTCACATAATACTTTCCTTTAATTTGCTTTATGATTAATTTTGAGTCTCCCATGATAGAAAATCTCTTGGATCCAAGGTTTCTTACAATTTTCAATCCTAAGATTAAAGCTTCATACTTTGCCATGTTGTTTGTGCATTTAAAGTTTAATCTGAAGGCATGACCTTCAGAATGATTACTTTCCATGTTATGAATCCAAACTCCTGCACTTGCTCCTAATTTGTTCACTGAACCATCAAAGTCTAGGTGCCACCTAGATTCATGAAATATATTATCACTATCAGGTTCTTTGTGTTCTTATTTTACAACTGTGTTATTGTCTCTTTTAGTGTCTGAATTACATAAAATGAAAGAATTCATATCAGAATGTATAGAATAAATAGGATAGTTATGTGGTTTATCTGTACTACTGACCATGTATTTCATTAAAGTTTCTCTATAAAGCGTTTTGGGCTGACCAAACACTGAAATTGTGGCATAATACATGTCTAATTGTACAGATCCCTACAATTTTTCTCCCCATGAGTGAGATAACAGAATTTCATACTTTGGAGGGATATCAACAACTACAATATCCATGACAATACTCTTCCTTGGGTATTCAACTAGAGTGACACACAAGTCTTTTAATAGGCCCAGACATTTAATTTTACTAGAATCAAAAGAGAAAATATCTTTGTATGGTCTGGTTATATCTAAATCCAATGTTTCCATGATTGCTTTAGGCATTAAATTGTGAGATGCTCCTGAATCTAACATAGCATTGTGTAATATTTGATCATGAATAGTCAAGCTAATGTAGAATGGAGGAACACCACATTGTTCATGTTTGCCATTTACCTCAGGACCAAATATTAATTCTGGTTGGTCATCATTTAGATTAACAAAGTCTTCTCCTTCATCTATATTTAGTGTTTCAGTGATCTAGGCTTTGTAGGAATCATTTCTTATCAATTCTGATAAAGAAACTAATATTTTCAATTTGGCAATTTCAGTTTGGATATTAAATGGAGTTTATGTTTTGCCTAACTAAATGACTTCCTCCTTGGTAATTGGAGTTTGTGTAGTCTTTTCCTTCTTATTTTTACTTGGTAATTTAGTTTCTGTTTGGGTGTCCACTGTTTTACTATTTTCAATTCTTTGATTTGGAATATCTTGGGAAGCAGTTGAAATCTGAATAGCAATTGAAGCTTGAGTATCATTTGATTTTTTGACATCTTTTTAAGTTTTAACAATAGTTGATTTTTGAATATCGGCTGAAGTTTCGACAACATTGTCTGTAATGTCTACAATTTTTGGATTGGCTGCAATCTTTGGAGTGAAAGTTTTTTGGGTTTATCTTGAGATAATTTGCAGCACTTTGGTTGCAGGAGCTCCTATTGTTTTCTTGGTTTGAGTTTAGACAATTTTATTAGTAGGGGATTATGTGTTTTTCCTAGAGTCCTAAGGTTATATTGCTTATGAACTTCATTAATGACAAATTCATAACCTTGTTTATAATCAAAGGACTTTCTAGATTGTAACTATAATTGTTGTAACATGCATAATTCATATTCTTCTTGGGGAAGAAAAATAGTATTACCATCATTTATTCCCATTAGGTTAATCTAAGTGTCTTCATCTTCTTCATTTTGGTGAGAAATTTCAGCATTTGTTTTTTGGAAAGGTGGTCTAATTTGTTGATCAAGTGGCCCTTCTCTAGGCTTACCAGTATTGGGATTCTTCTTAAAGTTATGATTTCTTATTTGAGGACCTTGTTGTTGATTATCCCATTGTGGTTTTCTTTCCATAATTTCTAATCTATCCATTAACTTTTCTAAAATTTTAACCAAAGTATCTATCTTAACATCTGAAGTGGATGGTTCCTTCTTAATGGTAACTCTCCTTTCAGTCCTCATTCTAGCTCTTTTAGCCAAAAAGTTAGCTTCTACAATAATTGCATCACTCTACATTTGTTCTAAAGGTGGAGGGTTTCTTTCTCTCAATTGCTAAGACATATCAGTGTGAAAACCATCAGGAAAATTGACTAGTGCCAAGTCTGGGGGAGGTTTGATATTTGCAGGGATGCATTATAAATACTGTTAAACCTAGTACAATAATCCTGAATAGATTCATTAGGAGCTCTTCTAATGTTTTCGTATTCATATAATATTTGTAAAGTATTTTTCTTCCTTTCTCATCTATTGATAAACAATATATGGAAATCAGGTAAATCAGCAATATGACCAACAGGGAAAGGTTTAAACCATTTCTTAACATCTCCTGCAATTGTTTGTGCAAATAATCTCATTTGAACATCTTCTTCATCAAATTCATGTAATTAATATTTACATGTTTTTGTGTAGTATATTGCCCATTACCATCAAACTGAAAGATTTTACTTTGATAATCTTGGGGTATGCCATGTACTTGAGATGGTAAGGTCAAAGGAGCATATCTGGCAGCCATGGCTAAGATTCTGGCTTGGCTAGGAGGTAAAGTGGTAGTGCTTGAAGATTAACTTAAAGGGCTTACAACTAAGCTTGAAGGGCTTACATATGATCTTGAAGTATTTGGAGATGGAAATAAAACTCTGGGTTGAAGAGGAAGCTTGGGGATGAATGATTTTGTGGAATGAAGTGTACTGGAAATAATAGATGAGGTGGTACTAAATAAAGATGAATTTGCAAACTCTGAAGGAATGGTAAAAGGCTTAAGAGTAGCAGTGGTTAGGAAAACTAATTCAACTTACTGTTGAACATAGGCTTTGTCTATGTGTCTTATCAAATTTGAGGTTAAAGCATCAAGTTTGTCAAAAGTGTGTAGAACATGTTGATCTAAATCTCGATGTATAGTATTCCTCTTTGATTCAATAAATTGAATAAAAGCAGGTTCTACTACAGTATCATGGATTGAAGTTTCATATTTGGTATGAAATAATGAATTCTCAAACGATAAATCAAACTGAAAATCCTCTAAGTTTGATAACTCTTTAGGAAGTGATTTTGCTTTGGTTAGCTGACTAATGCTTACTTGACTTTCTACTTTATTGTTTTTTCTTAAGATTTTGTCTGGATTATCGACAATTATTGCAGGGTTTGGATATGGATGTGCCCTCGTATAGTATGTTCTTTTGGAAGCTAGAATTTTTAATTTTTTAATTTTTTAATGAAACCTTTGACAACCCTAAAATGGCCTTAAGGTGCAAAGGTGAGATTTACGATTTTCTTTTAAGGCTTATTAACTGAGGACTAATTCCCCAATATGGTCGCCACTATGTTATCACTCTAAAATTCCCTAGGGTTTTCATATTGTGTTTGAAGAAATAATAGAGGTAACCACAAACCTACTTTTGATATCAGGATCTAGCCTTCCTAATGCTCAAAGAGGACTATCTCTTAAAGATTTAACTTTGTTGAGTTAATTGATTTTAGGCTAGTTATTTAAGATTGGTTGGTTTTTTATTTGATTTGGTGGTGGAATCACTGATTTAGATGGATAGATAGATGTCTTTTTACCATTGTGCCATGGAGTCCAAATGTCAAGAAAACAAAACCAAATCAAGTTCTAAAGATAGTGTTCACAAGGCAAGGTAGCTGAGTAAATTCAGATCTTTTAGGCTGGATGGTGAAGTGTTTTTTCAATCGGGGTCAATGAGCAATTAAGGGTTCCTCACTCCAGATAATGAGGGAAATGAAAGAGGTCAATCGAAACTATGGAGCAATGAAGAATTTCCTACTTTGGATATCAGAAGAAAACATCAAAATGAATAATTGTTCAAGGAAGAGCGTGCTTAAACAAATTTTGAAGTAAAATTTTAGTTATTTCGTTCAAATTGGAAAACATATGTGTATGTGAAGTACTTAAGAAAATAACAATTTATCAAATGAAAGATACTTCACTGAAGTGGCCTAACACATGAATCCTATAATGCAATGGCTTTATTACTTAGTCTAGCCTGCTGACTTGAAAATGTTATAATAAACCCTTAGGTTTTAGATCAATACAACTATACAAATGTTCAGCAATCCACACCCTATACTTTGAATTATTAAGTATTTATACAAAAAACTATTACAAAATATCCTAAACTATTTTAGGATTTATTCAAGGAAAAAGAAATATCTTCACAGAAGAAGATAGAGACAGATATGTAACTGATGCAAGTTGACCCTCTTTTATTGTTTGGTGTTTTGATCTTTTGTTGCTTTCTCTCTTTTTCTATTGCTCTATGCTAGTTGTTCTTTTACTCTGCCTTTGACTTTTAACCTTTGTCTTTCATTTGATACTCTTTAACTAAGCTTATCTATTGTTTTACTTTGACTGCTCTGTATTCACTGTTTATCTTGCATTTTTACAGTAAATAATTCAACTTTTCCCATGTCTCTACATCTGGTAATTTAATATTTACCATTCCTTTGTAGACTTCATCATTTTTTGTGTATTTTGCAAAACTAGGCTTGTTTATAAAAGGATGTTTTACCTCATGCTGGAGGTAAAAGAGGTTCTCGAAAGTCTGGTAAAGGAATTTTCTTGTAGGCATCCCTTTCATAGAGGAATTCTTGGCTTGTTCCTTTTCTACTTCTATGATTCTCTTATCTTTGTCTTCATGTGGCATCAACTTGTCATTAATCACCAATGGGTTAGGTAGACCTTTCTGCCTCAAAGCATCAAATTTCACCATAAACCTGTCTATTTCTAGCTCCACTGTTTGGCACTTCTCCTCCAGTTGCATCATCAGGTTCCTCTTGGTGATTACCTTCTTTACCTATAGTATGGTCCTAGTTCTGTTAGCTATTCCAATCTCCTACAATTCATACGTGTTCTTTGAGTTAAGGAACTAGATTATTCTTGAGGCTTCTTCTAGCATATTTCCAAGTTCGGCTTTAACCCTTTGAATTTCCTCACCATCCTCTTTGACCAAATCATTATGTTCAAATATCACCTACATAGATGGCCAAATATCATTGACCGGGTCAATGATATTGGCCCATAAAGTTGTTTTTCCTGGGCTAGTGGCTCTTTAAGTGTCAATTCTTTCTCTAACTTCTGTATCCTTTCATTCAATCTGTTGGCTTCTGAGCTTCATTCTTATGCATGATTTGAGCTAGTTTCTTTTCATCCTTTATATTTTTTATTTGTTCCTTATGTCTATTTATTTCAGTATTTTGGATGGACATATCCGCCATGGCTTTGATTAGTTTACTTGCTTCATAACTAGGCTGAGCCATTGCTATTGTTGAACCTGTTGTTAATGTAGTTGCTGATGTAGTTGGAAGTGTTATAGCTACTGGAGCTGTTGGGGCCAATGAAATTTCAAAAGTAGAAGGAACTGTTGTAGTAACTATAGGAATAGCAGCGACAGTAGTTGCTTCCATGCTGGCTTGTTTCTCCTGCACTAACTTATCCATTTCATTATCCATTTCTTTTAATTGAGCATTTAACTGAAGAATGAGGTCCATCATCTCATCTCTTTTGCTTTGATTTTCCAGAACTTCCTTGGTCTATGGATGTTCAGAAGGAGGAAAATTTAGTTGCTTCATTAATGGAACAATGTATTCATTCTTCTTTTTTATGAGCTTCTCTGCTCACAACCCCACCAAAACCATTCAAGGGATCGGTAGGCCCTTAACAAGCTTGAATGCCTCTAGATTTCTTCACCAATACCTTGAGGAATTTTCCCATATCCACCCTCAGGATTTGCCTCAATCCTCCCAAAACCAATCAAGGGGTTCCTAAGCCCTTGGGAATTTTCCTAAAACCACATCACCCAGTTCCAAAACCATCCAGAAATCCAAATCTCAACCAAATGAAAGAACCCCATCACACCATGGCTGTCTAGAAATGGCAAGGAAAAACTGAAACCACTATCACACCTAGCAAAACCCATTCCAATGATAGAAATAGAACCAATAACACACATGCATGTACCATGCATGCTAAAACTAGCAAGGAAATCATACATGCAACTCGATATCTGGAAGTAATCTTGTTGTAGCCACTTGATCCAATGTCTCCTTGGTTGATATTTTCTTTCATTTTCTTTCTTGTCCTTCATTTTTCTGCCTTTATCCAATGTTAGAGTGCTCCAAGAATGCTCTAAGTGTGCAAGAGTATGATAGAGAGAGAATAGAGAAAGAACTCTAACCCAAAACTATCAAAAGGTTGTGAAATGATCCTTAGAAGCCTTTTTATCATTTAGGCCTCTATTTTCTTCAATTTCCTATATTTTCCTTCAATGTCCTCCTCACATGCAACCCGTGACCTTTCACCTTCCATTTCTCCTATTTTCCATCATTTTCATAAATAAAATTCCAATTACTATCGCTTTTCCTTTTCAAAGCCTTTTCCATTTCCTTTTCCAATTTCCTTAGCCATAATAAACAAAATGAGCACCCACTAGGATATTTTTCCCAACATTCAGCATGGAATACATGTCCCATAATATTGGTCTTATTTTGCTCTTATTAAATTTATTACATGAAGTTTTAATTCGAGGTTGTTACAGACCCCTCCCAGTTAGGGGAACACCATCCTCAGTGTTCTATGACACCTATGACCACCAAGACTGCTTAAAACCAAAACATACTTCCATGGAGTTTTATAACCTAGCTAGTTGCAGTATTTACAATGAACAACCTATTGAAAAGAAAAACCAACATGACAACCATACCACTTATTGGAGATTTATGACATAGCTCATTATGGTATTTACAATGAAATCCATAAATAAATATATACATATACCCTAACTCCTTTCCATCAACTAGAAAGCAATGAAGGATACATAGCCTGCATCTAATCAACCATCTCCCACGTAGCTTCATCAGGCCCAAACTGCTTCCACTGCACTTTAATTTGCTCAGTTTTGGAGTGTGAGATGTTTCCACTACAAAATGAATTGAGGTTTTGGCTAGAATTATCCTTTTGGTGCCACTTGTAATATAGACCAATCAATCACATGATCAACATCTTTCACATATATTTTAAGCAATGAAACATGTAAAACATCATGGACTTTCACTTTTGGTGATAGTGAAAGTCTATAAGCCACTAGTCTAATCCTCTCAAGGATCTCAAAAGACCCGCAATACCAAGGTTACAACTTGGCACATGATCCAATCCTCAAGGAGCTATTCTTGGGCTTTATACGCAAGTACACATGTTCCCCAACCTAAAACACCTTAAATTCCCTGTGCTAATTTCATAACTCTATTTCATGTCTTGTGTTGCCTTCAGATTCTTCTTTATAACCTACATTTATTATTCCATCTCTACCAACATGGTTGGTCTTATCTACACACTATTCACTGGATCACTCTAGGTGATGGGAGTATCATAACTCCGCCCATAAATTTCCTCAAACAGACTCATCATTAGTGACTCATGATACCCATTGTTGTAAAAAAACTATACCAGTGGAAGATAATCCTCCCACCTCCTGTGTTAGTACATAACATAGATTCTCAACATGTCGTCCAATATCCTGTTGACCATCTTTGCCTGTCCATCTATTTGCGGATGATAACTTGTACTGAAGGCCAAATTTGTACCCAAGCCTACAAATAACTCCTTCCAAAACCTAGATGTGAACTTAACATCTCTGTCTGACACAATCTTCTTCGGAACACCATGAAATATCACTATCTACCTAATGAATACCTTTTCTACTGCACTAGCCAAATAAGTAGACTTAGCTACTACGAAGTGAGCTACCTTTGTCAACCTCTCAACCACAACAATAATGGAATCATTTTTCTGGATGTCCTCGACAAACCTATAATGAAGTCCATGGAAATGACCTCACATTTCCACTATGGAATTGGAATTGGATGTAATAAACCACATAGATTCTTACACTCTGCCTTTACCTATTGGCAATCCAAACATATAGCCACAAACTTTGCCACTTCCTTCTTCAAGTTCGGCCAATAGTATAACTTTTTCACCATTGTCAATGTCTTCTGATATCCCAGATGACTTGAATATGACTTAACATGAAATTCCCTCAAGATAATATTCTTGAGTTCAATTTTGTCTGGCACATAGATCATGTCCCTAAATATGACAAAACTATGTGTCATGAGATGATAGTCCACATCATGTTCACCTGTAAACTCTTGTTCTAACTTGTGCCTAAGCTCCATGTCCCTGTCATCCTGCTATCCTACCTGTAAGATCTGATCCTATAAATATATCCCATATGAGCTCATACCTTCTATGTGATTTACTTACACTCTTCTACTAAGAGCATCTACAACCCTATTCTCCTTTCCCTTGATGTATCGATCTCAAAGTCGAACTCACTGAGAATGGCCAACCACCTAGAATAGCTGGTATTCAAATTTAGTTGTTCAAACAAGTATCTTAGCCCACTATGATCACTCATCAGAATGAACCTCTTGCTAGGAATATAGTTCTACTCATGCTCATTTAGTTTCCTTGATTTGTAGCATACCAGTTTTCCCTCCTACATGAAGACTCCACCAAGTCCTCTCTTGCAAGAATTTGTCAACAAATGCTTAAAACTTGTTGCAAATTCCTCTATCCATTCAAATTTATCTCCTTTCCTCTGCAATGATGTAATAAGATAGGAAATCTATGAGAACTTCTTCATGAACCTCTTGTAGTAACCTTCTAACCCCATGAATGATTTGACCTCATCCACATTTATAGGAGTTTTCCATTCCATGATATACATGATATTTTCTAAATCCACTACTATGCCTTCCTTGGAAACAACATGCCCCAAGTAATGTACCTCTATCTAAAAAAAGTTGCATTTACAAATCTTGGCATATAAATGATTCTCTCTTATCAATCTCAATAATGTTGCTAAGTGTTCGGCATGATCTTCCCCATTCTTAGAATATATCAATATATCGTCAATGAGTACAATCACAAGCTTGTCCAAATAAGGATACAACACATTATTCATCAAACAAATGAAATTAGTTGGAGCATTAGTCAAACAAAAAGGAACTAAAACAAGCTCATAATGCCCATACTTGGTCTGGAAAGAAGTATTGTAAATGTCCTCTTCATTGATGCATACTTGATGATATCGTGATCTCAAATTGATCTTCGAGAATATTGTTTCTTCCTTTAACTAATCAAATAAGTCATCAATCCTTAGAAAAGGGTACCTATTCTTAATCATCACCTTGTTCAACTACCTGTAATCAATGAAAAACCTAAGAGTGCCATCCTTATTCTTCACAAACAATACTAGTGCACCCCAAGGTGACAAAATTGGCCTAATGTATGTCCTTCAATTGCAACTTCAATTCCACTAGCTCTAAAGTTCTCATCCTCTAAGGTGCCTTTGATGTTGTTGCTTCCCTTGGTACCAAATCAATAATAAATTCCCCTTCCGTGTGAGGTGGAAACTCTAAAATATCTACAAGCAATACATCCTGAAGTTACTGCAAAACCAGATATTTCTTGAAGACTTCTTCATCCTCAACATCCTTACCTTTATCACTGGAAATAATACACACCCTTTCATGTGACTATTCTTTGCCTATATAGTTGTAACCATTCTAAATGATGTTTCCTTATTCATACCCTGTAAGACTCTCTATTATCCATAGTCATCCAAGGACTCAATATCCTTTTCATAATAATCCACCTTAGACCTTTGAAGATACAACCAATCCATACCTAGAAGCATGCTATATGATCCCAAGAGAAGTACAATGCATTGATGTAGGCATACCATTTAACTCCAATGCATGATCTCTACCAACTTTAATTTCGCTACCATGGTAAACATGAGCTGAGGGATACTATGGCATGTTTCTAACTCCTATATCACATTAAGGAAATGGAGTCAACAAAAATAAACCTTAGTGATCATCCTCGAGAGCTACATGGCCCATAGGAGTTTAAAAACCACTCCAGTTGCCCGAACCCTCGGTTAACTTGCCTTCTCAATGACATGGAATCCGAGTCACTTGCATAACAAGGAAAGCTAGCAAATGTAACCCTCAAATCACATGGATAACCCTACCTCCCAGTGGTTGTAGTCTAGATTTCCCAATTCTAAGCATGCGACCCCAGAATTTGAGCTACTCTTTCAAGGCCTGTATCCATACCTTTGCCAATAACTTGATAGAACTTTCTAGAATGATGAATTACACAAGGAAAAATCCATTATTGCAAAACTTAGTCAATAAATTGACCTAACTAGGCCTAACCATGAGATACATTTCGTCAAACATATTATGAACATGTAATATACATGTCATAAATGCATATATGAACATAGAGGTCTCATAATTATTTGGAAATCATCAAGAAGTTTGAATTCGTTCACATAATAGATGCAATAACATTTATTAGCTCATGCATTCAATAACGATTCATTTACCAATCAAAACATGTTAAGATTCGTAACTACAATCTGTCATAAAACCATACTTATAACCAACATATAACTAGAATAATAACAATGATAGAACAACCATCAAAGCCACATTAAAAGAAATGTAAATACTCATGAAATACAAGAGGAAAAGAACTCTTATTAACATATGGAAAATCAAACCAAGTCAGGGACTTCCATGTACCACTCGACCATAGATTGGGTTGGACCAAATCTTTCTTTTAGCCAAACACCCCTATTCCATATTCCAAGCAGGAATGTGGGACCCACAACAAAACAACCATTCTTCCTTAGGCTTTACCATAATCACACCAAAACCAATCAAGGGATTCCTAGGCCCAAAATAAGCTCATACACAACCAAGCTTTACCGCAATCCTGCCATTATCGCTCAAGGGTTCCTAGGTCCAAACATAAAACATACACTACCAAGATTTATCGCAATCCCACCAAAACCAATCAATGGATCACTAGGAACTAAAAATTATTGGGTGTGTCTGGATTTATTTATCAATACCTTGAGTAATTTCCCATCTCCACCCTCAGTCTTTACCTCAATCCCTCCAAAACTGGACAAGGGATTCCTAGGCCCTCCAGAATTTTCCTAGGACCGCCTCACCCGGTTCAAAAACCATATTGAAATCCAAATCTCACCCAAATGAAAGAGCCCCGTCACACCATGGCTATCTAGAAATGGCAAGGAAAAACTAAAACCATTGTCACACCTGGCAAAAACCCATGCCAATGATAGAAAGAGAACCAAATACACACATGCATGCCAAAACTAGTATGTAAATCATACATGCAACTTTATACCTACTAGTAATATCGATGTAGTTGCTTGATCCAACTCCTCCTTGATTGATCTTTTCTTTGCTTCGCTTTCTTGTCCTTCCTTTTCTTTCCTTTCTCCAATGCTAGAGTTATCCAAGAATTATCTAAGTGTGTGAGAGTATGAGAGAGAGGGAATAGAGAGAGAGCTCCAACCCAAAATTGTCAAAAGGCTGTGAACTAATCCTCATAAGATTTTTTTATCATTGAGGCCTATATTTTCTTCAATTTCATCTATTTTCCTTCAATTTAGACCTCACATGCAACCTGTGACCTTTCACCTTCCTTTTCTCCTATTTTCCATTATTTTCATAAATAAAATGCCAATTAATGTCTTGTTTCCTTTTCAAAGCCTTTTCCATTGTCTTTTCCAATTTCCTTAGCCATAATAAACCAAATGAACATCCACTAGGATGTTTTTTCCCAAAATTTAGCTTGGAATACGTGTCCCATGACCTTGTCTTATTTTTCCTTTATTAAGTTTATTACATGAACTTTTAACCCAATGTTGTTACACAAAGTTACTCTGCAACCCCTCTATTCTTTTAGTTGGCCCAACTCCTATTTGGGCTGGTAGCCTAACCTCCACTATCATGCCTCCTTGTTAAAGGTTAGCTAGCTGAAGACCAGGGGCTAGCCATGCTCATTCGTAGCCTCAAAGACTTTTCACTTGGGACTTTGTAGCTTCATATTTTGACTCAATGGCTCTCGAAATATAGTGGAAGATCCATCAAATGGAATCACAAGAGTTTGGAAAACATCCTTATGTTTTTTTACTGGGAAGTTGGAGATAAGGGCCTTCGATGGCTCCCAGACTCAAGAAGTTTCATAAAAAGGAGATTATACTTCCTACACTCCCTTTTGGTTCACTAACAATTGGATACCTTGTTTCACATGGTCTTAAGAGATAAACAAGTGCATAATTATAAACTCTTTGTTGGTTAAGAGTAAATTAAAATAATTTTGAGGAACATCTACTATTGACTTGATGATATTAATGATCATATGGTTAGGTTAGAAGGTTCCCTTTTCTCTTTTATCATCCATTTGTTGTGGTGTCAATGATATCAATTAATTGAAATCAGGAGAGGGAGCATGATCTCTATAGTTGTTAGTGACCACTCTTCTAGTAGCCATAGTTTTACTTTCTAAATTTCCTTGATAGGATAGAAATATGCTCAATGATTGCAAGTTCAAAGAGATATAGTTCATTTTTTATGTTTTCCTTTAAAGTTCCCATGAAGAGATATAATAGATTCTTTTTGTAATGTCCCTTTAAACCCTAATATTTAATTTTTAGAATTGTTGAATTTCTTCACAGTTGGATATTTTTGCAAAATATTTATCAATTATAAAGTATGTATTTCTCTTAATATCTCCACAATGTGTTTTTAATTCATCCATAAAAAAGTACCAAAAGATAATAAAATATTTTTCAATGACAAATCCATTGATACCTTACAAATTGATCATTTACTAAATACAAGGATGATATAGTTACCTTTTGAAAGGTTGACACACAATGTAAATCAAAGAATTTATTAATCTAGAATTTTCATGTTATAAGATATTTACCATCAAACTTCCTTATATCAATCTTTGGAACGAAGTAGTTCCTTGTTAATGCATTGAACCCCCGATGATGTGGATCTTTAGGTGATGAATAATCATTATTTTGGGACTCAATCTTTATTTCCTCCATCTTTTCATGATTTCCTCATTTCCTCATATCACCTTAGGTCTCTCATCTAGGGCATGTAAGAAATAATATTTTACTTGTATGTTTTGATTCATGGAATCTATCCTTTGATCCATTAACTTTTCCATTTCCATTTTAAGGTATAAATCCGCTTGTTTCAACACAATACCATTCATTTCATTAATTTTGTTCTTTAACCAAGTTACTTCATTTTATAATTCTTAACTTTCCTCAAACATTATGTTTGAGCTTTAATGAGTACCAATATATTTATTACCATAACCTTTGCTATATGAGAAAATAATAATACTTCTCTTTATCACAAATTTCAATTACCAAAAATAGATCAGGCTAATCAAAAGTTATGCCACTCATAAATACTACACATTTCAAACCCTAATTTGGAGACGATTTGGATGGCTAACCTTTGTCCTAATAAAGTTATGAAATTTGAGCACTTTTTAGTTTGGAATTTAAACTTGCAATAATATAATATGATTTATTGAACTCCTAAAAATTTTACATTCTGAAACTTCACTAAAATTTTATAGAAAAATTGCTATGAACCTTGCACCTTAAAAATGATTAGATACCAATAATTATAGTCTTGTTTGAGGAGGAAACCTCCTTTTACAATGAATACAATGAGCAAGATAATATTTGATGACCCTAAGGTTAGGTGTCCTTAGCATATATATAGGAGGCAAATGGTATATTTATAACAAAATGGGACCATTAACGACTCTTTCCTACATAGAAATATACCAATATAAATGTAATATCTTAGTATCTAGGGCTTAATAAGGGGTTTTAAGGTTAACATGGGGTTTATATAGGGCTTAACACACCTCTTCCATTCAAAAAAATATTTTCCTCAATAACTAGATATCTGCAAGTGTTTTTGTATGAACGACACATATTTCCATATTGCTTCTTCCACTAGTAGGTTACTCAATTTGATGAGGTACTTAGTATTTGGTCATTTTCCCAGTTTCTTTATCCTTGTTTCCAAGATTATTTCTGGCTCTAATATTATTTTCCCTTCTTCATTAATCCCTAGTAAAATAGTTTTGGATTGGGATCTTGTCACTAATTACCTTATTTAAGAAAGAAACATAGAATATTGGATGTACATGTGAAGATGAAAGAAAATCCAATTTGTACACCATACTTCCAATCCTTTGCAACTTCTTATAAGGGCCATAATACCTTGTTTCTAATTTATTTCCCTTATTTTGTTGCTTGAGGGGCCTTTTTATATGGTTGTAGTATAAAAAATAACCATCCCCCCATTTCAAATTCCCTTTCATTCTGATGTTGATCATCTTGTTGTTTAATCCTATTTTATGCTACAACTAAGTCGTCCTTTGATAGTTGGATACCCTATTTTTGGTGACGTATGTGTCCTTCTACTACTTGAGCCTTTATAGTCCCTTTCAAAGGTGATGTGATAGACAAAAGATGATATCCATATTGTTTAATAAATGGTGACATTTTTTATGAAGTATGGAAGAATGTCTCGTACCACCATTCTGCTAAAGGGAACCATTTGACCCTTTATATTTATTTATGAAATGCAAATAAACACAAATATTCCTCTAAGAATTTACTCACAATCTTAGTTTTCCCATTAGATTTAGGATGCTAATATGATTTGCCAGCCAACTGAGTACCTAGAAAAGAAATAATTTAGCCTAAAAGTTTCCAAAGAAAATTGGATCTTTGTCACTTATAATTATCTTCAGTCTTCAATGTATATTTTGGATTGTTTCCATGAATCCTTCTACCATTGTGCTTGTTTTAAAAGGATGAGAAAGAAAGATAAAATAGACATACTTTGTCATTCCATCTACCCCTACCATAATGACACTATTTTCTTCATATTTGGGTAAACCTATTGATGAGTCCCATCAATAGGTATATTTTGAAGATCATCATGCCATCCTCTAACCTTAAAACTATCATTTTCTCAAATTAATTCACATTTTTTTTTATATTATGCTTAGTAAGAGGATTAAAAGGTGTTTGTCATAGTATGTGGCCTATTGTGGTTTAATTACAAGAAAAAGAAGATTTTTTTTAGGCAATTAATATACAGGGGATTGATGGAGACAACCATGAGAGAATCTAGGGGGTTTGTCCTCCTTAACTCCCTAACTCACCTTGGGATCACAACATCCTGTCTCGCCATTTTGAATTCATTAGAAGCCAAGTAACTCCTAGTCGAAGTGAATCTAAAGAAGTACAAGATCCATCATTTCAAGGGATCTTCTATGAGCTACCCTTTTTTATAAATAAACGAGATGAAAATCTCATTAGGATTTGAAGTTTTGATTCAGCTAGGTGTAGCTATTGAGATTAGACCTTGACATTTTCATTTTGAGCTTTTATGTGATGTATGAGACCTTTACTTCCTGATAATTAGAAGTTGGTTATTAAGGTACAACAAAGTTAGTTTCAGAGGGTTGAGACCCTTGGGTTTGGACCAACCCAGAGGCTTTGGTCACTCTATTGTACTTGTGTTTTGTTCTTGATTCCCAGTAGTTCATAGTTTCTTTCATTACAGTAGAGGTTAAGCTATAAAAAAGTATGGTTTCAAGCTTCTACATAACCTCTCTTGTAGGAGAATGGGTGCAAGGATTCACAATCTCAATCCAGAAATATTGTTTTTATGATTTCTTGGAAATAGATGAATGCTATTTGTTCTTATTTACAATTTATTTCTATATCTTATAAGCCATTTTAGTGATTAGAGTAGTGTTATTGCATAAAATAGACCTGATTTAAATTCAATTCATCTTTTCCATCATAGGTTGTATCACTTTATTAATGATCAATGAATGTATGCATGTGGCTAGTTTCATGACTGTGTTGATTTGTAGGGGAGGACACCTCTTCCACTTCCATCTTGTACTCCTCCATCTTCTCTTTCCACTGCTCAATTTTGTCCCAAACCTTTGTTTCCATAAGTCACTTTGCCTAGTAAACTTAGGACACTATGAGCATTCATCCTAGTGCAAGACATATCTTTGAGAGGTCCTCGGCTTCGCTAGGTGTATTAACCCAACCTTACTTCATTCTCTTTAACCTCCATCCACCTATCCATACCCTCAAGACATCATTTTCACCCTAAAAATCCTCTTGGAACCCCTCCTGTAGCATTACAGGCCCTCCTATAGCAATACATGACCTCTTATAGCAACACTTGTAGCAAGCTTGTAGCACCAATTTTCTTCACTAATTTTGATCCCCACTTAAACTGTAGCTAAGTAAAGATGGACAATGAACCAAAGTTGTGATTTGATGATCTGGGGAAGTTCCTAGGCCACTCCAACCATTCTTTTTCCTCACTGCAAAACATAGTAGAATTAGTTTTTTTAATCACAAGTATGATGCAAGTTAGGTTTCTAATTTTCAAGCAAGTGTGAACTAGGTAGATGATACATGCAATTATGTTGGTATTTTGATGAATTATGCAAGATAAGTTATCTTTCTTTTTGCAAGTAGATTAGCCCTTGTCCTTTGATGAATTGATTAAGTAAGATCTACAAGTTGAGCAAATGGAATTTCCACTTTCATAGCTAGAATTTATTTTCAATTATAATTTCATCAGCAAGATTTCGCTATAGCTTAGTAGGAGGAATGGTCTCTAGGAAATGTGATCTAGTGTCATGATTGAGGGTGGCATGAGTAGAATCTAATCGGTTGTGCATATAGCACTGTCACCTCTAAGTTTGTATGAACCCTGGGTTGATAATTTGAGTTGAGGAACCCTTGGGCTCACCACTTTTTAGTGTGGTTGAAAGGGAGGTGTCCAAACAGATGTTGTTTCCGCTTGAGCATTATTTTCTGTTTTTCATACAATTTTTGAAAAAGTTAAAAAATAAAAATAAAAAAAATTCTTTCATGCCTCGTAGGAGTAGGGATAATCAAGGAAAATTCTTACCAAAAACCCCCACACCCTCAAGCAGTCAACCTTCACTCTTCTTCGGTGACTGTGAGATTCCCTCTCTAATTCCAAGGGAATTAGAAGACCCTTTGGGTGAGTAACCTGGAATTTTTGAAGAACCTATTGGGGAAGAAGAAGAACCCAATTCACCTACCCAAACTATGGATGAAAATAGGGGCAATGAGGTTTTCCCTATCAAAGAGAATGTGCAGAGGCTAGAATGAAGAATATAAGCTCTATTCACTTCCACATTTCCATGTTTTAACATCTAATGATCTTGACACCTTCATGTTTGAATTTTATAATTTTTGTAGAACCTATGACTATGCCTCTGATGAGCAGAAGATGAAGTTATTCCCCTTTACCCTTAAAGATACATCTTTGCGCTGGTTTATGGGTCTTCCTAGGCATTGCATCACTACCTCAACAATGAAATAGGCCTTCAATAGAAAGTAGATGGACTATTGTAGGTCCAAAGAAAGAAAGGAATAAATATTTAGTGCTATGCAGGATTTACGATTGTGGACAAAAGTATCCCCACTAGGTTTGGTGGCTAACCTAGAACAATAGAGAGACAAAGGACCCAATGTTTTCCTTAAAGTAAGTAGATCAGGGGAAGAAACCTACTTCGAATATGTTGTATGTTTCACTCCTTCTTTGGCTTGAATGCTCTAATCCTAGCTTCAACTGCCAAAATTAGAACCTGCACAACCAGACAACACAAACTACAAGATATATGTAGCATCATATATATACTTTATTCAATAGATCAACATGGTATTCAAATATATGAAATAACGACATCACATATAGGAAAACAAAGAATTCTTTGTATTGATATAACTAGAGCGAGTTATAACCATAAATAGGTGTTGATGTTGTGGAAGAGCTCCTCCAAGTTGTTGACTTGTGCTTCCTTTGTCACAAAGTGTACCTCCAATCACCCTAAATGCATGAAATGATCACTCTGACAACAAGAGCATAAGGGTAGAATCACTCTCCAAAATCCAAACTCTTGCATATGGAAGGTTGTAAATATATAGAGGACTAGGGTAAGTTGGGAGTTCTTATCCTTTTACCAATATTGGGATTGAGATAAACTCTTGATGGGAGGATGAGATCTAAGGATAAGGGATGGAAACTCCAAGGTAGTACAAGATAGGATCTAGATGTTTTATTTGAGGTGAATGGTTACAACAAATCTTGGAAGCTTCTAGAAATGGAGGCTTTCAGATTCTCTCTCCTTTCCATGAATTTCTAGAACCAACGCAGGTGCAAAAGGGAGCAACCTATAGGTGAGCAACACAGGACACAGTGGATCAACTTGTATGTGAATGTTGTCCAATAAGAGGCCAGGGTATGTTGGTCCTAAAACTTGCTTAGATGATGCAGTTTAGAGTAAAAACTCTGGGGAATGAGAGAGTAATGCATAGGGACTTGTGCAATGATTATGTAAAGGGGGAATAATACGTTGATTGATCCAATTGGAAGGCCTATTGGTCAAATGTGACAAAATCACCTATAACAGAGTGCCCCATAATCTGCAAAGGCAAAGATGATGACCGATGACTGAAGTGCTTTACCTTGTGACAAGTCGAGATTAAGAACAACTGGCGAGACTATCTCCTGTTACAATACATTTACATCACGACATCCTTTTGTTGAGGGAGGCATACCCATACTCAACACATCAGATAACATAAAATGTACAATGATAAAAGGACACATCCAAAGATAATAAATGGTGGACCTATGACTGGATGAATGCCAGTATGATCATGTCCATCATACATAGTGATATTGTATAATCCCAAAATCGCAACCTGCATGGCGAAAACTATATCCGAGGTCTTCTATCTCATTCACATGACCAACCAATGTACGATTCTAACCATGTGAATCAATGAGCTGAAGTCAAACATGGTAGACACCACCTAATTACGAACCAATGATGTAAGCCATTAACAGATGTGAGAGAAATCATTGATGATATTAGTGGCTCTCAAGGTACTCAAGTAAAATCCATGGTATGAATAAATGGGTTGATGTTGAACACCACACAAAATCTTTCAGTCAAAGGCCATTGATGTAAACGTGTCATTGAGAGTGAGGAAACTTTCCATTGATGTATGCAAGCACCAAGGTACCGATGGGTTTATTTCTAACTCAAATTCCTGGATAATGTGCTGATGTCGATAGGAAGCAACTTGTCATGGGAGGGCCTTGATGTATCCCCCATCAACAACACGAAAATGGTATGATGATTGAGACATAATGATTTTGATATGGAATTGGATCAAGAAAGGAAAACATGGAATGAAGGCTTAAGAGAATTGTAATGATATCAATTGAATGACTTCTCTTGAACACATCAATGACACTGAATGAAGTTGGCAACATTGACCCAAATCCGAAATCGAGGTTTTGTGAAGGTATGATGAACCGAAATATAGGCAGATTACCCAACCCAATAACCACGGAGATGAAGTGAAGGAGTATCTTGTTCAAGAGCGACTCACTGCCATAAAAAAATGGAGTACCATATTTTCCCATTCTCCCAAAACATATTGGTCAATACCTATTTATATTTTAACAAGCTTGAGGAGGATAAAATATGCTTGGTCTATAATTCCATTCTTCTGATGAATCCCTCCAAGTATATTTAACGAACCCTGAGAAAGGGTGGTTAGACCTTGTCATATTTGACAAGTCCATCGTTGTTTTATGTTTTAAAAAGTATAACAAAGGTAAAACTTGACTTCTTTTTCACGTTTAGAGAGTTTATAAAAGAGGTGAAAAAGAAAACTCCAGATGTCACTTTTCATAGATAGTCTCTCAAGTCTGAAAAGGTAGAAAATAGTACTTAAGAGAAACTCTTACCCATGTTCAACTAAGGTTTTCCTTTTTTGTAATTAGACTATCCTAGTCTAGAAAATGGTTAAACTTATACTAAGTAGATGTCTTTTCATTTAGCTTTACGAGTTCGAAAGACAAGTGGTCGACAATCTTTTCATGTTTTGGGAGTCTGAAAAGAGCTGAAAGAGGACTCAAGGGGGTTTCTTTTTTGTAGGTTTAAAGAGCTCAAAAAGGAGATAAAAGTGCAATCTTCAATCAAAGTAACATTCTTAAATCACAACAAAATCCATTAACAATTGTCGACCTGCTCAAAACAATACAAAATGGATTAAACATACCTCTTTGATAGTAAAAATGAATCATGACTAGGTAAAAACATTAATTATGAATAAAATAATGAAAATATGACCATATATACTAAAAAATAACTGTTCATTTTTACCATTTCACATTTACCTTCAAAAATGAGACTTCTAAGTACTTTTTCCTTCGATCTTATGTAGTTGATTACGACCAATCTACTGGATAATTTCAAGTACCATCACTTCTAGGTAGGAAGTAAAACCTTTCTGTTTCTTTCTATGGTTCCATTTTATGAGTTCAAGAAAAAAAATAAAAAAATTGAGGGCCCCAGGGTTTTAGAATTTCTCCCTAGGACCAATGAGGGCCTAGGGGGTCGAAAAGTGCATTTCACCTAAGAAGTCATACATTGTAGGCAGGGGTGCAACACTCTGTGTTTCTCTTTTGTGGTGCGTTGGGTGTAAATCTAAATTTTGTTCAATAGTTTTACCTCAAAATTTGTCAAGGGTTTGGCATGGAAAGGATCCTAATTATATCTTATTGATGTTTCATGGGTTCATCAGCATAAAATGGGTTTTGAATGGAGAGAAAGAGAATGTGAGGAACAAGATTTAAATGCAGCAAATGATCCTGCTACCATCCAAGCATTAAAGAGCTATGGATTACTAAAATTATTTTGGCCTCATGGTATGAAGCAAAAGATGGAGATGTTGAAATACCTTGTTCACTCATGGGATGTTCAGGCATAAGCATTCAAGTTTTTGGAACATCTGCTTGAGATAAAGGTAGAGGATATCTACTTTTTGACAAGACTATCCATAAGGGGTGCCCCCATATCTCTCTAGGTGGGACAAGCGGTGGGTAGAGAGTGAAATATTATATCGCCACCTATTGTAGACCTCGAGTGCAACCAAAACAGGATGGAAATAGTAGTATAAAATATGTGACCCAATTATCTTGGAGAATGATCCTATTCATTATCACAAGATTGGTAGGTAGCTCCACATTACATGTAGCAAGTCGATCATACATGCAATATGGGTTAGAATGTCTAGAGCCAACACTTTTCAACTATAACGAGGGAGTTCTGGTCAATATGAAAGAAAAACTCTCTAAATAAAGGGAGGGAAAACTAAAGAACTTTGGATACGGTGTGAACTTAGTTTCCTTTGCACTAGAATGGGTTCCATTGCTCCAGCCTCAACAGATTATACTCCAGCCTATCGATCTGATGGTGCCATGGATGAGGAGGTGGATAGATCGCATGTCCCGACATGCAGGGCCATTGGCAATCAACGTTTCACCAGACTTCTTTAGATGGCTACATAGATAGTTTATTATGATCGACGACTATCCTTACGCAGGCATGGATTTCCATGATGAATTTGAGCTCATTCTTCCTGAAGGTGATGAATTGGGTGCTTCAGGAAAGAAATTTTGACCTTTTAAGTTTTTTAATTTTTATTATTATTTTATTTTATCTTATTTTATGTTTTTGAGAGTAAAATATTGATGTTTCATGTAGATGTGGGACTATTTCAACCTTTTGGTTCTTCACATCTTTGTCATGTAAGGGGACGACAACATGAGGAGGCAGTAGAACCAACATGAGCTACTGCAGTTGGATGGGATATGCTACAAGATCCAGATGTGGTAGAGGTCCTATCAGAGGTAGAGCATCAGATGGAGGGGTTGACACAAGGTATTGATGAAATCGTGGTTGGCCAAATTCCCTTGTGATTGCAACGATACACTATAGGAGTGCTTAGTTGTATTGGTCGACAACTATACAAGATGGCTCATGCAGTTTCATTCTATCATGAACATCTTTGATTTGTCTACTTAGATCTCTGCTTGTAGTTTTTCATATGGGCGATGTAGCCATATGTGGCTCGAGCACAAATTTGTAAAATCAAAATGTATTTCTAGGAGTTGAACTCTTAAAACCATGCGTAAGATGGCGGAACTTCTAACTGAATAGACACTAGAAAGTTGTAGTACTACGAGTTGTGAGTCAAGTCTGACAACTAAACAATAGATACCATGTGTAATAGCATTAGATAGTAGCTCGAACACTGTACTATACTCTGTGATGTTGTTGGTGGAGTGACCAATACAAATCCCTTGCAAACTCACCATCTTTGCATTTGGAGAAAAGATATCCCATGCAGCGGAAGATAGGTTTCGAGTACTATGACTGTAACTGTCAACATAATCGATGAAATTTTCAAGAGATACTGACATCTTCAAACCAGATGTAAAAGGGATCAATAAAAACCATGTAAAACTCTAAAAAAGGCACACTACAAATACACCCAACAAACCTATTGACAATATGTACATAGTGAAACTACACTTAAGATTAAGCATATTATTTTTTGAGGTAGAACCCATTCCTAAGCTGCGACAGGGGAATTCCATCAAAATATACTAACTCGTAAGCCCCTTTTGCAAGGACTCACTTGACAATATATGGGCCTAACCACATGGGTTGAAACTTCCCCAAATCTAACTTATCATACTCCTAATTGTATAGAAGAATAAGGTATCCTTTTGAGAAGACACAAGTCTTCACACTTTTGTCATATTGTGCCTTGATGTGTCTTTTATAAGCTTCACTACCTACAGCATCATCACAACAGGCTTCATCTAAATGAGTCAGATGTAAAAGATGCTCCTCGTATATGGAAGTAGCAGGAAGAAGTTCAATAGCTAGTTTCAATGATGGAATTTCACATTCAATTGGGAGCATAGATTCCATACCATATACAACCTAAAAGGGTGTAAATCTGGTAGCATTCCTAGCCAAGGTTCTGTATACCGGCAATGCATCACAAATAAGGAAATGCGAGTCTGATTTGTGTACCCCTACCATGCATTGAAGCATAATCTTAAGAACTTCGTTGATGGCTTCATCCTATCCATTAGCCTAAGGATAGTAGGGAGTGGAAATTTCATGGGAAAGTCCCAACATAGTAGTTAGTTTGGTCATCATGTGATTCCAGAAATGTTTTATGTGATCCATAACTATTGCTTGTGGAATACCAAACTATAAGATGAAATGGTTGAAAAAGAAGTATGCAGTCATTTCACCAATGTTGTTGAATGTAGGCATCACCTTGGCCCATTTAGTAAAGTAGTCAATTGTGACAATAATATAACAACTCTCCATGGCTGAGTGAGGGTTACATGTCATAAATTCAATCCCCCATTTTGCAAATGGACCAATGGTGATAATGGGATGCAACGAAGCCGGTGAAGCACGGGCCTTACAATCATATATCTAACATGCATGACACTTTTTGACAACGAGTATGAAATCATGAAAGATGGTAGGCTAGAATTAACCAACACATAAAAAATTTGGACGGTAGCATAACCAGATAAATTTCTGCCACATGCCCTTAAGTTGCATCCATTTAAGACTTTCTTCGCCTCCTCAAGTGCGAGGAACCTTTGTAAGATTGTATCGATACCACGATGGTAAAGGGTGTCGCCGATAATGATGTAATTTCAGGCTTGGTAGTGAATACATCACTGCTCAAAGCGAGAGGTATTAGATCGAAAATTCTAGGTCTTGAGATAAATTAGGAAATCTCCATACCACGGGTCAGATCATGAGATCATAAATAGAGACTCATTGGGGATGGAATCTTCAGATGTAGATTCCAAATCAGGGGAAGAGAGCTCGCACAAGAGTTTCGCAAAAACTAGGGATTTCTTTGACGTGGATTTGATGAAGTCCATGTCAGCTTCTTGTAGAATGAAAATCCATTTCGAGTGCTTTCACCCCAGCAATTGATGTGAAAAAATGTATGTCATAAGGTTGTAATATGGAATTACCATATTTTTTTGAAGCAAGATGCAATGGTGAAATATTTGGATGGCTTGAACGACAGCTAAATCTAAGTTCTCTATGTGGGGATATCTGATTACGGTATCGTTAAGATTATGCTTGTTATAGATCTGACCTAAAAATATATGAAAATACAAATATACCCAAGAATAACAAGATCTGAATATAGATAGAAATGCTTCTTTATTAATCAAACCCTTAAGGTAGGGCAACACCATACAAGCACTCCTTAAGGAAGGAGAACACTCCACAAGCCATATGCCTGTTCATACAATATTCCTTGACATCTCTCAATGGGGAGTCTCTAGCCTCTATATAGGCCTCACATATACAATACCATGGGTCATTACCATGGTTCCCTCAATACCATCTATCTAATACCATGAGCTTATTACATTATTGCTAACTACTTGTGGTCCCTTACATGATACGATTTAACCACTTTATTTATTACTATGGCCCATCCCATTATTACATTATTCCCTTGGGTACCTCCCTTTGCACCCTATACTATCCCCCCTAGGTATACTACATTCTAGCCCCCTTAAACATGTTTCATCCCCGAAACATAAGAAAAACACAAATAATAAGATCTACTCAAAAGAGTAGTCCACTGGTACCATGCACATGCATCTAGCCATCCAAGAGAAAGGTGAACCATCGATCTAGCTAGTGCCTCACTTGCTTGAGATGGAAGTTGACCCTGACAACTCTTATGTGTTTCTGTGTTGTGAGTGGATCATCGCCCCTCTCTATCTGTCATGCAGGGGTTGTTGTCCTTGTTGTTGATTCGTTGCCATCTTGTTTGTTGTTTTCTTGTGGGGTGATGTGGGTGGTCATATGCTGAAGTTTTAATCAATGGTGTATCTTTATTTAATTCACCACCTAATGGAGCCTAATTGGTATCTGGTACATTTTTTGGTGCCTATCGTTGTTTCTTATCTTCCAATATTACTTCAACCACTGAGTCCTCATCTGATGTATCAGTACTTGTAACATTTTCTGCTTCAGTCTCCTTGTTTTTTCTAGTACCTAGTTTGATGTTTGTGTTTGGTTGTCGACCATTAAAGGCTCATCATCTAATGTGTCAATGTCCTTAGAGCTTTGTGCTTTTGCCTCCATAGTCTCTTCTTGGGTCTTAATAGAAATATCTTGCAATGTAATTTTCTTCTTTTTATACCAAAGATTCATGAATTTCTTCTGCACATTAATATTGACAGTACCCATAGATTCCATCCAAGGATATCTCAAAACAACATTCATGTTATCCATATTTGAAGTATAAAAATCACAATGCAACACATACTTATCCATAGAAAGCTTTAAATCTTTATAAACTTGAACATCCTCATTATCAACTTGTGTGTTTTTAATGTGTTTTGCTAAAACTTGTAATTTTTTTGCCAAATTAACATTGATAAAATTATTCTTGTAGCTATGATTTATAGACACAATGATATTCTCCTTCTGAATACATCCATGAACCTACAATAAGGAGATACCAATAGAAAATAACTCTTTAGGTCTCTTGGTTTCCTTGTTTCCTGTAAAAATAAAATCTTTGTTAGCTATTGTGCATGTCTATCTAAGCTTAGTAGGATGACCCAAAAGATTAGATTCACGGTCAAAGTGGTCACAAATGGATTTTGTGAACACCTACCAAGTAATTGTCCTTGGATAACATTTATAATGTGACTGCCACCATTTCCATCTTTCTTGGTCCAAGTAAAGGCCTCTTGCACGTAGTTTAGTTTCATCATCTATGATGTGATTTAGGGTGAAATATTGTTCCATATATGCTACCCATATTGTCAGATTAGAGCCATAAAATTTTTACATGTTCATCAAATTCCAATCTAGGCACTAGAATTTTAGATTCACGCTACAACTATCCCGCCGTCACAAAAATTTCTAAAAAGAACATTGATTTTAAATCCGTGATATCTCCCTCATCTGGACTCTGATTCAACTGATTTTTTTTTGAAATTGGGTATGCTTTTGCAAAGAACCCAGATATGCAATTAGATTCTACAAATGTTTCCCCAAAACTTATAGATCTGATCTGTAAACTTGTCGCCCCAAAAAAAGTCTGCAACATAGCTGATTTTTAAATCAGCGATATCTCCCTCATCCAGACTCTAATTAGGCTGATTTTTTTTTAATTGGGTATTTTTTTTCAAAGAATCCATATCAACAATGATATTCTACAAATTTTTTCTAGAACTTACATATTTGACCTTCAAACTTGCCACCTCGAAAAAATGTCTGCAACACAGCTGATTTTTAAATCAACGATATCCCCTTCATTTGGACTCCGATTCGGCCAATTTCTTTTTTTAAATTGCGTATTTTTTGCAAAGAACCTAGATCTACAATGATATTCTACAAATTTTGCACCAAAACGTATAGATCTGATTTGCAAACTCGCCGCCCCAAAAAAATGTCTGCAAAAATAATAATAAAAAAAATATGCTTTGCCCAAGAAAGTTCTTTGATACCACATGCTATAGATCTAACTTGAAAATATAGCAGAATACAAATATACCCAAAAATAATAAGATAGAAATAGATAGAAATACTTTTTTATTGATCAAACCATTAAGGTAGGGCAACACCATACATTCACTCCTTAAAGAAGGAGAACACTCTATAAGCCATATGTCTGTTCATACAATATTCCTTGACATCTCTCAATGGGGAGACTCTGGCTTCTATATAGGCCTCATACATACAATATCATGGGTCAGTACCATGGTTCCCTCAATACCATTTATCTAATACAACAGACTTATGACATTATTTCTAACTACTTGTGGTCCCTTACGTGATATGGGTTAATCACTTTATTTATTACTATGGCCCATCCCATTATTACATTATTCCCTTGGGTACCTCCCTCTATACCTCATAATATACCCCATAGGTATACTACATTCCACCCCCGTTAAACATGTTTCATCCCTAAAGCATAAGAAGAACACAAATAATAAGATCTACTCAAAAGAGTAGTCCACTGGTAGCATGCACATGCATCTAGCCATCCAAGAGAAAGGTGAACCCTTGATCTAGCTGGTGCCTTGCTCGCTTGAGATGGAAGTTGATCCTGACAACTCTTCTGTGTTGATGTGTAGCAAGTGGATCATCGCCCCTCTCTATTTTTCATGTGGGGGTTTTTGTCCCTGTGGCTAATTTTTTGCCATCGTGTTGGTTGTTTTCTTGCGGGGTGATGTGGGTGGTGATATGTGGAAGTTTTAACCAATGGTGTATCTTTCTTTAATTCACCACCTAATGGAGCCTGATTGGTATCTAGTACATGTTGTGGTGTCTTTTGTTCTTTTTTGTCTTCCAATATTACTTCAACCATGGATTCCTCATCTAATGTATTTGTACCTATAACATTTTCTGCTTTAGCCTCCTTGGACTCTACCTGTTTTTCTCGTACCTGGTCTGATGTTTGTGTCTGGTTGTCGACCATCAAGGGCTCATCATCTGATGTGTTAGTCCTTGGAACATATTCTACTCCAACCTCTGTGGACTCTACCTGTTTATTGATGGAAATATCTTGTAATGTAATTTTCTTCTTTTTATACCAGAGCTTCAAGAATTTCTTCTACACATTAATATTGATAGTGCCCACAGATTCCATCCAAGGGTATCCCAAAACAACATCCACATTAGCCATATTTGAAGCATAAAAATCAGAATGTAATACATACTTATAATAATGAGATACCATTAGAAAATAGCCCCTTACGAGTCTCATTCACCTATTTTTGAGCATGAGACAATTTTTCTAAAAGGATTTCTTCAATTTTTTCATGAGGAAGTCGCAACACTAAATTGTTAACTGAGTACCACCATTTAGCAGCCTCATATGCTATATTAAATAGTAGGCAACTTGTCCAAAATTGTTTGCATTGAGACTTGTGATATTTTATAAATTCTTCAATAGTAGGACCCTTATCGTTCCCTGTAAAAACTTCCTTGCTAGAAGCTATGAAGAGGGTTTTTAAAAAAATTCACTTACTTGGTGAAAAATTGAAATGGCCAGAATTCAGTCAATATTGCTCAGAATCCATATTATGACCTATTTTCATAAATGGAACAACCATTTTTCATCTTCTTATGTGATAGAAATCCCGATCCAGGCAACGAAATTTTAGATTTGCGCTGCAACTGTCCCGTCATCACAAAAATTTCTAAAAAAAGAGCTAATTTTAAATCAGCGATATCTCCCTCTTCTGGACTCTGATTCAGTTGATTTTTATTCAAATTGCGTATTTTTTAACAAACAACCCAGATCTACAATTATATTATACAAATATTTCCCTAGAACATGCATATCTTATCTGCAAACTCGTCACCCCAAAAAATGTCTACAACACAACTGATTTTTAAATTAGTGATATCTCCCTCATTCGGACTCCAATTCGGCTGATTGTTTTCTTCAAATTGGGTATTTTTTTGCAAGGAACTTAGATGCATAATTATATTCTACAAATTTTGCACCAAAACATATAGATCTGATCTACAAACTCGCCGCCCCAAAAGGTTCCTGCAAAAAAAAAAATATTCCACTTTGCCCAAGAAAGTGCTCTGATACCACTTCTTATATATCTGATTTGAAAATATATGATAATAGAAATATACCCAAGAAATAACAAGATAGAAATTGATAGAAACACTTATTTATTGATCAAACCCTTATGGTAGGGCAACACCATACATTTGCTCCTTAAGGAAGGAGAACACTCCACAAGCCATATGCTTGTTCATACAATATTCTTTGACATGTCTCAATGGGGAGTCTCTGGCCTCTATATAGGCCTCATACATACAATACCATGAGTCATTACTATGGTTCCCTCAATACCATCTATCTAATACCATGGGATTATTACATTATTGCTAATTACTTGTGGTACCTTACATGATATGGGTTAACCACTTTATTTATTACTATGGCCCGTCCCATTATTAGATGATTCCCTTGGGTACCTCCCTTTGTACCCCATACTATTCCCCCTAGGTATACTACAATGCTCGGATAGTAAATGTGATGTGTAGTCCCTAAATCATCCTCTTGGAATAATACCATTGATATAGTAGGAATGGAGGCCACAAGATATAGGAAGTAATCACACAGATAATCAGGGGGATAAAGAAGATATTCCCAAAGTAGCACATCTTTCACGGCATCAAACACTTTCTGAGTAGCATTGTCCCAATGGAAGGGAACCCCTTTTTTTAATAACCGAGTGAATCCTTTGGCTAGTTAAGCGTAATTAGGGACGAATTTTCGTAGGAAGTTAGCTTTCCCTTGGAGTATTTCTAATTAAACGAGGGAGGAGGGTGCAGGAAAATAAAAAATTGCTTGCACTTTCAAGGGATCAATACAAATTCATTGTTTTAATATGAAAAAACCCATAAGTCGACGAGAAATGACATAAAACATAAATTTGTGTGGGTTAAGCCAAATGATATAATGTCTACAATGAAGGAAAATATCTCAAAGTTGCGTCGGGTGATTAAACTGAAGTTTGGAGTGAGCAGGGAAGTCTTCAAAATATGGTTGAACGATGTGTTTGATATCATGAAAATAATAATCCATGGCACATTGAAATGTGGCCCCAATATTATTTAAACCGAACGGGAGTTTTCTATAGAAAATGTGCCCCAGGGACAAATGAAAATAGTTTTAGGTTCATCCGACAGGAGAATATTGATTTGATTAAAGCCAAAAAATCAATCCATAAACGAATAAATTTAGAAGCCAACATACTCATCAAAAATATGGTCAATAAATAGGGTGGGATAATTGTCCTTTGGACATGCATGATTCACATCTTGATAATCGATAGACACTCGAATGGTGCCCCTCTTCTTCATGATAGGAACTACATTCGACACCCTATCAATTAAAGGAACTGGGTATATGAAACGAACTCGAAGAAGCTTTTCAACTTCCACCTTAATGATAGCAGACTTCTTGGGATGGACCAAACAGAGGCGTTGCCAGATTAATTTGGCATCAGGATACATCTTAATTTCATGTACAACAATATTTGGGTCAATACTTGGCATCTCCTTATAGGTCCAGGGAAGGACATCTTGGAACTCAAGAAAAATGGCTCAATAAATATGGATCTCGAATGGCAAACAAGATGCTCCAATGTGTATATTTTCAACAACACATGGCTTAATGGAAATATCAAGAGGTATTGTTTCTTCAATATTTGAAAGTTTCTTTTCTAAATCAACTTCATGAATACACAGACTTCACAGAGATTTTGACATAATTGGGTGAGTATACATCATTGATACTATCTTCAATAGAATCAAGTAAGGAGGAACGATGATGATGTTCATCCCACAATGTGTCATATGGCATTATGATCTCGATGATGCTTTCATAGATAGAGGATAAACGTGAGAAAGGATCAGAAGACGTGCCATAATCCAATGATTTGTCTACCCAATTAATCGAATCAAATGAAGAAACCTCACAAACTGAATAAATGGCTTCATAATATAGCTCAATAGGGCTTAGCATCATTCAGTTGCCAAAAATTTGGATGTCACGTCTGTCTAGTACAATCCATGGATCAACTAGGATAGTATAGATGATATCATGTTGATATAGGCTATAGAAGATGAGTTGTCAGGAAGGTGAGGAGGAGGGAGTAAAAAGGTTCCCATAATTTAAGAATCCTTTAACATCTAACTTCGACATGCTGATACAACTATAGAGTTTCCCATACAAGAAGCAAACTTCTAGTAACATGTAAATCAGAGGAAAAATAGGTGACTTATTCTATAGCTACAATCCCGCCTTTATGAGGAAAGGAGATCATGCGAAAGTAAGCCGAAACAACAATAGTCATAGCATAAACCCATGTGCATCCCAATATAAGATTGCGATTGAGAGGTTCGTTAATAAATTTAACTTCTATGGACACAATTTTACCCCCAAATTCAACTTGCAGGGAGTTAAAACTCCCACAAGGTTTGTAAGTTCTTCCTTCAAAGGCTTTCAGTGTGGTAGTCGTCTGAATCAGTTGAGGAGAACCAATCACCTTCCAGCAAGATGTGGACATAATGCAAGTTGAGGCTCCCTCATCCACGATATAACGATGAATATACCATGGATGATGACTTGGATTATAAAATCTAAGGGGGTTGGAAGGAGAGAGGTATAGTTTTCATGAGAGAAAACAACGATGTTGGAATCCTATGGATCCACACATACGCTAGTTGAAAGTGAAGCCTTCTTTTGGGCGGGATAGTTTTGCAACACCTCAAGAGTCGATATAGCTGATGGATACTAAGCAAAGTCTTTGACAACGTTATAATTCTAAGCAACTCTTTCCCAAGGGTTGAAAGAAGACTTATGAATAACACCCTTTGGAGGGTTAGTATTCAATTCGGTAGGAATCGATGGCGGAGTGGGCTCCAGGGAAAATTTTAGGGGCTAATATTTGTAGGTGGGCTAATTTTCCATATTTTTTCCAAAAATAAGATTTTCCAATTTCCATTTCTTTCTAAAAATGATTCACCCAAGTTTTATACTATAAAATTATTTTACCTTGAAAATTGCCAAAATTTTACAAAAAGCTATATAAAATCATTATAAATTTGAATGTTTTTATAAAAGTATCTTCAAACATTTCATACTTTGCATGTTAGTGAGTACTAAGATTCGCCAAGGTTTCTAAAATTTAAAATAAATTTGTATCCTTAAAATTTTCCTTGGTAGGATTTGATGACGATGGTGTCGAACTGGCAAGTTGATCAATAGCCTAACCGTTTGATGGATTCACATTACCATAATCCTTGTTCTAAGTAGCTACCAAAACATCACATCTCGGCTTTGAGGAGGACAACATGAAAACCGTGTTAGAGGAAGATGGGTCCCCTGCAACCATATGAGTCTCTTGATTAGGAAACAGGTCAGTCAATGGTGCGGGAGAAGTAGAAGATTGAAATTGATTCACTTTGGCATGGTGAGGATAGACACATGTAAAGTGTTCCTCGTTGCAAATCAATAAGGGATATCAAGGATTTCATTTCTCATCAGAAGGCTGATTTGTTTGTTTATCCTATGGAGAGGGGTCTTTCTTTTTCTTACCTTTTCATTTATTCTTGCTTCTAGGTTGTTGTTGAGACTTTATCTCATGAAACAAAATCTATCTCGGAATTAGAAGTTGCAGGAGAGTGGGATTGATGGCTTTGAGTAGATGCAGGTGGAGAAATACCATATGGTTTACTCAATGTCTACGAGCTGGTAGAACCAATAATGCCACCATCCACATGAGATTCTTTACCAGCCAGAGAAGGAATAGTATTCAAAGGTCTCAGAATGTTTGGTATCTTATTGTAGAGCGTGCCATATTGGATATAAACTAGATCTAGATATTGCACATGAGAAATTACTTGCTCTTTAGTCATGACTCAATCTTTGGCCACATCTTTTGTTAAGGGTGCCAACATAGATTCGGTAAATCATTTTTCCAACAACTAATCGGAAACATAATTTTTGACCAACTGGGGATGAAGTCTCAACTCATGAATGTGATCTGAAATGTGAGTGGAATCATATTGTTTGAAGTTGGTTAACAATTCCATCCCATTTTCATACCTTATGGGCAACTAGAAGTGAGTGAGGAAGGTCATGGTTAGGGAGATGAAATCATGAAATGAAGCTTTGGGTAACTCAATATACCATTATCAGTGGTACTTGTAACCATTATTTGGAAAAGATGAAGTCGAATAGCATCATCGTTAAGGGAGTTCCATGATTCTTCATGACATGCATCGACAGGTCTTCTCTTGGATTCTCATTGAATTTATGGATATGAGAAGGAAATTTAGTAGGAATAGTTAGCCACCAAGGCAAATGAGTAGTGGGGTCATTGGTGAGCCAAGTCAAATATGGTAACTCAAGAGTGGCTACAAAAGGAAACTACTAATTAACGTCTGACAGAAGGTGACCTGGATATAAAGGAATAGCCTGGGTGACAAACAATTTAATTCTCGGATGAGGGTTTTAGTAATAAGGAACCTTGGTACCAGAATATGGAGGATTCTAATAAACAAAATACAAATGACCTTGTTGACCAGCACCCAGATAGCCATGAATTTGCTAGCCTTGAAAAGGCACCTGAGGTATATTCTAATAAGGTCTATATCGTTACTTGAAGGGAGTTTGAATTGTCCCATGATAAAAATGGTTCGATTTAGGTTGTGCCATGCAATATACAGTCTGTCCTACTAGAATTTGAGGAATACCTTGTGCAAGTGATTGAGATTCTAAAGGATCTTATAAAGGATGAGTAAGTGCGACCTGGGAGGTGCCATATACTGAAGGACTGGGTTAAGATGCAATCACTACCTATACAGGTTGAGTCACATTAATTTGAGCTTATGGAGTTATAGATTTATGGATAGAAATCTGAGATGAAGATGTCACAGGTTGGGAAACAAACAATGAACCCAAAATTGAACCAAGTTGAATGGGAAAACTAGGCTAGTAGACACTACTATCCATCCCAGGATAAGGTGGACTATAATAAGGTTGGTTTCCAATTTGAGGGATACCAATAACAAGTTTCTCCACTGCCAAAGGGGGAGGGGATGATGAAGGCAATTGCCCCCCATGTGGAGGGTACCCAACATAAGGATAGTTAGGCTGTTGAAGAGGACTTTTCCCACTAGCATAAGGTCTAGCCTACTGCTCAATAGTTGGTGTAGAAGGAGGAGAAGGAGAAGGGGGAGTAGAACTCATAAGAGCAGCGCCAAATGGAATTCCCAAAGTGGAAGACATGAGAGATGTCCACTAACTGGAATATGCTCTAGCTAAGGTACCAGATAAGGAGTTATAACTAGGAGGGACGGATAAGCCACCATATATATGTCCCTCTGGTGATGTCAAAAACATATATGTGGAAGCGATATTTGGTTTCTCAACCATAGTAGCACACATAGGCTCAGAAGCCATAGCAGTTCCAGTAATGGTTAATAATCCCGATATAGATTTCCACGTGAAATTTGTGGGTGAGTCAAAAGAACCAGGTAAAGGATTTTGTACGGGAGGTGGAGGAGGAAGAAGAGGATGGGTTGGATAAAGGAAAAGTCCATCCAAATGGGTATAAGGACAAGGCTCTTCTTGTGGGATCTCCTTAATACTCACAAGTCCAGGCATAAGTGGTTCACTGTCAGGGCCGAGATATATACCAAGCAGACCTGTCTGAGCCAAAGGAAGAGAAGGTGGAATTCCTAATGTAATAGGTAAATATGACTAAGGCTCCTAAGGCTCAATGACAATAAAGTTTCTGACTTAGGAAGGTCAATTTTTATAACTTCGAGCAACAAAGTTTCAAGTAATTCAGTATCGATAGTGTTAGTTTCACCAAAATAAGTAGATATAAACTTTGGTCTGGTACTCAAGGGGACATATGATTCTATTCAATTAGATTCGGAAGGAGGAGCAGAAGCAGTTCCCAAAATTCTTGATATGGTAGTTTGTGTGTTCTTATGCTTCTAATGATTGCCATGAGTAGCCTATGGTGGAAGAGGAGGTTTATTTTTCATTCTATGCAAACGAAGGGGTGGGGTACTTTATTCCTCCACATTGGATAGTAAATTTTATTAACACAAAAAGAAATAAATAAAAATGAGGGTAATGTAGGCATAAAGGATTAAGAATCAACTGTGAACTTCAATATACACATTGGTGAACCAAGAACTTAATGTACGACAACCAATCTCCCCAAATATTGTGTTCGGTGTATCACGGTATACAAGGCCACATAATCAGTTACCTATGGATGGATAGCAACCTAATGGGGACTCCCAAAATATACACGACAATACATGGGAGTGCAGTCTGTAGCAGTGTTGTCTTATGCATAACCATTCGATGAGAGTGTTCCCATATGCTTTACATTTGTGGAGCACCACCAATATACACAAAGGTACATGGAGAATGATCTTATACACTCATATACGTGAAATGAGATTTCACCCCTGGGATGCAATGCTGGAAATAAATGATAGCTCCTACGTTTAAAGATGCCAGAACATGTCTCTAGCCTAGACCTCTATGTGATTGCATTAATGTTACAAATTCTCCTTAGGTTGATTCAATAAATTTTAAGTTGATCTTGAATCAAGTTTCAGTTTTATGGCTCAATAGGAATTCACATGAATTCCCTAAAATGAAAATCTAGCATGAGGAGTAGGAATCTTTCTCTTCAATGAAAATCTAGCTAAGGAAGGGAAGAGACAAATAGTATAAAACATAGAAAATGCAACAAACAAGATGCACAATGCAATTCACTTTTTATTCAATTGTTCCCAAATCAATATAGATGAAAAAACCTAAATGGCAACGCAATTTTTTTTCTTTTCACCAAAATTAATTTTAAAAAATGAGGAAAACTAAGATGTAAATTCTAATCACTGATTCAAAAGCACTTTTCAGAATGAAGGCTAGAACAAAAATTCATTCAAGCGATCAATGATCAAATGAAACAAGTTTGCAAATGACCTAATGATAAGAACAAAGAAAAAATGAAACCAATTCTTACCAAAGGAAATCAACGACAAATACAAGCCAAATGGAGGCTTTAGAGAGACCACAAGGCACTCAAGACTCAGGGAAGGTTAGCTGGAAGTAGGATGATCAAGGCAACATTGAGAAAACAAGGAAAATTTTGTGTAAAAATAGGGATAAACACAAGTGCAGAAGAGGAACCAATGCTTTGCAACACAAGCACAAAGAGGGCCCAGGTGGGGTACAATTCTCTGTTAGTCGACCAAACGATGTCTTGGTCTTGGGAAAGAGGATTATGACAAAAAAATTGCAAACAAGACTCAATGTAATCACTTCCTAGGTCTATTCATGGATAGTTAAAGAAAAAAGGGTCTATGAGAGAGGTAACTCAAACAGAATTGCTAAATAAAATACCAAGGGCATACACTGAACCCCAATATGGTCACCAATTTTTATGAGAGATTTACGATTCTAGACAAAATTATCTCCCCTAGGTTTGGTGGTTAACCTAGAACAACAAAGAGACAAAGGACCCAACGTTTTCCTTACAGTAAGTAGATGAGGGGATGAAAACTGATTGGAATATGTCATATGTTTTTCTCCTTTGGCATGAATGCTCCAATCCTAGCTTCAACTGCCAAAATTAGAACCTGCACAACTAGACAACACAAACCAAGAAAGTAGGAGATCTATGTAGCATCATCTATCTACTTTATTCAATAGATTAACACGATATTGAAATATATGAAATAACGACATCACATATAGGAAAACAAAGAACTCTTTGCATTGATATAAATGGAATGAGTTACAACCATAAATAGGTGTTGATCTTGTAGAAGAGCTCCTCCAAGTTGTTGAATTTTCCTTCCTTGTCACAAAATTTACTTGCAATCACCCAAAATACATGAAAGAATCACTCTCATGAAAAAAACATAAGGGTAGAATCACTCTCCAAAATCCAACCTCTTGCATATGGAAGGCGATAAATATATAGAGGAGTAGGGTAAGTTGGGAGTTCTTATCCTTTCACCAATCTTGGGATTGAGATCCGATCTTTATAGGACGATGAGATCTAATGATAAGGGATGGAAAATTCAAGGTAGGATGGGATAGGATCCAGATGTTTATCTGAGGTAAATGGTTACAACAAATGTTTGAAGCTTGTGGAAATGGAGGTTTTGGGATTCTCTCTCTTTTTCCCAAATTTCTAGAACCAGCTTAGGCATAAAGGGGAGCAACCTGTAGGTGATCAACGTGGGCTACAATGGAGAAACGTGTAGATGAACGTTGTCCAATAAGATGATAGGGTGCATTGGTCCTAAAATTGTCTTATATGTTGCAATTTAGGAAAGAAACTCTAGGGAATGAGAGAGTCATGCATAGGGCCTTATGAAATCATGATGTAAAGGGGGAATATGATGTTGATTAGTCCCATTAAGAGGCCTATTAGCTGAATGTGATAAAATTTCCTATAAAATTTAGGATGAATCTTGGACCTGATGAATCCCTAGAGGACTATGAAGACAAATTTCAACTCAATTATAGGAGGACCAACTGTACCCTTGATCCTAAGTCACTCAAGCTAGTTATTCTTCGAGGGATCATGGAGGATAGGTTGGAAATTATCACCATGTTTGCTAGAGGATATATCTATCAATTATCCTATGATGAAATCAAAAATGTATTCAATAATTACCCTAGGGTTACTAGGAAGAAGGGTAGGGCTAGTCAAGGTTTGGTCAGTTTCTCTCCCTTCATAACATCCATCAAGAATGAGATAGGGAACACGTTGGAGGATTTCAAGAGTGAAATGTTGCATACCTTTTCATTTTGAATGGATACCATGCAAATCAAAAGAAATCAGGAGGAAGCAGAAAGGGCAATAGATATTTTCTACCCTAGATGAACCAAAATACGTCCTAGGAATGAATTCCCATTGAATGTCATAGAAGTGTCACTAGTCTATGAATAAAATAATGCAATAGACAAATGCCCCTCTTTTCAAGGACTAAAATTTGTATACCAAGGGACAAAAGGTGGGTTAGAGAAGCTTTTCTTCATTAATCAAATAAGACCTCAAGGACCTTAGCCATATCAACTAGGCATGCAAGGTGCACACTGCTCTTATTACAATCCAAATTAGAATGCACGTTTGCAACCTTGGTAATCTTTCACTCATCCATCATGGTCCCCACCTCCTTCTTGGCCTTGTGCTCCTCCATATCCTCCTCAACTTGTTAACCATCATTTTCATCCATATCCACCCCAATATTCTCAATGGGTCAACCCATCACAAGGGTGGAGGCATCAAGTCAACTAACATCCCGCTTTACTCCCTCCACCCCAACCTCAACCACAACTCACTCATCCTACTCCACCAAAGAAACCTAAAATGCTTGCTCAACCCAATCTAAACCCGAACAACAAACAAGCACAACCATCAGGGGAATTTTGAGGTCTAAAATGGGCATCTTTAGAAAAATGTACAACCAAAGTAAAATTTATAAGAACCAATAAGATTCAAGATGATGGTGTCAAGCATGGGGGATGATTCACCACTTTTGGAGTAAAAAAGTAAAAATATTAAAAAATAATAAAATAATAAAACTCTTTTTTCAAATTATCTCCCTAATGTTTTACTCAAATTTCAAGTGAGACTGCTTATTGGATACAAAATTTAGTTCCTTATCTAAAGAGTACCCATGTTGCATACTTTTGATTGCCCTTTCTACACGAATAATGAGAAATACATAAAAAAAACATGATTGCAATCACATTATTAAAGTATTTCGCATTTTTCTTGTAGCATGGTCCATCAAAAGTATGTAGCATGAGTATTCCTTGCATGAGTAATCAAATTATGCATCCAACAAGTGTTCCCATTAGAAATTTGAGTAAACCCATAGGGAGATAAGTTGAAAATATGAGTTGAAAAGTAGCTTTTTCCCTCTAAAATTTGATGATGTAATGTAATATATTTTATTATTTCCATGATTATTTTATAATTTCCTTAGGAGGCCCATTTTAGACCTCAAAATTACCCTAATGATGTCTACAGTGGAGAGACATCCTATCCTGCTTATGCTGTGTAAATACAAGAGATCAACCTTCGGTCTAGGAGAGTGCTCCCAGAAAATCACCCACCTTCTCCACTCAAAGAGCTTGAAGAAGAGAAGGAAGAGAGATCCTCAAGTAAATCCACCCCCCTTTCATGAGAGGTTGATCCACTCTAGCCAGCACAACCCAGAAGAGGTTGAACTTCTAGGAGAATTGAATTTTTTTGGTGTTAAGATACCCCTTCTCCATGCCATTAAAGATGTTCTCATCAATAATAAACTTATCAAGGAGAAACGTTTTAAAAATCCTAGGAGAAGAAAAGGATACACCCCCACCATAAATGTTGTTTGAAAACTATGATTTGATGCTTAGGAGGTTCATCTTCCCAAAATATCTAGACCCTGGAAGCCAAGTAATGGATGTGCACATTCATGGCCTTATAGTCCCTAATACCTTGATTGATTTTGGGTCTACAATCAATGTGGTCACTAAGGAAACCATGCTAAATCTAAATCTCATCAAGGATTGAGGAAGACCACCACAGTGTTGCAGCTTGTAGACAGATCCATAGTAGATCCTAAGGGAATTATCGAAGATGTCATGGTCTCCATTGACTCTTGGGAGTATCCTATTGATTTCCTGGTTCTCCAACCCAAAACCAAGTTTAATTATTATCCTCTCATCTTAGGAAGACCATGGTTGCCCACTAATGATGCCTGCATTAGTTGTAGGGATGGAAAAATGACCATTAAGAATGTACATTTATCAAAACAAGTGGTATTGTATCCTTTTATTTAACATGACTTACCCTTGTGGTTAGAAGAGAAGGAAGAGGACGAATTGTATCGCACCACCCCCTACCTAATCTGCACTCTAAATATTATTATAGGAGGGGGGCAACCTGATGAAGATGACCTCATTGACCATATCCTTTAGAACCAACCTCCCACTCCCATACCAATTGATAAGTTGATCAAAGAATCTAGGAGTAGTCCTTGGACTAACTTATTCCCTATTGAATCAAGTCCATAACATGTTAATATTATAGAATTTGGCCCATCCAGAACCTTAAATATCAGCCCTTCTCTCTTGGCCAAACAAGAAGAATAGTTGTGTAATGTGATGAGGAAACACCTTGATGCTTTTCTTTGAGATTATAAGGAAATGAAAGTTGTCTGTCCCTCAGTCTGTACTCATCATATTTACATCAAGGATGGATGCAAGCCTGTGTGCCAAACCTAGAGAAGGATGAACCCATCTATTAAGGACATTGTGAAATAAGAACTACAAAATCTAGTGGATGCAGGGTTCATGTAACCCATTTCAGAGAGTAAGTGGGTGTCACCTCTTGTTTTAGTTCCCAAGAAGAATGGGAAGTGGATAATATGTGTTGATTACTGGGAACTTAACAAGTCTACAAAGAAGGACCATTTTCCTCTACCCTTCATTAACCAAGTCTTAGATGCACTTGTAGGGAAGAAATTCTTCTTCTTCCTAGATGGATTTAGTGGATACAACCAAATCCAGATCAACCCTGAACACCAAGATAAGACCACATTTACATGTCCTTGGGGTAACTTTGCTTATAGAATTCTCCTATTCAGTTTGTGCAATGCCCCTGCTATTTTCAAGAGGGAAGTTTAAAGTATTTTTGTTGAACTTGTCCATGAATCTGTTGAAATATACATGGATGATTTCACTACTTATGTATGTGACTTCCATGAAACTCTCTCCAATCTGTGAAAGGTATTGAATAAATGTATTGAAATGAATATCTCATTGAGCCCTGAGAAATGTGAATTCATATCCAAGGAAGGGATACAAGTTGACCCAAACAACATTTCCATCATCAAAAGGGTCCCTACCCCTCAAAAGAAAAGAGATATCGGGAGTTTCTTAGGATTAGATGGGTATTATAGGAGATTCATCAAATACTTTAGTAAAGTGGCTTCACATTTTTTTGGATTATTGGCCAAGGATTATAATTTTTTTTGCACAAGAAACTGTCAAGAGGCCCTTGAAGTGTTCAAAGAAAAGTTGAGCACTGCACCCATCCTTAGGGGTCCCAAATAGGGATTTCCTTTCCTTATCCATATTGATGCATAAAATAAATTTGTGGGGGGAGCCTTAGGACAATCAAAAGATAAACTTCCTTATGTTATCTACTTCATTAGTAAAAATTTGTCTAAAGATGAGTTGAATTACACTGTCGTTGAAAATAAATCTTAGTCGTAGTACATTATTTAAACAAATTCATGCACTATATCAATAGGTATCAAAATTTTGTTCATACTGATCATGCAACCATTAAATATTTAATGGATAAGCTTGATTCCAATGATAGGATAATTAGATGGTTATTATTGTTACAACAATTTGATTTTACTATTATTGAAAAACTAGGGAAAGAAAATGTGGTTGTAGATTTTTTGTCTAAACTAACCTTGCCTACAAGTAATGAGGAGATGGTGGATGATCAACTTTGAGATGAACACCTCCTTTCCATATCGATGCTTTCTCCTTGGTTTGCTGGAATATCCAAATACTTGTTTACTGGGAGGTTCCCTCCTAATCTATCATCTAGAGAGAAAAAAAAGATTGTAAGGAAAATATCTCATTTCACTTCGATTAGGGGAAATATTTTCAGATTGGGACCAGATCAGATCTTGAGGAGATGTGTAAGATAATAAGAGATCTTTTAAATCCTCTCAACATGTCATGATGGACCTTGTGGGGGTCATTTTGCTGCTAAAAGGACAACCTTTAAATTTTTACAACTTGGTTACTATTGGCCCACTTTCGATCAAGATGCAAGGAGATACACCACTAGGTGTGATCAATGCCAAAGTACGGCAAAACCACACCCAAGGATGAAATGCCCCTAGAAGCTCAAGTGGTTGTAGAGCCATTTGACAAGTGGGGCATGGATTGAATTGGGCCATTGATCCACCATCATGATAGAAGAGGTACATCATTGTATGAATAGATTACTTGACAAAGTGGGTTAAGACAAAGGTATTCAAAGCAATAACTAAGTAGAAAGTGGTTGAGTTTTTAAGAGAAAACATCTTTGACAAGTTTGGTTATCTAAGGGAGGTAGTCACAGATCAAGGAGAAAAATTAACATCAAATCTAAATGAAGATCTCATGAGTAAACACCATATCAAGAAGAAGACACCCACTTCCTATCACCCTCAAACAAATGGGAAAGTAGAGGTCACAAATAGAGCATTGGAGAGCATCCTCACCAAGGTTTTTAGTAACAACAAGAAAGATTGAGTAGAAAGACTAGTAGAGGCCACTTGGGCCTACAACACCACTTGAAAAACCACCATTGGGTTCACTCCATATGACTTGGTTTATGGGAAGAAGGATATTCTTTCTATTGATTTTGAATATAACACTTTGAAGATGGTAGCTTAGTGGGAATTTGACTTCACTACAACATAGCAAGAAAGGTAGCTCCAACTTAAAGGCTTGGATGAGTTCAGGATGCAATCTCTCCTACACACTGAAGTCATATAACTACAAAGAAAGGTCTAGCATGACAAGCATATCAGGGAAAATACTTTTTAAGAAGGAGATCGGGCCATATTACATGATTCTAGGTTCAAATATTTCAAAGGGAAGCTAATGACAATATTGTTGGGTCCATACCTAGTAGAAACGTTTCATGAAAATGGATCTGTCTAGATTAGAACCATCGATGAGGAATATATTCCCTTAGTTGTAAATTTTTATAGGTTGAATATATATAGAAGACCTTTGTCCAAGGAAGAATTTATCAGTTCAATTAGTAGATAATTAAATGTGATTGGGAGTTTCATAGCTTCCAGTCCATAGCATTCCTAAAAGTTAAAAAAAATAAATAAATAATAAAAAGGCCTGGATGAGAACCTTTATGAGGCATATGAGGCTAACTCCAAGGTTGAAAACCTCTCTAAGGTAGCCCAAGAGAAAAAAGGAGAATAAAAGCTAAATTTCCCTAAGTGAAAACTTCATCTAAGGCACCTAGGGTAGGCGTGCATCTTGAAAAGCTCTATAGAGGTAGCTTGTTTGTCTCAAAAAAAAAAAAAAAAAAAAAAAAGAGGAACACAAGGAAGAAACTTACACCATGCCTACTAACCTTTCTCCTATTTTGCAAGATTTCACACATTAGAAGATTTCATGGCTACAAGAAATACCTACAATCTCTCATCCATGCTTCCATCCATACACCTCATCTTCATACTCTCCACTCATATAACCATCTCTCTCCACCATCCAATTAGCAAGAGATTTGAATTTCACCTCCTCACTGTGATGCTATAGGAAGGACTTGTATTTCTACAAGAGGTCCTATAATGCTATAGGAGGAGCCTGTCAAGCTGCAAGAGGCGTATCCAATGAGGAGAATAGCCCAAAATACCACTATGCCTCTAGAAAATGATAAAAAGGGTCCTCCAATGATTTTATCATCATCCATCCATCACCCATCCATTCCATTTCACCAAAACTTGCTCACATTTTCCACCCTTTCCTACCTCTAAAAAAACACATAAGTCATTGTTTTCTATTTCTCAAATGTTTGCACTACTTCCTCATGAATCTTACCTTATCCTCATGTATTTTTATCATCTCCCTCAACATCATCATGCAAAATAAAGACTTCAAGGGAGGTTTAAAAGACTACTACAGGAAGAAAACTCCTCATGTAGTAGCCTATGTAGTCACAACATAAGTCACTAATATTTTTTCCCACAACTAGAAGGCGTGATGGAGCATTGTCTACAACCAGGAAAGGAGACATCATCCTTGGACATCAGAGAGGCACCTACACACACACAACAATTTCAACAGTCCAGGTATCATCAAATATGAAGATATGCACACAAAAGAAGTCAAAAAGTCAACTCCCTTGATCATAATGTTATATGTCCTAACTCCATCATGCAACCATATGCAACAATTCGATCCATAGGTAGGCTCAAGTATTGTAACCGTCACCTCTTCCCTATGCATAAAATGACTAAAATGTGTAATGCTCGAGATAGGTGTTTTAATAGGTTGGAGGTGGCCATCGAACTTGGACACCCTCAATTAGTAGAAGAAATTTTGAGTTAAGTCACCCATGTAACATGGAGATGTCAACTAAAAATGAGGTGGTTTCCTTGAAGAGTGTGGTGATAATCACAAGGAGAGATAAATGATTACGAGTGGGGAAAAAAATCCAAAAGAGGAAACTCATGTTAATGCCATGTCACTAGAGCGCTCCGAGACTTTAACCCAAAGAGGATATTATGTACTGGGCTCAAATTCATTTGCACCATCACTCGTTCCAAAAACAAGTAGAGGAAGGATGAGCTATTGTATTAGACCATCTAGGGTGCCACTAAGAATTTTTGAACCCTGTCTACAAGTGCTATAGGAGGAAGCTACAAGAAGCCCTTCAAGTGCTACAAGAGGGATGAGAGGATCTACAGGAGTAATTGGAAGGTGAAAAAGGAAGCCTCAATGGCTTGAAATTGTCTTAAAACCAGCATGCACACACATAATGGTTTTGAAAAGAAGTAAGTGACACCCTTCTTCCTCATTTCTACATCCATTTGCATGAGAATTATACTTGAAATTAAGATCTTGTAATATTCAATTGAGCAGTAGGAGGTCTTTTCTGAAATTTTTGTGGTTAAAAGAAGAGAAAAGTAGTTTGGTTGATATCAATTCGAGCACCCTTATCCCTCACTACTACCAAGAAACTTAACATTGTCTCACCACTGAGATTGTTTAAATTATTTTTTAATTCCACACCTAAATAGAACCAAGGAGGAATAGTAGAGGAAATGGGGGGAGGATTTAATATAAGAGAACCCTCAGACACCAAGAGGATTCACCAACACCCTCCTGTAGTGGAAATATTTAGAAGACACCAATGGTTGGGTTTCTTTGTGTTTTTAAAGGGGTATGATGATGATCTTGCTCATGAATTTGCGGTGGAATTACATTCTCAAGAGGAAGACAATTCCACTACTGTTGTCATAGGGTTGGCCATCTCTGTCAGTATTGAAACCATAAGCAGAGTGACCACCTTACCCCTAGGAATTAGGTTGAGCAAAGAAGACAAAATAATGAGTGTCATAGCTAGGAAAAACTTCTTCATTTCAAAAGAGAAGCCTGTAGAATATAAGAACGAAGTAAGAAGAGAAAGTCTACCTTACCCTTGGGATGAGGGAGCTTACCATATCCTCAAGTATATATATTGTGAAGGGATATTGATATATTTTCATGTAGATTCACAGCTCATGTAATGTACTAAAACACATGAAAATAATCCACTCTACTCTTTAAACAACTAAAACCAAGAATCGATGAAAATAATAATCGACAAGAGGAAGATAATAAAATGCACAACGCAATTATTTCTTTGGGGAAAGCCACTGCTCAAAACCCTGACTATCTATTTCATTAATCATAAATCTAAGTGATAATACAAATCTTGTTCTCACAAGAACAAATCTGCACAAGTATGATCAACTCTCTCCCTCAAAAGCCCGCCTTAACACTTAGCCATTTTTTTGCCTGCTGAGCCCCTATTTGCTTGCGCAATACCTATGAGGAATAACACATATTTAATTGGGAATTCCTTCTTCCATAACCATTCAATCCAAATCTAGGTCCTCTTCTAATTGCATGGATGGTCTATACAACTCAGATCATTCTACAATTGATAGTACATTGTCCCTGCACTCTAGTCTCAATCAGGTTTTTCTATGAACTGACATGCATGAGTTTCTCATGAGGGAATATTCAGTTAGTTGGAGTAGCACTAAGGATGTAACAGTGCACCAACTCACTACTAGATCTTTACTAGTTCCTGAAACATTTATAACTAGTTTAATTGTCTATAACTTAGTCAAACTGAGTTATCTAAATATCACTCAAATAAACTCATCCTAGACCCCTAAAATTTAGGGAGAACATATACATGACTATAGAAAGACTTCCAACTTGAAATTCCTTAGCTAATTAAGTCAATTAAACTTAATTAACTATTTACAAGTTCCTATGAGAATAGAATTCGATTTTAATTCATAGTTTAATTCAAGGAAAAATTATCTGGAATTTCTTGTTTCCATTTCTCAACACTCCCCTTCAACAAGAAAGGGATTTTCAACTACCTCGATCTTGTCTCTGTGAAGCTTGAATTTACATCTTGACAATTAATTTTTCAAAATGTCAACATCTTGCTCCTCCATGAGAATGTACTCCAACAACATAATCTGCCTAAATACACAATCTTGAAGATGATGACATCGGATATCAATATGCTCGGACCGATCATGAAAAACTAGATTTTCGGAGAGTTTGATACAACTCTGATTATCCTAGTAAATTATAGTTGGATCCTTTTGCTGACCAAACAAACCAGCCAAAATCTTCCTCATCCAGATGGCCTCACATGCAACCTAACTTGCAACCATGTACTCTGCCTCTACTGAATTGAGTGTAACCGATATTTCTTTCCTGTTGTACCAAGAAATTTCCACTGACCCAATACTGAAGATCCCTCTTGATGTGTTCTTCCTGTCAGATGGACTCCCTACCCAATCTAAATCGGTGAAGCCTTGAAGCTTCACTCCCTCTATCCATTCATACCACAATCCATACTGAGTAGTTCCCTTGAGGTATCTCAACACATGATTTGTCACCTTCCAATACATCTTGGTAGGCCTAAGCATCGCTTGACTAAGCTAGTTAACTGTATAGCACATATCTGGTCATGTGTTCACCAAATATATGAGTGAACCCACAAGCTGCCTATAAACAATAACTTCGACTACTTCCCCTGAAGTTGCATTCTCCTTCCTCCAGTTACCTGTTAGAGGAGTCTCCATGGGTTTGCTTTTCTCCATGTGGAACCTCCCGAGTATCTTGTTGGCATACTTTTCCTAATACACAAACAATTCCCCATCACCCTACCGTACTTCCATGAACAGAAAGTAATGCATGAACTCCATGTACTTCATCTTAAAATCTCTTGCAAGATCCTCCTTACAAGACTTGATCAACTGATCATCACCTGTCAAAATCAAATCGTCTACATATAACAAAATGATAAAAAATTTACCTTCCACCACTATGTGGTATAGGTTTCCATCTGCTTCACTCTTGGTGAAGCCCAACCCAATGAAGTAGCTATCGATCTTGGTGTGCAAAGCAAGGGTTTCTTGCTTCAACCCATACAACGCCCTCTTAGGTTGACACACATGTGACTCATGTTCGAAGGTCTCAGAACCTTCAAGCTTCTCTATGTACACATCTTCCTCAATCTTTCCATTAAGGAAGGTTGTCTTTACATCCATGTGATGTATCTTCCAACCCATCTACACTGATAGTGCCAATATAGATATGATCGATGAATACCTTGGAAGAGAAGGAAAGGTCTCATCATAGTCAATCCCCTCTACCTATGAAAAACCACGAGCCACAAATTTGGCCTTATGCTTCTCTACACTACCATCTACAACTTTCTTTACCTTGTAAATCCATCAAGAGCTCACCACTAACTTGTACTCTCGACTTGAGGCAACATCCCAAACACTGTTACAAACTATGGAGTCATACTCCTCCACCATCACATCAACCCTCCACTGATTGCTACACTACCTCCTCAAAGGAAGATGGCTCTATCTCAACACATCCACTCATAAGATCCATGTATCAAATGTACCTCTCAGTGACCTCCTTTGCCTCTGGTGAGATGTGAGAGCTCCCAAATTCTCCTGTGCATCATGCAATAGTTTGTCAGCCTCTTTGGTGCACTTTCTCCCATCTATGGTAGACTCTGCCTAAGTGGATGTCTCCACTTCTTGATCCTTTGCATGTGCTACTCCACATCAATCTAGGGCTCCTCAACCTTAGGAGCTAAAAGCTCCTCAACTACATGTGGCTCAAGCTCCCTCTCAAGGGAAACTTGCATGGTCTACTGCTCATCGAATATGACATCCCTACAAACCAATGTCATCCTGTTGGTCGACAAGTACACTTGATAGTTGTGAAGTGTATTAATATACCCCAAAAATATTCCCAACTCTCCTATCAGCTCAAGCTTCTTCTATTCATATTTAGTCACATGGCAATATACCGATGACCCAAAAATCCTGAAGTAAACAACATCTCGTCTCTTACTAGAATAAGCCTCCTCTGGTGTCTTCATCCGAAGAATCTGATGCAGGCTACAGTTCTATACATAAATCGTTGTGTTGCATGCCTCAACCCACAAGTGTACTGGTAGGCCATGATCATGCAACACTTCTCGTGTTGCCCCTATAATTTTTTTGTTCTTCCTCTCAGCCACCCCATTCTATTGTGGGTTATGGGGTGATGTTAAACCCTATTTAATCCTTTCTATTGCAGAGAAGTTCTTAAACTCATTTGGGACATACTCACCACTGTTATTAATCCTTAGAGCTTTAACCTTCTTTCTAGACTCTTTCTCAACCAATGCTTCAAATTCAAAAAACTTTGTGAAGGCTTGATCCTTCTTTTGCATGAAAAATATCCAACATTTATGAGAAAAGTTGTTAATAAATATAACATAATACTTGTGTTTGGTCGTGGATGTTGTCGAGAATGGTCCAAACACATTTGAATGGACTCACTCTAGAATCACCTCTGCTCGACTGTCTCTATCATGAAAGGAAGACTTGGTGTTTTTCCAAAGTGCACCCCTTGCATTATCAAATTTCTCTAGCATACCTTTGGGAAGACCAATAGAGATCTGCTGCATGATTTTCAAAGCCCCATGATGCAAGTGGCCCAATCACCTGTGCCACAACTCGTCAAGGTCTAGGCTCTGTACCTTCTCTTCTTTCATGATCAAAGTATAAAAATCATCTACCTCAAACTTATAGAGATTATTAACTCGAATCCCTATCTTCTTTACCTGACCTGTGGTTATGTTTCAAAGGAACGCCTTTCCTTTCGAGAAAATCACATCATATCCTCTATCCTTAAGCATGGTGAATGATACTAAGTTATTCTTCAACCTAAGCACATACATAACATCCCTCAAGGTAAGACAAGCACCCTTATTCCTCTAAAAAGTAATTGTGCCCAGTCCAATAGCACTATACCTCCCGTCGTCACCCATCTTGATATGCATCTAGAGATCTTTCTTCTCTAGGTCAGTGAATAACTCCTTGTTGCCAATCATGTGGAATGAAGCTCCACTATCAAGGTACCATACACTACCCATCATTGATGACACCATTGCTCCAATTCAAATTGAGAGGCCAAAGCCTCACCTGCTATTCCTCCCAAGGACTTCTTCTTAGATTTCTTGAGCAGACAATTTGTAGAAAAATGGCTCAGCTCATGAAAATCAAAGCACTTAACTTTCTTCATGTCTTTCTTCTTACCTCCATGGCAAGAATACAATTTGGAATGGAACTCCTTCCCTTTCCCTTTCCTTGCATTACTCGCTAAGGCACAATTTTCCTCATCATCTGTCTTTGATGAGGAACCATCTCTAGGGTTCCTTCTAATCTCCTCCTGCATAGAATCTGACTATAGTCGTTCCTAATTTGGAAACCTCTCCCTTCCATTCACAGAGTATTTATAGATATTCCAACTCTTAGGAATGCCTAGGAGAACTAGGTTCACCATATCATCCTCGGTAATGGTTATTCCAACACTTCCAAGTTCATCACGACAGTGAGTGAACATGGTTATTTATTTTGGAATGGTCTCACCTTTCTCCATCTTGATTTTGTGAAGTTTGTCTTTCAGTGCCAACTTGCTATGGTGACTATTTTTTTGGAATAGGTATATCAACGATTTCCACATAGCATATGGAGTTTATTTCCCATGGGACTTGAGACAGTGTGGTCTCGAACTCCCTCAAGGATTATCTGCGTCGCCTTCACCACACAATTCTTCCATTTGGCCAGATCTTTTGCATCCGAAGTTGGTGGATTAGGAATGTCTTGAACAATGAATTTCTTCAATCCATTATCCTCCAACACGCCCTCCATTCTTTCCTTCCAGACTATATAATTTGAGGTTCCTTTGAAGGCATACTCAAGCCGCAAACCGTAGAACACCATCTCCTGATCCTGAAGTATGTATTACAAATTCGAATTTCACCTACAATCCAAAACTAAAAACTTCTAAATATCCTCTAGTATACTATCTTCATCTCTGATACCATCTACATTTTCCTGTAGATTCACAAATCATGTATTGTACTAAAACATTAGACAAGAATCTACTTTACTCTTTAAACAACAAAAAACAAGAATTAATGAAAACAATAATCGACAAGAGGAAGATAATCAAAGACACATAACAAAATTGTTTATCTGGGGAAAGCTACTGCTCAAAACCCCGAATATCTATTGCACTAATTAGAAATTTGAGTGATAATACAAATATTGTTCTCACAAGAACAATTCTGCAAAAGTATGATCAACTCTCTGCCTCAAAAGCCTGCACTGACCAACACTTAGCCAATTTCTTCTGCCTGCTGGGCTCCTATTTCCTTTAGCAATTCTTGTGAGGAATAGAACATATTTAATTGGGAATTCCTTCTTCCATAGCTACACAATCCAAATCTAGGCCCTCTTCTGATTGCATGCATGATCTGTACAACTCATATCATTTTAAAACTGACAGTACATTATCCTTGCACTCTAGTCTCAACTGGGTCTTCCCCTGAACTGACATGCATGAGTTTCTCATTAGGGAATATTTAGTTAGCTGGAGTACCAGTAAGGATGCACCAATGCCCAAACTCACTACTAGACCTCTACTAGTTCCACAAATAGTTAGAACTAGTTTGACTGTCTATAACTTAGTCAAAATACAACTCAAATTAGCCTCATCCTAGACCCCAAAAATTTAGGGATAACATATACATGACTACATAAAGACTTCCAACTCGAAATTCCTAAGATAATTAAGTCAATTAAACTTAATTGATTATTTACGAGTTGCTATGAGAATAGAATTCGATTTTAATTCACATTTTAATTCAAGGACAAATTAACTTTAATTTCTTGTTTCCATTTCTCAACAGAGTGTGGTTTATGCCTACCACTTTAGATTGCTCCAAGAGTTGAGATTCAAGGCAAAATTTCCTCTCCCTCAAAGACTTAGTGTTCCCCATAACCTCCTATAGTCAATCATGGATATGAGTCAGAAGGTGAGGGAAGGAAAGCACCAACTCTTATCTCACCATGGCCTCATCAAGTTAGTAGTGATGGATGCTTTGAGCCACTTGGGGATCCCTATCCTATGGACTAAATTTGTGTACATGTATAGGGAAACTTTAATAGAAACCCAAGACACCACACCTAGAGAGACACCAGACTCTAGCATTGCGGGTAAAGAAGGAAAGAAAAAAGAAGAAGAAGGAGAAAAACTAAGGGAAGATGAGGCAACAAAAATAGAAGAAGAGGAAAGAAAAGGAGAGAAAAAAGGAAGTAAAGATAGAGGAAGGAGAAGCATAAATTAAACGAGAATAGGGGAGAAGCAAGAAGAAGAGAGAGTAAGCTATGAGGATACTTCTAAACCCTAAGGAGAAGAGGAAAAACCATATAAAACAAGTCTATCTCTAAGGGATACTAAACAGGAACTAGCTGCAACATTCGTTACTTTGAGCACTCGTGTCAAGCCCAACGGAAAGAAATCAAGACAAGGTCCCATATATTTTAGAACTAGCAAGAGCACCAGAATTAGATAAGGGAAAACACAAGATCCTACAAAGTTCCCTATAATTATTGATGAATAGCCAAGTAAAAAGGAAGAAATATGACCCAATGAAGGAAATATTTAGGAGGTCACTCCTCCTAAAACCAAAACCAAGTCACCTAAAGCATCTGTGGGTAGGCCCACCACTAGGTCAATGACCTTCAAGAAGCCAAGGACACAAGCTATCTTTGAGAAAGTAGAAGAAGAGAAACTATAGGAGCAACAAGAGAAGATATATGAGAGACAGGGTTTGCTAGAGGAGAGAGAGAATTCGCTACAGGAGGGGCATATTTTGCTACAAGAAGAGCATGGGAAGCTATAGGAGCACAAAAAAGAGCTATAAAAGGAAGAAAACACCTCAAATTTAGTAGAAAAATACCTACAAGAGCTCCAAGAGGCTGACCCCTAACCTAGCTTGGGGTCCTACTACAAATTTATTGAAGGAGGAAGGATTATCCATGAAAAATTTGTAATCCCATTCCTCTATGAGTTGGAGAGAGAGAGAGGTAGAACCCATAGGTGGATGCAAATTTCTAAATCCAAAAATGTGGAAGATGTGAGCCTCGTGGATGAGAAATTCATTGAAATGGGTAAGGAATTAAGTGATTTGAGACTAAAGGAGTCTATTATGAAGGAGAAGCTACAGGCATAAAACCCAAGGTTGAGAGAGAGCATGCAAGAGAAATACGCACAACTTGCCACCATGGCAAGTCTCTCTATGGAAGCCTTGCAATGCAAGAAACCATCAAAATCTTATGCTTTCTTCCTCAAAGAATAGTGGTTGCAGTTCCAAATAAAAACTCTAACACAATATGGGTCTTTGCCTTTTCAGGACTACAGGTAGTTTATTGAGTTTTGCAACCAAACTAGTATGGAAGAGAGCTAAAATTTAGCTAAATTATATATGCATAATTTCAATTTGATAGATATGATATTTTGGGATTATAATTCAAGATTAAGAGACATGCAACTAATGGCTTTAGAATCTTGGTTGACTAATGAGGAGACAAGGGTCGAGGAGGTGAAATAGGTAATGACAAAGGAGGAGAAGGAACCCTTGTATATCAGAGTTGAGCTAGTGAGCCCTAAGGCTATCATCAACAATCATAACCTAGTCTCCAATGATGCTACTTTAGCACTCAAATACCTTGCTACCCAAGAACAATCCATTATGCACTTTGAAGACACCTTTAGAATGTTGGGAACAAAGAGTCTGAAAGCTTGCTAGATAAGATGGCATTCCTTACCCCATATTCTACAAGTCAAAGAATATCACTCTCCTGAAAGGCTAAGGAATGCCTTAGAGAGAACACCATTTTATAGGCATATAAGAAGGAATAGATGAAACATAAGATTAGAGGGAGTGAATTGAGATAGAGAGAAATGCAGGTTTTTATCCACAAGTGGGCACACCATTTGAGGAGCCTTGGGATGTTAGGGAGGCCACCAAGGCCATGAAAATTCTTCACATGGATGACAGAGTTTCTCAAAGGATGATCAACACCTTTAGCAGGGGGTGATGATGAGTCCCATCAATAGGTATATTTTGAAGATCATCATGCCATCCTCCAGCCTTAAAACTATCATTTTCTCACATTGATTCACATTTTTTGTTATATTATGCTTAGTAAGAGGAGTAAAAGGTGTTTTTCATATTATGTCACTTAATGTGGTTAAATTGCAGGAAAAAGAAGAATTATTGAGGAAATTGTTATACAATGGCTTGATGGAGACAAACAAGATAGAATCTAGGGGGTTTTTCAACCTCCTTAAATCCCTAACTAGACTTGGGATCATAGCATCCTCTCTCACCAGTTCGAATTCATTGGCAGCTAAGTAGCTCCTAGTACAGGTGAAGCTCAAGAGGGACAATATCCACCATTTTCGAGATCAAGGAGAGAATCACTCCTATTTTCAAGGGAGCTGTTATCAATTACCCTTTTGTATAAATAAACAAGATGAGAAACTCATTAGGATTCAAATATTTGATTAAGCTAGGTGTAACTATTGAGCTTAGAGCTTGACTTGCCATTTTGAACTTTTATGTGATGTATGAGACATTTAATTTTTGATAATGACAACTTGGTTATTAAGCTACACTTGAGTTAGTTTTAGAGGGTTAAGACCCTTTGGTTTGGGCCCAACCTAGAGGCTTTGGTCGCTCTTTTGTACTTGTGTTTTCCTCTTGATTCCAAGAAGTTCATAGTTTCTTTCATTTCAATAGAGGTTAAGATAGAAAAACCTATGGCTACAAGCTTCTACATCACCTCTCTTGCGGGAGAATGAGTGGAAGAATTCACAATAGTAGTCCAAAAATATTATTTTTATGATTTCTTGGAAATAAATGAAATTTAGTTGTTCTGCTTTACACTTGCTTTCTGTAGCTTAAAAGTAATTTTATTGATTAGAGTAGCGTGGTGGCATAAAATAGATGTTATTTAAATTCAACTCATATTTTCCATCATAGGTTATATCACTTTGTTAATGATCACTAGATGTATGCATGTGGATGGTTGCAGGGATGTGTTGATCTATCGGGAGGGAACCTATTGCACTTGCATCTTGGAGTCCTCCATCTTCTCTTTCCACCCCTCAATTTTGTCCCAAAACTTTGCTTCCATAAGTCACTTTACCTAGTAAACTTACGACACCACGAGCATTCGTCCTAGTGCAAGAAAAACCTCTGAGAGGTCCTGGGGTTGGATAGGGGGCTCAAACCAACTTTCCTTCATTCTCTTTAATCTCCATCCACCTATCCATATGCTCAAGGCATCATTTTCACCCAAAAAAGCCTCTCAGAGGATCTCTTACATAGTGCAACTACTGTAGCAATACAGGATCTCTTGTAGTTGCACTTGTGGCAAGCTTATAGCACCGCATTTCTTCACTAATTTTGATCCCCACTTCAAATTTAGCTCAAAAAATATGAATAATGACCCAAAGGTGTGATTTCCTGATCAAGGGAAGCTCCTAGGCCACTCCAACCATTCCTTTGCCTCACTAAAAACCATAGTAGAATTACTTTTTTTAATCACAAGTATGATTAAAGTTACGTTTCTAATTTTCAAGTGAGTATGAAATAGGTAGATGATACATGCAATTGTATTGGTAGTTTGATGAATTATGCAAGATAAAGTAGGTTTATTGCTGCAAGTATGTTATCCCTTGTCATTCCATGAATTGATTAATTAGCATCTACAAGTTGAGAAAATGACATTTCCACTTTCATAACTAGAATTAGTTTTCAATTATACTTTTATCACCAAGCTTTCACCATAGTTCAGTAGGAGGAATGGTCTCTAAGAAATTTGATCTAATCTCATAACTAAGGGTGGCATGAGTAGGATCCAATTTTTTGTGCATATAACATTGTCACCTCTAAGTTTGTACGAAACCCAGTTTGATAATTTGAATTGAGGAACCCTTGGGAGTTGGAACATTCTTGGTGCAATACCAGGGATCACCACCTATAATAAAATCCATTAGAAATTATTCCCAACACTAGTTTCATAAGGATAATGGCTTAAAGAACCCTAAGTCTTGATTATCTCTCCCTCCATTGTTGGAATACCACACATTCAACCACAAAAATTTTCACGACTACCTTAATACCTTCGCAAAAAATATATTTTTGATGCTATGATATGTCTTCAAGAACCTTGAATGTCCTCCTACCAAAGAAGTTTGAAATTCTAGTTGGACCTTCTTTTTAAGTTGAGAATTCCTACATAAGTATAAGTGATATTCATACCACAAAAAATCATTCTTCCACATGATTTTTTCTACTACAACTGGTTCCCCCCGTATTTGTTAAATAATGTAACATATTTCCATTCTATTCCTACTCCTTCCACCCAATCAGATTGTGGAATAGTAATAGTGCATAGTAAACCCTTTGTATGATACTCTTTCCTTAAGAGTGCATCTACAATATTTATTTTCCATTTTTGTAGATAATTTCAAAGGAATGACCCAACATATTTGTATCCCATTTTTATTTCTCTTCTAAAGATAACCATTTTTCCAAGAAATAATTCAAACTATCATGATCTACTTTTACACTGGCAAGTTTCTTCCTATTAGGTATGGAAGCCATTTCTTAACTGCATATAGTATGGCCAACATTTAATTTTCATATAGGGGTCTAAGTAATTTGTTTCATTTAAGTTTTCTATTCTAAAGGCAAGGGGACTTCCCTCTTCCATAAAAAGAACACCAATGCCATGGCTTGAGGCAACACACTCCACAATGAAGGTTTTTATAAAGTCAAGTGTTTCCAAGATGGGAGTTGTACACATAGCAACTTTAATTTTTTTCAAAATATTTGTAGACTTTAACACAATACAATTAATTTATACAAATAAATTCTTAATTAAAACATAAAATATACAATAGAAAACACACACATTAACAAAAACATTTTATCCTAGAAACCCAAAACTAGGAAAACCAACAAGATTTTTCAATATATATATTCTTCTTTACAATGTTAAATACAATATAAATCACATGGAAACCATGAATTGTTAATCAGTTTACCCTGGATTATAATACGACCATAGTTCCTTAAATAAAACTAAGAAATTATGGGAAAAACCACCATGTGCCACAAAACCACTTTTTCCAAAAACAATGTGTTAGAAACCATTGAAAGTAAACCTTAAAAAAATAAGGAGGTGTTGCCACCCCCTGTTGCACTTGACATAATGTACAGTGTGTGGGGCTAATTATGCAAAAAATATGACACAGGCCCAACATTCTCCCACTAGTTGTTTTCTTTGCAAAAACGAAGAATTCCCATTCTTTCCCTACACCAATACAACTTCCTAGTGCTCATAATTTTTTTAATGAATCTGCAACATCCTTTAAAGTTTCCACTTTTTCGAGAAATACCTTCTTTTCTTCAATCATATCTTCCACAAAGTGATATTGAACATCAATATGCTTTGTCTTCGAATGATATGTTGGGATTTTCACTGGGAACATTACACTATGATTGTCACAATATGTCCTTATATCTTATTGTACCAACCCAATGCTTAAACACAATCTCAATAATCATATTATTTCCTTGCTTACATGAGTGCTACCATGTATTCAAGTTTTGTAGTTGAGAGTGCCACTAGAAATTTTCTTTTTCTCATCTAACTAAGTGCTCCTCCAAATAGGTTAAACACATACCCAATTGTAGATCTTCTATGATTTATATCTTCAACCCAGTCTACATAAAAAATCCATGTATGTTTGACACTCTATCCAATCCTAGTCTTCCTTAGTAGCGTAATCCATAGCCATTAATGCCACAAAATTACTTGAAAATATATTTAGTGTTTCCTAATGCTCCTTCCCTAGTTTTTACATATACCTACTTAGTGGTCCCACTATATGTGCAATATATAGTCTATTACAAACCATTGCATACATTAAGCTTCCAACTACACTAGCATATGGAATACAAGATATGTCCTATTATTCTTCCTATGTCTTGGGACCTTTATTTGAAGATAAATTTACACCTATAGGAATAAGAACCTTTACCAATTTACATTCCTACAAAAGTTTCATGTTTTTATGATCTCTTTTAATTTCCATGTCCAAGATCAATTTTGCAGCATTGAGGTCCTTCATGTCAAATTTAGATAAAATTTGAGTTTTCACTTCCTATATGATTTTTCTATCATTTCCAATAAACAACGTAACATCCACACACAATACCAAATAAATAGCATGACCACCAACTAATTTTAAATACACATTCATTACTCTTCTTGATTATTGAAGTAAAATTTCTAGCTAATATTGAGATGTGCAGAATGCCGAGTGTCTTAATCCTTCCATCCATGATCTACAAATTCGATTTTATTTCCATTATGATTATATTTTTTGAGGCTTCTCCTAAGAAAACATCATCACCATCAAATATTTCATATTTGTAAATCCAGTCCTTGTGAGCGGTCAAATGAAAGGATGTGTCTAATTTGACAAGCCATGCTTGATGATTTGTACTTGAACAATCTAAGTCCACATCCCTTCCTTCATATACAAAGTTTTTTTTCTTCTGCAAGAGGAGCATCTTCAGATCCCTTCCCTACTTTGGAATTTTAGAACTACAATATTTCTTGTAATTCCCTTATTTTCCACATCGCCAACATGCATTTACAAACATTCCCAAAGATTTAGATCTTCCTTTAGATTTAGATATCCCCCTCGAGGATTTATTTTTATTTATTTTCTACAAGAGTCATTTTACAAGTAAGGTATCTTTGTTCTAAATTTCCATTTTTTTCCATCTCATATCCTCCAAAAACAAGGATGAGAGTATTTCATCAAACATTAAATTAGTTGCATTACTACCTATTGCAACAACCATAATACCACATGATTTTGGTATAGAACATAATAAACTAATGCACTTATCTTAATCTTAAATATTAATATGAATAAATAATAACTAGCTTACCACATTATTGAAGGAATTTGTATGCTCTGTCATTGAGTCTCCATCCTTCATCCTGAAGTTATAAAAATTTTCCCATAGGAAACTATTGTTTACCAGGGACTTATATTGATACAAAGACTTTAACGCATCCCATAAATTATTATTTGTAGCTTACCTTGAAACATTCAATGATAATAAGTATGAGAGACACAATCATATTGTGCTCTTTTCCTTATGATCCAACTTCTTTCACTCTTATGTTGACATCTGTATTGGTATAGTAACTAGAAACATAATGATCTGGTGATCTCTATCCACCAACAAATCTTCCATTTTGAGCTTCCACAACTCAAAACTATTCCCATTGAATTTCTCAATATCTATCTTTTAATTTATTTCCATTTTCTTTTCATGACAAGAATCACTCATGTAGATCTCCCACTATAACAAGAGTCTACTAGGGGCTCAAGCCAAAACCCTTAGCCACAAAGATGTCCACCTGAAGCCAAAACTACTCTAATACAAAATGTAGGATTTAACCCTATAAAAATAATTGCTACAAAGAGATTCTCAATTACAATATAAAATATGTAATGGTAAACACACACACACAAATATATATATATATATATATATATATATATATATATATATATAGATATATAGATATATATATATATATCTATATATATATATATATATATATATATATATATATATATATATATATATATATATATATATATATATATATAATCTTCTATATAGTATTGCAATATGATATATATCCTATGTCATCCATGAACTTCCAATCCATTTACCATGGATTAGAATACAATCATAGTTCCTTAACTAAAACTACAAAACCATGGGAAAAACCACCATGTGCCACAAAAATGCTTTTATGAAGGATTCTAAATCGAAGACTGCCAAAAATGGACCAAAACAATTGTCCCAATTTTTTTTTGGGGATGCCACACCTAAACTCCTAGTGATCCCCCCTACATTCAACACAATTTAAAGAGTAAGAGGCTAGTTGTGCAAAGAATATAACTCATACCCAACAAGCTTTCCAAGAAAATTCTTCTTTCATCAATAATTTTGTTAGAGATGCTATTATTTGACCATAATTCTTGAAAAACTTAAGGTAATATTTTGTTATTATTAAGAATCCAATGAGTCCTTCAAGATATTAAGGATTGGTCATTCCCACATAGCTTTGATTTTTCTAGGATCCACTTTGAAACACTCATAAGATACAATATGACCCAAATATTCCACTTCTTGAAACCTAAAAAAACACTTAAAACATGATTTTTGTCGTATAATGAATGGATTTACCATCTCTCCAAACATGTTAACTCAACAATTTTTACCTTATTTTTTCAAAACCAGATCCACAAGAATCTTGTTAATTAAATTTCATGTTGTCTAATGGACATTTTCCCATCCTGAACCTCACTTTCTCACTAGTTTTCATATAAACAAACTTTGAAAACCACCAAGAATCCAATATTCGAGGTTTCGATATGACATGGAAATCCTACCATTTGTTTCTTCATGACGATTCCATGCGTCATCTTACTTTAGCCATATCAACACACCAAAATTAATTTTTCGATTTGACATAGACAATACATCGACAGCCTAGCCACGTCAGTGTGGATGCCATCTCATCTTGAAGTGTTGCCATATTATTATTGGATTTAAGCCTCAACGCATTTATACTCAAAACTTTTGATAACTTAATGCCTAAGATAACATAAATATTCTCTTCAATTAATGATTTATTTATTTTTGTTCTTTCTAGGAGCTCAGAGCCTCGCTAGATTTTATACGTTTCATATACACTACCAATTAGTGTTAAACCAAACCATTTCACATTAATAATTGTTGATTAATGGTAATCACTCCTGATTATGGTTATTCCATAATAGTATTGAAAGAACAGTATTATCATGTTTTAATATGATCATTGTTGTATCCTTTGAATTTAGATTTTCATGTTAGTGTGTTCATTTGTGCTTTTATGGTAATTCATATTGGTATGATGGATTTGATGGATTTTTATGACTTCATTGAAATAATAAAATCACAATTACTCCTAATTAATTAAAATATAAATTCTTCATTATGTTACAGAGCTCTATCTTCTCTAGGCTTATAAGTTTGCGTGCCATGGGTAAGCAAGTGAATAAGGCTCAAAAATCTCACCAGCAGCCGACAGAGGATACAAACAACAAGAATACCACTACTGGACTATTCTTTGACATTTTGGCAAAGGTCAATACTGGATTTTCTTCAATGACTAATGTGTACAAATTCTTTGAAGTAAAAGGAAAATAAATCTGAGAATAGAAAAATCTAGATGATGTTGGAGCTATTGGAGGTCCATACAGGACATTCCATCATATTGCTAAGTCTGCATTGCACAAGGTAGCGATGTGGCCAAAGCTTCTTCCATACATTGATATGACTTGATGGACTTTGGAACATTTTCATATACCAACCGTGATAATAGACAAATTGTAATTCAACCTACTTAACTAGTCAAGAAACATTAAGCCATAAACATGTGAGATGACACATTATGTAGGAAACCAATCGATAGTTGAATATATATTAAATCAAGAAGAGATTACAACCATTGTCTTGACATTGCTGTTCTCCTCCGACAAAACTAGGTTCCTACACACTTTCGTTAGAATTCCATGATGGCCTCAACAATGTTAGTTTTAAGGTTCTTCCCTTTAGGCTTCACAATAAACCAAATTCACACTCCTCCCTCACACACAACTAGAGAGCTACAACTATGAATAACTTGTTGATTACTCCAAACTTAATTAGCACTAGCACACCAACATTAACACTACCTTGTGCTTGGGAAAAATGGAGGTTTATATAGCATGAATGAATGGGAGATAGTTCCTCTTCTCATGGGAGAAGGTATTATTGCTTGAGGTAGTTCCATCCTTATAGGGGAAAGGAGCCCAAACTGACTTCCTCAACTCCATCTGACTCAACCATTTACCAAACTTCAGTTACGAAGCTTTTAGAGCTGGAAGCTTCAACTCCTTATTTAAAAAAACTTTCCAAAGAGGATCTGTGCAACTGAAACAAAGCTCAGTCACTCCAGTTAGCACTAGGGATAGTGTTAATCCCTAGATATCGGCGCGAGGGGGACAAGGGTCATTAGTGCCAGTCTTCTAAACTAGGAAAAGTAGAATATTTTTTGGAAATGATGAAAAAGGGAATTGTTCTACTCATGAAGAGGGACACAATGGGAGTTTCTTCATGAAGGGAAAGCATATAGGGTTCACTGTAGAGCTCCTCCAGGATTAAGGAACCGGGAGTACAGGGACAGTGAAAGAATGTTGTGTAACAGAAAGCAGTTGTTGTGGGGTCATCGAATGATATACAAGTAATGTATAAACTCTCTTGTGATAATTTCATTTATAATTTAAGTATTGAGGGGTTTTCATAGTGAATTCTATTGGAGAAAATTTTTTGGGATTCAATTGCATTAAGTAAGTCATTCATCTATGACAATTTTGATGAGAGGTAGTCATAACTAACTAATTTGGCATGATTTTGAATAGTCCACTTAGCACTCATTGCATTGGGTGATGCTCACACGCGTGAAGAAGTGGGATTGAAGCTAGTGAAATGAATCACATAACATCGATCATCACTTCCATGGCTTGCACCTGATATCCAGGACTTCTTGGGATGTCATCCAATACACTTAAGAATTAAGCGCGCTTGAGCCAAAGGCAACCTGGGATGGATGCCATCCCGGGAAGTTTTGGTTACCGGGTGGAAACCCTGAAAGTGATGATTGACATTATGTGATTCATTTCACTAGTTTTAATCCCACTTCTTCACCCCTGTGAGCATCACCCAATGCAATGAGTACTAGGTGGAATATTCAAATGTCATGACAAATTAGTTAGTTACGAACACCTCTCATGGAAATGGTTATAGATGAATGACTTACTTAACGTGGTTGAATCCAAAAAAATGATATCTGATCATTTATAATGTTGAATTTCTGAAGAGTTTTGATGAAAATGAATTCCTATAGTGAAATTTCTAGGGATAATTATAGCTTGCAAAGATAAATAACATAAACTTGAAAAATAAGGTTCCAAAGAATATTCAATTTCCTCTTGCTCTCCTAGTCTAACACACAGTTACCAAGTTCGAATTCAACTTTGGATTCGAATTCGATACAATACCATAAAAATTCGAATAAAAAAAAATTAATTTGAAAAAAAATCGACACTTTACATCTTAAAAGATTTCATCCTTGTAAGAACAATACATTTCACTACTCTCTTTTAAATTTATTTTGAATTAAAAATCACACTTATCACTTCCCTTCAAAACTTCAATCCCTTTCTAAACTTAAATCTAAAATACTTTTCTAATTTAAGAACTTATTTATCTAAAATCCTTCATAATAAATAAGAAATACATACATTTAAAAAATATATAAAATCTCAAAAATTAGTCACTCTTTTTAAAATTAACACCCTGTTACAAATTAACATAGATAGATTCTTTCCTATCCTGTTTTCTAGGCTTTTTAGACACAAAAAAATGAAATTAAAAATTAGTAACTTTCCTATTCCACCATGATTTTATATTTTCTTACCTTCTACCTGGACTCCATCCCAGTACTATCTATTTATGTAAATATGCTTTCCTTGTGGTGGACTCCATCCCACTATTATATATTTGTGTAATTTTCATCCTCGGTTATTGAATGGATAATATGTATGTGTTCATAAACTACCAAGATTTTAAGTAATGGTCTTGATTTGACTTGGGGAATAGAAATATGAATCGATATGGTTAAGGGATTTATTCAATTTGTTGATATAGTAAATAGATCTATAGATATAACTAACTAACCCTCTTATTTATGTTAACACTATCTAAGGTCTTTCCTCCCTGTAGTCTTTTTCTAGATTTTGCGATAAGGTATTTCTTCATGAACAAAAACGATGTGATGTGGTTTTTCTTCCTAATAATAAGTAGCTCAAAGTGCTTTTTCATCCATTAAACATTGATCTTCAAAAATGAATTGAATTAATTTCAACAAATAATCCGACATTTGTATTGAATAGGTGAATTTTCGTATTTTTTTGCCCGATTCACGTGAACTTGGTAACTATGGTCTAACATATGTTGCATCTATGCTATGTCAGTTATATGGTTGAAAGGAAGCTACCCATTTTTTCTTATATTGCATTCCAATCATTCATATAACCTTGGACGTTTATAGCTTCTATTGTGGTGAAATTCTTTCAGATAACTTGTGTAAATAGATTACTTAATTTTTTTCTTCTAAAACATATAAGTTCACTCATCCTTTTTATTTGTCTACTTTTATCATCGATGCCATTTTTTTTCTACCCCATTCCCTCTAATGGGGTGGAACTAGACCAAGGATAAGTTGAACCCATTCATATATATCATTCCAAGCTCTTGGAAGAAAATGTTGGTGAACATTTCCACAAACATTTTTCATTATGTAATTATTCCTCTCCATGAAAAATTCTTTTACACAAAGCTTCCAAGGATCTGGGAAGAAGCCAGGAAGGGCATAGCTAAAATTGAGGATTAGTATTATCAGTAACCTTTTTGTGTCTTAGAATTTATGGTTGTTTAGCTCTCCTTCACACCTTCCTCTTTATGCAATGAATTGACTCTTTTGCAAGGATATAGATTAACAAACTATTGAAACTATTATATCTAAAGAACTATATACATGTTCTAAGAGGATATGGCCGATATGGCCCACTTTTCCTATTTAAGTTGGAGCATACATTCTTCCTATTTAAGGTACTATCAGCACAATTCATGGAATGTGAATGAAGGAACTGAAGTCAAACGCCCATGAAATCACCCGATCGAAAGCCAATGATGTGAACTTGTCGTCGAGTGCGAAGAACTTGCCACTAGGGCATGCAAGCTCTAAGGTACTAGAAGGGAGTCTCTTGATCAACTTCTTGGATAACGAGATGAAGTCGATAGGAAACGACCATGTCAAAGGAGGGCCATAATGTATCCCATGTCATTGACACGAGACAAAGTGATGCAAAATTATTTTGGTTGATACAGAGAATCAGGGGTAAGTGTAACTATAGAAGGAAAACTCTTGAGCATATCGGAAACACGACTGGAAGTCCGGCAACTTTTGGATCCATAGGATCGGTGGTCATGATGACATGGAAAAGATAAAATGGAAGGCAAAAATGAATAGCCCAACCTAGGAAGGTCAACAAAAAAAGGAGTATATCCCATATCAACACGAAGCAGAAAGTGTCATGTTCAAGAGTGAGCTGCCGACAAAACTAATTAGATTTCCAAATCCCCCCCTCCCCCCACCATTTTTGGTAGGTACCCCAATTATTTTTTAATCACAAGCTTGAAGGTGATAGCATATTCTTGCACTGCAAGTTCATCCTTTGGACGAATCCTACCTAGTAAGTTTAATGAGCCCTAGGAAGGAGAAGCTCATGTTCATCATGGTGACAAATCCGATGTCATTTAATTTTTAACGTGTCCGACAAAGGTGTAACTCGGTATATTTTTCATGTTTAGAGAGTTTGAAAAGTACACAGAAAAGAAAACTCCACATGGTCCCTTTTCGTACATTTGTGTCTCTCGAGACCGAAAAGGTAGAAAATGATACTTGAGAGAATCGCTTGACCATTGTAATCAAGGAGTACCTTTTTCTTAAATAGTGCATCCCAACCCAAAAAAGGGGTAAACGTATACTGGGCGCATGACATTTTGCAACCATTAGTGAGCTCAAAACGATAAAGGCTCGACTGTCTTTTCGTGTTTAAAAGGTTGGTAAAGAGATTGAAAGAAGACCCCCCATTGTATTCTCTTTTATGAGTCAAAAGGGAAAAATACTCAGCAATCTTTTCATTTGAGTTTTATGAGTCAAGAAAAGAGATGAAATGTGACTTGGCATCATCGTCGAACATCCATCACATGTTGCTGCACAAAAAAGGTAATGTGCATTATCTAGTTCTTGAGGAAAATTAGGTCAAAATACTTAAAAGACCCTAATATTTCATGAAAAACTAAATAAAAGGAGGGAAAAGTAAATATTTTTTACCATTTACCATTTTACCTTGCTGTGAAAAACTTTTCACCCACTTTTGCCCTAATTGTTATGAAGCAAATTATGGGAGATCCGAGAGGTCATTCGCCAAGTTGTCACTTGCAGTAAGAGCCAAGTCCCTAAGCTCCATTTTTTATATTGTTTTCTCTTGTTTTCATCCATTTTTTGGATTTCTGAGGGTGGTTTTGGCAAAAAAAAAATTCCCTTGGTTGGCACGAGTTCTGGGCATAGAATTGCGCCAACCGAGGGTAATTAAAACACCCAATTGCATCATCATCACAACTATTTTTAAAATAGGCATGCTAGCATCATGAACATGGAAAAAACCATTTTCCTCTCAAAACCACTGTTGGAATCCAAATTTTACTGGCAAAAAATTATTATTGACTTGAATACATGATTTTCATAGGAAAGAATCATTGAAAATGGTAGACTGGAAAGAACGTGAGCATGAAGATGTGGATACTCAGGCATTGAATGATCCAAATTTCATGAACGCGTTGAGTAACTGTGGGCTCCTCAAGTTATTTATCACACCAAGGATGCGGGCTCAACCTGAGCTACATTGATAGCTAATTATTCTTTGGGACATAAATGGGCAAATATTCATCATTGTTGACTAGGAGCTAGAGTTAGAAACTTCATACATATATTTCATCATAGGACTATCCCGCAGGGGAAAACCAATGAACCTATATGGGTCATGACCGATTGGTGCAAGAAAATCCATGCTACTCGCTGCACATTTTCCTAAAGCCCTCAAATCCAAAAGCAGCAAGATTGAGATTTCCAATGTGCGAGATCTGACACCAAGAGTGTTATTATTCACTATCAACAGAGTGGCAGGATCCCAAGTAGTGCACGAGACTAACAAGTTGAATTTTCTATATGCTATCGACTGTATAACACCGATGATCTTCAATTGGGCAGAATCCATGAAGATCAACATAAAACACCAACTTACAAAATCTAAGGCGGGGAATCTGAAGCAATTTTTCTTTGGGTCTGTACTAGTGAACTTTTTTCTTGGAACGGGTGTCAATGTTCCAGTACCAGCTAACTGAGGTAGATCCTCCCATGCCACAAGACTCACAGATGTCCCCTTGAAGTTGTTTGATGCCTAGGATCACTAGGGGCCAACATATGTCTTACAGGCCTGCCTTCTTTTCATGGCTACGGTGATAACTGATCATTGTGGAAAATTGGCCATACAGTGGTACCGACTTCCGCTGAGATTCAGACATCTCACTGCCAGATGGGGAGGATTTCGATGATGAAGGTGAAATTTCAATTTTTTAATTTCGTGATTTTTAATTGTTTTTATATATATGTGTTTATAACATTTCATTTTATCAATACAGATGTTGGACCAAAGCGCCCTGCCAAGATGTCCCTGATAGCTAGACACGTCACTCGCCAGTTTGATGTTTCTCCTTATTAGGAGGGGAGTGAAAACAAGGAGGAGATCGCGAGGCACCTTGAGGGGTTGACTCGTGGTATCCCAGAGTATGCTCAGGTGGGAGACATCCCTCGTGAGTACCAAAGACAAACATTGGGAGTATTGGACCAGATCCGCTGATTGCTAACTCGTGTTGCATGAGAAGTTTCATGCTATCACGATCACCATGTTGATTAGTTCCTAGGTCCAACATTTTACATTTTTGAGGCTTGTGTTCCACTGATATATGAGGCCTGCAAGTCGTCGATGTTATTTGAACACACATATTATTTTTTGGGGTTTTGATGTATCAAACGTTATCACCATATATATATATATATATATATAGATAGATATAGATATATGTTGTACTTTCTTTCTTACTATGGTACAAATGATTTGTTTTAGATTTTCACATGTTTTCGTAAATGTCTACCCAACACATAATGAGCTAGTGCATCTATCAATGTATTCATGCGTTTAGGAACATGATGATATGTAATGTAATAAAAATTCCTTTCCAGTAGATCAATACATAGATACATTTTCAATATCTGAGGGTTTTTGATGGAATATTGCCCATTGAGATGAAGGACAACAAGCTCTGAATCTAGGTTGACAACCAAATCTTGAATGTCAAGAGCAATGGCTTCTGACAACAATTTCATGAATACATTGTATTCATCAATGTTATTAGTTGTGAAACCTAAAAAAATACTTTTAAGATCAATCAAATCACCATGAGGGTCGTAAATGGCCCACGTCACGTAGGATAGGTTCTGGGTACTACGACAAGCACCATCAGCGAAACCGATGTGAGGAGTCACAGACATCTGCAAAGCAGAGAAAACATAGGAAATAGGAAAGTTGTTTGACAACTAACACACCAAACCACACTACACAAAAATGAATGACACACTAATGTACACAAGTAACCATGCAAGATGACCTAAGCATAGTACTTTGAGAGGGAGTCCATGCTTGGACTTGGGTAATCAATCAACAAAGATGAACGTCAGAATTTTATTGTTGCCATGATGAGTAAGCATCGACTCAGCCAAATAATAGAGTAGAACTCATATAAGGTGTTTTCCCCATGCCCCCTGGGCGAGGGAGGGTTACAAGTCAGATGGAAACCCCATTGAAATAATGGGCAATCGGTAAAATTTCAGGGAGGGACAAAAATCATGAATTTATGAGGCGATAAAGGTGCCCTCCATTGAAATATCTTGACAATGTCAGGAGAAACTAACATGTCAATAGGCGATTGAGAAGAGAACTGCTTGAGACACATAGAAATGACCACAGGATGAGGAAGGAACGAGGAATTATGATGAGTATCATTCGAAGGTGGTTCCTTGAGAGACATGACTTCCATGATACTCTTATCAGCAATAGAAGTCTCAGCTAAGGGATGAGGAAATTGTGAAGCACCAAGCCACGAGGATGGAGAATATGTATCGAGAGAAGTCCTCGAAATAGGAAAATCAGAGGATATGGAACTTGAGGCCAAAACAATTTCCACGTAATTGATTTCGGCAGGACTAAGTGGCATAACATAGCCCCGGGTATCAACAAGATCTGGTGAAGGTATGACCCAAGGATTTTATTTTTCCAAGATCATGTTGACAGAGGCAACATGAGGAGGTGGGAGTGGAAAAATTCCCATCAAGGCAGAATCTTTAAAAAGACCCACCCCCACACTCTCATATGGAGCGCCAGTGTCCTTTACATATGAAACATTTCCATCTGAGGATGAAGAGGAAAAGAAGGACAGTTGGTCGACAGTGACGATCTTCCCTTCATGGGGAAAACAAATCATGCAGAATAGGGAGGAGGCTATAGCATGCATGGCATGGGTCCAGCTCCATCTGAGTAGAATATTATAACTGAGATTAGCGTCAACAATCTATACTTCGACATGTATGATCTTTCCCTCCAAAGTAATGGGAAGGTTAGGTAACACACTGAAGGGCTGCAAATCACACCCGTCGAAAGCTTCCAAAGTGTTAGGGGATTCAAAGTAGGAGAACTAATTGCCTTCCTGCAGGCAACTAACATGATGTAAGTAGAAGCACCTTCATCAATGACAATCCTATGAATGGTTTTCTCATTGATGATTACCTAAATGAGAAAGGAAATATGATGAGGCAGGCGCAGAACGTGGTTCTCTAGATCAAAACATATCAAATTGGAATCGGTGGGATCAATACCCCCAATAGCTAACAGGAAGGATTTCCACTAATACAGATAGTTTTGGAGTACCTCAAGAGTTGACATAGCTGATGGTGCCTGAGCCAAATCCTTAACAATATTATAGTGCTGAGTGTCTTGAGCGTTGGGATTGTATGAGGATTTCCTTAGCACAACTTGAGAGGGTGTCCAAATGGCAGAATCAGGGTTAGGGAACTCGATATGAAGAGGGCCAGAACTCGGGGCAGAAGAAGAAGGGGTGGCCTCTTTCTCTTTCCCGGTTGTTGGAGCAGGAGCTTGGTAATATTTTGATCTAGTAGCCACATTAATAGGCATACTCATCATGAAAACTTGAGATCTTGAGGAAGTGGATGATTAAGTTTGGTCTACCATTTGAGTCTGCTGAGATGGAAACGGCTCTTTCAGGACAGTTAGGGTCCCTTTGAGCAAACAAATGAATTCAGACCATTGGGGAAAATCCTTAGTATAGTGATCCTCCTTGCAAATGAGGCACAGATACTTAGGCTTCCGTTGTGAAGAGTCACCGGCAGACGAATTGGGAAGACCCTGTTTTGGGGCATCAACTTTACCCTTACCTTTTCCTTTATTTTACCTTTCGAGGATTTGTCCATTTTGGTAGGCTAAATAGCATGGACCTCTAAGGTTTTACTAAGGCCAGGTGGATTTTGGGAGGAACTATTGGAAGTAGTGTTTGAGTCCGACTTCTGTTTGGAAGAATATTTGGTAGGAGTATGGGACATTGAACCAATTATTCCATCAACAAGAGGTACAGCTTGTGACTTAGATGCTATGAGATCAGACGATGTCCGGAGAGCATCGGGTAATAAATCATACAAAGTGCCAGACTGAGAATAAAAAATATCTAAGTACTGGGCATGAGCAATGGCTTTTTCTTTGATATCGCATCCACCCATAGCTATATCATGAGAAATTGGAGAGACGAATGAGTTTTTGAACCATTTGGTGAGCAACGGATGAACGATCTCGAAGTTTATCAAGTAACGTCTATGTCTCCATTTATGGATGTGATCAGATATGTGTGTCGCAGTATCTTGATTAAGTGATGTGAGAAAATAGGCGCCAGTTTCATAGCGAACCAACAACCGAAAATGCGTGAGGAAAGCCATGGATAAAGAGTTGAAGTCATGGTAAGTACTTCGAGGAAGCTCGATGTACCACTTGGTTGCAGCACCTGTGAGGGTTCATGGGAAAATACGGAGATAAATAGAATCATCAACGTTAGAATTTGAAGAGCACCAGAGGTGATGTCATCACATGGGCTTGAGGTTCTTCTTTTTCTTTTCCATCTAACTTGGGACAATCGCTCAGGATCTTGGACGGAACCAGAGGCCAGTATGATAAATGAAGAATTGGATCATTCATAAGGCGAGACACATCTAGCAATGCTAGTGTGGCCAAGAATGACAATTGAGTATTAAAAGGCATTGGAGGTTGATAAGCAGGTCCAACCGGAGGAGCCCATCCCTGTTGGTAAGGATTTTAGCCCCACAGTGGAGGGTTTTGGCCATATGGCATTTGATTCTACCCAACTATAGGTTAGCTTGGCCGTAGGGAGGATTCTGACCTTGAACACCTTGGAACTGTCCGGTCATAGATTGTTGATAAGCAACATACGAGTTAAGAGGATATTGAGCATGTTGACCTTGGACATGTTGACCTTGGACGTAGGGATTTTGGACTTGCTTCCCTTGGACAAAAGGAGTCTGGGCCTGTTGCCCTAGGACATTAGGATTTTGGGCCTGCTACTATAGGACTTGACCCTAGCGTTGTCCGTACAAGGGTTGAACCTATTGATAGGTATATAAGGTTTTTTGTTTCCTGGGTTGGCTCTGCTGTTGGAAGGGTTGACCTTGCAGTTGCAAACGTTTTCCCTGCAGTTGCAGAGGTTGGCCCTATGAAGACATATCCTGGGAAGTTGGTGGAGCATACTGCATCTACTGCTGCATGGCTTGCTACAATGGTTGCGAGGGTTGCCCCTATGGTTGTTTCAATTGTCCTTGCTATTGCAAGGGTACTTGAATAGTTCCCGGAAAATTTCCAAACTGAATTTGGCCATAGCCACCCTAAAAAGTGGATGGGCTAGGTTGAACATACTGCCTAGATTGAAGGACGTAAGGCAGATTGACAATTCCTTGAGAAACATATGGAACATAAGGAGTTTGGTATTGAACCTGAGTCTCATAAGGCTACTAATACTACAAATTTCTTGACCTAGATGGACCAATGGGATTTTGAACTTGTTGGTACTAGAAATTTCTTGATGCAGCAGGACCAGTAGGGTTTTGAATAATGCCAGAAGAAGTCTAGTTCATTCCAACCATGTGAGCCTGTGAGCTACTCACATTCGGGGTGCTTGACACCATAGAAACACTCATATTCTCCCCCCAGGTGGTGGTACAACTTGTCCACTTACTCGAGGGACCGAAGAACCAACAGTAACATTCTTCGAGACCTTCGGTTGAACTGGAGGGTGACTGTGATGGCTAATACAAGAGGGTTCAGAATGGTGGCTTGCACCGAGACTTAGGTGACATCCTGTTGGGAGGTCGGGTTCACAATGAACAGACCTGTAGTAGGCATGGCATCAAATGCCTAAACAGGGTTATGATAGAGTGACGAAGCACTAGGTGTACCTGAGACCAATTGTGCCAAAGTCACATAATTAGGCTGTAAATCCCAACAGACACTGATGGGAATACTCCTTGTATAGGGGAAAACTTTAGGAGGAAATTGATGTTCTTCCTCCCTAACAGTATGTGGAGTAGAAACTTTCGATTCATTCGAAGAGATAATTGGAGCATCGCCTTTGCTTTCCATAGCTAGGAATAAACGATGACGAACAACAGAAGATGTACGAGGGGATAATTCCAAAGGAACACACGGTTAATCATATGGACTGTACAACGCTATGGTGACATCATAACAGGGTTGAACAAAGGATTTAGAGGATATATAACTAGTCCAAGCTGACCATTAGTAGTCAGCGAACTCTCCAGAGTTTGGATGGGATTGTCTGGAGATTCAAGGCCAATATTAGCAGGTGACCCAGTATTTGAAGTAAGTGAAGGATGAGATGGAAAAGGTTGAATGCTTAGAAAAATTCTGAGTTCAACACCTTGGTACTTGAGTGACTCTGGTAATTCAGGAAAAGGCTCCTAAGACAATATTTCAGACGGAGGAGAGGAAGAGGAACTAGGTGAACCAGATGGTTCAGCGATGATGACCTTGTCTTAGTTAATAGGAAAAGAGAGATAAACTTCAAGTTTTTAAAATGTTCTTTAGGGAAAAATCACGATTTGGTCCAGAAAAGACTAACAGGATGTTATAAGATCGTGGGAAATAATTTTTTTAAGATGCATAAATAAACTGGTGCTCTTTCATGTTTTAAGAGTCGAGAAAGAAACAAAGATGACTCTATCACTTTTGATTGGAAACGAACTCGAAAGGACAAGTGTTTGAATGATATTTTAAATTTAATGTATCAAAAAGATCAAATGACTACTCTGGATGATCTAGGTAAAAAATATTACTAAGAAATCGTGAACTGCAGAACACATCTCAGTGGACCAAGAAGTACGAGCATGCAATCTCCTCGAATGTTATGTTCGGTGTATCATGTTTGTAAGGTGGCAGACTCACCTTCTTATGGATAAAGGATTGAAGCCTAAAGGGGTCTCTTGTTATATACTCGATGGTATTGGGAGCACAAATCCATACTAGCGCTATCTAGTGCCGAAGCTAATGACAACTGCTAGGTTTAAAGACGTCAGAACGCGTCTCTAGCCTAGACCTTCTAGATGTGATCATTAGGTTTCCAATGAACCTTAGGTTAATTGAGTTCATTTAAAAGTTTATCTTGAGTTATGTCTTAGTTTTCAGGCCTTAGCGATGTGACTCAAAAAGCCCTAAATGCAGCTAAATGAGACAAGACTGTTTTGATTCTATGAATTGTCTACACTAAAGAGGGCCAAAAACACAATCAAATCCAAACAACCATGCAACCAAAAGAAAAATGATTTTTCACTACTAATGAAAAATACATTCCAATTCATAATTTCCTAACAAGTACACTTGAAATTCCTTTCAAAATAAAAGAGAATTCTTTTGCTTTTCAAATACCAATGTAATCCTAGCCTTCAATGATGGTAACTACAGTAACATATTGATGCAACAAACTAGAATTTTGTACTTTTCATGAAATCAAAAAATGAATTTCTCATACAATACTTCAATGAAAATTTTTTGAGGCAATCGACTCTCAAGAAAATGAAAAACATTAAAAGAGAATCTCTTTCAAACTAATTGTTGGGCGTGGGATCCTCCCAATGCATGTTTTGGGGCTTAAAGCCCAAGTTTTGACTAAGTCCATTGTAAAGACTCCACGAATTGTGGGCGCAGAGAACAAAGTCGTAATAGAGTCATAGGGTTGTCTGCCCTTGTTTTTGTAATGTAATGTCAGTTTGAAAGATTTACCCATGGTCTGCGGACCATGGGATTGTATAAATAGAGCGAGGCTCTAAGTGTAAAAGACATCGAAGAATCTAATAATGGATGAATGAATCTAAGAAATAGATGAAGTATTGAGTCGAAGTGTAGAGTTGTGTCTTTGGGTCGTAGAGTAGGAGTAGGCTTTGCAGCTAAGTGCGTAGAGGCCTAATAGTCTGTAACTGAGTGCGCAGACCCCTGCAGCTAAGTGTGCAAGGTAGGTCGAGTCTATAACTATTGAAAGAATTAATAAAGACAAATTTTACCATATTCTTGTGTATCATTTCTTGTATTATTGGGTATGAATTGCACATTTACTATTTATTTATTGCGCGAGCTTATATAAATGTGTTGAGTAGGTAAATATAATATAAGGTATCTGTTTACATGAAGATAACTAACTATTATAAGAAGATAAGTAAGATCTGTAGTGTGACTTAGGAAAATAGCATAGATAGTTGCTCCAGTAACGCGAAAGCCCCATAGCCCTGGGTTAGGGCTATGCAAAGGCGAATATAACAGGGTGCGAAGGCCTCGCAGGATAGGGAAGGGTGTGAAGTAACCTGTGCGAAGGAGGATATAACAGGGTGTGAAGGCCTCATAGGCTAGGGAAGGGCATGAAGTAACTTGCGCGAAGGTATTCATAGTTGGACTAAATCAATCCCTCAGACATCTCAAGGGTGTAGAAACCTGGTTCTAGCATCCCCCCATACTGCTTCGGGTGAGAACTTAGTCCATGCTTCGCGGACTGTTTCCGAAAGGGCCAATAGTATAGGTATTTGTTTCACTAATTAACTCCGAACCTGGGTGAGGCCCCAGCAAGCTAACAAATGGCTCTGTTGCTAGGTCTGGAATCTGCATAGAGATGTCCGATGTCATATCATTGGAATCCAACTAAGAAAGAAATTGAAGATTAGTTGGATAGGAGAATTCACAAGTTTGCGGCGCATGAGAATAGGAATCCGTGACTACCAAAAGAGGAGTTGTTAGACTGCTACCTGTACACAAAAATCCATGAAATTTGCTTTGCTTCTTTCCCTACTAAATTGTATGAGTCGATCGCGAAGTTAGCAGGTAGCCAAGGAAGGTGCAAGCTTGATAGTCCTATTATGTGGATGCCAGAGTTGGTGCATAGATTGGAAGCATCGGAGGATAAGGTTGTGTGCATTGTTGATCACTAGCTCAATCAAATTATAGGAGGATTCATTACTGAGTTCGCGGTAGATACTTTAGTCAGCTATAGTGAGGTAGAGCGACGCTTCCTCAAATGACTGCGAGGTAAGTACATTAAGTCTCTGAACACTTGGATTAAAATTCTACTATGTAAAAAGCAGATTATATGAATACATTGATGTTCGGGGCTATGTGAAGTGGGATAATTTACAGAATAGAAGGTAGTGTAAAACTAGAAACTAGCCCCTTGATTTCACCTCTACAAAGGGATGAAGAAGAGCTCATGAAGGTCTCATCAAGAAGTGTGATCAATTTGATAAGGCATAGGATTCTGCACATACCACCCCCCCACACCACCACTAGTTTCACTGCTTTCACCCCCATCTTCGCCCATACCACCTCTGCCACCATGGCGAGTCAATATGGCAAGCGCAATAAAGTTGTCGGTGTTCAAGGACATAGGAAATGAAGTTCCGGACCAGTTTTGGTTTGTGATAAAAGTTGGATGGGAAGTGCAGGGAGTCATGGATGACAATATAAAGAAAGAAACGTTGGTCAGTGCTCTACAAGATCGTTCACTGACCTGGTATATTAAGCATTCTAATGACAATCCGAATGTGGGGATTGCAGACATCCAAATTGTGTTGAACAGAGAATTTAGTAAGCTAAAGATAGAGGCGAAGTCAATCATTGGGTTGAAGGAGATCATGATGCTACCAGGTGATACCCCTTGGGAATTGGATTAGACACTGAAGTGCACAATTCACGAAGCTAACATGACTTTGATGGATGGAAAACACTGCAAATGGTTTGTAGCATCTCTAACGCCGTATTTAAGGAATGTGTTGTCACAACAGAGGCTAACAACTCAGGAAGAGGCCTTGGAGATTGCAACGAGGCTACATGAGACCTCGATATAGGATCCTAACCTGGGAGTTCAAAAGATCCATGTGGAGTTGAAAAAATTGTGCCTTGAGATGCAGAGTCTGAAACAGGATAGGACAGCTCACCCGGAAGTGCGTGACGAGGTATGATGTGTTAAATTTAAGGGTTAGTGTCATGATAAGGACCACTGCCTAGTGTTCACGAATTACCTCATGGGAGGAGGATTGATGGTGTTAAGACCGGAGGCCCAAGTAGGACCTAGCGCGGTGCCTACATTGTGGTGCACAATTTGTCAAATAGGAGGAAAGCATGCTACGGACAACTGCCATTTGTTGCAGAAGCACATGCAAAATTTGTTCTGTAATTTCTATAGATTAGTTGGACATGATGAGCACACCTGTAGGAGTTATGAGCTAATGATGGATAGGACTACCACCTATAGATTTTAGGTTGAAATGCAGCCCCTTGACTAGAACATAAGAGTGGCGCGAACAGGATATCAGGGGCACGGGTGAGGCTAAGGTGGAGGAGGACCTGTAAGAGGTTGCAGACAACTAATATGTTACAATTGTGGAGGGCCAGGACATTATTCCTGTTATTGTACGAATCCAACGTGTCCATCATATCTGTATTGCACCTTGTTTGATCATGAGATGGAGGATTGTCCCACCCTGATTGCAAGGCTGCACGACAAGGGAGCGCTCCAATCTCCCTCGACCCAAAACCTACAAAAGATGAGATCTAAGCCACGCAAGGAAGACCCTAACGTGAAAATTGTGCTCCGAAGTGGGATGACGACAGGCGATGGTAAAGGAAAGTATCCTGAATATAGTACTTGCGTTTGCAAGGCTCCGACAAAAGAACCAGAGTTTGATTTGGAGCGCACTAAGGAAACCTTCATGGAAGCTAGGAAGAGCTTTGCTGAGGCCTCCACTTCAAGAAGCGAAGACATATTGGAGCTAGAAATGGACCCATCAATGCTCATGATGTTCCTAGAAATGTGCCTCAAGCTACTACATGAAAGAAAGGCTGTAAAGGGATTGTAGGAACTCATAAATAGATGCACTGGGACTACACCAAGGGAACCTCGCGTAGTCTGGAAGATTGGAAAGCATGCAACAAGGACAGGAAGAGAAATGATATTGACCACAGAGATTGGAGAGTATTAAGTGGACCAAGTGATTTTTGATTTAGGATTGGACGTGAACGTTCTGCCGAAGAAAACATGGGAGCGCATTGGAAGGCCTATGCTGCAATGGTCTCCTATCCAACTACGAATGGCGAACCAACAAAATATCATACCTATGGGGAGATTTCAAGGGATCACTGTGGATATTCAAGGAGCAAGCACACTAGTAGATTTTGAAGTGATAGAGATTGTTTATGACAGAAATCCCTACCCCGCGGTATGAGGAATAGATTGGGCACTGACATGAACGGGGTGATATACCTAAATAAGCGCAAGATGATTTTTGAGAAAAATTCTCTATGTGTAGTCATACCTTTGGACCCTGTAGAAGGATCATGCTACATGGAGCCAGTGCGTGACTATGAAAGCGATGATGATTTAGATTGCATCTACAAGATAACTGCATGAGAGAAAGATTGAGTAAATCCCACTATGGACAAATGAATCTCATGGGAGCGCGAATGCTCCTTTACGTCGAATTCAGATGAAGAGATAGAGTGATGGTAGAACTAGTTACATAAGCTAACCACGCTGAACTGCAACATGATGAAAAGATCATTGCTCTGTGTATCGACAAAGGTAAGGGATCTGCCTACTTATGATGGGTTAAGTGAGGTAGATGCTTTCTTAAAAAAATTTGACAGGGAGGTGCCAGAACAACAATGTTTCGAGGCTTTGAAATGGGTACTACGCGCTACACCCACAAGGTGGTGTGACACACACCAAGGAAGCTTTGACGACTGGCGTGAATGTAGGAAAATGATGTGCATGCATTTTGGGAAGCCTTAGATGTGATTAACAGACAAGATTGCCGGATGGAATGATCTGCACACGCATCTATTCAAGTGGATACAAGCATATGGTAAACAACCTGCATAGATACACATGGACTTTGCGTTTGGGAACATAGTCAATAAGTAGGTGTTGGCAAGGAAAGTGCACAAATGGTCCCTCCAGTTGAGATGATGAAGTGTGGAAGGAATGAGTTTGCAAAAGGCTACCCATGCAGAAGGCTTTAATGAAGTGTGCAAAGCACTAAACATGATATATAATGCGTAGCGAAGGGATTGGGACCTACGCGTACCAGTAGTTCTATGGGCTTATAGGAGAACGTGCAAGAAACTTATGAGGCAGGCACCTCTGAGAATGAAATATGGAAAGAACGCTATAGTGCCAATGAAGGATAATATACCTAGTCCATGCATAGCAGTGCTAGTGACTAGGATAGCTCACGGAGCTTTACAAACAGGGGTAGCGTAGCTAAACGAAGAAGAACGCTTGGAAGCAATTTGATAGGGTGATCTTAGGATCTAAGAACTCATGAAAGAAAGAGTGTGTGTAACGGAGAAAAGTGCTCTGGTGGAAGGAAAAGTTAAGAAGCTTGGGGAAGAAATACAAAAGGATTTTCTTGAAAAGGAAATCGAGATGATACAGCAGGGTGTGCATGACTATGGTCATAGATTTGGGGACTACCATCAAGAGTTGATCAGCTTGATGCCTTGGATTGGACCATATATTACTAAAGGGATTACCCATGCTGGCACACTGTAGATGGTAAAGTGTGCGACAAAGACAGTAACAATAAAAGGCAGATTTTCTCCAGTGAAAGTGATGGATGACTGGTTAACACCCTATATAGGTGGTGCAACCACCTGACTGATCGTGGGAAGTACAGTCTTAGCAATCCCGGTAGTTGAAAGGAGGTGCGGGACTATAAAATACTCTGCCCGAGATCTACAAAATGTCAGGGGTGCATGTATGAGCAAAGTGTCACAAGGTCCACGACCGTGCAAGGGGGGATTTGCTGCCACGTGCGTTGGCTAGAAAGTGAGGGAACACCGTGCTAGTGCTATTACATTGGGGATGGAAGATATCAACAATGCAATAAGGGACTGCACCAGAATGTTGGAAGAATCATTCAAGGTCCTCACCAATTTGCACGAGGACCTGAACATCCAGCACTTAGAGACAAAGGTGCATGAGCTCCAGCAACAGTATGACAGCGTCAAAGGGACCATGTAGATGGTGGCCCTCACTCAGAGGCTCGCATGAATGCAACAGGACAAAGCACTCAAGGAGCAAGTAGATGCAGCACGACACAAAGAAGTAGTTTTGAAGGCACGTGTTTAGCCTTGGATTGATGAGGCCTTTGTAATCACATAAATAATTGAAGGTAAGCTCACACAGATGTAGGGAATGCAGCAACGGATCTAGGGAATTAGTTTTGACACTGTAGTCTCAAGAAAACGAGTATAAGAGATTCAGTAGGCAACTGCTCAATGCGTTGTTGACCTTGCAGCCGTCTGAGCAGAGTTGGAGGATCTCTGCACGAAGATCTCCATACCGATAGAATGACTCGAGGGCGAGTCACAATGTTTGTGTTGGGGGCTTGTTGGGCATGGGATCACCCGAAGGAATGTTTTGGGGCTTAAAGCCCAAGTTTTGACTAATTCCATTGTAAAGACTTGACAAATTGTGGGCGTAGAGCACGAAGTCATAAGAGAGTCATAGAGTTGTCTGCCCTTCTTTTTGTAATGTAATGTCGGTTTGAAAGATCTACCCATGGTTCGTAGACCATGGGATTGTATAAATAGAGTGAGGCTCTAAGTGTAAAAGACATCGAAGAATCTAATAATGGATGAATGAATATAAGAAATCGATGAAGTATTGAGTCAAAGTGTAGAGTTGTGTCTTTGGGTTGTAAAGTAGGAGTAGGCTCTGCAGCTGAGTGCATAGAGGCCTAGTAGTCTGTAGCTGAGTGCGTAGGGCAGGTCGAGTCTGTAACCATTGAAAGCATTAATAAAGAGAATTTTTACCATATTTATTGTTATAGACAATTTTGGACATTACAACCCCAATCATATATGTCCATAAACCAAGGACTCCTAAGTCCCTAAAAGTGTTGTTCCAACCCCTAAAAGAACAAGGTCAACTGATTACATCATCTCCCAGAAGTTCTCCATGAAAAACTACTCAGAACTAGTCAAAACTGGAACATCTCACCTGCTCCATGGTCAAAGTGCACTGCATCCCACCTAAATGCACACGGGAGGTGTGATGCATACTGAAAAGCCCTTCTATGGGGTGCGATGGGCGAGAGTGGAAAAATGGCAGAGTCAATTTGCGAGGTGGAGGATCATGGAATCTTCTAGAAACTTCTCCTGTGACACTTGCCTCTCTGCATTCGCCAAGGGATGAGTAAGAGATCATCAATCTCTAAGTTGAATCAAGAACTATCAAAGAGAGGACACTAATCAAATCTTAGAAGCTGACTCACCTCTGTGGAATCATCTATATATGGATCCCTCATCCCAGAGATCCAGAGGCTGGAATTTTGCATCTTGTAAGGAAGTGCTGCTAGTTTCTTGGTGTAACATCATAGTGTTGGGTGATCTAAGCTTTTCATGAGGTGAAGAAGAGCTTTCTAGCTGAGAGGATGACACTGGGTCAGAACAATTGGTTGTAATCCTCTTTTCTATTCGTGATATTAATAAAGCTATTCAAGTTTTCCTCCACATTCTTGTATGATTGATGATATATGCATTTGTGTGGTCAATATATATCTGGTCCTATATTGTTTATGATAGTAGATCTCTGTTCTTGGATAGTGTTATGCTGCTTTGATTCCACAGGTGCTATTTGAAGCTGGGTAGGTGAGGAAGCGAGTGGCGAAGATCTATCAGAAGGGAGAGGAATCAAGCAAGGAACCAAGTGCAAGATAGAGGTTGGTCTCCTTTGTTCCCCTCTTATCTACTTCTCATAAAGGAAAACAAAAGTAGTTTTAGTTTGTTTGTTTCTAAGATAGCTACCAGTCTTAATGGGACTAGCAGCTCTGCATAGACACTAGTTTTCCCGATAAGAAAATGGAGACTCCACTGGGGAGTGAATAGATTGTTTGTTTGTCTATATTTGTTTTCTTTATAAACTTACAGACGAAGCCTGAAGTCAAGCCAGCTAGCCTTCAAACTGCATTTGCTATGCAAGTGCAAAGTAGATCAATGCTACTTCAGTCTATCTCTAGGTTTTGTTTATGAACTAAACAATCGATTTACAAACTCTCTAATTTCCCTTGTGGTCGCTCTAGTAACCTCCCTAGATCTACCCCTGTGATTTATTTACTGATTATCACTTGCTCGACCTAAACCTCTAAACCGTGCTGCAAACTATGATCAAGAACTGGATCAAAAGTCTCGCACTGTACCATCGCACCCTCTCTTCAAGGATATCAGTATGCATCAGACTTCCCGTGTGCTATAGGTGGGATGCATACTGGAATCCCTATGTAACAAGTGCGCTGATCAGAAAAGGCTAATTTTTCCTCCAGACTTTGGTTTTTCTTCACTCTTTTCAGCTCTATTCAGGAGTTTTGCTATCTTTAGTTAGTATACCTCTGTTGGAAACCCCCTTCCTTGCCATTATTCCACCTCCATTATGCAAAGAAATGTAAATGTTTTTATGTATTGTGAGCCATTTTCAGTTCTCTTTTACAAAGAAGTAGCGTAATTGAACTGTTGTTTCTTGATTTGAAAGTGTCGCAAGTGTCGTTTTCAGTCATAGAAGAGAATCTGATTGTTCTTTATAGTCGATTACATTGTTACTCTTGTATTTGATTTGAATTAGTAGTTTTTCAAGTGTCAAAAGCAAGTTTTCCATTCCCAATCACAAAGTGTCATCATTGTCTTCATTTTGTCTTGAAAAGAAGCTTGTTAGTAATGTCACTTTGAAAAACAATTCAGATTTGCGCTTAGCTTTCTTTTTATCATTCACACATTAAGAAGGCTGAAAACAAATACATGTATGTGCATTTTCATTTAGACTGTTTGTTGGTTTGATTTAGGACAGTGCATATAGTGTGTGCTCTCTGCTCTATGTTGAAAGAATATCATCTCTCTTTCCTTAGTAGCTAGGATTTTCATTGCAAAAAGAAGATTAAACGATTGTTTATCATCTTAGATTGCATTTTAGGAATTGTACATCTACATCATGCGGTGAACCTGAAAGGAAAATTTCTTAAACTAGATCAACTGTAAAATAAATTTAATGAACCAAAAAATGCTTTGGAACCTAACGCACAACATTTATAAGTCTAGGCTAGAGTCGTATTCCGGTGTCGTAAAGCCTAGTAACTGTTGCTTTCATTGCTGGTTGGGTGATTCCTCCACTTTGAGACGACAAGTGGCAGTATAGACTTATGCTCCCACGTACCATCGAGTATATATTGGGAGACCACAATAGGCTATATCCTTTATCCATAGGAAGCCGTGTCTGCTGCCCTATCGATCGCAATGCACTAAACACAACATTTGGGAAGATTGACTGCCGTACCGTTAAAAGTATTCTGCAGTTTTGCAATTAGTTTGGTAATCCCTCTGTCTAGATTTCTAGAGTAGTCTCTTTCGTTCCTTTTCAGACTCATTAAAGGAAAAGGTCCATCTGAGCACTTGTCACTTCAATATCATTAAAAATTGAAGGCGACTAGAGTCATCTTTTGTTTTTTCTCGACTCTTAAAAATTGTAAAAACAAGTTGTGTCAAAGCATCTAAAATTCATTTAATTCAGAAACATATTTCCCCTTGATTTTTAGCTGATCGAGTAATCCAAAATCATGGAAGAAAGTCAATTGAAACCCCATCGTTCGTGGAGGCTTACGAGTCAACCGTCTTTGTCTGCAAAATCAAAACTATTATGGACGAAGCGAACTCGTTTAACCGGTTCAAAATCCCTTGGTAAAGTTGGAACAAGTGTTCCGACATCATCAGAGGCTCTGGTTACTCCAAACATTTCTGGTATCTCTACCTTTATAGAAGAAGTTCCGCAGCCACCAAAGGACAGTAGGGCTGATCCTAGTGTGAAGGTAAACACTTGTATTACTGAACCAGCTCCATCTACAGCTGATTCAGAAGGTGTTATTCCCCAAACATCTGTCACTGCAGAATCTATACCTTCTTCGACATTGGAAATATTTTATGGACCTGACGGTCTACCTCTTCCACCTGGTTTGATTGCTATAGAAGAGATTGTGGAGGATCCTCCATCTAGTACTCCATCACAATTTGGAGTCGGGATCACCTTATATCCTTCTCCATCAGAAATTAGTCTACCGTTATCGAAAGCTCCTGTAGAATCGCTAGGAAATATTTTGGATAGGCTAGAAATGTCTGAACAAGCGTCGACATCTAGGACTGTGTCATCTGACACAACGACGGTAGAACTTCCTGTTGTCACTCCAACAATGTTCTTTGCCATACCATCTGTCCCAACTAGCTCTCAATCGCTAGATGGGGCCCACTCAGGGGCTATTTCGACAGTATGGTCTGTTCCTGTTTGTTCATCCGGAATAATATCCGGGAACTCTTATGTTGAGTCTCAGCAAATTGATCCTTCACAGTGTCAATTTGGGCAGTCCGGTCCTCAAGGGCAAACCATTCCTTTAAGTACCGCGTTACCACCGTATGGGGGGAAATATACCCTCTCATTGTCTCCTCTGGGAGGACAATCATACGAGAGTTCACAACAAAATTCAGGTTATGCTGGAATTACATCTAGTGGTTGGGTGCCAATACTGCCTCAGCAACCAAGAGTTGTATACTCGATGCAACAATGTTTACCTATGTCAAATATACCTACTACGCCAGCTATTGTGACGGTGTTGCAAGTACAAGCGTTGCCTGTTGTATGCCAACCTTAGGTTTCTCAGGTTGTAATGCAACAGCCTCTTATCCCTGCGACTCAACCACAATTGCCAACTAGTGGAATGACACAGGCCCAAACGGGTACAATTACCCCTCATCTTGGTCAAACAGCAAGTATTGGACAATAGCACATGGCTTCACAACCATGGCTGGTGCAATATCAACAACCGCAATTCCAACAAGTTTACCAAGGATCTGAGCAGCAAATCTTTGCAAATAATGGGCAGCCGTATATTCAAAACGGTCAAAATCAACCATTCTACAATGGTTATGCCCATCAACCTTACCAAAGTTACCAACATCAGATGCATTATGCTGGTATGCAAATACCAACTGCCCAGGCGATTCCATCTTATCCTGGGTATGCTTCGCCAAACCTGAATCAACAGTTACCCTTCGTGGCGACTTTAGAGTTACCAGATCTAAATAGGCTAACAAATGATCAAATTGCTTACGCCCCTTGGTGGCCAGCAATTCCGCATAAACTTCCATCAGATATTCCTAAATTTAATGGAAATCCAGGTGAAGACCCGTTGAATCATGTGATGACCTTTCATCTGTGATGTTCATCCAACACCGTAAACGATGATTCGATTAGGCTTCACTTTTTTCAGAGAACGTTAACTGGTCTGGCAGCGAAATTGTATATCGAATTACCTAGAGCTTTGTTTGATAACTTCAGTACCCTAGCCACAACCTTTTTAACCCATTTTCAGTTACCCATAAGGTACGAAACAGGAACAGAACTTCTTACCAATTTCAAGCAGAAAACGGCCGCTCACATATCTGATCATATTCATGAGTCGCGACGTCGTTGTAAAATGGTAAAAACATATGTTCCTGATCAGCTGCTAGCTGAATGGTTTATTAATTCTTTATTACCTTCTATTACGGAGGATGTGGCGAAAGGAGGAGTCATCACTAAAGAGAAAGTCATTGCTTGTGCACAATATCTAGACTTGATATATACTCAGTCTGGCATGCTCTACAATAAAATCCCTGATGCTCCTAGACCGGAATTCTTCGTTCCTCCTCCTCCTAAATCAAACAAAGCCTCTCATGTTGGCGATGGTGTGATAGGTACGACAAGCATGAAATTGACAAAGGCTACATCTAAGAAAGCCCGTAAGATTTCTGATCAAAATGAAAATGAAGAACTTCTCGCCTCAGAGGTAAATGCTGTGTCGACAGACAAGGGCAAACAACTGAAGCAACCATAGGGCAAGAAGAAAACGAAAGGGAAGAAGAAGAAACAGGAGGAGTCGTCTCTTGAAAAATCTTCTGTATACCCTTCTGGAAATAGGAAACCAAATCATCCATGCTTTATATGCAATGAAAGCTCAACTAGCTTTCCTTATTCAAGTGAAAGCCCTCAACAAAACTGTTCATCGAACAATTATTGATGAGGGGGCATCCACATGTATTATGTCGATGAGTTGCTGGAAAAACTTAGGCTCACCACCCTTGTCGAGATCGTCAATGATGTTAAAAGCATTTGATGGACGATCATACACTCCATACGGGATTTTAAGTAACTTGCGAGTTGAACTGGGGGGAAAAACAGTGGAAATTGATGTTGAGGTTATTGATGGAAACCTTGATTACAACATCCTACTGGGAAGGCCCTGGATTTATGCTATGGCTGCAGTTGTGTCGACATACTTCAGAAAGATTGCATTTCCCTTTCAATGAGGAATTACAATCGTCGACCAACAAACATTTCTCCCCAACAGTTCACAAGTTAAGGGAAGCATTCCAATGATCCATGGAAGCAATCATTCACTTCAAAATATCGGAGTAGGCCTCCTAAAAGACCCTGCCTTAATGGATACTTTTTCCCTACCGCCTCTGAGTAATCTGGCGGAAGTGGCCACAGTGGAAACCTGCAATATGAAATCTTCTATATCTAATGGATTTTGGAAGATTCCTGAACATTTTGACAACATGGATCATCACCATTTTAGAAATATTGTAGCAATCAATTTTCTTGGCCTGGGGGGCATACCCAAATCAATGCTCATCGAGTGTTTGGATAGATAGGTCTAAGGAATATGGTACCTCTTCAGATCCTTGGTTGCATGTACGTTCTACAGACAAAGGAATAATTCAGTCAATGATGATAGGAGAGGCACCATGGGAAAATCACCACCATCGTTCCTGTCTTCCGGATTACCACGAAGATTATTCCAGCAACCTTAATCATCCTCTAGTTTTTGATTCTCTATCAAATACTGTAAATATGGTGGATACCGAGGACAGTTCTTATCTCATGTCAACCTCATTAAAAAATGAAACAAGGAGTCATGAGGATAGTTCTTTTACTGTGCCAACCTCATTAAAAAATGAAACAACTCCCTTTCCAAATCGAGTCTTTGATTATGATCTCGTAAAATCAAAGTTGAGTCTTTCGAAGATCTCTAAGGTAAACCTTCATTCCAACCACCGAGATGAATGCAATGAAGCTTGGGGGGCATGCACCTTGATTTGTGTTATTATGTTGGGGGCATGCAAACTTATCATGAACAATGTTACCGCAGGGTTCAAGCTCATTAAAAAATAAACCTGCCACGAGCAGTGTTACCGCAGGGTTAAAGCTCATTAAAAAATAAACCCGCCTTGAGCAGTTTTCATGTGGAGTTCAAGCTCGTTAAAAAATAAACATAAGCAGTGAGCAAATGTTCCCCCCCAGAGTTTAAGCTCATCCATTAAAAAATGAACCAATTTATGGTAAATAACCATCGTGAATGCATTATCATCAGCCTTTGAAGCCTTGGTCATGTTCTCATCATCACCTCCACTCTGTATTGGCTGATCATTCACCTCCATTTGATTGTTTACCCTTTTTGAGGAACAGCTACAAAGAGTGATCCTGTTAGCCATCCTTGTGAAACTGCCATGATCGAAAAATTCGAAACCTTACTTGGAATTAGCTGCTACCATAATTTATCACTCATTCCCAAAAAACGAGTCTCCTTTAAGCTCTTTTCATCTGACTCGTAAAATATGAAAAGATTGCCAAGTAATTGGCCTCTCCAGCTCGTTAAAGTGATCGGAAGTGCTATCCCTCCTTTAGATTTTAATCTTTTTGGACCTGAGGGATTATTACACAAAAAGATCGAGCGCTTGTTTTGTTCGGCTCATTAAAATTACCGAAAATTCATCCCTTTTGTATTATTTTATACTTTTTCGGACTTAAGGGATTATATGATGAAAGAGGATTGTTGTATTTTTCTTTACGTCCCTTTCAAACTCTCTAAAATTGAAAAGGACCGAGTTATATTTGTCGTTAAACTCGTTAAAACCGAATAGTGACAAACTTGTCCATACAGACAAGAACGAGTTTCATTATCGCTAGGCTCATTAAAACATAGTGATGGGTTTGCCTAAAGGGAAAATTATAGAACAAGAATATGTTATCATCCTCAAGCTTGACAAAAATAAAGAGGTACTAGTCAGCAATGACTGGGGAAAAATTGGGAAGAAAACTTGAAGAAACTTTATTGGTATCAAGTTGCTCTTGAACATGAGACTTTAACTCCACATCCGAGTCGGGTTGGGTTGTTCCGTTCATTGGTCATATCACCATTGGTCCATCACACCATCCACATTTGGGGTTAATGCTACCAATCCATCATGTCAGTGTCGCCGATATGTTCAAGAGAAGTCGCACAGAGAATTCACCTGTGTCTCATCCATTGCAATACATTCACGCTCCATTCTTTCATGACCGCCACCCTAAACCCTGTATCATCAGACCGTTTTCACCTCCAAAATCATTTACTACGTTTCATGCCATAGATTTGGGATTCATTAAGGCCCTCCTATGGCGGGTTGCTTCTTATCGACATCAGCTCATTATCCAAGAAGTCGACTTAGGGACAACCCTTTCAGTACTTTGAAGCTTGCATGCCTCAATGGCAAGTTTCTCACTTCCGGCGATAGGTTTACATCAATGGCCTTCGATCGAAAGATTTTGCGTGGTGTTCAACGCCAAGTCCCTTATTCACACCACGTGAATTGTACTATAGTACCTTGAGGGTCATCATCATTATCGGTGATTCCTCTCGCACCTGTTAACAGCTCACATCATTGGTTGGTAATCAGGCGATGCCTTTCCATGTTCGACTCCAGAACATCTCTCACATGGATTGACTTGTACTTTGAGTCAAGATCGAACGAGATTGAAGACCCCGGATCTAGTTTCATCCATCCAGGCTGCGATATATATTAAGGAAAATAAAGATATCGAATGTACATCATTGCTGCACAGATAATTATCCAATCTAAGGGATGATGGCTCTACCAGAATCATCAGTCTACGCACAGACGATTGTCTGTCTTATGTACATGAAAATGAATTTATAAAGCTGAGCATGGGAATGCCTGCCTCAGCTAGATCATGAAAATATTATGAAGATAATGTATTGTATTGTATCTTATTACAGGTTGCCTTCCAGCTCGAAAAAACTTCGGATCCTCATGATAAAGCATTTCACCTGACATCAAAAGATTAACGACCTCATGCTTTAGGGGGCAACTGTTATAGACATTTTTGGGCACTACAACCCTAATCATATATGTCCATAAACAATGGCTTCTAAGTCCCTAAAAGTGTTGTTCCAACCCCTAAAAGAACAAGGTCAATTGATTACATCATCTCCCAGAAGTTCTCCATGAAAAACTACTCAGAACTAGTCAAAACTGGACCATCTCACCTGCTCCATGGTCAAAGTGCGCTGCATCCCACCTAAATGCACATGGGAGGTGCGATGCATACTGAAAAGCCCTTCTATGGGGTGCGATGGGTGAGAGTGGACAAATGGTAGAGTCAATTTGCGAGGTGGAGGATCATGGAATCTTCCAGAAACTTCTCCTGTGACACTTGCCTCTCTGCATTTGCCCAGGGATGAGTAAGAGATCATCAATCTCCAAGTGAAATCAAGAACTATCAGAGAGAGGACACTAATCAAATCTTAGAAGCTGACTCACTTCCTTGCAATCATCTATATATGGATCCCTCATCCCAGAGATCCAGAGGCTAGAATTTTGCATCTTGTAAGGAAGTGTTGCTAGTTTCTTGGTGTAACATCATAGTGTTGGGTGATCTAAGCCTTTCATGAGGTGAAGAAGGGATTTCTTGCTGAGAGGATGACGCTGGGTCAGAACAATTGGTTGTAATCCTCTTTTCTATTCTTGATATTAATAAAGCTATTCAAGTTTTCCTCCACATTCTTGTATGATTGATGATATATGCATTTGTGTGGTCAATATATATCTGGTCCTATATTGTTTATGATAGTAGATCTCTGTTCTTGGATAGTGTTATGCTGCTTTGATTCCACAGGTGCTATTTGAATCTGGGTAGGTGAGGAAGTGAGTAGCGAAGATCTATCAGAAGGGAGAGGAATCAAGCAAGGAACCAAGCGCAAGACAGAGGTTGGTCTCCTTTGTTCCCCTCTTATCTACTTCTCATAAAGGAAATCGAAAGTAGTTTTAGTTTGTTTGTTTCTAAGATAGATACCAGTCTTAGTGGGACTAGCAGCTCTGCATAGACACTAGTTTTCCCGATAACATTTACGTGTATCTTTCCTGTATTATTGGGTATGAATTGCAAGTTTACTATTTATTTACTGCACAAGATTATATAAATGTGTTGAGTAGGTAAATATAATATAAGGTATCTGTTTATGCGAAGATAACTAACTATTATAAGAAGATAAGTAAGATCCACAGTGTGACTTAGGGAAATAACATAGATCGCTGCTCCGGTAGCGTGAAAGCCCCACAGCCCTAGGTTAGGGCTATATGAAGGTGAATATAACAGGGCGCAAAGGCCTCACAGGCTAATGAAGGGCGTGAAGTAACCCACGCGAAGGAAAATATAACAAGGCATGAAGGCCTCGCAGGCTAGGGTAGGGCGTGAAGTAACTTGGGTGAATGTATTCATAGTTGGACTAAATAAGCCTCTTAGACATCTCAAGGGTGTAGAAACCTGGTTCCAACGTCCCCCCATACTGCTTTGGGTGAGACCTCATTCCGTGCTTTGCAGACTGTTGCTGAAAGGGCGAGTCGTACAGGGATTTGTTTGGCTAATTAACTCTAAACTTGGGTCAGGCCCCAACAAGCCAACACTAATGACAAAACAACTTTACCAAAAACAAGACAAGTAATGTGATCTATGCTGGGAAAGAGACATTTAGATAGGCAAATAAAAGCTTTTCAAACTTGTGTAATGGAGGTCAAAACCATAAAAGGACCATAAACGAAATGCAAGGAGTAAATGCACCAACAACTTGATTTGTTGAGTTCACAATCAGCTAAACAGATGAAAATCTAGATGCCCTAGTGCCACTAATCTTCCAATAACCCAAGAAATTAAGTGAAAAGATGGAAAATCAACAAGAAAACAAACCAAATGAAAAGAAACTTTCTAGTCAGGGAGAAGACAGTCTAAAGAGCTTTCAGGGTAGAAATCATGAGAGAAGAACACACTGGAAAAGATCTGGGGTAAACCCTAATATTTACTTATAAGTATCGGCGTGATTGCCTAACTGACAAAAAGTGCCAGAAGGGTGTCGAAATGACTGTTTCTTAGCATATCACATTGATCGGTACAACTGTCCGTGAATTAAGCATGTTGAGCGACAATGTAAAGGAAAAAATAAAAACTTTCAAAAGTTGCGACTAGACTATGAATTTCAAACCCATATCAGTAAGAAAAGGAAAACAAATATAACTAAAGGGAAATGGAAAAACTAGAAAGGTTCACACGAAACCATGAAATTCCAAGCAAAGAAAGAGAAGGACTGGATCCCCAGTGGAGTCACTAATTTGTGGTGAAGTAAAATTATAAGTGCAGACACAAACAATTCCTCTAGCCTGATAGTGATTCTATCCACTAAGAAGGCATTTTATGGAAGATTTCCTTAGGTTAGAACCAATTAAGAGGGCCTAACTCTTAGTATGCTTATCTCATTTGGTGATGACCTTTCCTGCTCGCTTCAACTATCTCCCGTTTGATTCTTCGAACACCTGAAACAAGTAAACAACAGTAAAAAACAACCATGATAATAGGCAAATTGTAATTCAACCTAATTAACAAGTCAAGAAATATTAAGCCATAAACATGTGATATGACACATTATGTAGGAAATCAATCGTTAGTTGCATATATATTAAATCAAGAAGAGATTACAACCATTGTCTTGATGTTGTTGTTCTCCTCTGACAAAACCAAGTTCCCACACACTTCCATTAGCGTTCCATGATGGCCTAAAAAATGATAGTTTTAAGGCTCTTTCCTTTAGGCTTCACACTAAACCAAATTTACACTTCTCCCTCACACACAACTAGAGAGCTACAACTATGAATAACTTGCTTATTACTCCAAAATTAATTAGCACTAGCACACCAACATTAACACTACCTTGTGCTTGGGAAAAATGGAGGTCTATATAGCATGAATGGACAGGAGATGGTTGCTCTTCTCATGGGAGAAGGTCTTATCTCTTGAGGTAGTTCCATCCTTACAGGAGAAAGGAGCCCAAACTAACATCCTCGACTCCATCCTTCTCAACCATTTACCAGACTTTCGTTAGGAAGCTTCTAGAGCTGGAAGCTTCAACTCATTTAAAAAAAAAAATCCAAAGGAGGATCGGCACAATTGAAACAAAGCTCAATTGCTCCAGTCAGTGCTAGGGACAATGTTAATCCCTGCATATCAGTGTGAGGGGGACAAGGGTCATTAGTGCTGATCTTGTAAACTGGGAAAAACAGAAGATTCTTGGGAAATCATGCAAAAGGGAATTGTTCTGCTCATGAAGAGGGACATAATGGGAGTTTATGCATGAAGGGAAAGCATGTAGGGTTCACTGTAGAGGTCCTCCAGGATCAAGGAACAGGGAGTATAAGGACAGTGACAAAATGTTGTGTAATAGAAAGCAGTTGTCATGGGGTCATTGAATGATTTACAAGTAACGTATAAACTCTCTCACAATTATATCATTTATAATTTAGGTATTGAGGGGTTTTTGTAGTGCATTATATTAGATATCTTTTTTTGGGATTCAACTCCGTTAAGTAAGTCATTCATCTATGACCATTTCCATGAGAGGTGGTCATAACTGACTAATTTGTCATGACTTTTGAATAGTCCACTTAGCACTCATTACATCGAGTGATGCTCACACGTGTGAAGAAGTGGGATTCAAACTAGTGAAATGAATCACATAACATCAATCATCACTTCCACGGCTTGCACCCAGTATCCAAGACTTCATGGGAGGTCATCCAATGGACTTAATAGTTAAGTGCGCTTGAGCTGGACGCAATCTAGGATGGATGACCTTCCGGAATTCCTGGTTACTCGGTGAAAGCCCTAGAAGTGATGATTGATGTTATGTGATTCATTTCACTAGTTTTAATCCCACTTCTTCACCCCTGTTAGCATCACCCAATGCAATGAGTGCTAGGTGGACTATTCTAAAGTCATGAAAAATTAGTCAGTTATGACTACCTCTCATGGAAATGGTTATAGATGAATGACTTACTTAACGTTGTTGAATCCAAAAAATGATATCTAATCATTTATAATGTTGAATTTTTGAAGAGTTTTGATGAAAAGGAATTCCTACAATGAAGCTTATAGGCATAATTATAGCTTGCAAAGATAAAGAACATAGATTCGAAGAATAAAGTTCAAAAGAATATTCAATTTCATCTTCCTCTCCTAGTCAAACACATAGTTACCAAGTTCGAATTCAAATTTGGATTCGAATTTGATACAATACCATAAAAATTCGAATCAAAAAATTTTAATTCGAAAAAAAAATCAACACTTTACATCTTAAAATCTTTCATCCTTGTAAGAACAATACCTTTCACTCACTCTTTTTCAAATTTATTTTGAATTAAAAATGACACTTATCACCTCCCTTCAAAACTTCAATGCCTTTCTAAACTTAAATCTAGATTACCTTTCTAATTTAAGAAATTATTTATCTAAAATCTTTCATAATAAATAATAAATACATACATTTAAAAATATATAAAATCTCAAAAATCACGCTTTTTAAAATTAACACCCTGTTACAAATTAACACAGATAGATTCTTTCCTATCATGTTTTCTAGGCTTTAGGCACATAAAAATGAAATTAAAAAATGGTAACTTTCCTATTCCACTATGACTTTCTATTTTCTTACCTTCTGCCTGGACTCCATCCCAGTACTATCTATTTATGTAAATATGCTTTCCTTCTGCGTGGACTCCATCCCACTATTATCTATTTGTGTAAATATTGTTATTTTCATCCTCAATTATTGAATGGATAATATGTCTGTGTGCATAAAATGCCAAGATTTTAAGTTATGGTCTTGATTTGACATAGGGAATGGAAATATGAATCGAGATGGTTAAGGGATTAATTCAATTTGTTGATATAGTAAATATATTTGTAGATATAAGTAACTAACCCTCTTATTTATGTTAACACTATCTAAGGTCTTTCCTCCATATAGTCTTTTGCTAGATTCTGCGATAAGGTATTTCTTCACGAACAAGAACGATGTGATGTGGTCTTTCTTCCTAATAAGAAGTAGCTCAGAGTGTTTTTTCATCCATTAACTATTTATCTTCAAAACCGAATCGAATTAATTTCAATGAATAATATGACATTTGTATCGAATAGGCGAATTTTCACATTTTTTTTCCCAATTTAGGCAAACTTGGTAACTATGGTCTAACATATGTTGCATCTATGCTATGTCAATTATATGGTTGAAAGGAAGCTACCCATCTCCACTTATATTGCATTCCAATAATTCATATAACCTTGGATGGTTATAGCTTCTATTGTGCTCAAATTATTTTAGATAACTTGTATAAATAGATTACTTCATTTTGTGCTTCTAAAACATATAAGTTCACTTCTCCTTTTTATTTGTCTACTTTTATAATGGATGCCATTTTTTTTTCCACCCCATTTCCTATAATGGGTTGGAACTAGACCAAGGATGAAGCTGAACCCATTCATTTATATCATTCCAAGCTCTTGGAAGAAAATGTTGGTGAACATTTCCACCAAATTTTTTATTATGTAATTATTCCTCTCCATGAAAAATTATTTTACACAAAGCCTCCTAGGATCTGAGAAGAAGCTAGGAAGGGCATAGTTAAAATTGGGGATTGGTATTATCAATAACCTTTCTGTGTCCTAGAATTTATGGTTGTTTAGCTCCCCTTCAAGCCTTCCTCTTCATGCAATGAATCAACTCATTTGCAAGGATATAGCTTAACAAACTATTGAAACTATTATATCTAAAGAACTATATAGATGTTCTAATAGGATATGGTCGATATGGCCCACTTTTCCTATTTAAGTTGGAGCATACACTCTTCCTATTTAAGGTAATATCAACACAATTTACGGAATGTGAATGAAGGAACTGAAGTTTAACACCCATGAAATCAACCAATCGAAAGCCAGTGATGAGAACTTGTCATTAAGTGCAAAGAACTTGCCATTAGGGCATGCAAGCTCTAAGGTACTGGAAGGGAGTCTCTCAGTCAACTTCTTGGAAGATGAGCTGAAGTCGACAGGAAGTGACCATGTCAAAGGAGGGCCATAATGTATCTCACATCATCCACATGCGATAAAGGGATGCAAAATGATTTTGGATGATACAGAGAATCAGGGGTAAGTGTAACTGCAGAAGGACAACTCTTGAACATACCGATGACGTGACTGGAAGTTTGACAGCTTTTGGATCCATAGGATTGATGGTCATGATGATTTGGCAGAGATAAAATCGAAGGCAAAAATTAATGGGCCAGCCCAGGAAGGTCAATGAAAAAAGGAGGATATCCCATCCCAACACGAAGTAGAAAGTGTCATGTTCAAGAGTGAGCTACTGACACAACTGATTAGATTTCCAAATTTCCCCCCACCATTTCTGGTAGGTATCCCAATTATTTTTTAATCACAAGCTTGAAGGGGATAGGATATGCTTGCACTGTAAGTTCATCCTTCAGACAAATCAGACCTAGTAAGTTTAACGAGCCCTAGAAAGGAGAAGCTCATGTTCGTCATGGTGATGAATTCGGTGTCGTTTAATTTTTAACGAGTCCGACAAAGGTGTAACTTGGTATCTTTTTCATGTTTAGAGAGTTTAAAAAAGACACAGAAAAGAAAACACGATATTGTCCCCTTTCGTAAATTTGTGTCTCTCAAGCCTGAAAAGGTAGAAAATGATACTTGAGAGAACCACTTGACCACTGTAGTCAAGGAGTACCTGTTTCATAAATAGTGCATCCCAGCCCGAAAATGGGTAAGCATATATTGGGAGCACGACGTTCCGTATCCATTAATGAGTTCAAAATTACAAGGGACCAACTATATTTTCATGTTTAAAGGGTCATAAAAGATCTTGAAATTGGACCCCCCATTTTATTCTCTTTTACGAGTCAAAAGTGAAAAATACTCGTCAATCTTTTCATTTGAGTTTTACGAGTCAAGAAAAGAGCTTAATCTAATCAAAGGAAGGATACCCAATTATCTGACTTACATATGCAAATCAAAAGAATGACTCACAACATAGTTGACTTAGACTAATTCAAGGAAGAAGCTATGATAGTAAATAAACAAATCCTACAAGAATAGGAGCAATTCTACAGAATTTTGAGCCTAGCCCAAACTCAAAAAAATTTAGTAAATGAATTTCCAATAATATGATTGATAAATAAACATAGTACTAAAGAATTGATTAGTAATTGTTCCAAATGACCTCTGGGCGGGAAACAGTGAAAGCACCTCCACCCGACCTACCCAAATTATTTGATGTAGAGTGAACAAGAAACAAAATTAATCTAAAAACCTAGAAGAAACATTTACATATCTCCAAAGAGTTGATAAAGAATTTTCAGCAGATTTGTTCCCATCTAGTGAATTCATCCATGTAGGTGACCAAAGAAATTAACATGCCTACATTAGAATTTAAAAATAAATCTATGAAAACAAATACTTTATGGAAAGTTGTTCAAGATCATGGAGAACACTTTCGAGATCATATTGAAGAGCTGAAGAAAATAGACATGGACTCTATCTGGCATTTTCTAATCAAACCACAAAGTTTCTACTTGCTAACTAAACCAAAAGCTGAGAGAATCTCATAGAAGTTACTAGAAATTGATGGATACATCTTTTATTTTCAAATCAATATGAAACTTGAACCACCAAAATCAATCACTCACATTCCAAATGCCTATGCACAATGGAAAACCTTCATGGAATCTTCTCATCCCATTTCTTCAATAAGTTAATTTTCATGTTTTACTGTGAAATCTCAAAATATGATTTTCTTTTCTATTTTTAATTAAAGATGTTAGCAACAAGATACTCAACAATATTTCTTTTTGCATTTTGTAATACTATTTAAAGAACCTAAAGTGATTGTACAAGTGATCTGATTTTTTTTAAAGAAATAGACACTTTGCATTACCATATTTATTTTAAAATAATATTTATCCTAAACCACTCAATATTTCATATAAGTTTTTCACCAAATGAATATGGTTCTACTTCTATCATTTGTATCTTTTGGAAAAATCAAAATATATTTTTTCTTGATCTAATTGATATCAGATAATTAATTAATTATTGTTAACTAGTTATTTGATTTTATTATCGAAATTATTGAGTGAATAATACATGTGTGATTGTTGTAAATGTATTCAATTCAATTAACATTTTAATCAAATTTTATATCATTTTTCAGTCAAGTTTATCTATGTTATTAGTATGAAGATTTGAATCTCATACTTGTAGCTAATTTTTGTGATTCATGTATGATAATAATAAAATCTTCGATATAATAATATAGGATAGCAATAATAAGATAGCTTAAATGTATTTTTGATTAGGTAGAATTTAGTCTTTATTTTACATTGATTCTTTCAAAACCTCTTTTAAAACCTAACTCGTTAAAGTATTCTTTTAGAAAGTCTCTAGGTTTTGGAACAAAGTCTTTAGGATGCAACTGAACCCAAATGCTAGTGAGGATCACCATCCCAAAGAGATATAGGTCTATTTCGGAATTGACCAGGTGATTTCTCTTAATGTTTGCTTGAAAATTTCTAGCGATCAATAGGTTTTAGAATAGAATTCACTAAGCTATGAAATGATGAAGGTGCATTTGTAAGTCCCAATGGCATAACCAAAAAATCATAATGGCCTTGATGTGTTCTAAAAATTATTTTGGGAATGTCTTCTTTCATAATTCTAATTTGATGATTTACTAAACTAAGATCCAACTTAGTAAAGAAAATTTGTCCACACAATTCTCCTAATAATTAATTAGTGTCGGGAATAGGAAATTTATCTTTGATTATCAGTTTGTTGAGTTTTCTTTAATTTGGACACATATGCCATGAACCATTATTTTTTATAACCATCAACATTGGTCAAGAGAAAGCATTTTGGCTAGGTTGAATGATGCCAACCTCTAACATTTCCTGAACCATACACTTAATCTGACTCTTTTATCCATATGGATACCCATAGGGCTTAATGTTATGTGGTACACTTTTAGATTGCAAATGAATATAATGGTAACAATCTCAAGTAGGATGAAGAACCTTAGACATCTCTCCAAATACCTTGGATTGATTATTGATAACTTTTGGAGATCCGCTGGAGCATAGGATACAGATGTTTGAACACTTGGTGAAAAAAAATTGCAGATACCCCTCCGTTTCACTTTTTTATCAACCTTGTCATGCTATTAGACCTTATCAGTTTACTAGGTTTCCCTTGGATACCTTGAAGCTCAATTTCCTTTCCTTCCAAGAAAATGCTATGAAAGATATTGATAATTAAGGGCCATTGTTCCCAATTATTTTAACCATTCAAACCTATTGTAGCAACTATAACCACCCTCCAAAATTTCTCCTTAGCTTTGTTTTGGAGCCTCCTTACCAACTTTCCACAACACCTTGTCTTGCTTCGTCAAGTACAAAAGCTTCAATGTTTTTCCTGCATGAAGGAAGGTTGTCGATCATAGCTTGATGCATTACCCTCACAGGTTGTTCATTTGGACTTGGTATAGCTATAGGCTGAGCAGCTTCCCCAAGAAATTGAGAAATTCTAGAGGGAAACCATCCTTCCCTCCATAAATTACACAATCATGTCTAGCAGCCTACTGGGCTCCATAATTACGCATTTCTGCGAGTCAACCCTCATAGTGAAAATTGTGCAATTTTCCCCAATAGGGCTATTTAGCCAAGAATTTGCGCAAATCTGGGTAGCAGTCAGCTGCTCTGCCTAGAAATTGCACAAATCTCCTGGGCAGCTAGCCTAGCTCTTAGCCAGAAATGTGCATTTCCTTCCAGCAGTTGAGTGGCTTCATGAATGAGTAGTTGGGTTGATCAGTTCTACCTGAGAACAAGGAAACTTAACTTGCATGCATGGCTTGATTTTTCTCAGAATAGCAAAAGGAAACATGCAAGAGGCATCCCATGATTCAAGGAGATATTTTTAACAACTGGAGGTTACATGCAAAGTTGTTTTAGAAGCTTTCCTTCAAGTGTCGCTTTTTCCTATATTTGTGGCATGCATGTCATGAGCTCAAAACGAATTTATTTGACACATTAGAGCTCATTCTTTCACATCGATCTTGGAGCTCTGACATCCCACAACACATCCAAGACTCTTCGACACATCCATCTTAGCTATTCAAGGGTAAGTGGCCTCAACTTGTCTTTTTCAACAATTCTATCGCTTTTTGTGCTTTCGCTTATTTGAGTGTTGTATGCTTGATTTATTTGAATGCTTGCTATCATTTACATGCATACTAGCTTTTCCTAGCACTATTGTAGTTTTCATTACTATCTCATTATTGTCGCATGCATGAAACTGTTTTTCATGAATAGTCGCCGATTCGACGACTCGATTCACCCACATGCATGTTGATCCATTTACTGAATCTTTCATTCATGTTTGCATGCACTATAAATCACTCCTACTTTCATTTAGCATCATCATGCATTTACTTTCATATTTGCTTTCGGTTGCCCATCGGCGAGTCTAGCCATCCTTGGCCCGAACTCTGCCTTCACCTAGACAACATTGCACAATTTGGGGAAGGAAGGCTCCACCTTCCTCTCCAGAAATGTACATTTCTACCCAGACACTGTCCTCCAGGACTATTTTACACATTTTTGAGGGATAATGACTGCTGCCCCAAAAATTTACACAATCCAATCTGTGAGCCTGCAGTCACTCCCAGCTAGAATTGTGCATCGCACAATCCCAGGAGCTAGTAGCCAGTCTAGATTGTGCATTACACAAATCCAATAGACAGTCTTGCCTTCTAGACAACTCGGAATATCTTTTACATAGTTCTGACACCTAGTTACCCAACCTCCTAGAAGAAATTGTGCAATATTGCCTATCAAGTCCCCAGGTATGTGCTATGTCATTCCCCGATTTTGCTTTGGTTTTCACTGACATATTTCTTGCCAGGAATGTTTCTTGGATATAGATATTTTAGGTGTTCATCCACCTCTTATAAGTATAGGATAAATGGCCTCCAAGAGAGCAGGATCGCATGACAATAATAGAAATGCAGCTGGAGCAACATTTGAGCGATTGTCCTCTAGTCTACCGATATATGAAGATACAAAGTTTTTTCTAGACAAGAACATCAAGCTGAAGTGGAAAGAGGTCAATGAAGCATTTGCAGACACTTTTGAGGAAGACCTCAAAGACCGTGAGGTGTATGTGAACATTCACAAGTCCGGTTTGTATCATATTGCATGCAGATACCTCATGTTCCCATGTGTGAACATGATACACTAGATCGTCTCTCACACTGATCCTGAGACGATGACCTTGAGCATTTTCAATGGGAAGAATATTGCAACCTTTTTGGCATGAGAGTATGATGAGATGTATCAAATGTCAAATCCTACAGCTATCATGAAGACTCCTTTCAGCTTACCCAACAACAGTGCTAACTCAAGAGACATTATGAAGAACTGGGTAAAGGAGTTGGATTGATTCAGGTTGACACCCAACCATATATACAAGACAAAGATATTGTGTAAGAAATATCAATACTTGTTCATGTTTTAATGTCAACTGTATGGCCAAGAAAGCATGGAAACCTTCCCACAGAGTTAGTTGATCGTGCTGGACCAACTAGCCAAAGAAGGAAATCCATGTAATTGGTCTGGCATGTTGGCTCATCAGCTTAAGGAAAAAGTAACGAAAGCTCGACAGTCACCCGAAGGTATGCATACAGAGATTTACATGTCTGCCTACATCTTAGATGAAATTTGTGCCTCATAGGAGTTCCTGGGCTTGGAGTGGGCATGGTCATCGGCGAAGACTGCTGTGAATACATATTTCAAGTTGTTGTCTGAATGCAGCTTTAGAGGAGTAATCACATGATTTTCCAATTATTTTTTCACCCCAGTCTACAAGATTATATTCAAACAGAATCCACCCTACATGTCGAAGCAAGTAATGGAGGCACTGATACACATTGCTATTTGGTATGCCGCACCGTCTGGCACCTTCATCCGAATGTTCAACACAGAGAGGCCTCCACATTTACTAAAGTTTTCCTTGGACATACACGTCATGTAGGAAGTAGCATATCACATCTCAGTAGGATTGACAACTAGACTGCACCGGAAGAAGAAGGCATCTTGGCCCGCTTTTCCATTGCAGATTGGATTATATGAGGTTCAGAGTATCAAGAAAGTGGATGTCGAAGAAAAACAGATGAAGAAGTATCCATTTGACCTCCAAAGCTACAATTCATATGATCCACAATTCACTAAGAAAGAAAACTGCACGAGATTACAGTTCAACTAGATCCATGGGGAATTTCATTAGGCCAAGGAGGACCCATGGAGATATTACCACAGTTTCTCTAGACCCAATGAACAGGTCAGCTTTGTCATGGAGTGGTTAGAAAATCGACATGAAACAACATCTCGGAGAGCACTAGCACCAGCACCAATAGGAGCAGTAGAGGTAATCATACCAGGGCATGACAAAGGTGAGAAGAAGATTGTCGATCACATGGAGGAGGAACAAAGTTGCAAGTTTCGATCAACACCATTAGTAAAGAAAGCAACTATGCTATAGAGGCAAAGAGGCACCAATGCAACATGTGAATCACACAAAGGAAAAGGAATAAGATAACAATGGGAGAAGTAGAGAAGGAGTTGCATGAGCTGAGGGAGCAACTCTAGAAGGAACAAGAGCTACACAAGCAAGAGAGGGAAGCACAACAATAACATTTACAACAGGGGGCACAACATGTGCAAACAGATGAAATAGTTCCCCTACAAGTAGTTGATTCAACAGAATAGCTGGCATCAAGCAGACAGGGTGAACCATCACATGAGAAAGACTTCGCTCATGAGATAGAACAAGCACTCCAACAATTGGATGTAGACATGGAGCAGCAAGAGTTCGAATAGGACACCGACCTCATGCCTCATCACCAAGAGGTCGACTTATTCACTTCACTGCATCCAGATGATGAGCAAGTGTCAACTGACAAAGGAGGCATTGAGATCCTTGGAAATTAGTCGAATGAGATATGCACAACATCTCATTCGACGAATCTCAACATAGAGTTGTGTAGTCTCGCCAAGTGTCAACACCGGAGGGTCATACATCTCCTGCGCAAGTTTAAAAATGAGTGATTGTGACTGATGTGTGAAAACATCTTTCAACCTTGGCCGATGCAACCAAAGTGTATGCCAAAGCCACTAGCTCAAGTGTTCACTTTCTGATAGCTGAGAATGAGCGAATGGCGAAGGAACTACAGACGACAAAGCAAGGAGGAGAGGTGGTGAAAGCGTCCGCCCAAGCAGAACTGAAGAAGGCAATACTAGATGAAGTATTTTCCCTTGACATAGTTATGCGATCATTGTACTCCATTTTTGTACCGTGCATATGGCAATCTTCCATCTCAACAAATGGCAACAATGATGTGCTAGAAGAGCACGTATCTTGACAAACTTGCATGCTACTGTTGATGACATATAAACATGGATGATGAAGTACAAGGGAGCCCCGCTTCGCTTGCCTAAGATGATGAGGGCCAATGCGGTCGAGATGAAGGCACGTATCTAGAATGAGATCCGGAACTAAGAAGAGCTCCCGCAGCTCATCACTAGCATATAGGCTTCCCATGCATGAGTATTCAAGAGTATGGATGTTGTGGTGCACACACATGCGATGCCATCCATTGAGAATCTCACCCAAGCAAAGACAAATGCATAGGTCTGACTAGAGCTTAAGTTGTACTTTGGCGAATTGATGCGCATTGCCAGCAGCCCATACTTTCCCATTAATGCAGACAACATGCACAAGTGTGTTGTTGGTCCATCTCCATTGAAGACAATGATGCACATGCTTTCAAACAAGTTGGATAGAAGATCCCAAGCAATGTACCCAAATGTTGTGGAGGCAAGAGTCAGGTTTCAGATAGATGTCACCACGGAGCACACGGACACCATCAAGGACTACTGATCTTGGCATCAGTATGTTATTGTCAATCAGCATGAGGATGTTGAAGAGTTGGACTTCCATGGTTGTCTAGGTTAGAGCAATGTCTAGCAAGGCTTTCTGAAGACATTTGTTTCACATGGGTACAGGTGCATTGTAATGTAACATTATGTCAAGTGTAAGTCATGAGGGTAGATGAACTGTCAGACAGGGGGATGTCAAGGGTCACCCCACCCTTTTCTATAAATAGTCCCTCATAACTCATTGTAAAGGCTTTTGGTCAGCCAAGCTTCTGATAAGACTATCTTGGAGAGAGCTTGGATAGTATTGTAACGAGCCTTGGCTTCTCCACTACATAAAGCTAGTACATCTCTTTGGAGGAGCAGGCAGTTGTGGCTATAAAATTCTGCTATCAGAACTAGTGGTTGGACATGGATGTATTGTATGATTGGAACTTACACTTCTTAATATAACAAGAGCCAACACGTTTCATGCATATGTGTTGTTGTATTCTATGCTATCTAGTTTACTCTAAATTATATATGTATTGGTTTGCTTACGCATGCATGTATAGCTATCTGTGTATGTATGTATGAATCTTTCTAAAATGTGCTATTGGTTTAACCATCACTTTGGATTTCTTGCTAAATTTACTTCCATGTTGTGATGTATCTTTGCTTGTGTGTTCCCTTATTAATTGCATGTTATCACACATTACCAAGGGGTGCAATCATCCCAAACCCCATGTGTTAGAACCTCTCATGCATCTTCCTTATCTCACTGTAGCTTTCACACCCTTGCTACCAACAGAGTTATCTCACTTGCCTCTATGCGAAATCATGGTCAAGGAATTACCATATGACCTAATGCTGGGATTCCTGCACCAAATGGTCTGAGGTGTAATTGGGATTTCTTACCGGGGATATCCCCTAAAATGTTGGTGGGTCCAACACTATTAACATTTTTGGCGCTAGAAGGAGGGCCAGATGAAAAGATGTGTCGTCTCATCCTGTTTTGAACCTTTGTATATCTCTCATGGATTCTTGCACTCTTCTCCCTCCACATTGTTTTTAAAATCATGAAGATGTCACCATCATGAGGGAGTTCTTTGATCTCTTGTCCACTTACACATATGATGGTGAAGGTGAAGTGGCCTGGCCTGCATACCTACATGGATTTCTTTCCATGCATCATGAGGAAGATGGGTGTTCTGACGGAAAAACTAGCTTGCCGCTTATGCACACACTTCGCGAATCTCCACTTTGATGGTTGTTCAGCCTACCATCTGATAGCGTGCACTCATTTGACCACTTCTGTGATCTCATTGAAGACACTTTCTATCATTTTGATCCAGAACATATTGCCCAAAAACTACTATGACAATGGAAGGCTCCACATGAATCAATTATTGATTTTTGGAAGCGCTTCCGTGACTTGCAGTTTCAAGCTCCGAGGAGCCAGATGCCATTTTTCTATCTTTGGGACTGATTTGAGTATTGTGATAATAAATTTGCTTGTCCCAACAAGACGTTTGATATCAATCCTCGCTCAACATTCTTCAGTGATGGAGCTACGCAATCCCAGAAGGATGCGATCACTGTCACAGGTGGCTGTCGGCCATCCCTTCATCAAACAACTCCACCACTGCTGAGTGATGCTGAGGATCATGCTCACATACTTGTTCAACTTTTGCATCCTCCCAACATCACTTCACTCAATTTTTGCACAGATTTGGTTGTGAGTCCATTGAGCTGTCTTATTCGTTCTATTCCGAAAACTCCATCTTCACACTCGGCTATTGCTCTGGATGATACTGCCTTGTGTTCTTCTATGCCATATTCTACACTTCTTGTGAGCGAGGAACAAGCCACTGATAGAGTTGGTGTTGCACAACCAACATGCACTGTCATTCTTTAAGAGTATGAGTGGGAGCTTGAGTATCAAGACTCGGCGAAGGATGCATCCCTTTCGGCCGACCCCCCTTTATTCCTTCCTGACATCTTTGGTGAACCTGCCATCCATGATTTCACTTGTGTATCTTCATCGACGAATGCACCCATTGTTGATCACTTGCAGGACACACTAGATGTGAGTCCATCATTCAACAATGGAGAGAATAAGTTATTCTTTGAAAATCCACTTGATCTTTCTTTTTTCTTTCCCATAAACAGGGAGGATGAATTTGTTCGATTTTCATCTACCCCTCTGTTTGATTCATCAGATCATGAGGATGCCAATGAAATAATTTATTTTTCTGAACATGGCTATCAAGATCCATTTTCTCCCATATTCAATCACGACCATGTTCCTATCGTAGTTTATTTTTCGAAGCCACTAGTTTACGATGATCTATTCGACGATGAAGTTGAAACACCCAAGACTGTGGAGAAACTTTAGGCTGAGCTGATGGTTATGTCAGGCGCTTGCTCTCTTGGGGTTAGTCTCACTTCCGATCAGGAAATTGTTCAATCAGACAAGCCTCCTCTTCACTCATCTGTATTCATTGAAGATCAATATCACACAGATATCATGCTTTCTCCACTTGAAATACATGATCCTATCGCTCATGCATTGGAGGAATCTCACATTGCAAGCACACTTGTGCAACACAAGTTGTCTTTGTTTATTTCGGTTGCTTGCATGTCATAGTCAAGAGTGTCCTTATGCTTCAAAGCTACACGTGGTGTCACACAGCACCGTGATAAGTCCATAGACCACTTATCATGTGTTTGTACTCACTTATGTCCTGTGGGAACTTTGGAACATGAAGTGTGGTTTTCTTCATTGTTATATCTTTCTTTCTTGCTGGTTCGCACAACTGGGTTGCTTGTGGACCATGCATTCACCAACATCGGTAAACCAATGCACCAGTGGCTACATTGGAAATATCACTTCACGTGATCAGGCCCATGCATAGTTAGCTTAGGAGTAGGAGTAGTGTTAGCTTTCAGTCAGTTTGCTTGCATGCTTGTTTTATTACTTGCTTTGTTTATTTGTTTGTTTTCTTACTCATTTTCTTACTTGCTTTGCTTTCGCTTTTTCTTCTACTCTTGCTTTGTTTTATTATGTTTTTCATTCGCTTGTTTCACTCGTAGGTTAGTTTCACATGAAACCATGTATTACTCTTGAAACAAGCTAGGTAAAGTACAAGAGGGCCTGTATAGCTATCACTACTTGGTTATTTGTCAACTTGCCTTTGTATGAATAACTTGTTACTTTTAGTCCATGATACGTGAAAGGAAAATACATACTATTCAAATTGAACCTTGGTGAAAACACTACGATTGCACGCTAACTAGTGTCACCTACTCTAGTCAGTTGTTTTTGGGTTAACCCTTGTCAGCTAAGTCAAGTAGAGTAAGGTGAGAGGGAAAACCTTAACAGACACATCAAAGGTATAATAAACTACTTCTCTATTGGAACAACCTCTTCTTCTCTCAATAAGTCATGATTCCTCTTCCACCTCTAAAATGAATAACTGCTATGCACAGTTGAGAAAATGAAAAATGAAAAAATGAAAAGTAAGAAAAATCCAAAATGAAAAATGAATAAGGCGAAAAAAGAGAAAGGCTTCCTGTGCAAAGAGGTGACGCAAGTAACTCTGTTGGGGTATTGACCAGGATTGCTAGTAGCGGAGCCATGCTTGTGTTCCTATGTGACTCCGTCGGGGTACTGTCTAGGCCTGCTAGCAGTGGAGCAACACCAGAGATGAAACTAAGACTCGGATGACTATACTACTTGTGTGCCAATATACCCCTCAACCCAAATGGAAACAACTATGTTTTCTTGGTTTGGAATGTGTGTCAATCTACTAAGAGATTGGCATATGCTACATATTATAATCAAGCTAGTGTCAAGCCAAAATGAGATGAGAACTGAACAATACTTCCAGAGATGTTAGACTTGCTTTTTACGAACAGGATTATGATTAGATGTATCAAATGTCAGAGCCCACGATTATCATGAAGACTCCCTTCAGCTTACCCAACAATAGTGCTAACTCCAGAGACATTCTAAAGAACTAGGTAAAGGAGTCGACTCGATTTAGGTTGACACCTAGCCAGATCTACAAGACAAAGATACTATGGGAGTTGTATCAATACTTGCTCATATTTTCATGTCGACTATCTGGCCAATAAAGCACGGAAACCTTCCCAAAGAGTTGTGTGATCGTGCTGGATTAACTGGCCAGAGAAGGAAAACCATGTAACTGATCCAGCATGTTGGCTCATCAGCTGAAGGAACAAGTAACGAAAGCTCGACAATCACCCGGAGGTATGCATACAAAGATTTAGATGTCCACCTATATCTTAGATGAAATTTGTGCCCAACAAGAGTTCCCAGGTTTGGAGTGGGCATGGTCAATGGTGGGACTGTTGTGAACACATATTTCAAGTTGTTGTCCAAATGCAGCTTTAGAGGAGTAATCACACAGCTGTCTGATCATTATTTCACCCAATTCTACAAGATTATATTCAAATAGGATCCACCCTGCATGTCAAAGGAAGCAATTGAGGCACTAATAGACATTACTGATTGGTATGCCTCACCTTCCGGCACCTTCATCTGAATATTCAGTGTGGAGAAGCCTCTACATGTTCTACCAAATCTTTCCATGGACATACTTTTCATGTACGAGGTAGCATATCAAATCTCGGTAGGATTGACAGTTAGACTTCGCTAGAAGAAGAAGGCACCTTGGCCCACTCTTCCATTGCGGATTGGGTTATATGAGGTCTGGAGTATCAAGAAAGCGGATGTTGAAGTAGAACAATTGAAGAAGTATCCATTCAACTTCTGAAGTTACAATATGTATGACCCACATGGCACTGTGAAATATCAATACACGAGAGCATAGTTCAACTAGATCCATGGGGAATTTCACTGGGCTGAGGTGGAACCATGGAGATATTGCCATAGTTTCTCCAAACCAAATGAATAGGTCAGCTTCACTGTGGAGTGGTTAGCAAAGTGACATGAAGCAACATCTCATAGAGCACCAGCACCAACAATTGCAGTAGAGGCAAGCATAGTAGTGTGCGACAAAGGTAAGAACAAGATTGTCGATCACATGGAGGAGGAACAAAGTTGCAAGTTTTGAGCAGCTCCATTAGTAGAGAAATCAGCTATGGCTATAGAGGAAAAGAGGAACTAGTGTAACATGTGAATCACACAAAGTTAGAGGGATAAGATAAGAATGGAAGAAATAGAGAAGGAGTTGCATGAGCTAAGGGAGAAACTACAGAAGGAATAAGAGTTGTGCAAACAGTAGATGGAAGTGCAAAAATAATAGGTACAACAAGAAGCACAACACGTGAAAATAGATGAGACAATGCCCATATAGGTAGTGCATTCATAAGAACAGTTGGCATCAAGTAGACAGGGTGAACCATCGAAGGATCAAGACTTCACTCACGAGATAGAACAAGCACTCCAACAGTTGGATGTAGATATGGAGCATCAAGAGTTGGAACAGGATGCTGACCTCATGCCTCACCACCAAGAGGCTGACTTACCCACTTTACCACATCTAGATGATGAGAATGTCTCAAGTGACCAAGGAGGCATTGAGATCCTTCGCGATCAGTCAGAATGAGAGATTCACAACATCTCATTCGACAAATCTAAACATAGAGTTTTGTAGTCTCTATTTTCACAAAATCAAGCACTGGAAGGCTGCTGACCAGGTAGACTCTGTGTAACTGTTTCAGACCAATCTTTTGACTAAGGCTTAGCCTCCTTAGCCTGAGAGGGCTCTCTCAAAAGGTTATTGATTTTGACTATTGATGAGATGGCTAACTCTTGCAAAGTGAATTTAACAAATATGTTGGCTGGACAGGCATTATACAGACTTCCATTGGGCTTATGGAGTTAATCATCCTTCAGTAAACTATAACACTACTCATTCATAGAAGTCAGGGCATGTAATGTTTAAATACTCAAAACACATCTCATAAAAACCTCAGCTTATAAATACACACAGGAAATCAGAGCAGCAAAGTGAATTCTGAGTGATTGTGTATCTATACAACTGTAAAAACATAAAGGATGAAACAAAACCACATATCTTGAGCATTTGAAACACTGTATGAATCCTGAGAAGAAAAGCAGTCACTTGTATTACTGAAAATGAGTTTGTACACAAGCCAAAATAACACTCTGTTTTCTCAAATATCCAACCCTCATTACATAAAAGTTTCATCTATATATAGAAACATAACTTTAACTACTTTGAGCTTCCTCCTCCAGCATGAGGGGTGCTCGATGACTGCCACTAATTACCCCTATCCACTATTGAACTAACTCATTAAATACAATAAGTGCTAAACTGGAATTTTAAAGAGTCCTAATTTAACTATAACTCTAATTCTATCCTCCTCGTAGAATGATTCTTTCTTGTTCTTTGACACCTGTCTCCTTTTAGTTTGGCTGAGATGGCTGAGATGAGGATTCAATGTCCCATACTAGCTTTGGATGCTGAATGCTTTGATGGTTCAGTGATGTTAGGAGAAAACCCCTGTTTTTCCGGTTCCAGTCTTCCACCACTTATTCGAAAACGCAGCAGCATGTCTCCAGCTCTTTAATATCCCAAAAATGTAGAGCACCACCATGTTTCCAGATGTGTTGGAGGCTTCGTTGATGGACAGGTGTGCAAGCCAAGTCTCCTCGTATGCAACTCCTTCCAAACCCTAATGACCGGTAATAAAGTGCCTTTATAATCAAAACTTTAACTTGAGCCAAAACATTACACTTTTACAAAGGTATACCTGTCATCATTTGAATGGCTATGCTATCTTCATTTGGTCTCCTAAATGTCCCTCAGATGTTTCCTTTGAAAATTTCTGATCATCCTATCAAACTGTTTGTCTGCATTAAAAAACAACACCTACAGCAGTTTCGCAGCGCGCTACGAAACTGCTGTTTAATTTAAAAAACACAGTCTTCCTTTCATAGCTAAATGATTGCCAGTGTGTAGCTTCAGCATCAGCAAGGTCCGAACACTGGCCATCCTTCTCATGTAACTGTCCTGTTGTTTCAATACCTGCTTCCTTATGTGCTGAATTGAAATCTGAATCAAACTCATGTTTGGCTCTGCCATCCGAATCTGTTTACAGCAACATAGTCCATTGACGTTCTATACATAGCTAAGATCTAAAATAAAGCATTTTTCATTGACATTTCAGACCACATCGAGCAAAAGAGATTCATCTTCAAAATAATAAAATAACCTAAACAGCCTGTGATCAGAATATCTTTCGGAAGGACAAAGATCCACCCGAATGCTTTTCATACAGCTTCAGCATATGTAATGTGTTTATTCTGGAGAGCGTGCCCAAAGATACCGGCACATTTGAAACCTTGAGATGGAAATTCTGCATCTGACGACCCTCTCATTAAAAAATCACTATGCCCTTTCCCACAGGAATGCTTGGCAGACATATTGAGCAGAACATCATCCTCTTCCATCCTCATATTGAACATAGGAGCTTCCCAACCAATAGTTTTATCAAGCACTAACATAGAGTTCCTTGAAGCTCAAACATCTACCAATATTCTATTCTCATATGATGAAGACCACAATCTTTCTTGACTGATGTATATATGGGAAGAATGAGGATGAAGCATCCGACCATCTTCTTCATCGGATGCATCACCAAGTCGTGCAGTTGCCTCAAAAAGAGATTGCTCGTGCTCTTTTAGTGCCGCCTTAGCTTTCTCTACATTGGTAGGATCAAGATGATCACCTATAAAGACCCTTTCCACCTCCTTGATAAGCTTGTCAGTCTCCCGTAACTCAATACTAACAGGTTCCTTGTTGCGTGTACCATTTTGAGAAGATCCATAGCCCTTTGAACTCTGGCCCTTTGGAAGTGCTCTCCCTCTATTAGATGGTAAAACTGGACCAATAGGATCAGCTAACCTTTTTTCACCTCACCTGGCTTCTCCTTGACCAATCTCTAAAGTCCTATAATCCTCACATCGAATATCTCCTGAAGATATCACTTTGGATTTCTTTTCCCGAACTCCACTGGGCACTTTTTTTCCTGCTGTTTCCAACAGTGTATGTATAGTGCGTGGTAGAACATGTGGAGGTAAAGAGGTTGTCACAGGTGTAGTTTTTTGCCTTTTACAAGTTGCTAAAACTGTAGGAACACGTTTCTGGAAAGAACATGCAGCGTTTTTTGTAAAATTATGTAGAGTAAACTTGCCTTTTCAGTATTCCCTTATATGTCTCAGTACTTCATCTGCATTAACTTTCCCAAGAAGTTCCCTATGATTCATATCTGAAACTCTAAGTTCTTTCCTCAAATCAGAAATCAGTCCCTCTTTATCCCAAGAAAACGTATCAGATTGTCCAATGAAAGCCCGCAGAACAGCACTGTATGCTTCTTGTTCCAACTGGTGAATCTGAGACTCCATGTCAAACTCAGCTCTCTCATACAAAAGTGATCCAACAGAAACTCTCCCATTTTGAACCACTCGACCCCCTCCTCTTGCTTCTCGATTCACATGAGGTGGGGGAATATCATCATCTGTTCCACTGCTATCGGAAGGGCCGTGGTCCATCGCTAGCGGGCTTAGTTAATTAACAAACTTCGCTTACTTTATTCACTCGGAGGCATTCGAAGTGTGAAATCAACGATAATACAATAGATGAGAAGCTTCGTTTCATTGCCCCCTGTATTCTGGAATATGCACTTTACAACTATCATACGATTTGTTGTTAGGGTCCCTGTCTTATCATTACAACTACATGTTGCTGATCCCATTGTCTCACATGCTGAAAAATGCCGCACAAGTGCTTTATCATTCATCATCTTCTTCATAGCAAAAGCAAGGCTTAATGTCACCGCCAATGGCAAACCCTCTTCTCCTTATCTAAATCTCTGAACTGCAATGATTACCGGTAATCACTGACTGTAGTCACAAACACAACTATAAAAACGCTGATAAGAATACTCCAATGAAGATCAAGTTGTTGAATGTGCCACGCAATACATTTATCCTTTCTATATCTCTAGAGCTTATTTCGTTGAACACCTGGCAGAAGACAAATGTATTAAGGATCAGTGTGTTTAAAATTTATTCTGCATCAAAACCATGTAACTCAAGAAGCCGAATTCCTTCCATCCCCAGAAACTGAAGAAGGCGGTCAACAATTGCTGTAGGAGAGGGCCAACAACGCAGAAATGGGGAATGTCTTTGTCACTGTTTCATTTTGAGGATCTAATAACCGCACCAGACAAGATACATGGTCATCAATTTAATGAATTCTTTTCTGTTTGTATCGACAACAAATAGACTAGAGAGTGCCCTTACAGCAAGTGGTTGAGAGAAGCTAGGCTTGCCATCCAACATCTGTGCAAGTAGACCAAAGTACCCTGCCTCCCCTAATGCTCTCTTTATTTCATCTGTCTGTGATAGATTACAGATGGCCGAGGCTGCCAACTCTTGAATTGCAGAAGATCCATTTTTGAGGAGAACTATGAGCTGCTTAACAAATCCCGAGGACCTCAAAAGGTTTCTAGAGAATATGGATTGCGAGAGGCTGTGGATTCGAACAAATCCCCAATTTCGCAGCGCAACCAGTGCAAAATATGAATTATGTGCTACGAAATCACTTAAAGCATGTTGCGTTGCGAAACCGCTGAAAAGGATTTATGTGCTACGGAAACACTTTGTCCTTAAGCTAGTCTGAGCAATTTTGGCAACAAAATTTTCAGTGATAACAGTGGCTCCACTTGGGATAGTGTGCCCTTGTGGTACACTAAGAACTCGTATGTCCAGTGCCTTATCCATTTATGACAAACAGAAATTTGCTTGACAAGCATGACTGTAGGAGAAAGAAATCTACATCTACTGAAAAATGCTCAGTTGACCTTGAGCTTATTTGCATTTACCTACCTACCTACCCTAATAATTTCAACTTCTATCTGCTCAATCAATGTGAAATTTCCAATGTAGCCAATCATTTATCTTATCTGACATTTGAGTCCTTTGGCTGTGCTTGAAACAAAAATAAACCAGATACTGAAGTAACCAAGGCAGCATGAGGTGTAACTGTTCTTCAACATGAAAATATAACTGGAAGCCTGAACAGTAAATCTTTTCCATGTATTCAGCTATAGGGTCAAAAAACACATGGTTAGTTTGCTGATTCTCATAACATTCTATATCTTCAAACAACTTATCCTCAGCCACACCAAATTTATTTGATATGCTATCCAACTGCCTTTCTGAATGATGCTCACAAACAATGTAATTTTCCTCACTATTATGATTATTATTTGAAGTAAGCTGCTGCAAGGAATTACAAAATTGAACAAGCTTTTCCTCTGCCTGAGGGTCATAGAAAATTTCCTCCAGTATTTCTTCTTGCTGGGTGTAATCATTTTCATCTTCTTTATGATTCGAAGACTGAGAGATCTGCTGCATCTCTACATTCATATCTAAGGATAAAACATGGTTTTCACAAGTAAACCCCTGCTGCTCTTCATGCTGTGTTTCATGAGATGTTATACTTTCTTCTTGGTGTTGAAATGCATTGTTATGAAGAGCCTCTAAAATTTCTTCATCCATAAATTCATCATCATCATAACAATCTTCCAAGTACTGAATAAGACTTAAAGAATGTCTACAACAATCTTTAAGCAGCAATAAGGAAGGATAACCTTCTTTATACATTTCACAGAATTCATCATGAAAACTAGTAAGCGAATATATTGAACCATTTTCCAGACTTTTATACCAAGACCATGCTTTTCCTTCTACAGTGGTCATAAACATTTTCATGAGACAATCTTCAGGGAAATGAACCTTAAGACTGCGTACATGCATATGGAATCTAACCAAATGAAGAGCAGCATCATCTTTCTTTTCATCTTTGAATATTGGAATATCCTCTAACCAATCAACCTTTGGCATAGGATTTGGAAAACCAGGGATATGAGACCGATTCATAGGAGCATACCTGGCATCTATTCTTGTAGTAGAATTCATCTTGAAACTTCATCAAGCTACTGATCTTCTGGTAGTGGAGTCACCTTCTAATTTCTTATTTGATGTGTGGAGTCGCCAAGGTAGTTTTGCAGCCTCAAAAACCTTCTGAGCTCCTGCTACCTTCAAAAGTTCAGCTTCATAATTTCGGGAATGAGTAATCTTCAGGCTCCCGGCAGATGCACCAAAATGTTTTCACAAAATCAAGCACTGGAAGGCTGCTGACCAGGTAGACTCTGTGTAACTGTTTCAGACCAATCTTTTGACTAAGGCTTAGCCTCCTTAGCCTGAGAGGGCTCTCTCAAAAGGTTATTGATTTTGACTATTGATGAGATGGCTAACTCTTGCAAAGTGAATTTAACAAATATGTTGGCTGGACAGGCATTACACAGACTTCCATTGGGCTTATGGAGTTAATCATCCTTCAGTAAACTATAACACTACTCATTCATAGAAGTCAGGGCATGTAATGTTTAAATACTCAAAACACATCTCATAGAAACCTCAGCTTATAAATACACACAGGAAATCAGAGCAGCAAAGTGAATTCTGAGTGATTGTGTATCTATACAACTGTAAAAACATAAAGGATAAAACAAAACCACATATCTTGAGCATTTGAAACACTGTATGAATCCTGAGAAGAAAAGCAGTCACTTGTATTACTGAAAATGAGTTTGTACACAAGCCAAAATAACACTCTGTTTTCTCAAATATCCAACCCTCATTACATAAAAGTTTCATCTATATATAGAAACATAACTTTAACTACTTTGAGCTTCCTCCTCCAGCATGAGGGGAGCTCGATGACTGCCACTAATTACCCCTATCCACTATTGAACTAACTCATTAAATACAATAAGTGCTAAACTGGAATTTTAAAGAGTCCTAATTTAACTATAACTCTAATTCTATCCTCCTCGTACAATGATTCTTTCTTGTTCTTTGACACCTGTCTCCTTTTAGTTTGGCCGAGATGGCTGAGATGAGGATTCAATGTCCCATACTAGCTTTGGATGTTGAATGCTTTGATGGTTCAGTGATGTTAGGAGAAAACCCCTGTTTTTCCGGTTCCAGTCTTCCACCACTTATTCGAAAATGCAGCAGCATGTCTCCAGCTCTTTAATATCCCAAAAATGTAGAGCACCACCATGTTTCCAGATGTGTTGGAGGCTTCGTTGATGGACAGGTGTGCAAGCCAAGTCTCCTCGTATGCAACTCCTTCCAAACCCTAATGACCGGTAATAAAGTGCCTTTATAATCAAAACTTTAACTTGAGCCAAAACATTACACTTTTACAAAGGTATACCTGTCATCATTTGAATGGCTATGCTATCTTCATTTGGTCTCCTAAATGTCCCTCAGATGTTTCCTTTGAAAATTTCTGATCATCCTATCAAACTGTTTGTCTGCATTAAAAAACAACACCTACAGCAGTTTCGCAGCGCGCTACGAAACTGCTGTTTAATTTAAAAAACACAGTCTTCCTTTCATAGCTAAATGATTTCCAGTGTGTAGCTTCAGCATCAGCAAGGTCCGAACACTGACCATCCTTCTCATGTAACTGTCCTGTTGTTTCAATACCTGCTTCCTTATGTGCTGAATTCAAATCTGAATCAAACTCATGTTTGGCTCTGCCATCCGAATCTGTTTACAGCAACATAGTCCATTGACGTTCTATACATAGCTAAGATCTAAAATAAAGCATTTTTCATTGACATTTCAGACCACATCGAGCAAAAGAGATTCATCTTCAAAATAATAAAATAACCTAAACAGCCTGTGATCAGAATATCTTTCGGAAGGACAAAGATCCACCCGAATGCTTTTCATACAGCTTCAGCATATGTAATGTGTTTATTCTGGAGAGCGTGCCAAAAGATACCGGCACATTTGAAACCTTGAGATGGAAATTCTACATCTGACGACCCTCTCATTAAAAAATCACTGTGCCCTCTCCCACAGGAATGCTTGGCAGACATATTGAGCAGAACATCATCCTCTTCCATCCTCATATTGAACATAGGAGCTTCCCAACCAATAGTTTTATCAAGCACTAACATAGAGTTCCTTGAAGCTCAAACATCTACCAATATTCTATTCTCATATGATGAAGACCACAATCTTTCTTGGCTGATGTATATATGGGAAGAATGAGGATGAAGCATCTGACCATCTTCTTCATCGGATGCATCACCAAGTCATGCAGTTGCCTCAAAAAGAGATTGCTCGTGCTCTTTTAGTGCCGCCTTAGCTTTCTCTACATTGGTAGGATCAAGATGATCACCTCTAAAGACCCTTTCCACCTCCTTGATAAGCTTGTCAGTCTCCCGTAACTCAATACTAATAGGTTCCTTGTTGCGTGTACCATTTTGAGAAGATCCATAGCCCTTTGAACTCTGGCCCTTTGGAAGTTCTCTCCCTCTATTAGATGGTAAAACTGGACCAATAGGATCAGCTAACCTTTTTTCACCTCGCCTGGCTTCTCCTTGACCAATCTCTAAAGTCCTGTAATCCTCACATCGAATATCTCCTGAAGATATCACTTTGGATTTCTTTTCCCATGTCCACTGGGCACTTTTTTTCCTGCTGTTTCCAACAGTGTATGTACAGTGCATGGTAGAACATGTGGAGGTAAAGAGGTTGTCACCGGTGTAGTTTTTTGCCTTTTACAAGTTGCTAAAACTGTAGGAACACGTTTCTGGAAAGAACATGCAGCATTTTTTGTAAAATTATGTAGAGTAAACTTGCCTTTTCGGTATTCCCTTATATGTCTCAGTACTTCATCTGCATTAACTTTCCCAAGAAGTTCCCTATGATTCATATCTGAAACTCTAAGTTCTTTCCTCAAATCAGAAATCAGTCCCTCTTTATCCCAAGAAAACGTATCAGATTGTCCAATGAAAGCCCGCAGAACAGCACTGTATGCTTCTTGTTCCAACTGGTGAATCTGAGACTCCATGTCAAACTCAGCTCTCTCATACAAAAGTGATCCAACAGAAACTCTCCCATTTTGAACCACTCGACCCCCTCCTCTTGCTTCTCGATTCACATGAGGTGGGGGAATATCATCATCTATTCCACTGCTATTGGAAGGGCCATGGTCCATCTCTAGCGGGCTTAGTTAATTAACAAACTTCGCTTACTTTATTCACTCGGAGGCATTCGAAATGTGAAATCAACGATAATACAACAGATGAGAAGCTTCGTTTCATTGCCCCCTGTATTCTGGAATATGCACTTTACAACTATCATACAATTTGTTGTTAGGGTCCCTGTCTTATCATTACAACTACATGTTGCTGATCCCATTGTCTCACATGCTGAAAAATGCCGCACAAGTGCTTTATCATTCATCATCTTCTTCATAGCAAAAGCAAGGCTTAATGTCACCGCCAATGGCAAACCCTCTTCTCCTTATCTAAATCTCTGAACTGCAATGATTGCCGGTAATCACTGACTGTAGTCACAAACACAACTATAAAAACGCTGATAAGAATACTCCAATGAAGATCAAGTTGTTGAATGTGCCACGCAATACATTTATCCTTTCTATATCTCTAGAGCTTATTTCGTTGAACACATGGCAGAAGACAAATGTATTAAAGATCAGTGTGTTTAAAATTTATTCTGCATCAGAACCATGTAACTCAAGAAGCCGAATTCCTTCCATCCCCAGAAACTGAAGAAGGCGGTCAACAATTGCTATAGGAGAGGGCCAACAACGCAGAAATGGGGAATGTCTTTGTCACTGTTTCATTTTGAGGATCTAATAACCGCACAAGACAAGATACATGGTCATCAATTTAATGAATTCTTTTCTGTTTGTATCGACAACAAATAGACTAGAGAGTGCCCTTACAGCAAGTGGTTGAGAGAAGCTAGGCTTGCCATCCAACATCTGTGCAAGCAGACCAACGTACCCTGCCTCCCCTAATGCTCTCTTTATTTCATCTGTCTGTGATAGATTACAGATGGCCGAGGCTGCCAACTCTTGAATTGCAGAAGATCCATTTTTGAGGAGAACTATGAGCTGCTTAACAAATCCAGAGGACCTCAAAAGGTTTCTAGAGAATATGGATTGCGAGAGGCTGTGGATTCGAACAAATCCCCAATTTCGCAGCGCAACCAGTGCAAAATATGAATTATGCGCTACGAAATCACTTAAAGCATGTTGCGCTGCGAAACCGCTGAAAAGGATTTATGTGCTGCGGAAACACTTTGTCCTTAAGCTAGTCTGAGCAATTTTGGCAACAAAATTTTCAGTGATAACAGTCTCGCAGAGTGTCAACACCAGAGGATCATACATCTCTTGCATAAGTAGAGGAACGAGTGATCGTGACTGATGTGCACAAACATCCAGCAGCCTTGGCCGATGCAACTAGAGTGTATGCCAAAGCCACTAGCTCAAGTGTTCACTTTCTGATAGCCATGAATGAGTGAATGGTGAAGGCACTACAGACGGCTAAGAAAGGAGGAGAGGTGGTGAAAGCATCCACTCGAGATGAACTGAAGAAGGCAATACTAGATGAAGTATTTTCCCTTGACATAGCTATACAAGCATTCAACTCCAAGTTTGGTACCATGCATAAGGCAATCATCCATCTCAATAGATGGCAACAGCAATGTGCTAGAAGAGCATGTATCTTGAAGAACTTGCATGTTGCTATTGATGACATGTAAACATGGAAGATGAAATACAAGGGAGCCCTGCTTCACTTGCCTACGATGATGAGGGCCAATGTGGTAGGGCTTAAGGTACATATCTAGAGTTAGATTCAGAACTATGAAGAGCTCCCACAACTCATCACTAGCATATAGGCTTCCCATTCACGAGTATTCAAGAGTATGGATGTTGTGGTGCACATACATGCGATCCCAACTACTGGGACTCTCACCCAGGTGAAGAAAAAGGCACACATATGACTAGATATTAACTCATACTTTGACAAATTGATGCACATTACCACCAACCCAAACTTGCCCATCAGCAGAGACATCATGCAAAAGTATGTTGTTGGTCCATCCACATTGAACATAATGATGCACATGATTTCAAACGAGTTGGACAGAGTATGTGTGGGAGCTTGAGCATCAGCACTCAGTGAAGGATGACTCCCTTCCATCCGACCCCCCCTGTTTCTTCCTGCCATCTTTGGTGAACCTGCCATCAATGATTTCACAAGTGTATCTTCATCCAAGGATGCACCCATTGTTGATCACTCACACGACACCGGATGTTAATTCATCATTCAACAATGGGGAGGATAAGCTATTCATTGAAAATCCACTTGATCTTTCATCTTCCTTTTCCAGAAACACAGAGGATGAATTTGTTCGCTTTTCATTTATCCCTCTGTTTGATTCATCAGATCATGAGGATGTTGATGAATCATTGATTTTTCTGATCATGGCCATCGTGATCCATTTTCTCCCATATTCGATCACGATCATGTTCCTATTGTAGTTGATTTTTTGAAGCCAATGGTTTATGATGATCTATCTGATGATGAAGTTGAAACACCTAAGACTATCAAGGCACTTCAACTTGAGTTGATGGTTATGTCAAGCCTTCGCTCTCTTGGGGTTAGTCTCACTTCCAATCAAGAAATTGTTGAATCACCCAAGGCTCCTCATCACTAATCTGTATGCATTGAAGATCAATCTCACACACAAATCATGCTTCCTCCACTCGAACTACACGATCTTATCACTCATGCTTTGGAGGAATCTTACATTTCAAGCACACGTGTGCGACACAACTTGTCTTTGTTTATTTCGTTTTCTTGGATGTCATAGTCAAGAGTGTGCTTATGCTTCAAGGCTACACACAGTGTCACATATCACAGTGATAAGTCCACAGACCACTTGTCATGCACATGCACTCACTTATGTCCTGTGGGCACTTTGAACCATGAAGTGTGGTTGTCTTCATTGTTATATCTTTCTTGCTTGCTAGTTTGCACAATTGGGTTGCTTGTGGACCAAGCCTTCACCATCATGGCTCAACCAATGAGCCAGTGGCTGCATTGGAAATATCACTTCAAGTGATCATGCCCATGCACCATTAGCTTAGGAGTAGGAGTAGTGTTTTCTTTCAGTCATATTGCTTGCATGCTTGTTTTCTTACTTGCTTTGTTTGTTTGTTCGTTTGCTTACTCCCTTTGCTTTGCTTTTGCTTCTGCTCTTGCTTTATTTTGTTGTTTGTTCCTTTGCTTGTTTTGTCCATAGGTTTGTTTCACATGAAACCATGTATGACTCTTGAAACAAGTTGGGTAAAGTACAAGAGGGCTTATACAACTATCACTACTTGGTTATATGTCATTTTACATCTGTATGAAGAACTTGTTATGTTTAGTCCATGATACGTCGAATGAAAATATGTATTGTTCGAAGTGAACCTTCGTGAAAACACAATGCTTGCACGCTAACTAGTGTCACCTACTCTAGTCAATTATTTTTTGGTTAACCCTTGTCAGCTCAGTCAAGTAGAGTAAGGTGAGGGGGGAAAACTTAACATGCACGTCAAAGGTATAATAAACTACTTCACTGCTAGAACAACATATTATGCTCTCAATAAGTTGGGATCCCTCTTTTGCCTCTGAAATGAATAAGTGCTATGCACACTTGAGAAAATGAAAAATGAAAATATGAAAAGTAAGAAAAATTCAAAATGAAAAATGAATAAGGCAAAAGAAGAGAAAGGATTCCTATGCAGAGAGGTGATGCAAGTAACTCCACCAAGGCATTGACTAGGCTTGCTAGTAGCAAAGCCATGCTTGTGTTCCTATGTGTCTCCATCGGGGTACTGTCCAGGCTTGCTGGCAGCGGAGCAACACCAGAGATGAAACTAAGGCTCTGACAATTGTACTGCTTCTACACCAATATACCCCTCAGCCCCAATCAAAACAACTGTGTTTCCTTGGCTTGGAATGTGTGTCAATCAACCAAGAGATTGGCAAATGCTACATATTACAATCAATCTAGCGTGAAACCAAGATGAGATGAGAACTGAACGATACTTCCAGAGGTGTTAGACTTACTTTTCATGAGCAAGGTCCATTCTGAGAGCTAGAGTTCTACCAGTGTGTCACCAAGTGCTGTAGCAGCTACAACCTCCCTCCAAAATTTTGCCTTGGCTTCGTTTTGGAACATCCCTACCAACTTTCCACAACACCTTGTCTTGCTTTGTCAAGTACACAAGTTTTAGTGTTTTTCTTGCATGAAGGCAGCCTGTCGATCTTAGCTTGATGCATTCGCATCATAGGTTGTTCATCCAGACTTGGTCCAGCTGTAGGCTAAGTAGCTCCCCCAAGAAATTGTGTAATTCTAGATGGAAACTATCCTTCCCTTCAGAAATTGTGCAATCTTGTCTGGCAACCTGTTGGGCTCTAGAATTGTGCAATCCTGCCAGTCAACCCTCATAATGAAAATTGCCAAATTTTCCCCAGTATGGCTCCTTAGCCCATAATTTTTGCAAATCTAGGAAGCAGCCAGCTGCTCTGCCCAGAAATTGTGCAAATCTCCTGGGCAGCTAGCCCAATTCCCAGCCAAAAATGTGCATTTTCTTCTAGCAGTTGACCGACTTCATGCATGAGTAGTTGGGTTGATAAGTTCCACCTGGGATGAAGGAAACTTGACTTGAATGCATGGCTTTCTTTTTCCCTGAATAGAAAAATGCAAAATGCAAGAGGCATCCCTTGATTTAGGGAGATATTTTTATCAGTTGGAGGTTACATGCAATGTTGTTTTAGAAGCTTTCCTCCAAGTGTCGTTTTTTCCTAGATTTGTGCCATGCAAGTCATGAGCTCAAAGCTTATTTATTTGATGCATTAGAGATAATTCTTTCACATCAATCTTGGAGCTCTGACATCCCACAACACATCTAGGACTCTTCGACACATTCAGCTCAACTATTCACGGGTAAGTGGCCTCAACTTGTCATTTTCATAATTTCTGTCACTTTTTGTGTTTTCGCTTGTGCAAGTGTTGTATGCTTGATTTCTTTGAACACTTTCTATCGTTTACATGCATAATAACTTTTCCTAGCATTGTTTCCATTTTTTTTGCTATTTCAGTGTTGTCGCATGCATGAAATTATTTTGCATGAATGGTCACTGATTCAGCAACTCGCTTCACCCACATGCATGTTGATCCATTTATTGAATCTTTCATTCATGTTTGCATGCACTATCAATCACTTCTGATTTCACTTAGTGTCACTGTTCATTCACTTTCATATTTTCTTTTGGTTGCTCATCAGTGAGTTTAGCCAACCTTGGCCTAGACTCTGATTTCACCGAGACCACATTGTGTAATCTGGGGAAGGAAGGCTCTACCTTCCTCTCTAGAAATGTGCATTTCTACCCAAGAACTATCCTCTAGGACTATTTTGCACATTTCTGAGGGACAGTGACTACTGGAACAGAAAATTGTGTAATGCAGTCCCTGAGCCTGCAGTCATTCCCAGCTGGAATTGTGCATTGCGCAATCCCAATAGCCAATATCTAGTGTGGATTGTGAATTGCACAAATCCAGCAACTATTCTTGCCTCCCAAACAACCCAAACTACCTTTTGCACAATTTTGATAGCCAGCTACCCAGACTCCCAGAAGAAATTATGCAATCTTACCTATAAAGTCCCCAGGTATGTCCTATGTCATTCCCCGAATTTGCTTTGGTTTTCGCAATCAGATTTCTTGCCATGCATGTTTCTTATCTCTAGATATTTTAGGTGTTCATCAACCTCTTAGCAGTATAGGATCAATGGACTCCAAGAGAGCAGGATCACAGGACGCTAACAAAAATGCAGTTGGAGCAGCAATTGAGTGAGTGTCGTCTAGTCTACCGATCTATGAAGATACAAAGTTGTTTCTAAACAAGGACATCAAGATGAAGTGGCAAGAGGTTAATGAAGAATTTGCAACCACTTTTGAGGAAGACCTCAAAAATGTTAGGTGTATGTGAACATTCACAAGTTCAGTTTGTACCGTATTTTATGCAAATACCTGCATTCCCATGCGTGGGCATGATACACTGGTGATCCAAATTGGATCCTAGAACACTCTCTAAGTTTTCATAAACTATTTCAAAATCATGCCAAGGATTAAAAGTCTTACAAAGATCAAGCTTATTGGAGATATCCTTGTAACATTTGCAATTGTAATCAGCGCGGAGCAATGAGGACCATCAATCAAGCGCGTAGACCATCAGCCCACGGTAACGCGCGCTATCGCAAATTAGCAAAACTAGAGGTCATTTTGAGAAACGATGGTAGTTCCTGATATGTGATTAGTGACAAGTCGCTAATCGCATATCACAGGGAAAATCCTTCAAAGAAGGAAAGGTCGCAAGCACTCGGACCTGAAAAATCATAAAATGCAACAGATATCATTTTGATTTCGTGGAAGCGGGATTCCACAAAACTAGTAGAATATGGGAGGGGCTTCAAGCGGTAATCGGTTTCAACCAAGTTCTGCCCAATGCCATACAACGAGTGCAATTCGTTTGGCAGAAGAGAGAGAAAACCATTCACATCAGATGGGTAAACATCATGTTAATTAGCCACCTGATATGAACGATGACCATAGGATCTGGGGGACCTAGATCAATGGTGGAGATGCATTCCGATGGATGACTGGATTTGATGGGATCGACAGGTAGAGTTGTATAGGATTTGAAGTCCGACATGGACAATACATTGGTAGAATGTCATGTTTCGCAGGTATTCTTGGAGTTAATGGAATAAACAGTCATTTCGAATATGTCCAAGAGAACTGATGCTCATCAGTTATGAAATAGGTGGCCACCTCCCTGTGAGGTGTTATACAGTGACTGACTATGCTGTATAGAGGGATTCAAATGGACAAAGGTAGGGGAACTGGAAAGCCATGAAGCAGAAATGAACAGTCAGGATGCAGATTGGATTTAAGGCCACAAACTGACAGAGAGAGAAGGGGAAGCATTAATTTGAGTCTAAACAATGTAAACTTAGGTTTTCTTTTGGGGCAACATTTGTAGATTAGGTTGAGTTAGATATTGTTCGCTTGGATATATGTGGAATTATTTTAGGAAGTCCTTACTTGTATGATAAAAAATCCATTTTCTATAGAGCTAAAAACAAGTATCAACTCATTAAAGATGGAATCGAATATATTGTAAGAGCTCATAAACTCAGGGCAGATGAAAATAATTGTAAATTCATGCAAATAATTTTTACTGATGATTGTAAAGGAAAAGAAACTTGATAAAACCAATGTATTTGAGGGCTGTAATGCTAAACAGCAAGCTAATTTAGAAAATGTTGCTTCAGAATATGGTATACTATTTCAAGAACCTAAAGGTCTACCACCCAAAAAGGAAATAGTACATGATATTAATTTGCAACAAGATGCTCCATTTCCTAACATCAGAATGTACAGGTTGGCCGCTTTAGAGAATGCAGAAATCAAGAAGTAGGGACAGGAGCTACTTGAGAAAGGGTTCATAAGACCTAGCACATCACCATGTGGGTCTCCAATTGTCTTGGTAAGAAAGAAAGATGGCTCATGGAGAATGTGCATTGATTATGGAGCACTGAATAAGATAACGATAAAAAACCGTTATCCTCTTCCTCGCATAGATGATATATTAGATTAGTTGAAAGAAGCTATTTAATTTTCCAAGTTGGACTTGCATAGTGGCTACCATCAGGTTAGAGTTGCAGAGCAAGATTCATGGAAGACTGCTTTCAAAACAAAGCAGGGATTGTATGAGTGGTTGGTTATGCCTTTTGGCTTAACTAATTCTCCTGCTACTTTCATGAAAGTAATGAATGATGTACTTAGACCTTTTGTTGATGATTTTTTCATTGTATATCTAGATGAAATTCTTGTATTTAGTAAAACATGGGAAGAACATTTGAAGCATGTAAAGCAAACTCTAAATGTTTTGAAAAGAGAAATTTTTTTATGTTAAGCTATCGAAAAGTGAATTTGGCAAAACATCTTTGAATTATTTGGGTCATATTTCAGGGGGTGGTGAATTCAAGATAGATCCCTCTAAGGTTGCAGTCATTGTAAACTGGCCTAAGCCCAAATCTGCTACAAAAGTTAGAAGCTTCCTAGGAGCAGCACAGTATTGGAGAAAGTTTATTTCTAACAATTCCTTGATTGCCACTCCCTTACATGCTTTAACAGGATTGAACAAGGTGTTTCAGTGGGGAGGCAAATAGCAGAAATCCTTCGACACCTTAAAATAAAATATTAGTACAACACCAGTACTAGCACTGCCCGATCTTCAAAGACCCTTTGAGATTGAAACAGATGGCAGTGACTATGCCATGGGAGTAGTGTTGATGCAGCATGGTAAACCCATATGTTATCATTTTGAGACATTTAATTATGTAGTAGTTAACTATCCCACATATAATAAAGAATTGTATGCATTAGTACAGAGTGTGAAAAGGTGGAAACATTATTTTATGGGCAAAGAGACAGTTATACATACTGATCATCAACCACTTCAATATTTACACTCACAAACTAAGTTGCAGCAATCAAGACACTATAGGTGGATGGGTTTTCTACAATAGTTTCATCTTGTCATCAGATATAAAAAGGGCATCCACAATAAAGTTGAAAATATGTTGTCCAGACCAATGATAAATTCATCTACTATACTAAAGCATAATTCAGTATTGCATGAAAGCTACATTGAACAATATTATCATGATATAGATTTTAAAAATGTATATGCAACTTTAATTCATGGAAAACAAGTACAAGAATTGGATTATCATGTTAAGGACCAACTCTTGTATCATTTCGGAAAGTTATGCATTCCTCAAACTGAAAGAGTAAAGATAATTTGAGAAGCACACACTTCTTTAATATCAGGTCACTTTGGTGTAAGTAAAATAGTTGCACAGCTGCAAAGATTTCGTTATTGGCCAAAAATGAATGAGACAGTTTCTAGATACATACGAGGGTGTACCATGTGCACTAAAAGCAAGCCCAACAATAGAAAACTAGGCTTGTACACTCCACTACCAGTTCCTTCTCATCCTTGGGAAAGTATTTCCATGGACTTTGTTGGGGGACTTCCTAAATATAGAAAAGGTCATGACTATTTATATGTTATTGTGGATAGGTTTAGAAAAATGTGTATTTTAATACCTTGTAACAAATAGATTATAGTTGAACAAACAACAAAGTTGTTCTTTCAACATGTATGGGTTCATTTTGGATTACCCACTTCCATTGTATCTGATTGAGATTCCCGATTTTTTGGTAAGTTTTTGTCAATTCTGTGGGAATTTATGGACACCAGACTGAAGAAGAGCGCAACCTTTCATCCACAAATAGATGGTGAAACAGAGATGGTCAACAAGATAGTAATCCAGTTTCTCAGAGGTTATTGCAGAAAGTATCCCAAGCTTTGGGATGAACATTTATGTTATGTGCAATATGCTTACAATCAGGCTAAACATTCTTCTACATAGAGATCTCCTTTTGAGACATGTTTTGGTTTCATACCAAGGTCTCCCTTGGATTTTGTCTTTGATAAAGAAATAGCGGTTGATGGAAACAGTGATGTGGACAAGGAAGCCAGGTTCATTGAACAAATCCAAGAGATTCACCAGGCAGTATAGGAACAGCTGGAACAGAGCCAAGCCAAGTACAAGGCAAGGCATCATAAGCATCAGACTAAGCATAGTTTCCAAGTTGGTGATCAAGTCTGGCTATATATCAGCAAAGACAGAGTGCAAGGTGAAGGTAAGAAGCTGAAGCTGATAAGGTTGGACCTTTCAAGATACTTGAGAAAATCAGTGAGAATGCTTTTTGCCTTGATTTCTAGCTTACATGCACATCTATTCAGTAGTTAATGTAAAAAGCTTCAGACTATTTGAACCTTCATTGATTGAAGATCCTGAAGAGCAGAGTCAATTTCCTTCTATTGATGATCTATTACCTGATTATCTTAATGAATTGTAGGAAGATACAGTTCTGGACAAGAAGGTGAGAACTACGTGTAGAGGGGATGTTGAGTACCTCAGGATTGAACTCAAAGGTTAAGAAGCAAGTAGTGCAAGATGGATAGAAATTGGGCAAGCGAGGAATCTATATCCTCACTTGATTGATGCTTAAAAACCAATTTTTGGTGGTCCAAAAGCTTTTTCAGTGGGAAGGCCGTGATCCAAATTGGATCCTAGAACACTCTCTAAGTTTTCATAAACTCTTTCAAAATCATGCCAAGGATTAAATGTCTTACAAAGATCAAGCTTATCAGATATATCCTCGTAATAGTTGCAATTGTGATCAGCACGGAGCAATGAGGACAGTCGGTGAAGCGTGCAGACCGTCAGCCCATGGTAACGCGTGCTATTGCAAATTAACAAAACCAGAGGTCATTTTGAGAAACGGGGATAGTTCCTGATATGCGATTAGAGACAAGTCGCTAATCACATATCATAGGGAAAATCCCTCAAAGAAGTAAAGGCCGCAAGCACCCGGACCTGAAAAATTATAAAATGCAATGGATATCGTTCCAATTCCATGGAAGCGGGATTCCACAAAACTGACAGAATATTGGAGGGGCTTCGAGCAGTAAGTGGTTTCAATCAAGTTCTGCCCAATGCCATACAACGAGTGCCACACATCTAGTGGAAGAGACAGAAAATTGTTCACACTGAATGGGTAAACATCATGCTACTTAGCCGCCCGATATGCATGATGACCGTAGGATCTGGGGCCCCTAGATCAACGGTGGAGACGCGTTTTGATGGATGACCAGATTTGATGGGATCAACAGGAAAAGTTGTATAGGATTTGGAGTCCGACATGGACAATGCGTTGGTGGAAGGTCATGTTTCGTGGGTATTCTTAGAGTTAACAGAATAAATGGTCGTTTCGAACATATCCATGAGAACTGATACTCATCCATTATGAAATAGGTGGCCACCTCCCTGTGAGGCGTTATATAGTGACTGATTATGTACGACAGAGGGATTCAAATAGATAGATGTATGGAAACCAGAAAGCCGAGAAGCGGAAACAAACAGTCATGAAGCAGATTGGCTTTAAAGCCACAAATTGTCCAAGAGAGAAGGGGAAGCAAGTTAAAGGCAGTAAGCCAAAAGTAGAGAGAAGAAGCCGAGATGACCTACAAAAGCAATGGCAGCATTGAGCTAGAAAGAGATAGACAGAGTCAGAGATTTTGTGTACTCCAGAAAAGGCTTGAGAGGTTCAAGCATACTCCTCTGTAATGCTTGTCATGTATGAGTCTCAGATTGGGCTCATACTACTATGACCAATAGAGGTCGAGAGTTCAGTGAGGAGAGTCTGTGTACTTCAGAGACTTGGGGAATCCAAGTATAGTCTTACTAATTTGTATCTACTGTGTGAGACTCAAATTGAGCTCATTGTTGTAAAAACTGTGCTTTGAAAACTTAATAGAGAGGCCACCATTGAAGGTTGGACTAGGAGACATAGCCCAAGAGTATTGGGTGAACTTATTAAACTTCTTGTGTTTATATGCTTGCCAGTTATGTCTTCTTTAACTGCTTAATTGCCTGTGTATTTCACAATCTTATCGATCTGTTGCATAAAATAACATAGGCACATCCATGCACATGAGTTTGTAATACCTTATTGTTTGTCTTGGATAAATTACAGATCAACTGGATCGTCTTTCACAATGATCCTGAGACGATGACCTTAAGTAGTGTTAGTGGGATGAAGCTTGCAACCTTTTGGGAATGAGCTTATGGTGAGACGTATCAGATGTCAGAGCCTGAGACTATCATGAAGACTCCCTTCAGCTTACCTAGTGACAATTATAACTCTAGAGACATTATGAAGAACTGGGTAAGGGAGATGACTTGATTCAAGTTAACACCCAACCAAATCTACAAGACAAAGATACTGCAGATGTCGTATCAATACTTGGTCATATTTTCATGTCAACTGTATGGCAAAGAAAGCAAGAAAACCTTCCTACAGACTTGGGTGATCATGCTGGACCAACTGGCCAGAGAAGGAAAACCGTGTAACTGGTCCAACATGTTGGCTCATCAGCTAAAGGAAAAAGTAACGAAAGCTTGAGAGTCACAGGAGTTCCTTCGGTTGTATTGGGCATGGTCACCCGGGGAGACTGTTGTGAACACATATTCCAAGTTTTTGTCCGAATACAGCTTCAGAGGAGTAATCACAGGACTATCCAATCATTTTGTCACCCCAATCTACAATATGATATTTGAACATGATCCACCCTGCATGTCGAACGAAGAAATGGAGGCACTGATAGACATTGTTGATTGGTATGCCTCTCTATCTAGCACCTTCATTTGAATGTTCAGTGCAAAGAATCATCCACATGTTCTACCAAAGTTTTCCTTGGACATACTCAGCATGCAGGAAGTAGCATATCACATCTCAGTAGGATTGACAACTAGACTGCACCAGAAGAAGAAGGCACCTTGGCTCGCTCTTCTGTTGTAGATTGGGTTATATGAGATCCAAAGCATCAACCCAGTGGATGTCAAAGTAGAACAGATGAAGAAGTATCCATTCGACCTTTGAAGTTACAATCTGTATGACCCACATTGCACTGCGAAGGATCAGTACAAAAATGTACAGTTCAACTGGATCCATGGGGCATTTCATTGGGTCAAGGAGGACCCATGGCGATATTAACACAGTTTCTCCAGACCCAATGAACAGGTTAGCTTCATTGTGGAGTGGTTAGCAATGTGACGTGAAGCAACATCGTGGAGAGCACCAGCACCAACAGTAGCAGTAGCAACAGAGGCAAGCATACCAATGCGTGAGAAAGGTAAGATGAAGATTGTTAATTATGTGAAGGAGGAACAAAGCTGCATGTTTCAAGCAGATCCATTAGTAGAGAAAGTAGCTATGTCTATAGAGGAAAAGAGGCACCAGCCCGACATGCAAATCGTGCAAAGGCAGAGGGATAAGAGAAGAATGGAAGTAGCAAAGAAGGAGTTGCATGAGCTGAGGGGGAAACTCCGAAAGGAATAAGAGTTGCGCAAACAGGAGAGGGAAGTGCAACAAGAACAGGCCCAGTAGGGGGTGCAACATGTGCAAACAGATGAAAAAACAACCGTACAGGTAGTGGATTCATCAGAACAGCTGGCATCAGGAAGACAAGGCGAACCATCATAGGAGAAAGACATCGCTCATGAGATAGAAAAACCACTCCAATAGTTGGATGAAGACATGGAGCAGCAAGAATTGGGCCAGGACACCGACCTCATGCCTCACCACCAAGAGGTCGACTTACCCACCTCACCTCATCCAGATGAAGATCAAGAATCAAGTGACCAAGGAGGCACTGAGATCCTTGGCGATCAGCCAGAACGAGAGATGCACAACATCTCATTTGACGAATCTCAACATAGTTATGTGCAGTCTCGGAGAGTGTCAACGTTGGAGGATCGTACATCTCCTGTGAAAGTTGAGGAACGAGTGATTGTGATTGATATGTGCAAAAATTGAGCATCCTTATCCGATGAAACCAGAGTGTATAGCGAAGCCACTAGCTCAAGTGTTCTCTTTCTGATAGCTGAGAATGAGTGAATGGTGAAGGAACTACAGACGGCCAAGAAAGGAGAAGAGTTGGTGACAGCATTTGCCCGATCTGAATTGAAGAAGGCAATACTAGATGAAGTATTTTCCCTCGACACAGTTATGTGAGCGTTGTACTCCAAGTTTGGTACCATGCATAAGGTAGTCATCCATCTCAACAGATGGCAAGAACGATGTGCTAGAAGAGCACGTACCTTGACGAACTTGCATGTGGCTTTTAATGACATGCAAACATGGATGATGAAATACAAGGGAGCCCCTCTTCACTTGCCTAAGATGATGAGGGCCAATGTGGTCGAGCTGAAGGCACAAATCCCGAGTCAGATTCAGAACTATGAAGAGCTCCCACAACTAATCGCTAGCATATAGGCTTCCCATGCATGAATATTCTAGAGTAGGATGTTTTGGTGCACACACATGTGATTCCATCTATTGGGACTCTCTTCTAGGTAATGACAAAGGCACAGGTCCAACAAGAGCCTAACTCATACTTTGCCGAATTGATGCGCATTGCCACCAACCCAGACTTTCCCATCAGCACAACATCATGCACAAGTATGTTGCTGGTCCAACTGCATTGAATACAATGATGTGCATGCTTTCAGATGAGTTGGACAGAGGAGCCTGAGTAGTGTACCCGAATGCCATGGAGGCAAGAGTCAGGATTCAAACATATGTCACCATGGAGCACACAGACACCATCAAGGACAAACGATCTTAGCATCAGTATGTTATTGTCGATCAGCATGAGGATGTTGAGGATTTAGACTTCCATGGTTGTGTAAGTTAGAGTGATGTCTAGAAAGGATTGCTTAATACATTTGTTTCACATGGGTACATGTGCATTATAATGTAACATCATGTCAAGTGTAATTGAAGTGTCAATAGTTGGATGTAACATTCATAGAGTAGATGAAGAGTCATGAGGGTAGATGAACTGTCACAAGGGGGAATGTCAAGGGTCACCCCACCCTTTGCTATAAATAGTCCCTCATAACTCATTGTAGATGATTTTGGTTAGCCAAACTTTCAATAAGACTATCTTGGAGAGATTGCACAATATTGTAACGAGCCTTGGCTTCTCCACTGCGTAGAGCTAGTACATCTCTTTAGAGGAGAAAGTGGTTGTGGTTGTAATGTTCCACTATCGGAACTAGTGGTTGGACATGGATGTATTGTATGACTAGAACTTACACTTCTTAATATAACAAGAGCCAACACGTTTCATGCATATATTGTATTGTATTCTATGCTATCTGGTTTACTCTAAATGATATATGTATTGGCTTGTTTACGCATGCATGTATAGCTATCTGTGTAGGTATGTATGGATCTTTCTGAAATGTGTTGTTGGTTTAAACATCACTTTAGATTTCTCGCTAACTTTCCTTCCATGTTGTGATGTATCTTTGCTCATGTGTTCCCTTCTCAACTGTGTGCTATCACAGGTTACCAAGGGGCGCACTCATCCCAACTCCCGTGTGTTAGAACCTCTCATGCACCTTCCTTGGCTCGCTGCAACTATCAGACCCTTTCTACCAATAGAGTTATCTTACTTACCTCTAGGTGAAATCGTGGTCAAGGCATTACCATATGACCCAATGCTAGGACTTCTACACCAAACGGTCTGAGGTCTAATTAGGAGTTCTTACTCGGGAGATCCCATGACATGTTGGTGGGTCCAACACCGTCAACATTTCTGGTGCTAGAAGGAGGGCTAGATGACAAGTTGTGTCCTCTCATCCTGTTTTTAACCTTTGCATATCTTTCATGGATTCTTGCACTCTTCTCCCTCCACATTGTTTTTCGAATCATGAAGATGTCACCATCATGAGGGAGTTCTTTGATCTCTTGTTCACTTACACGTATGATGGTGATGGTGAAGTGGCCTAGCCTGAGTACTTACATGGGTTTCTTTCCATGCTTCATGAGGAAGATGGGTGTTCTGACGAATAGGCCAGCTTGTTGCTTATGTACACACTGCACGAATCTCCACTTCGATGGTTGTTCAACCTAACGTCTCAGAGCATGACTTATATGATCTCATTGAAGACACTTTCTATCATTTTGATCCAGAACATCTATCATTTTGATCCATAACATCTTGACCAAAAACTGTTATGGCAATGGAAGGCTCTGCATGAATCAATTATGGATTTTTCGCAACGATTCCATGACTTTCACTTTCAAGCTTCGAGGAGCCAGATGATATTTTTCTATCTTTGGGACCGATTTGAGTATTGTGTTAAGAAATCTGCTTGTCCCAAGAAGAATTTTGAAGTCAAGCCTCACTCAACATCTCCAATGATGGAGCTACGCAATCCCTAATGAATGCGGTCATTGTCACGGGTGACTGTCCGCCATCCCCTTATCAAACAAATCCACCACTATCGAGTGATGCTGAGGATCATGCTCACACACTTGTTCAAATTTCACATCCTCCCAACATCAACTTTCTCAATTTTTGCATAGATTTTTTTGTGAGTCCATCGAGTTGTCATATGTGTTTTGTTCCACAAACGCCATCTTCACACTCGACTGTTCCTCTGGATGATACTATCTTGTGTTCTTCCATGCCGAACTCTACACTTGTTGTGAGCAAGGAATAAGCCACTGATGGAGTTGTTGTTGCATAACCAACATATGCTATCATTCATGAAGAGTATGAGTGGGAGCTTGAGCATCAACACTCAGCAAAGGATGACTCCCTTCCATCCACCCCCCCTCCATTCCTTCTTGAAATCTTTGGTGAACCGACCATCCATGATTTCGCATGTGTATATTCATCCACAAATGCACCCATTATTGATCACTCGCAGGACACACTGCATGTGTGTCCATCATTTGACAATGGAGAGGATAAGTTATTCATTGAAAATCCACTTGATCTTTCATATTCCTTTTCCAGAAACATAGAGGATGAATTTGTTCACTTTTCATCTACCCCTCTATTTTATTCATCAAATCATGAGGATGCTGATGAAATGATTGATTTTTTTGATCATGCCTATAATTATCCATTTTTTCCCATATTTGATCACGATCATGTTCCTATCATAGTTGATTTTTTGAAGCCACTGGCTTATGATGATATACCTAATGATGAAGTTGAAACACCCAAGACTGTAGAGGAACTTCAACTCGAGCTGATGGTTATGTTAGGCCCTCACTCTCTTGGGGTTAGTCTCACTTTCGATCAGGAAATTTTTCAATCACACAACGTTCCTTGTCACTCATTTGTATGTATTGAAGATCAATCTCACACACAAATCATGCTTCCTCCACTCGAATTACACGATCCTATCAGCCATGCATTAGAGGAATATTACATTGCAAGCACACGTGTGTGACGCAAGTTGTCTTTTTTTATTTCGTTTGCTTGCATATCACATTCAAGATTGTGCTTATGTTTCAAATATGCACACAGTGTCACACAACACCGTGATAAGTCCACGGACCACTTGTCATGTACTTGCACTCAATTATGTCCTGCGGGCACTTTGAAACACAAAGTGTGGCTATCTTCATTGTTATATATTTCTTGCTTGCTGGTTCTCAGAACTAGGTTGCTCATGGACCAATCCTTCACCAACATGGGTCAACTAATGTGCAAGTGGCTGCATTGGAAATATCACTTCACGTGATTAGGTCCATGCACCACTAGCTTAGGAGTAGTAGTGTTTGATTTCTGTCAATTTTCTTGCATTCTTGTTTGCTTACTTGCTTTTTTTGTTTATTTGTTTGCTTACTTGTTTTCTTACTCACTTTTCTTTTGCTTTTGCTTCTTCTCTTGCTTTGCTTTGTTGTTTATTCGTTCTCTTGTTTCATTCGTAGGTTAGCTTCGGTGAAATCATGTATGAATCTTGAAACAAGCTGGGTAAATTACAAGAGGGATTGTACAGCTATCACTACTTGGTTATCTGTCAAGTTGCCTCTAAATGAATAACTTGTTACTTTTAGTCCATGATACGTTGATGGAAAATACACACTATTTGAAGTGAACCTTGGTGAAAACACAATGCTTGCATGCTAACTAGTGTCACCTGCTCTAGTCGGTTGTTTTTGGGTTAACCCTTGTCAGCTCAGTCAAGTAGAGTAAGGTGAGGGGGAAACCTTAACAGGCATGTTAGAGGTATAATAAAATACCTCTCTATTGGAACAACCTCTTCTTCTCTCAGTAAGTCAAGATCCCTCTTCTTCCTGTGAAATGAATAAGTGCTATGCACAGTCGAGAAAAATGAAAAATGAAAAAATGAAAAGTAAGAAAAATTCAAAATTCAAAATGAATAAGGTGAAAGAAGAATAAGGCTTCCTGCTCAGAGAGGTGATGCAAGTAACTCTGTCAGGGTACAGACCAGGCTCACTGGCTGTGGAACCATGCTTGGGGTCCTATGTGACTCTGTCTGGGTACTGTCCAGGCATGCTAGTAGGGGAGCAACATGAGAGATGAAACTAAGACTCTTAGGACTATACTACTTGTGTGCCAATACACCCCTCAACCCCAATCGAAACATTGTGTTTCCTTGGCTTGGGATGTGTGTCAATTGACCAAGAGCTTGGAAGATGCTACATCTTACAATCTAGCTAGTGTGAAACAAAGATGAGATGAGAACTGAACAATACTTCCAGAGGTGTTAGACTTGCTTTTCACGAACAAGGTCCATTTAGAGAGTCGAAGTTCTACTAGTGTGTCGCTAAATCTTGTAGCAGATATAACCAGCCTCCAAAATTTTGCCTTATCTTCATTTTGGAGCCTCCCTACCAACTTTCGATGAAACCTTGTCTTTCTTCATCAAGTACACAAGCTTTAGTTTTTTTCCAGCACGAAAGCAGAATCTCAATCACAACTTGATGCATTCCCCTCATAGGCTATTCATTTGGACTTGGTCCAGCTGTAGGCTGAGAATCTCCCCCAAGAAACTGTGTAATTCTGGAGGGCAACCAACCTACCCTCCAGAAATTCCGTAATCCTATCTGGTAGCCTACTGAGCTCTAGAATTGCACAATTCCACCAGTCAACCCTCAAAGTGAAAATTACATAATATTCCCCAACAAGGCTGCTCAGCCCAGAATTTACGCAAATCTGGGTAGCAATTAGCTGCTATACCAAGAAATTGTGCAAATCTTCTGGACATCCAACCCATCTTCTAGCCAAAAATGCACATTTCCTTCCAGCAGTTGAGCAGCTTCATGCATGAGCAGTTGGGTTGACCAGTTCCACCCGACACTAAGGAAACTTGACTTGCATGCATGGCTTTCTTTTTACTGGAATAGCAAAAAGAAACATCCAAAAGGCATCCCATGGTCCAGGGATCTATTTTTAGCAGTTGGAGGTTACATGAGAAGTTGTTTTAGAAGATTTCCTCCAAGTGTCGCTTTTTCCTAGATTTGTGGCATCCGCATCATGAGATCAAAACCTAAATATTCGATGTGTTAGAGCTCATTATTTAACATCAATATTGGAGCTCTGACATCCCACAGCATATCTAGGACTCTTTGACACATCCAGCTCAGCTATTCATGTGTAAGTGGCCACAACTTGTCTTTTCCAGCATTTCTATCGCTTTTTGTGTTTTCTCTTGTGTGAGTGATGTATGCTTGATTTCTTTGAACGCTTGATGTCATTTACATGCATACTAGCTTGTCCTAGAACTGTTTCAATTTTCATTGCTATCTTATTGTTTTCTCATGCATGAAACTATTTTGCACGAACGGTCGCCGATTAAGTGACTCGCATCACGCACATGCATGTTGATTAGTTTACTTAATTTTTCATTCATGTTTGAATGAACTATCAATCACTTCCACTTTCACTTAGTGTTTCTGTGCATTCACTTTCATATTTTCTTTCGGTTTCTCGTCGGTGAGTCTGGCCAACCTTGGCCGAGACTCTGCCTTCACCGAGACAACATTGCACAATTTGGGGAAGGAAGGCTTTCCCTTCCTCTCCAGAAATGCTTATTTCTTCCCGGGCATTGTCCTCCAAGATTCTTTTGCAAATTTCTGATGGATAGTGAGTACAGGCCTAGAAAATTATGTAATACAGTCCGCGAGCCTACAGTCATTCCTAGCTGCAATTTTGGATTACGCAATCCCAACAACCAATAGCTAGTCTGGATTGCGCATTGCGCAAATCCAACATCTAGTCTTGCCTCCTAAACATCCCAGATCACCTTTTTGCATAGTTTTGGCAGCCAATTAACCATCCTCCTAGAAAAAATTGCGTAATCTTTCCTATCAAGTCCCCAGGTATGTGCTATGTCATTCCCCAAATTTTCTTTGGTTTTCGCTGACAGATTTCTTGCCATGAATGTTTCTTATCTCTAGATCTTTCAGGTGTTCATCCACCTCTTAGCAGTACATGATAAATGGCCTCCAAGAGAGAAAGATCATAGGACACTGACGTAAATGAAATTGGAGGAGCATTTGAGCGAGTATCCTCTAGTCTACTGATCTATGAAGATACAAAGTTGTTTTTAGACAAGGACATCATACTAAAGTGGGAATAGGTCAATGAAGAAATTAAAAGAACTTTTGAGGAAGACCTCAAAGACCATCAGGTGTATGTGAACATTCACAAGTCTGGATTGTACCGGATTGCATGCAGATACCCTGCATTCCCATGCGTGAGCATGATAAAATGGATCATCTCTCGTATTGATCCCAAGACGATGACCTTGAGCAGTGTCAGTGGGATAAAGCTTGAAACCTTCTCAGCACAAGATTATGATGAGATGTATCAGATGTCAAAGCCCATGACTATCATGAAGACTCCCTTCATCTTACCCAACAACAATGTTAACTCCAGAGACATTCTGAAGAACTAGGTAAAGGATCCGGTTCGATTCAGGTTGAAACCCAACCAGATCTACAAGACAAAGATACTGCAAAAGGTGTATCAATACTTGGCCATATTTTCATGTTGACTTAATGGCCAAGAAAGAACGGAAACTTCCCATAGAGTTGGGTGATCACACTGGACCAACTGGCTAGAGAAGGAAAACCATGTAACTAGTCTAGCATGTTGGCTCATCAGCTGAAAGAATAAGTAAACAAACCTCAACAATCACCCGCAGGTATGCATGCAGAGATTTACATGTATTCCTACATCTTAGATGCAATCTGTGCCCGAAAAGAGTTCCCGGGCTTAGAGTGGGCATGGTCACCGACAGAGACTGCTGTGAACACATATTTCAATTTATTGTCCAAATGCATCTTCAGAGGAGTAATCACACGATTGTCCAATCATTTTTTCACCCCTGTCTACAAGATGATATTTGAACAGGAACCACACTACATGTCGAAGGAAGCAATGGAGGCACTGATAGACATTGCTGATTGGTATGCCTCACCGTCCAGTACCTTCATCTGAATGTTCAACGCGAAGAAGCCTCTACATGTTCTACCAAATTTTTCCTTGGACATAGTCGTCATGCAGGAAGTAGCATATCACATCTCGGTAGGATTGACAACTAGACTGCACCGGAAGAAGAAGGCACCTTGGCCCACTCTTCCATTGCAGATTGGGTTATATGAGATTCATAGTATCAAGCAAGTGGATGTTGAAGCAGAACAAATGAAGACGTATCCATTCAACCTCCGAAGTTACAATTCATATGATCCACTTTGCACTGTGAAAGATCACTGCACGAGAGTACAGTTCAACTAGATCCATGGGGAATTTCATTGGGTCGAGGAGGACCCATGGAGATATTGCCATAGTTTCTCCAGACCAAATGAACAGGTCGGATTCGCTGTGGAGTGGTTAGCAAAGCAACATGAATCAACATTTCAGAGATCACCAACACTAGCAACAACAGTAGCAGCAAAGTCAAGCATACTAGTGCATGACAAAGGTAAGAGGAAGATTGTTGATTGCATGGAGGAGGAACAAAGATGAAATTTTTGAGTAGATCCATTAGTAGAGAAATAATTTATGGCTATAGAGGCAAAGAGGAACCAACACGACATGTGAATCACATAAAGGAAGAGGGGTAACAGAAGAATTGAAGAGGTAGAGAAGGAGTTGCATGAGCTAAGGGAGCAACTCTGGAAGGAGCAAGAGCTGCGAAAATAGAAGAGGGAAGCGCAACAGTAGTAGGTACAGCAAGGGTGCAACATGCGAAAACAGATGAAACAATGCCCGTACAGGTAGTGGATTCATCAAAATAGCTGGCATCAGGCAGACAGGGTACACCATCACAGCAGCAAGACTTCGCTCATGAGATAGAACAAACACTCTAATAGTTGGATGTAGACATGGGGCAACAAGAGCTAGAACAGGACACCGACCTCATACCTCACCACCAAGAGGTTGACTTACCTACTGCACTGCATCCAGATGATGATCAAGTCTCCAGTGACCAAGGAGGCACTGCGATCCTTAGCGATTAGTTGGAACGAGAGATGCACAACATCTCATTCAATGAATCTCAACATAGAGATGTGCAGTCTCGCAGAGTGTCAACACCAGAGGATCATACATCTCCTGTTCAAGTTGAGGAACGAATGATCATGATTGATGTGTGCAAACATCCAACAGCCTTGGCTGATGAAACCAGAGTGTATGTCGAAGCCACTAGCTCAAGTATTCACTTTCTGATTGCCAAGAATGAGCGAATGGTGAAGGAACTACAGACGACCAAGCAAGGAGGAGAGTTGGTGATAGCATCCGCCCGAGCTGAACAGAAGAAGGCAATACTAGACGAAGTACTGTCTCTTGACATAGTTATGTGAGCATTGTACTCCAAGTTTGGTACTGTGCATAAGGTAGTCATCCATCTAAATGGATGGCAGCAACGATGTGCTAGAAGAGCATGTATCCTAACAAACTTGCATGCTGTTGTTGATGACATGCAAACATGGATGATGAAATACAAGGGAGCCTTGCTTCACTTGCCTAAGATGATGAGGTTCAATGCGGTTGAGCTGAAGGCATGTATCCAGAGTCAGATACAGAACTATGAAGAGTTCCTGCAACTCATCACTAGCATACAGGCTTCCCATGCACGAGTATTCAAGAGTATGGATGTTGTGTTGTGCACACATGTGATCCCATCTATTGGGACTCTCTCGCATGCGAAGACAATGGCACAGGTATGACTGGAGATCAACTCATACTTCAACAAATTTATGTGCATTTCCACCAGCCCAGACTTACCCATCAAGGACTACCGATCTTGGCATCAGTATCTTACTGTCGATCAAAATGAGGATGTTCAGGAGTTGGACTTCCATGGTTGTCTAAGTCAGAGTGATTTCTAGCAAGGCTTGCTCAAGCCATTTGTTTCAGATGGGTATATGTGCATTGTAATGTAATGTCGTTTCAAGTGTAAGTCAAGTGTTGATAGTTGGATGTAACAATCATAGAGTAGATGAAGATTCATGAGGGTAGATGAACTATCACAAAGGGGAATGTCGGGGGTCACCCCACCCTTTGCTATAAATAGTCCCTCATAACCCATTGTAAAGGATTTTGGTCAACCAAGCTTCATATAAGACTATCTTGGAGAGAGCTTGGACAATATTGTAATGATGTTAAAGAGAGTCCATACAAGTTGCCAGAATTTTAAAATTTTTTGGAAAAAACCTATGAACAGTTTTGAAACCAACGTTTCGGACTAGCTTAGTGAGTCCATCATCAGGGCAATGAGATCTGTACTTTGAGAAGAGAGAGCGTGAAATTATGGAGCTTCTTAATAGTTAATTGAAAAAATTTTAATGTTTTCTTTTTATTGTCGGCTTACAGATGACTAGTTTATTATTATTATTATTATTATTATTTATTTATTTATTTATTTTTTATTTTATTTTTTTTTAAATTTATATACGTTTTAATTAATTTATTAAAATTATTATTATTATTATTATTTATTTATTATTTTTTTTAATCATATATATATATATATATATATATATATATATATATATAAAAGTTCTTTGTTATATACTAAATGTTTTTACTAGAATGTATAAGTTTTTTTGTTATATACTAAATGTTTTTTATTAGAATGTATATAATTTTAAAGTAACAGTGATAGGTTGTATTTAGTTATTTATTAATTAAATAACTTTATTTATTGTTATTATTGATAGGTTGTATTTATTTATTTATTGATTAAATAATTTTATTTATTATTATTATTATTATTTTATATTAATATTATTAATTTATTTATTTATTTATTTATGAAAACTGGTGATTCTGAGTTTATTTCTTTTTTATTTTATTTAATAAGGGTTTCCAGGTGTTACTTAATTTAAGGCCGTCATCTCTATTCATGTTGTTGGAGGAATTTTCGATTTCGATTGCTTCTTTCACCCTTCTTTTTAAATAATGGTCTTCCTTGTGAATTAATTTAGCTTGTTCCATGCAAATATAATGTGAGGAAGAACAAGCATGTTCTGTGAGACCTGATTTCACCATTGTTTGCCAACATGCTTGTTCTTCCTCACATTATATTTGCATGGAACAAGCTAAATTAATTCACAAGGAAGACCATTATTTAAAAAGAAGGGTGAAAGAAGCAATCGAAATCGAAAATTCCTCCAACAACATGAATAGAGAGGGCGGCCTTAAATTAAGTAACACCTGGAAACCCTTATTAAATAAAATAAAAAAGAAATAAACTTATAATCGCCAGTTTTCATAAATAAATAAATTAATTAATTAATTAATAATATTAATATAAAATAATAATAATAATAAATAAAAGTATTTAATCAATAAATAAATAAATACAACCTATCAATAATAACAATAAATAAAGTTATTTAATTAATAAATAACTAAATACAACTTATCACTGTTACTTTAAAATTATATACATTCTAGTAAAAAACATTTAGTATATAACAAAAAACTTATACATTGTAGTAAAAACATTTAGTATATAACAAAGAACTTATATATATATATATATATGATTATATAAATAAATAAATAAATAACAATAGAATAAATAAATAAACAATCAATTAATTAAATATGAAATAAATAAAAAATAAAATAAATAAATAAACAATAATAATATGAAATAAATAAATAAATAATGATAATAATAATAATAATTTTAATAAATTAATAAATACAACCTATCAATAATAACAATAAGTAAAGTTATTTAATTAATAAATAACTAAATACTTACTTTAAAATTATATACATTCTAGTAAAAAACATTTAGTATATAACAAAAAACTTATACATTCTAGTAAAAACATTTAGTATATAACAAAAAAACTTTTATATATATATATATATATATATTAATATATATTATTAAAAAAATAAAATAAATAAAAATAAATAAACAATCAATTAATTAAATATTAAATAAATAAAAAATAAAATAAATAAATAAATAATAATAATATGAAATAAATAACTAAATAATAATAATAATAATAAAAAACTAGTCATCTGTAAGCCGACAATAAAAAGAAAACAATAAAAAATTTTCAGTTAACTATTAATAAGCTCCATAATTTCACGCTCTCTCTTCTCAAAGTACAGATCTCATTGCCCTGATGATGGACTCACTAAGCTAGTCCGAAACGTTGGTTTCAAAACTGTTCACAGGTTTTTTCCAAAAAATTTTAAAATATTGTAATGAGCCTTGGCTTCTCCACTTAGCAGAGCTAGTACGCCTCTTTGGAGGAGTAGACGGTTGTGGTTGTAACATTCTACTATCGGAACTAGTGGTTGGACATGGATGTATTTTATGACTGGAACTTACACTTATTAAGATAACAAGAGCCAACACGTTTCATGCATATGTTGTATTGTATTTTATGCTATTTGGTTTACTCTAAATGATATATGTATTGGTTTCCTTACACATGCATGTATATCTATCTGTTTATGTATGTATGAATCTTTTTAAAATGTGATGTTGTTTTAACCATCACTTTGAATTGTATGCTAAATTTCCTTCAATTTTGTGAAGTATCTTTGCTCATGTGTTCCCTTCTTAACTACGTGCTATCATAGGTTTCCAAGGGGTGCACTCAACCCAACCCCTGTGTGTTAGAACCTCTCATACACCTTCCTTGGCTTGTTGCAGCTGTCATGCCCTTTCTACCAACAAAGTTATATTACTTGCCTCTATGAAAAATCGTGGTCAAGGCCTTACCATACAACCCACTGCTAAGACTCCTACACCAAACAGTCCGAGGTCTAATTGGGACTTCTTACTAGGGAGATCCCCTGACATGTTGGTGGGTCCAGCACCATCAACAAAACCCTTCTACAACATCAACACCACCCGTTTGGATTCCAATCATGGGACTATCCAACAAATATTCCCCCATATTTATCTTAATAGTATATTACTTCATTGAACAATTTATGGTATCTCGATTTGTAATAATTACTTGAAATTCTATTGTTGGATATACATAAACATTAAGATGTTTTGTGTATTTGTAATTGATGAAATTATGGGTACTACTTAAATCAATCAATATTTTCAACTTTTTCTTTTTGATATATCCATATATGTTTATGGATTGTGCAGTAAATATTCCAACCAATGCATGACAAGATATTGTTGGGGTAGTCTCTTCTATCTCTATATCTTATGATGGTTCCACTTCTTGTTGTTCTTGTTCTTCACAGTCTATGTCGAATAATTCCTTTTCACTGCACGTATTCCCTTTACTATGCTTACTTTCAAAGTTGAAACATGGTCCATTTGCTTTTATTTCATCCATTTTCTAAGGATTTAACCTTATTAGTTTAAGAGAGGGAGCACAATTTTCTCTATAGTTATTAGTGACAAATTTTCTAGTGGCCATATTTTACTTTCAACATTCCTTTCCATACTAGAAGCATGATCTAGATATTTAGGTTCAAATAGACACACATCATGTTGGATCCTTTCCTTTAAAGTTCTCATAAATAAGGCTAACAAATTATCATCTGAAATTTTATTTACATTGAGACTGAACTTTTGGAATTGTTTATTATGCTCTACAATTGGACCATTTTGTAAAATATTTACAATGTGACTAAAGAATGCAATTCTCTTAGTATCCCCATAATTTTCTATCAATTCCTCATAAAAATGGACCAAGACATAATAAAATATTTTTTCCTTTTACAAATCCATTGATACCATGCATGTTGGTCTTGTTCTAAAAACATGGATGCAATGTTTACTTTTTATAAGGATACCACTTCATGTAGATCAAAGAATTGCTCCATATAGAACACCCATGTAATAGGGTCGTTACCATCTAACTTCTTCATATTGATATTTGGAATGTAGTAGTTCCTTGATGCTAACTTGAATTCCTCATGATGTAGATCTTGGATTGGAAATTCATTATTGTGGTTCTATGATTCAATATGTGTGATCTCTAATTGTGAAAAAAAATCTCAATATGTGATTGTCTTAACATCGTGCTTCTCCCTGTGTTCATGATTGAATTAGATCGCCATATCACTTTTAGGGAGATCCTTTAATAGAATAGTTTATAAATCTCTTATTGATGTTTTGTATTTCTTCCTTATTCTCATTCATCTTCTTTTCCATTTCATCCATCATTTACCTTTTAATTTTTTATTGAAAACCTAATAAATCCACATTTTTCAACATACAACGATCCATTTCTTCAACTTTCTTCTCTAATTGGGAGAACCTAAATTCTAAGAATTCACTTTATTTGTAAGTATTGAATGAGTCTTTAGTAGGTTTAATTGGTGTAGTATCTTTTGGATCTTTCTTTAGAGCTATGTGAGAAAATCATAATAGTAATCCTCTTTATTAGTATTTCTAGTCACTAAAAAAAATGGATCTTTAGATCAAAATTTATGTTACTTGTTAGGTCCCTATCATACTAGTGATTCCCCCATTACTATTGTCATTGTATCCCTTATTGTTATTGATGTGCCCCTATTGTCCCCATATTGTTATTATTGTGCCCCATAGAATCCCTCTAATGTTATTTTTGTGCCTTTATATTATTATTGTTAAGTCGGCTTGGTTATATTGTGACCCCTTAGACTACTATATATAGAAAGGAGGTTTTGTCATTTGAATCATAGAAGAATTGTTCATTTGTGTAATGTAAAGGAGGTTGCCCCCTCGAAGAGGCTTATTTCTAAGGCGTTGATCTATCTTTCCTATCTTTTTGTGAGCTGGTTTCATCACATTTGGTATCAAAGCTTTGGATTCTAGGGTTTCGCTGCTCCAAATAGGTCATCGTGGCATTTTTTCTATAAAAAATTTTCTATGATGTTTCAGAAGCCAAAAAAACCCATTTGAGAAGAAAGCTCGCTGAACCTCAGGTCCAAATTTCATATCTTGTCACGCTAGATGTTTGGAGATATGATATGAGGAAGTTAGGGCTTTTGCAAGCTCCATAATTTCATCTAAAACAGGTCATCGTAGAATTTGCACTATAACTATTTCGCTACAAAGTTTCAGAAGCTAAGAAAAAAACCCATTTGATAAGAAATCGTTCTGAACCGCGGTTCCGAATTTCAAATCTGAGGAAGTTAGGGTTTTTGGAGACCCTCGAATTACATTCCAAACAGGTCACCTTGGGAAAATCGTCATAACTTTCTCTTTGATCATTAGATTGAATTTTTGTAAGAAGTTATAGAAAGAGGAGGGACTACAATTTTTTGGGTACCATTTTCAGATCCTAAGGTTGAAACAGTGACCCACAGCGCGTCGTACAAGTTCGCTCTACTGAAAAAGTCTATACTCAGGTCATCATGGGATTTTTGGCATAACTCTTCATTGGAGAATCCAATATTGATCAGACTTGTGGAGTTAGAAATATTACTCAAAGGGTTATTGTAGGAAGAAATTTCAAACCTTGGAGACCTAAAATTATAGAAATACATAAGATTCAATATCAAGCTGCTACAAAGTGAAGAAAAAGGTGTGTAGTTTTTTTTTTTTTTGCATAAGCTTGGTTTGAAAAATTAGTTTGAAGGAATTCAAAGGGCATATTGAAGCATTATTATCGGTAATTGATGCCCTAAAGAAAGAAAATGGAAAAACCTAATAAGCAACATGAAAACTCTAGCATGACTCATGAAGAAGAGGAATAAATGCAACATGATATATCAAAATTACAAGACCAAGTGGAACAAATGTCACTCACACAAAAAGTAACATAATCTAAGATGGATGGTTTAAAGAAAGATGTAGAAGCTAAGATGGATGGTTTAAAGAAAGACATGGAAGCTAAGATGGATGGTTTAAAGAAAGGCGTAGAAGCTAAGATGAATGGTATGGAAGCTAAGATGGATGGTTTAAAGAAAGGTGCAGAAGCTAAGAAGAATGGCATGGAAGCTTTGATGGAAGGCCTGGAAGCTAAGATGGACAATTTGAAGACAGATTTGAAGACAAATTTGAAGACATGAATGGAAGATTTGAAGATAGATTTGAAGACAAATTTGACAAAGTTTCTACAAGAAATGCTTACTAATGGTGAAAGGGTAGTAAAGGAAACTCATGATGAGAACAAAATAAATGTTAATCATGATTAATAGACTCTAATGTTGGATTGAAGAGCTACCATGTTCCAAATTTGATATGAGGAAGTTTGATGGCAAGTATCCCGTAACATGGATACTACAGATGGAGCAATTTTTCAATCTCCATAATGTGCAAAACACACAAAAGGTACGCATTGCAACTTTATATTTGGAACCAAATCAGTTTGTATGGTATCGATGGCTTTGCTCTCATAAACAAATTGTCACTTGGGCTATTTTTATGGATGAAATGATAGCACATTATGAGGATACAAAGAGCAACACTTTTTTTATCCAATTGATAAATCTCAAACAAAAAGGTTCAATGATGGAGCACATTGAGGACTTCCAAAAATTGAATATAAGGGTAAAAGATATTCCAGAGGAGCATAGGATTGATGTGTTCATAGGGACTTTAAAAGATAACATTCAACATGATGTTCACCTTTGGGAACCAGAATCATTGAAGAAGGCATTCAGGTTGGCAAGAAAAATGGAAAGCAAAATTATGGCAACAAGGAAGCATACCACTGACAATCATAAAAATGGAAGTGTTACTTCCCCTAGCCATCGACAAACTACAAGGTTGAAACCAGAACAATTGGAAGAAAAAATAGCAAAAGGGCTTTGTTACAGTTGTGATAGAAAATACACTAAAAGTCATAAGTGTGCCGAGAAGAAATTATTTTACATAGATTGTGAAGAGGAGGAAGAAAAGAAACAAGAAACATCAAAAGAAGAGGATATACACCAAGAACAAACCTTTGAAAAAGAAGAAATGAATTCGACCATATCTCGTAATGCATTGGATGGAATTACCACTCCTCAAACTATCAAGATAGAAGGGCATATGAAGAAGAAAAAGGTAATAGTGTTGATTGATTCAAGAAGTACCCATAATTTTATTCATTGTAAGATAGCCAAGGAATTGAATTGCTTCCTATGTCCAACACCAGAGTGTCAAGTGATGGTTGCAGGTGGAGGAACCATAAATTTCTCAAGAAAGTGCCATATTATCAAGCTATCCATGGGTGTATATGTATTGAATAACCCAATGCTTTCCATTCGAATGGGTGGTGTTGATGTTGTACTAGGAGTCTAATGGCTACAATCCTTGGGTACAATAGATTTTAATTTTCAAGAACTTTTCATGAAATTCTCTTCAAAAGGAAAGGAATTTGAATTAAGGGGTATCACAGGGAAACTGGTAAAGGTTATTATCTCTAACAGAATGACAAAGCTTCTAAAGAAAGAAAAATGAGGCATAATTGCACAATTATGTTCACTAGAGGTTGCCACATCAAAATCATCCATTTCTCCAGATCTCCAAAAAGTCTTGGACAATCATTCCAAGGTATTTGAGACTCCCAATGGCCTCCCACCTATTTGTGATCATGATCATGCTATTAATTTGATTCCAAGAAGTGTTCTTCCAAACATCAGGCCTGACAGATATCCATATGTCCAAAAGAGTGAAATTGAACATATGGTTGCAGAAATGCTAGAGGTTGGTATAATTCAACCTAGTCAAAGTTCTTTCTCTGCTCCGGTAGTATTGGTTCACAAGAAGGATCGATCATGGTGCATGTCCAGATTATAGGGAGCTCAACAAGGTCACTATTAAAGATAAATTTCCCATTCCTGTCATTGATGAATTATTGGATGAATTACATGGATCAATTTACTTCACCAAGTTGGATCTTCATTCAGGATAGCATCAAATCAGAATGAAGACTGAAGACATTCCAAAAACAACATTTAGAACTCATGAGGGTCATTATGAATTTTTGGTCATGCATTTTGGCCTTACTAATGCACCTTCTACATTTCAAGGTTTGATGAATTCCATTTTCAAACCCTTAGAAAATTTGTGTTTGTATCTTTTGATGATATACTAATCCGAAGCAAGTCTTGGAAGGATCATGTCCAACATGTTGACATGGTGCTCAAACTATTGGAGGAGAAACAATTATATGCAAAAATCTCCAAATGTTTCTTTGGAGTACAAGAGGTGGAATATCTAGGTTTTATTGTATATCATGAAGGTGTTAAGGTAGACCCTAAAAAAATTAAAACCTTTAAGGAATGAAAAATCCCCACATCCATAAAACATATACGAGGATTTCTCAAGTTTACAGGGTATTATCGTAAGTTTGTTAAGAATTATGGGAGAATATCAGCACCTCTAACAACATTATTGAAGAAAGATGCATTTTCATGGACTCCAGAAGCAACAAAGGCCTTTGAACATCTTAAAGAGGTAATGTTCCAAGCACCAATCTTAGCTACATCGGACTTCACAAAATCCTTTATTGTGGAATGTGATGCCTCGGGAAATGGGATTGGTGTTGTTTTAATACATGAAGAAAGACCCATTGCTTTCGAAAGTCGTCCAATCAAAGGAAAGTGTTTACACAAAGCTATTTATGAGAAGGAAATGTTGGCAATACTACATGCACTTAAGAAATGGCAACCCTACCTAATGGGAAGACACTTCAAGGTAAAAACATATCATGGTAGTCTTAAATAATTTTTAGAACAAATATTATCTTTAGAAAGCAACAAAAATGGGTCACAAAGTTGTTTGGTTATGACTTTGAAATTGTCTACAAAAAAGGGAACCAAAATGTTGTGGCAGATGCACTCTCAAGAAAGGATGAGGATGTGGAAGCATTTCTTTGCACCATTTCTATTATCCAACCAAATTGGATAAACGAAGCAAGTGATGAATGGAAGAATATTGAGGAAGTGTGGGAACTCATTCAAAAGATACAACAAGATCCCAGTACATCTGATACATTTAGGTAGAAAAATGACTCATTATGGTACAAGGATCGATTATACCTATCTAAGAATTCCCAACTCAAACAAAATATCCTTAGGGAATTGCACACCTCTCCCTTAGGAGGCCACTCAGGATTTCTAAAAACCTACCACAAGGTTAAGAATGATTTCTTTTGGGATGGCCTTAAATTGGATATTCAAAAGTTTGTGGTGGAATGTTTGGTTTGCCAACAAAATAAAGTTGAAATAATTAATACCCCAAGACTATTATAACCTTTCTCCATTCGAAGCCAACGTTGGGAGGAGGTTTCAATGGATTTTATCACAGGTTTACCCAAGTCTGAAGGAAAGAGTGTTATCATGGTTGTAGTTGACAGACTTACCAAGTATGCACACTTTTGTGCATTATCTCATCCATTTAAAGCAAGTACAGTTTCTACTGCATTTATGGGAACAATTAAAAGCTACATGGAAACCCAAAGATTATTGTAAGTGACAGAGATCCCATTTTCACCGGAAATTTTTGGACAGAATTATTTTCTTTTCCTGGACCTCAGTTAGCTCATAGCTCATCTTATCATCCTCAATCTGATGGGAAAACTAAGATAGTAAACAAATGTTTGGAAGGATATCTTTGTTGCTTTGTATCTAATAAACATACACAATGGGTCAAATGGTTGCCTCTGGTTGAATGGTGGTATAACACTTCCTTCCACACTACAACAAAAATGATCCCATTTATGGTACTTTATGGAAATCATCCACCATCCATCACATCATATTTAAGAGAAAATTATAAGGATCAAGTAGTGGAAGATCACATTGAGCATCAGCAACAAGTTCTCCAAATATTAAAGGATAACCTCACCTTAGTGCAGAATACAATGAAGCAACAGGCATATCAACATTACAGCGAAATAACTTTTGATGTAGGTGATTGGGTATTCCTACGACTACAACCATATAAAAAATGTCCCTCAAGCAAGCTAAGAAGGATAATAAATTATCACCAAAGTATTATGGTGCGTACAAGGTGTTGCAAAAGATAGGTACTATGGCATACAAATTGGAGCTTCCTGCATCTTCCCGAGTGTACCCAGTTTTCCATGTTTCATGCTTAAATAAGGTTATAGGTGACAAGCTTCCAGTTCAAACAATATTTCCAGAACTTAATGAGGAAGGAAAAATAATATTGGAACCTAAAGAATTCAAAGAGACAAGAATTCGACAGCTACGAAATCGATCAATTTCAGAGTATCTCATCAAGTGGAAGAACTTACCCATTGAAGATTCCACATGGGAGGATGAGAATTTTATACAAAAGCATCCAGAACTACTCAAGCATTGAGGACAACACTTTTTTTAAGGAGAGGGGCATGTTAGGTCCCTATATTACTAATGATTCCCCCATTACTATTGTCATTGTATCCCTTATTGTTATTGTTGTGCCCCTATTATCCCCATATTGTTATTATTGTGCCCCACAGAATCCCTCTATTGTTATTTTTGTGCCTTTATATTATTATTGTTAGCCCGGCTTGGTTATATTATGATCCCTTAGACTCCTATATATAGAAAGGAGGTTTTTTCATTTGAATCATAGAAGAATTTTTCATTTGCGTAATGTAAAGGAGGTTGCCCCTTCGAAGAGGCTTATTTATAAAGCGTTGATCTAGTTTTTCTATCTTTTTGTGAGTTGGTTTCATAACATTACTTGAAAGTTAGGTATGTTTAAAACCTTAATTTGGAGGATATTTGAATGAGTAACATTTTCTTGATATATATTTGATATTTCAATTTGTCTAAATCTAAAACTTTGGTTTATAATGACTTGATATGCCTTCTCTCAATTCCATAGGAATGACAAGAATTTGGTATGCCAAGTGAAAATTATGGTAACTTTCCCTAAATTTGTTGCTTTTTATCCTCTTCCTACGAGGAAGTTTGTAAAGTGTTTCATTTTTCCAATTATTTAAACATAATTGTGAAATTATTATGTGAGATACTTCCATATGTATCCTAATATACTTGAATATTCGACCATCTGAAATTTCCTAGAAAACAAGTTATATAAAAATAACAAATTGACGTATTTGAAACTAATTTTAAAATCCTTCACAAACCCTAAATTCCACAGGGTGTACCTCTGAAATTATAGTGGACCAAATTATAAAATTTTAAGTATATGTTCACTAAGATCTCACCTCAATATAATCCAAGTTTCACCATAAAAAATGTCACAAAAAAAGTTATAGAAAAAATTCTAGTCTGGTATATTTTAAACCAATTTCAAAAACATTTGCGAACCCAAACTTCCTTAGAGTGTACATCCAAAAATATAGAAAATAAGATTTAAAATTTGAACCAGATGTTCTTGTAGATTTCTCCTCAATATTCTACAAGTTTCACCATTTAAAACCTCATAGAAAAAAGTCTATATGGAAAATTCCAAGTTAACCTATTTGAAATTAATTTTAGGAGATTCGGGAGATCTAACTTTCATAGATAAAATATCCAAAATTACAATGAAACAAGATCTGGAATCCAAAACATATGTTTTCTCCTCAATATTCCCCAAGTTTCACCATCTGAAAACTCCCAAAAATGCCAAGGTGACATGTTTGAAGCAACAAAACCCAAGGTTCATATGCTCTAATACCAAATTCTATGAACCTTTCACCTTAAAAATTAAAAGAAATCATTAATTATAATCCTCTTCAAGGGGGAAACCCCTTTTACAATGAATATAATCTACAAAACAATATTTGATGACCTTGAGACTAGGTATCCTTAGTATATATATTGGAGACAAAGGGTACACTTATAATAAAATGGGACCATGAAATATTTTACTGTACATAACAATATAACAATAGAGATGTAGTCACTCAATATGTATGCTTAATAAGGCGTTTTAGGGTTAACATGGGGTTTAACAAAAAATGATAAAATGGCATGTTTAAGACTAATTTCAGGACTAGTTAGAAACCCTACCTCCCATGAGATATAGCTCATAAAATTTCAACTTAATATTTTGAAAATTTCAGAGCTTGAATCCTCACTAAAATAATTTATATCAGAAATTTCAATATTTATGTTTTTACTATGAGTATATACATGACAAAGTGTACAATGAAAGGAAATAAAGAAAGGGTACAATGAAAGGATATAAATAAAGGTTATGGATGACCTTCTAATATAACACTATAAAAGTAATAAGTAAATATCTAGGAATTAATAATGGCTTTTGTACTATAGTATTTAGGGGTTCACATATACCTTCATTCAAGTGAACCTTACTCTACTGACATCAACATTTTCATTCTAGGGGATTGCTTTAGAATATTTGTATATGTTGATTTCATTTACATCATTGATAGGTTACCTCAAATCAAGTAAGAATCGTCATCATTTCTACTTGACTTAACTACCTTTTATTTCTCAATTCCAAATCCTTTTTGCACTATTAAGATTCATACACACCAATGGTTCAAGTGTTCTAGATCTCATTTAATACTTCCATATATGCATGTTTCTTTCCAATTTCTTTTTTAATCTCCTAATTGGGGAGTTACCCTTGAACTATCTTCCCACATGTTTTGTACAATGTTGGATCCAATTTTGTAGATCCACTTTTAGATATTGAGATATGTTTGTTTCTATTTAGTAGTGTTTGAGTCTCCATTTTCAGATTTCGTTTAGTGATATATTTGTAGAATCTAAGACCCTCTTTTGTTCAATACAAGTTAAATGATTGTTCACCCCCACCACCACCCCACAACAGAAACAATGTTCCTTCACATGTACCTATATATGATGAAATATTTATTATGCCTTTGTACATTGATACGTCTACATGTTTCCATGATCCCATATTGTACTGTGAGATTTTCACAAGCATGGATATGCTCACTTTATTGATATTGATATCATGTATAGACCTTATCTCAAGGTTTTCATCTTTTATGTCATTCTCCTAAGTTATTTGTAGATGGACTTCCCTCTCTTTGTATTCTCTAATCCATATTTGGTCCATTTCATTATTTGGATAATAAACCCTAATCTATTTTGATTATACAAATTCTCTCCAACCTTTCATATAAAGGGGAAAATATTATCATCCTAATATTATTCACATGTATATTTTACATATTATTTCTTTAATATATCAACATTTTGATCCTATTCTACATTATGCACCCAATTTCATCATCATATGACCTTACTTTTACCTCACTTATCCTAGTCCAGCACCTAGTTGACCTAGTGAAGCCTTTAGATTACTATTTATACGGTCCTATAACTTTGTAACTACCTTTTGCATGACCATGTGGATAATAGTTTAATAATTGTATGATCAGTTCAAACTTAAAATTGTATAATCCAAGGCTCATTAATGTGTGTGTGTTTATCTAAGTGGTGCATTGGGTAATTATGGACCTTTCCAAAACCCTATTTTTATTAATACCATTAGTTTCAATCTTCCATGATGTCCACTAAACTTATGGATTCTCATTAATACATAGGGTACATGGATACTACATCTAAAAAATGGTTTTGAATAGGGTGAAAATGTGAAGTTGGGTTACACTTTTATGAGAAATGCCCCCGAAAAGTTCACAATCTTAATTTTTCCGCTAAACCAAAATTTTCTTCGGTTGAATTTGCTATATTTATTCAGTTGAAATATTATACTAACATTTGGCCAAACAATTTCCTGAATATATTAATGTCGACCATTAAACAAACTTCTTTTTGGAGTTGAAAAAAAATAGTTCGGCTAAAATATTTATTTTGGTCGAACTATATATTTGGCCGAAGTATTTGTTAGGCCGAAAAAACATTTATATATATGAGGGCTTGAACGTTGTTATAGAATTTTCTATGTTTTTAGTGTGTTATTGGCATTGTGCCGAGTGTTGCTATTTTAGCTAACCCGTAGGTTCATTGGAGGAAACAATTGCGTATGTGGATTAAATTTGTTTTTCAACATTTTTTTATTGTTTTTTGAAGTTTTAGTAATTTTTTGTTGGATTTTTTGTAGGGTTGGTTGGCGACAGAGGAATTTTTATAGGATTTTTGTGCAAGGTTGGTAGTTTGGCACCAGGGTTGGTTACACCTCATCGTCATTGGAGGAATTCTATTAGCTTCCTTAGCCTCCTTATCTAGAGCAGGTATGTCCTCCTTTGCCTGTTTGAATGGTTTTTTGGATGTCTGAATAGTTGGTTGAATGGTTTTTTGAATATCTGAATGATATGTAAAAATATTAAATTTTTATATGTTATTTATGTTATGATATGTTAACCTTTAGACATGTCGATTAAGATTCAGAGGGTGATCTAATATGTTAACCTTCAGATAGGATGATTAAGATTTAGAGGGTGATCAATAGCTGACTGTTAATATAATATCTAACGAGGACCTTGACTACAAATTTCATACAACAAAACTATATATCCAATACTAGTCTCTGCCCACTGACATAAAATTTTCAGCTTTATCGTCCTTGAAAAATACTTGTCTAAAATCACCATTTCTCATATTTGATGATGGTAGGTATCATGTTCTTGTGGTTTATGAGATACAGGCATAGTATGATCATGTTTCATTGGGCATAATATTCATTTCTATCCATTCTCATATAGACTAATGAACCAGGGAATAAACAATAATTCGCATGAAATATTTACAATCGTACTATACCTCCTTCCTTCTTTCTCATGTCTTATTGAAAATTCCTCTGCCATACATGTGTTGTTATTGAAAAGGAAATCAATAAAAATTACAGCAAATGGAGTGACACAGTTGAGATGTAAGCTAATCATGTGGATGAAATTCAACCAAAGAAACATTTCATTTATCAAGTTAAATCCACTAATAGGAAGCATTATGTAGTTTCATCAAGGATGCACAAGCTCCATCTAAGTAGTTCATTATGTTTTCCCTGTTCTACAATAAACTCCAGTCTTCACCACAACTATGAGATGTGCATCTTTAATTGTTGAAAGACTATGTGCAACAAAAATGGTGGTCTTGTTTACCATTACATGATCCAATGCCTCCTCAACTATGTGTTCAGATTCAGCATCCAAGGCACTTGTAGCTTCATCTAGTAGCAGTATCCTAAGGTTTTTTACAATTTCTCTTGCAATTGCTATGCACTGCTTTTGACCTCCAGATAACTTCAAACCATTCTCCCCCATATATGTATCATATCCCTAGGTAAGTCTTGAGATGAAATTATGATCATTGGAAGCTTTAGAAGCTTCTACAATCTTCTCATCTGAAGTTATTCCATCCCTTCCATAAGCTATATTTGCAAGGGACCAACCATTGTAATCTCTTTGATTCTTCTAACATCAGGGTTACATGTAATCAACTGAGAGGTCTAAAGCCAATAAAATGCTCCAAACCTATGCTCTACTTCAACTTACAAAGGTTTTCATTTTCTCATGTCTTCAACATTTGTAATTGGTTACTTGTAGTGTTGGGATGTTATTTTTAATGCATATTTTCTTTGTAATCATCTCTGAATAGCCTCCATGGCATTTCATTTTCAGATCTATTACAACTATTTATAAACTAGGGCATAAAATAAGTAGAGAAGTGGAAACACAAGAAAAAGAGAAAAATGAAATGAATGACCCTAACTGTAGAGTAAAAAAAATCTATTGCATTGAGAAATTGTATCCCACAAACTTTATAGATTTTTTTTGTTCTTCCTATTTATGTAGAATATAACCTGCACCAACTATTGCTTCTTTCATATTAACAAAAAAAGACCCAATTTCTATACAATGTAAACCCTCACCAACTGTTTTGTTTACATTATTTTTAAAATCTCTACAAAACCTAACAATTTTGTTACACAGTAATTTTTTGTACAATATAGCCCCTCAACGTATATTGTTTACATTATTTTTAAATTATATACAAAACCTAACAATTTTGTTACATAGTAATTTTATGTACAATATAGCCCCTCACCATATATTTTGACCCTTACCCAAGGCCTAACAGTTCCGTTACACAATTTGTTTAGGTATAATATAGTCCCTCACAGTATGTTTTGTCCCTTACCCAAAACCTTATGACAGTAATAAATTACAATAAATATAAAGCGGGTCTACCATTTTCAAGTTATTTTTTTTCTTTTATTAGCTCTCATTTTTAAAGAAGCATATAAATAGATATCTAACTAAACGTATTACAATTTTAGTACGTAAATTTTAAGAAAGCAACATAGATATTAAATTTACTAGAATAAAACTCGATCTATCATTTTTCATTCAAATTTTTTTCTCTCTTTGTTAACTATATTTTTAAGGAAGCATATAAATAGACCCATTTAGGGCATATAAATAAACAACATGTATTATAGTTTTAGTAAGAAAAAATTAAAACAAGGCAATATAAGTGTTAAATTTACTAGAATAAAATTGGTCTATCATTTTTCAATTTTTTTTTCCTTTGTTAACTCTAGTTTTTAAAGAAGCGTATAAATAGATGCATGTAAGTGATATAAATAAACATGTATTATAGATTTAATAATAAAATTTTATAACAAGGTAGAATAAGTGTTAAATTTCCAAGAATGAGAATAAAAATAAATTAAGAAATACTTTCAGACTTGGGTGATTTGAAGCTAAGTTGAATTACAAATATTTTCATCTGTGGAATGAACATAAAATAGTAAACAATTTAAACCTTCAGTTGAGTTCAAGATAGGTTGAATGAATTAGAGATGTGTAGTTTAGTTGGATTAGAGATCTCTAGTTTTTTTCCTCTTGCGATTTTCCAACCATCCAATGATGTAGAAACAACCTTTCCTGCTACCTAGCCTTTCGAAAGATTTGTCTAAACAATGATATTTTGCACAACCTAGCCCTTCACTAAATGTTCTATTCACACATTAAATTTATTCCACTTTGTGATGATATAATATCATATTTATTAAATTCCTTGTATTTTACGATAATAAAATATCATATTTATGTTTGTAGTACTTTATCGAGGTGACTTCTTTAGGCCTTTCCTAACACATTTTAAAGTGAATATTGGGTTATGTCAGGATAGAAATGGGATAATTATAATTTTAAGTTGTTAAATATATGTCATAGATATATTCAATATGCTTAATATATTTCTACATTCAAAAATATAATTCAAATGACAAAACATCAATATTTGATTAAAAATATAATCATGTAAATTCCAAGAAAAATAGAAAATCACCTGATCTTTATATATTAAATCAAAATCTTTACACCATCTAGATTAAGTTGATCCAATACCCATGAACCTTCTCCAACTAATCATAAGGTAATTTCCTATACCTAGTTATAGTACTAGGTCAAATCTTTTCCCAACTTATCATGAGGTAATCTCCTGTGCCCTTTGTTTTCTCACTTCATCCAAGGTATGCATAACTTTTAAAATATATTCATTTGCCTCTTTTGATTTTGAGTCAATGCATCGTGAATTAAATATTTATATCATTATTCGAGTGATGTGATAGTGATAGGGATCTTGAATCTGACCATCGGTTTTACAATAGACAAATGCTTGGCCATGCATTTAAACAGTGATTTTATATAGACCCAGTTCCTAAAATCAATAAATTTATAACATCATAATTTATAATTGCTTGATGAAACTATTAATCACATGTATAAATTTTGAAGGAGAACATAGAAGATGATCCTGAAACTAGGCTAAATCCTTGTAGTATTCCATTATTCAATCACAATAGGTATTTATTTATTATCATTCTCCCATAAACTAAGGGATTTATTTATTATCATTCCATTATTCAATCACAATAGGTATAAATATATTAAATTCATTTTATTGAATTTGTTTTTTATAGGGATCAGAAAACCCATTAAACATGGTTGAAAAATGAGCATTATGCATAGAAGTTTCTTATTATTCCAATCCAGGCCAAGAAATGATTACTTATGTGCTATGCAATATTGTTAGGAATAAAGTCCTCCAAAGGAAAAGGAATGTACCTAGAAGAACAACAAACAATGAAGCATATTATATTTCATTGATATAATGCTTAGGAAAAGATAGGGAGTATGGATCCAATGGAATTGTAGTCTTCACCAATTCCAAAGATGTGTGCAACTAGATGAAAGGCATGTACGAAGTTAAAATGGAGAGGTTAAAACAACTGCATGGAGAAGCAAAAAATATTGTTAGTAAATTTCAATCATTTAGCATAAGACATCGTGCAAATGTTAATAGGATGTCTAGTGATCTACTGTATGGGGCAATTCCAATTCAAGATTTGTGTGTGAAAGATGAATTAGTGTTAAGAAGCTCGCCATCAATATTTATTGATCAACGTTGTAAGATATCTGTGATATGTGTGTGTTTTTTAGTTATAAAGGTGTCATTTTTAATGACCTTGTGTTTTTTTCAATTCTATACCATGTGTGTCCCCACAATGCAAGCACAACTTGGTGAAATAGACATGTTTTAGAAAACATTTTATTTAATTTAAAAATGTGCACGCTTCAACTTTTGTGTTTTTAGTCTTGACTATATTTTAAATGAAAATCTTTAGATTGTTACATTAATTTTCCGAGTTCTTTTAATCTTTTTAAATAGAAATTTTAAGATCTTAAATTTAATGATGTAATTTCAAGGGTTACATAAACTAAATACATGAGGTAACTTCATGGGTTACATTAGTTTTCTGAATTCTTAATCTTTTTAAATAGAAATTTTAACATTTTTAAATTCATGAGTTAACTTCAAGGGTTACAACAATTTTCTGAATTCTTGGTATTTTTAAATAGCAATTTTAAAAATAATTGTAAATGCATGAGGTAACTTTTTAAATATCATATATATATATATACATACATATACATATACATACACACATATATATATATATATATATATATATATATATATATATCTGTGTGTATATATATACATCTATATATCTATATATATATATATATATATATATATATATATATATATTCATGATATTTAAAAAGTTACCTCATGGATGATATATATATATATATATATATATTGATATCATGGATGATCATTTTCCACATGATTCCTCGATGCGAACATCAATAGTGTCTCATAAATCTACTAGAGGGGGGAGTCGAGGTCATGGATCAAGGAGAATATCAAATGAATCTAGGGAGGCCCATCATGATTGTGGTATATGTGTGTGTGTGTGCATTTACTTAAATGATAAATAGGTAGAATCATATGTATGTACAAAGACACACAGATATATATATATATATATATATATATATATATATATATATATATATATATATATATATATATATATATATATATATATATATTGAATTGATTTTCTACTTTTTTTACGAAGCTTCACTCACTATGTCGTCGCTTGAGAGTGGTTGACATTCTCCAAGTGCTCATTAATCTTAGGGTGGTGAACATTCTTTGGGTGGTCAAAATTCTCCGGGCTATCATCAATCTCAATCGGATCATCATGATAATCATCATTTTGGTAAATTATATTATTTTCTCTTTTATGTTAAAACAAATTTGTACATGTAAATGAATTGTATGTACATATGTGTCCATATGTCTATCTTGCATGTGTATGAAGACATGTTTTTATATTTAAGCAGAGGGTGAAAATGTTGCTCCAAGTAGATGTAAGCGAGGTTGAGCAACTCAAGAAGAAGGAATATAATAACTACCACGTATCTATCTGATATACCTGATGAGATTCCTTGGGAGACAAACGTCCAACAATGTACATTACAAAGGTGAAAAATTCATTATTCAAAATTGAGGAAAGATATTGGAAGTTTGGAGCTTCCCGCAGAGAGTAGAGGAATCTTAGGAATAGTTGTGAACTCTCTAAGCTCATTTCTTGATATTTATGAGAAGTTTGGGTCAACCACAGATTGATTTATAGATATGATGAGGCATAGAAAGGACATAGTAATGGGTCCCGATAAATGGGCCAAGGTTAGTAAAAGGGTTACAAAAGAAAATTTAAAATCTATGTTTAATTTCAAATAAGGGCCAAAAATAAAGATGCTCAAGGTGAAATATTTCAAGAATCTTGATATAGCCATCCATTTGTATGATAAGTTCCTTGCAGTGTATGGAAAGCTTTCATGCAATGACGAGGTTCCAATTTATTTTGCAAAATTATTTTATGTAGAATTATTTTTGGGTATGAAACATGATTATAATTACCTTCCATTTGAATATTATGGTACTAGGAGAGGTTGATTATGTGATCATAAGGGCACATTATGTGATACTAAATTGCCTCACCCTCTACCACCTTTGGTATGCCAACCTCCTCATCCAGTAACTTTGTGGTCATAGATGGATGTCACTTCTCAAATTAGTTAAGAAGGAAGGGATTCCATTATAGAAAACATCTAGAGTGCATTGAATGGAATTCATATAGGTCTAATTTGAAAAAGAGTGTACATTGTTAATGTAGATTCAACAACTTATGTGATTTTCTAAAACACAAGACAAGAATCTACTCTAGTCTTCTCAATGGAAACCAAAAATGGTTGATGAAAACAATAAGCAGAAAGTGAAAGAATATCAATCGCACATAACACAATATTTCTCTGGGGAAATAAACTGCTAACACCCTTGACTATCTATATTGCATTAACCAAAATATCTGAGAAGAAAATACAATACTTGTTCTTCTTGAACAATTCCTACACTAGTACTTGATCTAACTCTCTACTTCTTAGGCTGACTCTGGCCAACAATTAGCTAATTTACTAGCCTTCCAAGCCCCTACTTCCTTGCGTAATTCCTAAGATAATTAGCCTCTATTTAATGTGGAAATTCCTCATCCATAACTGTGCAATCCAAACATAGGTCCTAAACTGATTTCATGCACCATCTGTACAACTCGAAAAATTATAGAACTGACATTACACTGTCCCTGAACTCTAATCTCAACTGTGTCTTCCTCTATGCTAACATGCATGAGCTATTTATGAGTGAATCTTCAGTTAACCGGTTAGGTACTGGTGATGCACTGGTGCACTACTCCACTACTAGACCCCCACTAATTCCTCCAACAGTTAGAACTAGTTTAACTAACTATAACTCAGATAGACTGAGTTATCTAATTACAACTCAAAAGAACTCAACCTAGGCCCCTAAAATTTAGTAATCACTCCACATGACTCTAGATAGACATCCAAATCTTATTTACTAAGCCAACTAAGCCAACTTAACTTATTTAACTTCTACAAGTTGTTATGAGAATAGAATTACAATTTAATTCAAGGACAAATTAAATTATAATTTCTAGATCTTATTTTTAACATTTCTTGTTGCTTATTTCAACACTCAGTATGAACAAGAAAGGAACTCTATCCTGATATGGTACCTTTGGAATGTTCTACATACAACACTTATCTCTAGTGTTATTTCTATTGCAACTTCTGAAAATAAAAAACATCTAACCTGAATCAGTATGATTCATCTGTCACCAAAGTCTTTGACTGCTACTTGCTTTGCCTCTATTAGCTGAGAACTCTACACTTCTACTAACCCTCCCTCTGTGTGATCTACACTACTATCAACTCTGCTCTGCTCTCTCCGGTATTTGACTATTGCTAGCCTCTACCTTTGTCACTATGATATTTGATTGCATCAACCGCCATTGATTTGGCCTACTACTATGTATTGTGGGCTCCTGTAGCAAGGTAATGATCCATGAGACAAAATCTCTCATTGCAACCTACCCAAATTTTTGCACCCTTAGGACTAATACTTCACATCACCCCACCTCTCACCTAGAGGTATGGTTGCATGTGCTCCCTCTGCCCACTTCGCTCAAAATTTCCCTCTACTAGAGGTCTCTGCTTGAGTTGATGTATCCACTTGATCTCCTCTCTGATTCTCCAATTTTGGATGATCCACAACTATTTGAGGCTTCTTATGAGGTTTCTTATTATCTGCTTGAGTGGATCTCTCCACTCGGTCTCCTCTCTGCTTCTCTAATTGTGGTTGCTCGACAAGTTTCTAAGATGTCTTCTAAGGCTACTTCTGGGGCTGCATGTTGAGAGGTAATTCATGCTCCCTCTCAACGACCAAGTCTCTAACCTTTGCCTTGCTTCTAAAGGCTTTTCATGCATCTTTGACCTCGAGATCATACAGGTTCTTAATTATAACACTGGTCTGTTTCACCTGTTCTGTGGTGATGTGTCTAATGAAAACCTTTCCCTTACTAAAATCACATCATAGCCACAATATTCTAATATCACGATAGAAACAAGATTATTCTTTAGTCCTAGAACATACATCACATCTTTGATTCTAAGAGGGAAGCCAAAATCACTCTGAAAGGTAATTGTACTGATCCTGGTAGCACTATACCTCCAGTAATCTCCAAACTATATGTTTAGCTTGAGGTCTTTATCCTCAAAGTCACTGAAGAGATCCCAATTCCCCATCATATGGAATGAGGAACCACTGTCGATATACCACAGGCTTCCCATTACAGTGTTGGCCATGCATGCAATGAGATTTAAATCAAGTTCAAATTGTGAAACTAAAGCTTCACTTGTTGCCTCTACTTCTAGCTCCTTCTTGCTTGCTTTATTCTATGGGAAATTTGTGGCATAGTGTCTGTGCTCATGACAGTGAAAACACTTGAGTTTCAACAAGTCCTTCTTCTTGTCATCCACCTCACCTTGGGAATTATTTCCCTTGGATTTCTTTTCTTTGCTCACTAATGCAAAGTCCTCTTCCACTTCTTTGGAAGAGGCCCCATCTACAGTGCTCTGATGAATCTCTTCCTGTACCAAATCTGACCACAACCGCTCCCAATCTGGTAGCTTCTTCCTCCCATTAACAGAGTCCTAGTAACTATGCTAGCTCTTGGGAAGTCTTAGAAGAGCTAGGCTTACCATATCATATTCAACAAAATTAATACTTACACTTCCAAGCCTATCCCGATAATGGGTGAACTTGGTCAAGTACTTCGGAATTGAGTCACCCTTCTCCATCTTGATCTTTCTGAGTTTGTCCTTCAATGCGAAATTCCTATGGTATCTGCTATCATGAAATATGTCTTTCAATGCCTTCCACATTGAGTATGGAGTATCCTTACCATGGAGACTCGAGACAATGTGGTCTCAAACTACTTCCAAGCTAATTCTTCTTGCTTTTGCCACACACTTTCTCCATTCAACCAGACCTTTGGTATCTGATGCTAGAGGCTTAGGAATATCATGATTTATGAATTCCTTGAGGCCATTATCTTTCAACACTACCTCCATCCTGTCCTTCCAAGCTCTGTAATTCAAGCTACCCTCCAAGGCATACTCAAGTCACAAAGTGTAGAATGACATATTGTTGCTCTGAAGTATGAACTTGGAAATTCGATTTTCACTTGCACAAAAAACTTGAATTCTCCTCTCCTATACTATCTTCAGCTCTGATACCATCTATATTTTTACTAACAAGGTTCTATTCTAGTCTTCTTGGTGGAAACCAAAAATGATCGATGAAAATAGTAAGAAGGAGGAAGAATATCAATCGCACATAACACAATATTTCTTTGTGGAAACAAACTCCTAAAAACCTCGACTATCTATATTGCATTAACTGGAGGAGCTGAGAAAAAAATATGATTCATGTTCGTCCTAAACAATTCCTGCACTAGTACAATCTAACTCTATTCTTCTTAGGATGACTCTGGCCAACACTTAGTGAATTTAATAGCCTTCTAAGCCCCTACTTCCTTGCACAATTCCTAAGATAATTAGCCTCTATTTAATGTGGAAATTCCTCATCAATAATTGCGCAATCCAAACATAGGTCCTCAACTGATTGCATGCACCATCTGTACAACTCAGAGAATTATACAATTGATATTAGATTATCCCTGAACTCTAATCTCAATTGTATCTTCCTCTGAACTGACATGCATGAGTTATTTATGAGTGAATCTTTAGTTAACTGGTTTGGTACCGATGATGCACTGGTGCACTACTCCACTACTAGACCTCTACTAGTTCCTCCAACAGTTAGAACTAGTTTAACTGACTATAACTCAGTTAGACTCAGCTATATAATTACAACTCAAAAGAACTCAACCTAGGACCCTAAGATTTAGGAATCACTCCACATGACTCTAGATAGGCTTCCAACTCAAATTTCTTGAGCCAACTAGGTCAACTTAACTTAGTTAATTGGTACAAGCTACTATGAGAATAGAATTACAATTTAATTCCAAATTTAATTCAAGGACAAATTAAATTAGAATTTCTAGATGTTATTTTTAACATTTCTTGTTGTTATTTTCAACAAAGAGCACGGGCTAATGCATGTGATAATTTTGTATATAAAACATATGAGGAGATAGATAATATGAATATTAAGCAGCTTAAAGCATAGGCAAAGGGTTATCATGATGGTTGACAAGACCTAATTATTCATGAGGAAGAGGGTGTGCGCTAGGTATGTGTTACTGGTTAGGGTGGAAATTTTAATGTAATTTGTAATGTACATGTGTTAATGTCGATTCACATACAATTTTTAATTATTTTTAGATATAATCTAATACATATGTATCATATGTTCACCATTTACAGTTAACTTGTTTGTTGAACGAAAATTTTGATAATTTCACGGTCCTAGGTTCAGGTTCTAATCAAGATATTTTGAGAGATCTTAGTTTTTTTTTAAGATTTCATGTTGATACAATTATTATTCTACTTTTATTATATCGGTATTGTTAGTACATATTTTTAAAAGAAATAATTATGTATATATAACTAAATGTTAACAAATTCTTATTCCATCTAATGTTTTCAACATAGAGCCACCCTCTTCCTCCCTACTAGTAGATGTGTCAAATAATTGATTGTCACAAGTATTTAATATTTCACTTATGTTTTGTTATAAATTGAAGTGAAAGTTTCATTAAAAAATGAGATAGATTTATCATACAGTTTTAAAATCTTTGAATTTTAGGTTTGTGGAGACGATTTCTATTCTCCAGAGACTTTATCGATGGTGTCGACAATGGGGATAGGATCATCTAAACAATTTGAAAAAGTCGTATAATAATTTTTTTAATATTGTGAGTTTATGCCTTTTCATGTGCAATTTTAAATTTTTAATATATACATGTACATTTATTGTACAAGGAGGAGGGAGAAATGGAAGGGGAACACCATGAGGTATTGCATGTAATTTGAAACTTTAGTCAGCTATAGGGATTGAATCATCTAGACGATTTGAAAAAGTTGATACTTGATGTTTTTAATTTTGATCTAGTTTATGCATTTTCATGTGCAATTTTAAAATTTTAATATATATACATGCACATGTATTGTACAGTTTATCCATGAGGGCACAATGCATGGAAAACACCATACAGGCACAATGGAGGGGGAACACCACGAGGTATTGCATGGAATTTATTTTTTATAATTTTGTTTGATGATTACATTATCATTTAATTTTAAAACATTAAAATGTAATTTTAAGTACATAATTTTATGTATATATGCAATTACACATGTTGTGCAGGGCATCCATGATTTAGATGCAGAGAGCATGACCAGGTTGATAGATTATATATTTCAGCGAGATTCTCTAAATTGATGCAACTTTTTATTTAACAATCCTTCTGTGTTATATTTACTTTTATCATGGTATAAATTTTGGACATATTTAAACTAAAACTCTTTATTATTAATTGATGCATATTTTCTATTTGAAAATTTTTTATTATATATTTACTTATATAATGATATAAATTTTGGACATATTTTAAATCTAGAACTCTTTATTATGGCTTAATACGTGTTAATTTTCGAGTTTATGTACATTTTGCATGGTATAATTTGCATGATGCATGGTTTGATGCTTAAAACTTGTTTTTACATATTTAAGTTCATGGATATGTAGCAATGGAAGTAAATTTGCATTTTGTTGGTACATTTTGCATTCAATCATTCTTATAATGTTAGTAGATGATTCTTAGGTTTTGTTTAAAGTTTTTTTGTCAAGTTATCTAAAATCAATCTATTATAATTACAAATTACAAAACATGCTACGTTTTGCATTTGAATGAATCTTTTAATTCAATGTAGATGTCTAAAACAATAATAAAAATTGCATTATAAAATATCGTATGTACATTTTGCATTCATGTATAGAAAGGCTACTATGGATGTCAGTTGATAGTTAAATTTTAATATAAAGTTATTTGAATGCACAAGCATACTAGATAAAATTGTATTATAAAACATGGCCAACAATTTACATGATGCATGCATGGTTTGATGCTTTTGAAGGTTTTACTATTTAAGTTCATGAATATGTAGCAATGAAAGTAAATTTTGATTTAGTTGGTACATTTTGCATGATCATTCTTATAATTTTAGTAGATGATTCTTAGGTTTTGTTTAAAGTTTTTTTGTCAGTTTATTTAAAATGAATATAGTGAAATTGCAAATTACAAATCATGGTACATTTTGCATTTGAATGAATCTTATAATTTGGTGTAGATTTATAAAACAATCATAAATTAAAATTCCATTATAAAATATGGTATGTACATTTTTCATTCATGTATATAAACACTACTATGGATGTCGATTGATAGTTAACTTTTCATATAAAGTTGTTTGAATGCACAAACATACTAGATAAAATTTCATTATGAAACATGGCCCACAATTTGCATGATGCATGCATGGGTTGATGCTTTTAAAGGTTTTACATATTTAAGTTCATAAATATGTAGCAATGAAAGTAAATTTTCATTTAGTTGGTACGTTTTGCATTCAATCATTCCTATTATGTTAGTAGACGATTCTTAGGTTTTGTTTAAAGTTGTTTTGTCGATTTACTTAAAAAGAATCTAGTAAAATTGTAAATTACAAAACATGGTACATTTTGCATTTGAATGAATCGTATAATTTGTTGTAGCTGTCTAAAACAATCATAACTTAAAATTTCAATATGAAATATGTTATGTAAATTAAAGTGCAATAATGTATAGAAAGGAAAATACATTTTTCATTCATGTATGAAATCGTTTAAGACCAGAGAATGTATACATATAAATTACTTGTCGTGCATGCAAACATAATATCAGTAACATCAAATCCTAAATACACCTACATAAAAGGCAGTATACATATAACTTTATAACTCAATACTATACCCAATGAGCATCACTTTCACACCATCACATTCTTAAGAATGTACAACTCAAGGGTCCACAAAATGAAAGACTAAGGAATGTACTTGAACTCTAAGTTCTCAAAATATGATTCAGTGAAACCAAAATTTTGTATCTTCCAAAATACACTGTAAAAAATATGAAAAAATTATGGTTCATCACATTGGTCCATCTTTTGTAATGTGGATTTTTTAGATTTTTGGTTGATAACTAATATGTTGAGAAACTTTAGACTATGCCAAACATCTTCAAAATCTCCAAGTTAGTTATGTTCTTTTAATTGATCTATCTCAAATTAATTAATTAAAGAAAATTTTATATCAACACATGTCGTATTGGGCATGTATTGGTGTTGGGAACTAGATCACTACTGAGAAGAGGGGGGGAGGATTTGTAGTGAAGGCACTTATAAATTTTTCTCCAAATTATTAATCTTTAACCATGCATAAACTGAAACAAAAAATTAGATATTAGAGAATTAAAAATAAACATGAGAGCATGGAAACCATTCAACAGATGGATACAACCATATCTAGTGGAAAACCCTCTCCAGGGAAAAAAACCACATGTTGTTGTTGCACTGCTCAAATATTTTATTATGTCAAACAATTGTTTACATAGATATATAAATAGCTACTATCAAATGGATACCCTTTCTCATGTGGTTCTATGGACTACCATTCACTGAAGGCCACCACGATCAACGATTCTCGCCTAGTTACTCTTGAATTATCGAATGACTCTACAAACTCTGATATGTTGGAAGCCACCATGACCAATGAGCCTCGCCCAGTTTTTGTTGAACTATTCAAACACAATTGGATTGAGAAATTTTCTCACTTCTGTTGATTTTGTTGAAGTCCTCCAACTCCACTACTCTATGTGGTTCTCGTTTCAAAATATTTCATATTTGAACCGAGGACTACTCAACATGACTACTACAACAACATATCATAAAAGTAAATACATAAAAACGAAATCTCCAATATACAAATACACCAAAAATTGTAACACAATCTCTCCACACACTTCTACCAATCCACACATCACCTTCTCACTCACTACATAAAGATGATGGCTGAAACATATTCTTCTATCTGCAGCAACATCTGCAAACTGCTTCAGAAATTTTGCAATACAACTCACACAACTTGCACACTCTTCTCCACTCTCACGCTCACTAAAAACCTTAAGAGAATCACTAATAATATCATTGAGATTTCTCTAATATATAGATGAACTGAGGTTCTCAACTCAATAATTACCAAGAACTACTGAGCTCCACAAACTTTGTTCATATGCTTGATTTGATCTAGATTCAGCTCATTGACTTGATCAAGCCACTAACTCCACCTGCCTTTTGATATTTTCAACTTTGATTAGCTTCTATGGACCTCACTAATTTTTCCAACCATATGCCAAAAATTTCTGATCAAGAATGTCGCCATAGTATCAAAATTAGCTAGGTTTCATTGGGAATGCAGAGAAAAACTCATGAAAAGGCTCAGTCACATGCACAACACTACACAAACTTGAATGAAGCTCCTCAGTCGCTCCCATAGGCATTCCTTCCAGTGAATGTAAAGTTTCAGTCACTCCCATGACTCACCATCCATGTAATTGGGCAAAGGACGAATGAGAAACACAACCAAGTCAGCTCAAAGCTCTGCCAAACTTCACGAATGTTGGAAAATTATATATTAGGGAGAAATGGAACACATAAAATATTGCAGAAATATAAACATAGAAAATGTATAAAACAAGAGAGACACAGATACACGTGGTTCACCCAAATTGGGCTACATCCATGGAGAAACAGCCAGTCCTTCTTTTTATATTATCCAACAAACTGAAGAGATACAACCTACAGCAGATCCATTGTAATTCCCTCTCTCACTCAATATCCTTTCTCTTCTCACTCAGAATATAGATCTACATAGACACAATACAATTCCCTCATATATAGCGATGGGGCTTCCTTCTAGGGAAAACCCTAAATTAAACATAAATTCTACCATCAGATCTCCACCTAATGAACGATCTAGATTGACTATGAAATTACAACATTTTACAAGGAAATTTTATGTCCTTGGACCCCCCCTGCATTGAAAATATTACGGGTGGCATTTTCATCCCATTACGATCTAGGGTCCAATCCAACGATACCTCTCAATAAAGAAGATAATCAGGCTCCACACCCAACAACAAACACCTTCATTATCTCCAAAACACACCTCCAAGCCTCTGTGACAAGTCTATAGCTAATGGAATAGGCCAAGGACTCCTGTAACAAGTTAGTGACAAGAAGTCCCTAGTTTTCCAACCTCATCAGCAATACAAACACCTCCATCTCCTCAAGCAGTAATGAAAACCTATGTAAGCACCTCCAACACCTAAAGGAACATCTCTAACTCCTATAGCAACGTCTCTATAACAAATCTGGTGAAAATTCCATGTAATAAAAGTAAATAAAGGCAAAATAATAACCACAAATGATGAGACACTTCTTCCAAGATGAATGTTGGGCAAAATCCTAGTGATGGGGATCGCTTATGATTTTTTATGGCTAAGGAAAGTGGCAAAGGAAATGGCTAAGGATTTGGAAAGGAAAATTGGCATGTTGGCACATTTATTTATGAAAATAATGAAAATTAGGAGAAAAAGGAGGTGAAATGTCACAGGTTAAATGTGAGGAGGAAAATGAAGGAAAATAATGGAAATTGAAGAAAATAGAGGCCTCATTCATAAAAAGGCTTCTGAGGATCAATTGGTAACCTTTTGTCAGTTCAATTTTGGAGCTCTCATTATTCTCTCTCTCTCATACTCCTAGAGACTTAGAGTTTTCTTGGAGCCCTATTGGAGAGTGTGGCATACTTGGATTCTTGGGGCAAGAAGGAAAAGGAAGAGTAGGAAAATTCAAGAAGGCATCGAGATCAGTAGCTACGTCAGATTTTCTCGTAGGTACTGAGTTGCATGTATGTTTCCTTCACTAGATTTGGCATGCGTGGCATGTGAATGTGGTTTGTTGGTTTTGATTTGTCATTGGCATGGAGGATGGTTGGGATTGATAGTGGATTGCCTAGCCTTTCTATTTCTTGGATAGCCATGGTGATTATGGGTTTATTTCATTGTTGAGTTTCTAGTTGGTTCTCATGTTTCCTTAGTTTCGGTTGAGTTACTAGTTCCTGGAGCCTTGGTTGGATAAACACTCTAGAGCCCTGTAAAATCTTGGGTTGAGTTACTAGTCTCATAGCCTTGGTTGGACAAGCGCATTGGAGCCCTTGGTGGGTTGAGTTACTAGTCCTGGAGCCTTGGTTGGAACAAATGCTCTGGAGCCTTGGATGGCTGGGATAGAGACCAATTTGATGATGGTTTTATGATGTCTAGACATGAGGTGGAATCAATGTTTTATGGGTTGAGGTGGATGGCCTCTAGAATCCTTGGATGGTTTTTTATTGATGTGCTCTATGAAATCCCACATTCATGCTTAGAATATGGCACGGGGGTGAAAAGCTGAAGAGAGATTTGGTCCAGCCATTCTATGGTCAAGTGGAACATGGAAGTCCCATCCTAGGTTTGGATTTTGCATCATTAATGAAAGTTTATTTCTCCTTGTATTTCTATGAGCATTTTGATGGATTATATGTGGTATATATGGTTGTACTTTCATGATTATTTTTATTGCAATTATGTTAGTTATTTGTGTGTTTTGTGACAACACCTATGTATGGATTTCATCATGTTTTTAATTGTAATTGAATTATCAATGTATCTATGAAATAATGGATGGAATGTCAGTTGATGTGTTGAGGCATCAATGGTTCTTAGAGATTCTCAGTTAAGTATGATACCCCTATTCTTAGAACTATTCCTTCCACCTATAGATTACACATTTGTGATATGTTTGATGAAATGCCTGTCATGGCTAGTAGGGGTCAAGTCAAGGTTTCATTCAAGAATTTTCTTTAGTACTATCATTTCCATGAGATTTTACTATTCTAACGGTGTCATGAAATTCTGGGCAGTGACCTAGGATCTAGGCATAAAAACATGGCTCAAATCCCTTGGACACTAGCATAGCACTGACAAATATAGTCTCTCGATGCTGGTGGGAAATCATGTGAGAGTGACTTTGGGTTTTTGGACGTTGTCATGCCTATAGCATGAGAGCAAGTCAGGCTTAAGTTGTCCAAAACTTCAGTGGGACCCAAGGGCAAGTTGTCTAAAGTGTTGGATTAGTTCCTAAGGGTATTAAAGCTGATGTTGAATATTTGAATGGTGTGTTTCTGTCAGTTCCACTTCCTTAACATGACTTAGGAGGTCGAATCATATCATAGTGACCTCTCATTGCATGTTTACCCCAGCTGGTTGCTTGCTTAGGTAGATGTGGGAGGAGGGTATTACAGAGTGGTATGAGAGCATGGTTCACCCCTCGGACTCAATGGGCTATGTGTTGGTCATGCATGCATGGCAGTTGCATGTGTGTCTCTCACACTTGCATTCTGTGTGCTTGTTATATTTGCATGGTGTTGTTCATGGTGGTAGTGATGTCATCATGTAGAGTTGATGTGTTTTATTGTGGGATGCATCACTGCAATTGTATGACAGGTTACATGTCGACTTATGTCACTTACATGTATCATTGTAGTATGTTTGGTTGCAATCTTGCTTGTTGGTTACATTCTTGTATGCTTGGTTGCATGTATCATTCTTGTAGGTTTGCTTTCAAGTATTGTTCATTCATGCTTGATCATATGTGCTTATGCATATGTGTGGATGATTATGCATCATTGTTGGGCATGGAATCCCCCCAAGGCATGTTTTGGGGCTCAAAGCCCAAGTTTTGACCCAATCTTGTTGTAAAGCTCCATGAATTGTGGGCACGGAGCGCGAAAGGTATGATAGAGTCACAGGGTTGTTCGCCTTAGTTTTGTGATGTAATTTCGGCTGGACAGACCTACCATTGTAGAAATGGAGTGAGGCTCTAAGTGTAAAGAGAGGGAGAGTAGTAGAGAGATAGGAAGAGAGTCTAAGTGACTGAGTGAAGTGTGCCTCTGGGTCTTAGAGTAAGAGAACGATCTATAGCTAAGTGAGCAGAGGCCTCGTAGTCCATAGTTGAGTGTGTGGACCCCTGCAGCTAAGTGCACAAGGCAAAATCAAGTTTGTAACCAAGGAAGGAATTAATAAAGAGAAGTTTTATAATAATTCTATGTATATGTTCCTGGGTTAATGCATGTTTGATATAATTTGCAAATATATTGTTTATTTACTACGCGCACCTGTATGAATGGTTTATGTTGTTAAGTATAACTTAAAATACACAAGTAGGCAACAATAATCAACTAACATTGGAACACCAGTAAGGTTTTGGGTATTAATGCAGAAGCGCAACATTCGGCCCCTGAGTAGGGCTGCACGAAGGCAGTATATCAAGCTATGAGGTAGGGGAAAGTGCATGAATCGACATGCACACAGGGTCGAACCGCGAGCCACTTGAACTCATCAGACATCTCTAGAGTGTGGAAACCTGGTTCTAGCATGCTCCCATACTACTTCGGGTGAAATCTCAGTCCGCGCTTTGTGAACTGTTGCCGAAAGGGCCAATATTACCGAGATTTGTTTGGCTAACTCACATTTGAACCTAGGTCAGGCCCTAATAAGCCAACAAATGGCTCTGTTGCCAAGACCGGGATATGCATAAGATATTTCTGATGTCGTATCACTAGAATCTGATAAAGAAAGGAATTGAAGACTGTTTGGACAGAACGATTCATGAGTTCGTAGTGTAGGAAAATAGGAATCCGTGGTTAGATTGCTACTTATATATGGAATTCCATGAAATTTTCTTTGCATCATTCCCCTCTGAGTTGTACGAGTGGATCGCGAAGCTAGCAGATAGTCAAGGAAGGTGTAGGCTCGACAAACCTATTGTGTGGACTCCAAAATTGGTGCATAGACTAGAAGCATCGGAAGATAAGATCACGCACGTTGTGGACCATTGCCTTGATTGAATTATAGGAGGGTTTATCACCGAGTTCGTGTTAGATACTTCAGTTTGCTATTGTGAGGTAGAATGATGCTTCCTCAAAGGACCGCGAGGTAAGTACATTAAATCTTTGAACACTTGGATTAAAATTCTACTGTGTGAAAAGCGGGTTATGAAAATAAATTGATGTTTGGGGCTACACAGAGTGGGAGGATCTATAGAAACGAAGGTAGTGTAGAACTAGAGTCTAGCCCCCTGATTTCACCTCTGCAGGAAAGTGAGGACGAGCTCATGAAAGTTTCACGAAGAAGTGCAATCAGTCTGATAAAGCACTGAATTTCGTGCATACCATCCCCACCTACACCACCACTAGTTTCACCATCTTCACCCCCATCTCCACCTACACCACCTCGACTACCACCATAATTCAATATGGCAAGCGCGATAAAGTTTCCGGTGTTCAAAGGAGTATGGAACAAAGATCTGGACCAGTTTTGGTTCATGGTAAAGGTTGTATGGGAAGCGTAGGGAGTCACTGATGACAATATAAAGAAAGAAACACTAGTAAACACTTTGTAGGATCATGCATTGACGTGGTACATTAAGAATTCCAATGACAATCCAAATGCAAGGATCACAAATATCCAAGTTGCGCTAAACAACTAATTTAGCAGGCCAAAATCAGAAGCATAGTCGATTATTGGATTTAAGGAAATTGCAATGCTTCCAAGCGAGACCCCCTAGGAGCTGGATCAGAGATTGAAGTGTATGATTCATGAAGCCAACATGACCTTGACGGATGGGCAACACCGCACATGGTTTGTAGCATCGCTAATGCCACATCTAAGGAACGCGCTGTCACAGCAGAAGCTATCCACTCAGGCTGAGGCCTTGGAAATCACAATGAGACTGCATGAGACCTCGATACAAGATCCTAACCTGGGAGTCCAATAGATCCATGCGTAGTTGAAAAACTTGTGTCTTGAGATGTAGAGTTTGAAACAAGACAAGATGGCTCACCCAGAAGTGTGCGAGGAGGTATGGTGCATAAAGTGCAAAGGCCAGGGACATGACAAGGACCATTGTCCAGTATTCGTGAACTACCTGGCAGCAGGAGGACCGATGCCATTGAGACCAGAGGCACAAGCAGGACTGAGTGCGGTGTTTGCATTATGGTGTGTGATTTGTCAGATAGGAGGAAAGCATGCTACAGATAACTACGATCTATTACAAAAGCATATGGAGAGTTCCAAACAGTTGTTTTGTAATTTATGCAGGTCAGTAGGTCACTATAAGCTTACCTGTAGAAGTTATGAACTAATGATAGATTAGACTCCTACCTACAGATTTCAGACCGAAACATGGGCCCTCGATCAAAATGAAGGGATGGTGCGCATTGGATTTCAGGGGCGTGGATGTAGTCGAGGTGGAATGGAACTAGGAAGAGGGCGTAGACAACTAATCTATTACAATTTCGGAGGGCCAAGGCATTGTGCCTGCGATTGTACAAATATGACCAGACCATCATACTTATATTGTACCCAGTTTGATCATGAGATGAAGGACTGTCCCACATTGATAGTGAGGTTGCATGATAAAGGAGCACTTTAACCTCCCCCAACACAGAACCTGTAAATGATGAGGTATGAGCCATACGAGGAAGACCAGAATGTAAATATCATGCTTCGAAGTGGTATTACAACAAGAGATGACAAAGGCAAGCAGCCGGAAGAGAGTGCCTTGGTTCGCAAGGCTCCAACAAAGGAACCATAATTTGATTTGGAGCACGCTAAGGAGACATTCATGGAAGCTAAGAAGAGCTTCACAAAGGCCTCCACTTCAGGTAGTAAAGACAAAGTCGAACCAGAAATGGACCCATCAATGCTCATTACCTTTTTGGAGACATGCATGACATTGTTGCGCAATAGCAAAACTGTGAAGGGACTACAAGAACTCATCACTAGATGTGTTGGGACCGCGCCAAGAGAATCATGTGTAGCTCAGAAGCTCGGGAAGAACAAAACATGAACAGGAAGAGAGATGAGATTGACCGTGCAGATTGGGGAATACGAAATGGATCAAGTGTTTTTGGGTCGAGGATCAGACGTGAACGTCCTACTAAAGCAAACATGGGAGTGCATGGGTAGGCCCAAGTTGCAATGGTATCCTATTCAATTGCGAATGGTGAACCAGCAAAACATCCTACCCATGGGAAGATTGCAGGGAAAAATGGTGGATATCGAAGGTGTGAGTGCACTTGCAGATTGTGAAGTGATAGAAATTGTTGATGAAAACAATCCCTATCCTATGCTACTGGGAATATATTGGGTCACTGACATGAATGAAGTGATAAGTCTAAAGAAGCGCAAGATGATTTTTGAGAAAACGTCACTATGCATAGTGGTACCTTTGGACCCTACGGAAGGATCATGCCACAAAGAGCCAGTGCATGACTATGACATCGATGATGATCTAGACTGTATCTACAAGATAACCACTTGGGAACAGGACTGGGTGAATCCAATAGTAGATGGTAGGATTTCATGGGAGTATGAAAGCTCCTGCACCTCAGATTCGAACGAAGAGATAGAACGATGGCAGAACTGGTTACACGAGGTAACCACACTCAAGCGCAACATGATGACAAGGTCGTTGCGCTGTGTGGCAACAGAGGTAAGAGATCTGCCTATGTATGATGGGTTGAGCGAGGTGGATGATTTCTTGAACAAATTTGAAAGAGAAGTACCAGAGCAGTAGTATTTTGACGCGCTGAAATGGGCACTGTGCACTACGCCTGCAAGATGGTGGGGAACACATCAAAGAAGTTTTTAGGACTAGCGCGAATGAAAAAGGATGATGTGCATGCATTTTGGAAAGCCTCAGATGAGGCTAATAGACAATTTTGATGGATGGGATGATCCACGTGCAAATCCCGCAAAATGGACCAAGGTGTACGGGGAAGAGCCACAACCTGAGTGGGCACACCTGTTCTGTCATACCCTGGATATCTTACCCATGAATTAGTATACTGAGATAGAACTCCACCATGGCATCAGCCAATAGGATCTCTTGCGTGAAGGATTCCTGTTAACCTTCACGTTTGAGGATCGTTGGTGGAATACTACTGATGATGTGTTACAAGCAGTAAAAGTAACTATCTTGGAAATACCTCAGGAGCCAATGGAAGTGCTACAGCCAAAATGGGCAACCTAGCTGAGCTGCACGCTAGAGTGTTACAATGTAAACATTGAGGAAGATGATGAAGACCCATGAAAAATTAACATTCTAGAAATTGAAGGCTATCGCAAGGTTTAAGGAACATTGATCAAAGATCTTGACATCATCGCGCAAGTAAAAAGAATGCAAGTAAAAATTGGGACGGAGGTTGAACTAAAGTATGCAACGCTCGGTGACTATTGGGATGATGCCACGGTGGATAAGGTCGCTGAGTTACTCCATGAGTACCAAGACTTATTCTTGACAAAGATTATGGACTTAAAGGGGATCGTTGACAATTTAGGGATGATGAAGATCACCCTAAAACTTGATGCGAAGCTTGTTAAGAAGAGGCCTTATCGCTTGAATCCAAAATACAATGAAAAGGTCCGCATAGAACTAGACAAAATGCTCGTAGTCTGAATTATTGAGCCGGTGGAAGAATCCAACTCGGTAAGCCCTATGGTAGCATGGGAGAAAAGGTAGAAGGGCGAGATAAGAATATGCGTGGACCTCAGGAAGTTGACTGACACCTGCGTACACAACCCATTCCCAACCCCATTCACAGATTAAGTATTGGAAAATGTTGGTGGGCAAGAAGAATATTCTTTCACCGATGGGTTCTCAGGGAACCACCAGATCAAAATCACATTGGAAGGCATGAGCAAGACCACCTTCACCACTGAATGGGGCTACTTTCAATACACCATCATGCGGTTTGGGTTAAAAAATGCGTCAGCCATATTTTTCGCGCATAGTTGTTGCCTCATTCAAAGAATATATACACAAATTCTTGGAGGTCTATCTAGAAAATTGGACTATCTTTGGATTAGTTAAGCACCACGTAGCAAGCTTACGCTTGATGTTGGATACTTGCTGACGATAATAGATTGTACTAAACCTCAAGAAGTGTACATTCCTTGTTCCCTTTAGGAACATACTGGGACATGTGGTTTGCAAATAGGGACTAACGCTAGACCTCGCGAAGATTGCAATAATTTTGAATTTGGAAGCACCGCAAAGTGTTAAACAGTTGCACACTACCTTGGGGCACACAGGATACTACAAGAAATTCATCAAAATCTATGCCTAGATCACTGCGCTGATGGAGAAACTATTGAAAAAGGATGTCACATTTTGCTAGAACGATGATTGCATGAAGAGCCTAGATGTCCTAAAGGGGAAATTGGCCTCCGCCCCAATCCTAGTCTTCCCAAAATGGGATGTGGAGTTTCATGTCCATGTTGACACATCATGCATAGCAGTAGGAGTGGTGCTAGCACAAGAGGGTGGAGAGGGCCTGGATCACCCTATCGCATTTACAATTCGTAGTTTGTCCAAAGTCGAAAAGAACTATTCCACAACCGAACGCGAGGGGTTGGCTATGGTGTACGCAATGCAAAAATACGGACACTATTTACTGGGAGGACATTTCAAGATGTATACAGACCATTCCGTGCCAAAATACTTGGTCAATAATCCTATGTTGGTGGGGTACATCTGTAGGTGGCTCTTATTGTACCAAGAATATTAATTTGAGGTCGTGGTAAAGCTTGGACTACTGAACGTAGGACCAGATCACTTGTAGCAAATTGAGAGAGGCGAGGAACATACTAGTTTGGAGGAAGGATTACTTGACGCATAGCTCTTTGCTGTGCGTGTCATGGACAAACACTTCAAAGATTTAATCCACTTTCTGACAGGAGGGACTCTGTCAAAGGAATACTCCATTCAACAAAAGAAGGAATTGGTGGTGTGCGCGGTGGATTTTTCTGCCATCGCGGGGTACCTATACAAAATAGGAAATTATGAGATATTGCAAAGGTACATACCTAAATTTGAACGAAGTTAGATCCTTGTAGAGGCACATGGGGGCACTGTAGGAGGACACTATGTAGGATGATCAATAGCACAAAATATTCTTTGTGCAGGGTTGTGGTGGCCAACCCTTCATCAGGATTCAAAAGCACACTGTAAGGCCTGCGATATATGTCAAAGGACCGGTAAACCATCGTGAAGGGACGAGATGCCTCTAAATCCACAAATGACACTGCAGCCCTTCGAAAAGTGGGCCATCGACTTTGTGGGACCTATCAAACCCCAGGGAAAAACAGGCGCGCGATACATCATCATAACGACGGAGTACCTGACGCATTGGATAGAAGCGAAGCCAGTCAAAGACTGCACAGCCGCTACAGCTGCAAAGTTTTTGTTTGAACATGTGTTGACATGATTTGGCTATTCAAAAATCTTAATGAGTGATTTTGGTACACATTTCCTAAATGAAAAGCGCACTCACAGAAGAGTTCGAGGTGTATCATTAGAAAAGCACACCATATCACCCACAAGCCAATGGGACAATAGAAGTATTCAAAAAAATATTGGAGACTATGCTAACGAAAGTGTGCAATGCGCAGTGAAGAAATTGGGAGCTATGCATACCTGCAGTAATATGGGCGTATAGGACAATGTGCAAGAAACTAATGGGACAAACACCTTTCCAGTTAGTTTATGGTGTGGAAGTTGTCATGCCGATGGAGTATATTGTACCTAATCTACAAATGGCAACACTCATAGGTATGATGGACCATGAAGCTCTAGAAGAGAGGCTTGCGCAATTGGAAGAACTTGAGGAGGAACAGTTCCTGGCTGGTTTTCATCAGCAGTTACAAAGTAGCATGAAAAGGCCAGACACAATTTCCATATTAAGTTGCACACCTTCAACGTAAATAACTTAGTGCTACTGTATGGCAGTAAGTTTGAAAAATTCCTAGGAAAGTTCAGAATGCATTGGCTTGGACCATACATGGTTAAGGAGGTCACAGACGGAGGCTCAGTACAACTAGTCAAACTAAATGGAGAGCCTTTTCCAGGCAAGGTGAATGGCAACCACTTGAAGCCCTAGACGGGTGGCTTGACTATTTGACTAACCGGTGGAAGCACAGTCTTTGCACTCTAAGGATTTGGACAAAGGTGCAAGACTATAAAAATATGCAGCGGATACCAGTACAGATGTAGAGAAGCAATTCAGACACAAAGGTCTTGGAACAACGCATGCAGCAGATCCAGCAAGTAGTAGCTCAGTGCACTGCTGACCTCCACGTAGTTAGAGAACAGTTGGAGTGACTATGTGCAAAGATCACTACGTCAATAGAGTGACTCAAGGGAAAGTAATGATGTTTGTGTTGGGGGCCTATTGGGCATGGAATCCCCTCTAAGGCATGTTTTGGGGCTCAAAGCCCAAGTTTTGACCAAATCTTGTTATAAAGCTCCGCGAATTGCGAGTGCGGAGCGTGAAAAGTATGATAGAGTCACAGGGTTGTCTGCCCTAGTTTTGTAATGTAATGTCAACTAGATAGACCTACCCATGGTCCACGGACCATGGGATTGTATCAATAGAGTGAGGCTCTAAGTGTAAAGAGAGTGAGAGTAGTAGAGAGATAGAGAAGAGAGTCTAAGTGATTGAGTGAAGTGTGTCTCTGGGTCGTAGATTAGGAGAAGGCTTTGTAGCTGAGTGTGCAGAGGCCTAGTAGTCTGCAGCTGAGTGCGAGGACCCCTGCAGCTGAGTGCATAGGGTAGAGTCAAGTTTTTAACCAAGGAAGGAATTCATAAAGAGAAGTTTTATCATAATTCTGTGTATTTTTTCTTAGGTTAATGCATGTTTGATATAATTTTGAAATATATTGTTTGTTTACTATGCACACCTATATGAATGGTTTATGTTGTTAATTATAACTTAAAACACACAAGTAGGCTACAATAATCAACTAACATTGGAATACAATTAACATCTTGGGTATTAATGCAGAAGTGTAGCATTCGGCCCCTCGAGTAGGGTTGCGTGAAGGTAGTATATTGAGCTACGAGGTACGGGAAAGTGCGCAAAATGACCTGCACATAGGGTCGAATCGCAGGCCACTTGAACTCATCAGACATCTCCAGGGTGCGGAAACCTGGTTCTATCACCCTCCCATACTACTTCGAGTGAGACTTCAGTCTGCGCTCCATGGACTATTGCCAAAAGGGCCAGTAGTACTGGGATTTGTTTGGCTAACTCAACTATAAACCTCGGTCAGGCCCCAATAAGCCAACAATTGCTTATACATGTTCATGTTTGCATGTGGTCAAGTGTATAGTGATGTAATAATGTTTGTTATCATGCATGAGGTCATATTATGTTTTGTTGTTGAGGTCATGCATTGATGACTGAACCCTAGCTAGAATGATGGTTGCATGGTCGTATGGTTATATCTTTTATTTGTATATGTTGTCATGATTATGTTATACATGTATCACGCTGATTTTTTTATCTTGCGGACAAGGTATCCTCCCCAAGCTATAATAAGGTGTGTTGGTTTATTGTGATTTGGTTTAGCTGACATGATACACCTTTCAGGAAGAAATATCAAATGGCTAACAAGATGGTTGACTACAAAGACTCTCCCTATGAATCTGAAGAGTAGTATGGTGTTGGGAACTCTTTTGATTTTGCAATTAAACTGAGAAGCTTAAAGGAAGAAATAAGGAGTTGTAATGAGAAATCATGGAGGCTTAGGAGAAATAAGAACACGTAAATATAGTAATACTTCAGAGCTTGTCAGATTTGTAGCGACAAGGGACCATGTCAGATCAGCTATGAGAAGGAGGATAGAACTAATGGTGCATATGGTAATCAGTCGCATTGTGGGAATAGGTCAGATAGAGATGACACAGTCAAAGATGGTAGATTGTTGGGCACTCCAGATAGGAGAGGGGATAGACACAGGTATGATTCTAGTTTTGATTCATATAGGCATCATGATCATCATCGTCATCATCCTTACAGAAGGAGTGATAGGGGATATTTTCCAAATGAATTTAAGAAAGAAAGTCCACCAAAATTTTATGGAGAGATAAAGAAACCATAGGATGCAGAGGCGTGGTTTCTTGGCATGCAGAAATTGTTCAGGGTGCATGACTATTGAGAGAACATGAAAGCTATAGTGGCTACATTCAGTCTCAAACGTAAATCAAACATTTGGTGGGAAGATGTCAAGAATGTTAGATGTATTCATGAGGAGGATTTGACTTGGAGTGAGCTTGAGCGGTTATTCAAGAAGAAGCATTTGTTAAAAAGATACTTTGATGACAGGGGGAGGGAATTGTATGAGCTAAATATGGGACCTATGACAGATGATGAGTACACTAGCAGGTTCTTGGAGTTACTAAGGTATGTGCCTTATCTCATGAAGGAGAAGGCTAAGATTCCGGGATTCATTAGTGGATGACCGGTTGCATTCAAAAATAGGATTGAGTTCGATGATCCTAGATCACTGGAGGAGGCCATATGAAAGTTGAAGCATTGATATGAAAAATTGAATAGCAGAACTGAGATGAAGCCAAACTGGTGAGGCAATGCAAAGAATAAGGGAAAATGGCACATGAAGCGAGTAATACCACAAGATTTCTGTAACAAGGAGAATGTTGCACCACCTAAGAGGTTCAATGCATCAAATAGAGGACGGGGACATGGATATGAAGTGCAGAATAAGGAGCCTATGCGATGTTGGACTTGTGGAGGAGATCTGCACAAGAGGGATTGTCCACAGTACCAAAGTGGTAGGCCTAAGATATATAGTGTGTAGGAGGAACACACTGTTGGACATCTTGGTCAGAGTATTTTGCATATCTATGTAACTTTGGATAAAAAATAGGTAAAGAATCAAGAATCTATCATTGATATGGATGGTAAGATTTGTGATCAATTTATCTCTATTTTGATTGACCCTAGATATAATTATAGTTATGTTAGTCCTAACTTGGTGGATAAGTGTGGTTTGAGTAAGGAGTTGGATGAAGATTCTTGGTTAGTGCAATGGCTACATGTACGAAGAAGTGAGTTCATCATTGGGTGAGAGCTTGTGCATTTGATTTGAATGGTATGCCAACCGCAACACGTTTAAATGTATTACTGTTGGGATCATACAATATGTTATTGGGAATGGATTGGTTGTATCTTCATAGAACCAAGGTAGATTATTATGAAAAATCCATTGAGTGTGTTGATGACAATGGAGAACCAAGGGTCTTATTAATAAGAAGGAAGCTACATCAGTTAGGATGGTGACAACTATGTAAGAAAAGCGTAGCCGTAGGAAAGGGTGCAAGCTATTTACAATACACATTTCTAGTGATAAGGGTAAGGAAGTTTAGGATATAAATGTGTTGAGTAGGTACCCAGTTCTACAACAGTTCATGGATGTATTTCCTGAGGAAATTTCATAGTTTCCACCTCACAGGTAGGTAGACATTTATATTGAGTTACTGCCAGGAGTAGCTTTAGCATGAAAAGTACATTATAGGATGAGCACACCTGAGTTGGTTGAGTTAAAGTTGCAGCTGAAGGAAATGTTGGACAAGGGGTACATTGTTGGCATTATGATACATATGTTGTACTTGATGGCAACCTACTCATCTCAGATAATAAATTATAGTGTAAAGAAAAGTTCACGCACTTATATGCAGAGAAACGTTTATTTCATGTAGAGAAACGTTCACGCACTTTTATGCAGAGAAAAGTTTATTTCATGTAGAGAAAAAGTTCACGCACTTTCATGCAAGGAAAAGCGCGTATATGTTGGAGAACTTACCTTTGGTCCATGGTAGTTAGTCCTTGGTATTTGAACATATGAGGAAAAGCGCGTATATGTTGGAGAACTTACCTTTGGTCCATGGTAGTTAGTCCTTGGTATTTGAACCTATGAGGAAAAGCGTGTATATGTTGGAGAACTTACCTTTGGTCCATGGTAGTTAGTCCTTGGTATTTGAACCTATAAGGAAAAGCACGTATATGTTGGAGAACTTACCTTTGGTCCATGGTAGTTAGTCCTTGGTATTTGAACCTATGGTTTTGGACCATGGTACCTCATCAAAAGTGTTGATCTCACGCAATTTCATGGTTGGTTCATGGTATTAGTCCGACAGTTTCTGATCCTATGGTTTTGGCCCGTGGTATTGCATCCAAAAGTGTTGATCTCACGTACTTTCATGGTTGGTTCATGGTATTAGTCCAACAGTTTTTTGATCCTATGGTTTTGGCCCGTGGTATTGTGAAAGGCCTAAGACTATAAAAGAGGAAGGAGATCATTTGGCAAAGCATCTTCTGAATTATCGAATATCTGATAAAGTGCTAGATCTGGAATATTGTGATTGGGTTTTGGTGCAGATCTGGATCTGAATGAAGAAGGAACCTGAGCGTAAGGAGAAGGATAAGTTCTATTGATGGGTCAAAATATGAGGGCTGGAATAGTGGTATCTCTATATGATTTTGATCTGTGATATGTGGCATACGCTTGATCTATAAATCTAATAATCTGGGTCTGAATTATTGATGCATGTTTTATTTTACACATGTTATGATCTAGGTATGTCTGATGTAACAACTGAAAAGTTATAAGGAAATATTTGTAGATCTGTATGCGGGTTGGCTTTGGTGAAATCAGAGATTGATGATGCAAGTGTAGTTGATGGGTTTTTGATGTTCTTGGATCCAATTTAAAAATTTATGAAAAGTGGTCATTGAAAGAAAAGAAGTAGGGGGTTGTAGCTCCCTTCCAGGAGAGACTGGAAAACGAGAGAGAGTTGTAGCTCTCTGCAGGTTGCAGCCTGCGTACTAGTAAAGGACTGCACCAGTATAAAACCATTGTAAAGGAGTTTCTAATTTGAAAGAAGATAGAGACATATTGCAGCAGGTGGTTTTCACCCACATTGGGTTTCCACCTTACATCTTGTGTTCTTTGGTGTGACTATCTGTTTTCTTTGTTCATGCTCATTATTTTATGGTACTGACATGAAAAAATAATTCAAAGAATAAATAAGGAAGATTTATTAAAAGAACTTGATAATACTGATTCACCCCCCCCTCTCAGTATTATTTCCAACAATTGGTATCAGAGCAGGTCCTTCAGAGAAGCTTGATCGCTTGAAGGAAGATCATTCATCATGAGCAACTACGAGAGGGAAGCATCAATCAGGCCACCAATTTTTGATGGGACAAACTTCAATTATAGGAAGGTAAGAGTTACTGCCTATCTTCAATCTCTTGGTACAGAAGTTTGGGATATCATAGATACAGGCTACACTTTTCCTTCAGCTACTCCTACAGATACGGCCGAAAAGAAGAAATATGAAACAAATGCTAAAGCAGTCAATACTCTGCTGGGATGCTTATCTCAAACAGAATTCGTGAAGGTTATGCAATATAAATCCGCAAAAGAAATATGGGACAAGATTGTCTTGAGCTACGAAGGAGATGAACAGGTAAAGCGTGCTAAACTTCAAACCCTCAGGATTCAGTATGAGAATCTCAGAATGTATAATGATGAAAGTGTGGCTAACTATTTCCTTCGGGTAGATGAGATTGTTAATTGCATGAAAAACTTGGGTGAAGAAATAAAAGAGGCTATTGTGGTTGAAAAAGTTCTAAGATCATTGTCCCCCAAGTTTGAATCTAAAGTGTTTGCAATAAAAGAAAAGGAAAATATATGAATTCTTACTATGTCTCAGCTACACGGAATTCTAACTGCTTATGAAATGAGAAAGGGAGGTCCATCAGACAGAAGAGAAGTTGCTTTCAAGGCTTCAGGCAAAGGAGACTATTATGAAGCAAGTCACGTGCCAGAAGAAGAAGAAGAAGAATCAAATTTTGTCAGAAATCTTCAAAGGGGAACTGGAAGGTTCAGAGGTAAGTTACCTTTTAAATGCTTTGCTTGTGGAAGAGTAGGTCATTATGCTGCAAAATGTCCTCATAAGGATAAAGGAAAGGAACCTGCTAGATGGAACAAGAAACAGATTGCAAATAAGAAAAGCTACTACACTCATGAAGATAGTGATGGTCTATCAAATAGTGACGAAGATGAATGAGGTAATGACTATAAACTCTTAGTGGCATTTGAAGATGATGATTACATGGATGCTATAGATGTGGATAGCTTTTGTGAAGAAATTTCTAGACTCAAGACATGTATAGAAGAAAAGAATAGGATCATTGATACTCTACAACTTCAAATTGATGAAAAATAAAAATATCTTGAAAAGTTAGAAGGCGAAATTGTTGGTCTTAGAAAAGAGATTGAGAAAACAAAGGCTATTAATCTTAAGTTTGTCAAAGGATCTGAAACTCTGGATGAGTTCATCAATGTATAGCGCTCTCCTCTAAACAAGACAGGTCTGGGCTATAATGGAGAAACTTCTCAAGCATCCACCTCAAAGAGTTATCTTGATGCAGCAAGAAGGAATGAGCAAAAGCACAATGGAGATCACCAAGTAAAGCAGGGACCAATTACAAACAAAGACTATCAGGAAAATCAGGGGCAATCTGTCTTAAGGATGAACAAAAGCTACAACCAGCCACAGGTAAAATCCTCTCAATTTGCTTCAAGAATGAATGACAATAGAAATTACAATCATTTGGCCGGAAGATTTGATAACCGCAGAAATTTCTTCAATGGACAATGCTTTTCTTGCCATAACTTTGGTCACAAAGCAGCTCAATGTGTTGCATATAAAACGATCATGACTAGAGAAGCTCAAAAACAAAGAAGTATGACCAGGATTACAAAAAGGACCTATAACAACTTTTCGGTTCTTGAAAATGAAGTTGAATGTTCTATTTGCAATAACTTTGGTCATGAAGATTATGAATGCAGGAGCAGGTTTCAGTAGAGAAAGGAACAAGCCTCAAGCACCAAAACATAGAGAATAAAGGAACCACAAACAGAAAGATGTGGGATAGCATTTTATGCAGAGGGACAGGAAAATCTATGGTACATTGACAATGGATGTTCGAAGCATATGACAGGTGATAAAGAAAAACTTGAATCATATTCTGCTCTAGAAAAAGGAAAGAAAGTTTCTTTTGGAAATGATACTCCTGCAACTATAAAAGGAAAAGGCACTGTTCAGTTAAAAGAAAAGGTCAAAGCTGGAAATGTTTTGTATGTTGATGGATTGAAACATAATCTTCTAAGTGTCAGCCAGATGTGTGATCAAAGAACTGAGGTGATATTAAGAACAAATGGATGTCTTGTTCGTGATCTTGATACAGGTAAAGCAGTGATCAAAGGTAAAAGAACTCCAAATAATCTATACATATTTGAAGAAGGACAACAACAATGCTATCTGAGCAAGGATGATGAGCACTGGTTATGGCACCGGAGGTTGGGGCATATAAGCTTTTCACAAATAAGGAAAGCATGCAAATATCAGGCAGTTCGTGGTCTTCCAGATATCAAAGTTCCAGACAACACCATATGCAAATCATGTCAGTTTGGAAAGCAAACCAGAACTACCTTTCCGGAAAAGGAAGGATCAGCTAGCATGCCTCTTGAGCTAGTACATACAGATACATGTGGTCCATTCAGGAAAAGGGCACCTTGAGGAGAAGAATACTTGATATTATTCATTGACGATTTCTCCAGGTTTGTCTGGTTAGGACTTATGAAGCACAAATATGAAGCATTCGAAAAATTCAAATCCTTTAAAGCCTTGGTTGAAAATGAATCAGGATACAAAATTAAGTGTCTTAGATTCGACAGAGGTGGGGAGTTTACCTCAAATGAATTTTTCGATTTCTGTGAAGAACATGGGATAAGAAGAGAATTCTCTACAGCTAGAACTCCTCAGCAAAATGGAGTGGTGGAAAGAATGAATAGAACTGTCCAACAAATGGCTCGTGCTATGCTTGATGAATCTGGAACTCCCGCAACTTTCTGGGGTTAAGCAGCACATGTTGCGGTTATTATTCTCAACAAAACAAATGTCCGAGTGAACAGCACTCAAACCCCTCATGAGCTCTGGTATGGTGAGACTCCTTCGGTAAAGCACTTCAAAATCTTTGGGAGCAAATGCTATATTAAAAATACTGATGAGCAACTTGGCAAACTTGAACCTAGAGTAGATGAAGGCATCCTTCTTGGTTATTCTCCACACAGCAAAGCATACAAGTGCTATAATAAAAGACTTGGAAGAATTGTTGACAGCATTGATGTAGTGGTTGATGAGAAGGGATACATTCCTAGGCAAGTAAATCATGAAGATATCGAAGAAGATGAAGGCCATCCTCAAAGACAGAATGATGAAGAAGAAGAACCTCAAGAAGAACCAGAGGAGCAGATAAGGATAGAAGAGAAGACTCCATCCAGATATGTTCAGAAGAATCATCCAGAATCTCAGATTTTGGGACAGAAAGAAGCAAGTGTACAAACAAGAAGAACAATTTCAAAAGCTTCAAGCTAATTGGCATTACTCTCTTCCACTGAACCACAAAATGTGAAAGAGGCATGCAAAGATGAATGTTGGGTCAAAGCAATGGATGAAGAACTTGAGCAGATCGAAAAGAACAACACTTGGGAGCTGGTTCCTAGACCAAAGGATAAGAATGTTATAGGAACAAAATGGGTCTTCAAAAATAAATTGAATGAAAATGGAGAAGTAATTAGAAACAAGGCCAGACTTGTTTGTAAAGGGTATGCGCAGCAAGAAGGAATAGATTTTGAAGAAACTTTTGCTCCTGTTGCAAGACTTGAGGCCATCCGAATGTTCCTTGCTCTCTCAAGCTTTCAAAACTTCAAAGTATTTCAAATGGACGTGAAATCAGCCTTTCTGAATGGAGACTTGGAAGAAGAAGTATACATTGAGCAGCCAGATGGTTTCATTCTTGGAAATGATCCAAATCTTGTATGCAGATTGAAAAAGGCTCTCTATGGCCTCAAACAAGCTCCAAGGGCTTGGTACTATCGTTTGGACAAATATCTTCATCAACAAGGTTTTTCAAAAGGATCAGCAGATAGCAATCTTTATATAAAAGTTGAAAATGACAAATTGCTGATACTTGTTGTGTATGTAGATGACATTACCTTTGGCAGCAATGAAGAAGCTATGAGTCAAAGCTTTGCCTTGGTGATGCAGAAAGAATTCGAAATGTCCTTGCTGGGAGAGCTGACATATTTTCTTGGTTTGCAAATCCAACAAAATGAAGGAGGGATCTTCTTGTCTCAAACCAAGTATCTCAAGCAGATTTTGAAGAAATATGGTATGGAAGAAGCAAAACCAGTATGTACACCCATGGTCACAGGATGTAACCTCAATGCAAATGATGAATCAACAGCAGTGCATCAACCAACTTACAGATCTATGATTGGAAGTCTACTTTATTTGACAGGTACCCGACCAGACATCATGCATGCAGTGGGAATAGTTGGAAGATTTCAAGCAAATCCAAAGGAAATTCATCTTCAGGCAGTAAAGAGAATCTTCAAATATCTTCAAGGGACTCAAAACTATGGCTTATGGTATCCTAGAAATACAGATCTCACACTTCATGCTTATACAGATGCAGATTGGGCCGGAAGCATGGATGACAGGAAAAGCACAAGTGGTGGTGCATTCTTTATGGGTTCCAGATTAGTATCTTGGTTCAGCAAGAAACAGAGTTCGATTGCCTTGTCTACAGCTGAAGCAGAATATGTTGCTGCTGCATCTTGCTGCACTCAACTCCTTTGGATGATGCAGACCTTGCAGGATTTTCAAATCACTTGTACACCACCCATCTCCATCTTATGTGATAATACAAGTGCAATCAGCATTTCAAAGAACCCAGTCATGCATTCAAAAACCAAGCACATACCAATAAAGTATCACTTTCTCCGGGAACAAGTGCTTGAACAAAAGGTCAAGTTGGAGTATGTTCCTTCTAAGGAACAGGTTGCTGATATACTCACCAAACCATTACTTAGGGAGACCTTTGAATACCTCAGGCAAAAGCTGGGGGTTGTTGATGCATCATCTTGTTGTTGAATCTCTTCTGATTGTTGGTTGTACGGAAGGTTCATCTGAAGTATATGCGTACATGTGCTGGGTTGCGGATTTGTCAAAGATCGAATGGCACAGGTTCAGGGGGAGCATATCATGAATTGTTGGCATTATGGAGGAAGTACAGAAGGAGATCATGGATGCTGATCTGAATATTGCTGCAATACGTCTCTATCTCTTTCATGGTCATGGATTATGGTTCTTCTTTGCAGATCTAGTTTATAGTCAAGGGGAGCATGTTCTTAGGGGGAGCATAACCCTTTGCCCTTGATGTCAAAGGGGGAGAGTGATTGGTTTTTGTTGCCATCAAGTCCAAAGGGGGAGATTTTTGGCATTATGATACATATGTTGTACTTGATGGCAACCCACTCATCTCAGATAATAAATTATAGTGTAAAGAAAACTTCCCGCACTTATATGCAGAAAAAAGTTCACGCACTTTCATGCAAGGAAAAGCGCGTATATGTTGGAGAACTTACCTTTGGTCCATGGTAGTTAGTCCTTGGTATTTGAACCTATGAGGAAAAGCACGTAATGTTGGAGAACTTACCTTTGGTCCATGGTAGTTAGTCCTTGGTATTTGAACCTATGAGGAAAAGCGCGTATATGTTGGAGAACTTACCTTTGGTCCATGGTAGTTAGTCCTTGGTATTTGAACCTATAAGGAAAAGCGCGTATATGTTGGAGAACTTACCTTTGGTCCATGGTAGTTAGTCCTTGGTATTTGAACCTATGGTTTTGGACCATGGTACCTCATCAAAAGTGTTGATCTCATGCAATTTCATGGTTGGTTCATGGTATTAGTCCGACAGTTTTTGATCCTATGGTTTTGGCCCGTGGTATTGCATCCAAAAGTGTTGATCTCACGTACTTTCATGGTTGGTTCATGGTATTAGTCCAACAGTTTTTTGATCCTATGGTTTTGGCCCGTGGTATTGTGAAAGGCCTAAGACTATAAAAGAGGAAGGAGATCATTTGGCAAAGCATCTTCTGAATTATCGAATATCTGATAAAGTGCTAGATTTGGAATATTGTGATTGGGTTTTGGTGCAGATCTGGATCTGAATGAAGAAGGAACCTGAGCGTAAGGAGAAGGATAAGTTCTATTGATGGGTCAAAATATTAAGGCTGGAATAGTGGTATCTCTATATGATTTTGATCTCTGATATGTGGCATACGCTTGATCTATAAATCTAATAATCTGGGTCTGAATTATTAATGCATGTTTTATTTTACACATGTTATGATCTGGGTATGTCTGATGTAACAACTGCAAGGTTATAAGGAAATATTTGCAGATCTGTATGCGGGTTCGCTTTGGTGAAATCAGAGATTGATGATGCAAGTGTAGTTGATGGGTTTTTGATGTTCTTGGATCCAGTTTGAAAATTTATGAAAAGTGGTCCTTGAAAGAAAAGATGTAGGGGGTTGTAGCTCCCTTCCAGGAGAGACTGGAAAACGAGAGAGAGTTGTAGCTCTCTATAGGTTGCAGCCTGCGTACTGGTAAAGGACTGCACCAGTACAAAACCATTGTAAAGGAGTTTCTAATTTGAAAGAAGATAGAGACATATTGCAGCAGGTGGTTTTCACCCACATTGGGTTTCCACCTTACATCTTGTGTTCTTTGGTGTGACTATCTGTTTTCTTTGTTCATGCTCATTATTTTATGGTACTGACATGCAAAAATAATTCAAAGAATAAATAAGGAAGATTTATTAAAAGAAATTGATAATACTGATTCACCCCCCCCCTCTCAGTATTATTTCCAACATACATTAGGCCAAGAGTATCACCTTTGGGTGCACTGGTATCATTTATGAAGAAGAAAGATGGTACTCTCATATTTTTCATTGACTACAGGTAGTTGAACAAAGTGACTATCAAGAACAGGTACCCATTATCAAAGATTGATGACTTGTTTAATCGATTAATGGGAGAAACAGTGTTCTCAAAGATTGATATGAGATTTGAATACCATCAGGTACGCATAAAAGATGAGGACATTTAAAATAATGTGTTCAAGACCAGGTATGGGAATTATCACTTTGTTGTAGTTCCACTTGGCTTAACTAATGTTCCAACTACATTTATGTGTTTGATGAATAGTGTGTTGCATCTGTACTTGGATAAGTTTGTTATTATGTTCATTGATGATATACTTTTATATTCTAAAAATGAGGAAGAACATGTCGAGCATTCAGTAGCAATTTTGAGGTTGTTGAGAGAGAATCAGTTGTATGCTAAGCTCAAAAAGTCTAGTTTCTTTCAGAATGAGGTACACTACTTGGGGCATGTGGTCTCCAATGTGGGCAATGTAGTAGATCCAGAAAGGATAAGATCGATCATCGAATGGGTTGCTCCTAAGAATGTGGATGAGGTGAGATCATTCATGGGGTTGGCAGGCTATTACAGGAGGTTCATAAGGAACTTCTCACAGATTGCTTATCTTATTACATCATTGCAAAGGAAAGGTAAGAAGTTAATATGGACAGAGAAGTGTGAGGCTAGTTTTGAGTAGCTAAAGCAGTTGTTGACACATGCACTAGTGCTAAATATTGCAGATCCTGACAAAGAATTTGTAGTATGCACATACGCTTGCAAGAAAGGACTTGGTGGAGTATTTATGTAGGACAGATAGGCAGTATGCTATGAGTCACAGAAATTGAATGAGCATGAGAAGAACTATCCCAAACATGATCTTGATTGGTAGGGATTGTACATGTATTGAAGATGTCAAGACACTATATTCTGGGCAGGACATTCACATTGATGAGTGATCACAGTGGTTTTCGATATCTATTTTATCAACTGAATCTGAATGGTAGTGAGGCTTGGTGATTGTCTACATTCAGTGAGTTTGATTTTTAGATTTGATACATCAAAGGTAAAGAGAACAAAGTGGTAGATTCTCTTAGCAGGCGAATACAAGTAAATCACTTAGCAACTATGAGATCCTATGGGACAAATCTACAGGATAGGATCATGTAGACAAGTCAACAGGATGTCATATATATGGATATCGTGCATAGGTTTCAATAGAGCACAGTTACAGGTACAAGTAGTGGTACATGTATAGGTGCAGAAGATATGGATTATTGTCTTACAACATATGGATTGATCAGGTTCCAAGACAGGATATATGTGCTAGATAACAGTGAGCTCAAGAAGGTAATCTTGAGAGGGTTTCATGCTAAACCATATTCAGGTCACCCACCCTACCAGAAGACACTGAAAACAGTGGAGAGATTTTATTATTGGCCAAATTTAAAGAGGGATGTATCAAAGTTTTGTCTAGATGTTTTGATTGTCAGCATGGAAAGGAAAAGTGTAAAAATCTAAGTGGACTATTACAACCGATTTTGATTCTAGAGTGGAAATGGGGGGTCATTTCCACGGACTTCATCACAGGGTTTCCAAAGATAGTGAGATGACATGATTCCACCATGGTTATTGTGGACAGGTTGACAAAGGTTGCACATTTCATTCCAATGAAGTCTACATTCTCAGCTAGTTATGTAGCACAGGTATTCATCAAATATATGGTCAGATTGCATGGTGTTCCAAAGAAGATTGTGTCAGACGTGGATGTGAAGTTCACTTCCAAGTTTTGGAAGGAGCTATTTGTGGGTTTGGGCATAGAGTTGGCCTTCAGTACAACTTATCATCCACAAATAGATGGAAAAATAGAGAGGGTTAACAGGATATTGGAGGACATGTTGAGGATGTATGTGATGCACCAAAAATGAAAGTGGGAAGAGTACCTTCCACTGGTAGAGTTCGTGTACAACAATGGGTATCAAGAATCATTGATGATGAATCATTTTGAGGCATTTTATGGGTGGAGTTGCAACACTCCTATCATTTGGAGTGATCCGGTTGACATGGTATTGATTGGACCAGATATGTTGGCAGACATCAAACATGAAATGCAAGTTATAAAGAGGAATATAAAGGCAACACATGATATGAAGAAGAGTTATGCAGATAGGAACAATTAGTTTAAGGAGTTCCAGGTTGGGAAATAGGTGTACTTGCACATCAAACAAAATAAGATATCCTTGTGGATTAGATCATGTGCCAAGTTGGCACCACGTTTTTGTGGACCCTTCAGTATTATTGAGAGGATTGGGCCAGTAGCCTATCGACTTGCACTACCTTTGATAGTGAAGCTGCATGATTTTTCCATGTATCATTGCTTAAGAATTATGTTAGAGATGTTGATCATGCGATTGAATGGCTTGTATTGCAGTTGGAACTAGATGGAAAATTCTAGCCGGTACCTCAGTGTATATTGTAGAAAAAGGTGTTCATGCTCCAGAACAGAGCAATCAAACAAGTTAAGGTGCATTGAAAGGACTTTGGGCTCGATGAAGCTACATGGGAGATGGCTATGTATCCTTCCTTCTCTTCTGATTGAGGCAAAGTAGTTTTGGTTTGGTGTTTTTGTGTGATTTTGGTATATGTTGTGGTATATGCTTTGGTATATGTTTTGGTGATGTTGGTTTATGTACATATGTATATGGATGTAAATACCACCATGAGATATGTTATAAAGCTCCAATAAGCAGTATGGGTGTCATGTCATTATGATGTTATGTTTGTTATGTTTTCATGTTGGTTTCCTTCTCAGTAGGTTGATCATTGTAAACACTGCATTAAGCTAAGTTATAAAAATCCATAGGAAATATATTTTTCTTACAACAATTTTGTGGTTATAGGTGTTTTTTAACACTGATGATGGTGTTACCCTAAGGGGGAGGGTTCTCTACTATGCCTAGTGAAAATTCCATGTAATAAAAGTAAATAAAAGCAAAATAATAACCACATATGATGGGACACTTATTCGAAGATGAATGTTCAGAAAAACCCTGGTGATGGGGATCACTTGTGATTTTTTATGGCTAAGGAAATTAGCAAAGGAAATGACTAAGGCTTTGGAAAGACAAAATGGAATTTTGGCACATTTATTTATGAAAATAATGGAAATTAGGAGAAAAAGGAGTTGAAAGGTCACAGTTTGCATGTGAGGAGGGAAATGAAGGAAAATAATGAAAATTGAAGAAAATGAAGGCCTCATTCATAAAAGGCTTCTGAGGATTAGTTGTTAACCTTTTGTCAGTTCAGTTTTGGATCTCTTTGATTTTTCTCTCTCTCTCTCATACTCTTGGAGACTTAGAGTTTTCTTGGGGCACTCTTAGAGGGTGTGGCATACTTGGATACTTGGAGCAAGAAGGCAAAGGAAGAGTAGGAAAATGAAAGTAATCATTGGGATCAGCATTTACATCAGATTTTCTTGCAGGTATCGAGTTGCATGTATGTTTCCTTCACTACTTTTTCCATGCATGGCATATGCATGTGGTTTGTTGGTTGTGATCTATCATTAGCATGGAGGATGGTCAAGGTTGACAGTGGATTTCCTAGCCTTTCCATTTCTTAGATAACCATGGCGATTGCGGGTTTATTTCATTGTTTATTTTTTGGATGGTTCTCATGTTTCCTTAGCTTCGGTTAAGTTACTAGTTCCTGGATCCTTGGTTGGAAAAACACTCTGGAGCCCTGTAACAACTTGGGTTAAGTTACTAGTCTTGTAGCCTTGGTTGGAAAAATGCTTTAGAGAACTTGGTGTGTTGAGTTACTAGTCCTAGAGCCTTGGTTGGACAAATTCTATGGAGACTAGTGGCATCTGCGATTTGAGTTACTAGTCCTGGATCCTTAGTTGGAATAAACACTCTAGAGCCCTAGATGGATGGGATAGAGACCGATCTGATGATGGTTTTGTGATGTCTGACTGTGAGGTGGAATAACTATTTTGATGGGTTGAGGTGAATGACTTTTGGAAGCCCTATATGGTTTTTGATTGATGTGTTCTATGGGATCCCAAATTCATGATTGGAATATGGCATGGGGGTGAATGGCTTAAGAGAAATTTGGCTCAACCATTCTATGGTCTGGTGGAATGTGGAAGTCCCATCCTAGTTTTGGATTTTGCAGCATTAATGAAATGTTATTTCTCCTTGTATTTCTATGATAATTTTGATGGTTTATATGTGGTATATATGGTTGTACTTTCATGAGTATTTCTGATGCTATTATGCTAGTTATTTATGTATTTTGTGACAACATATGTATGGCTTTCATCATGTTTTTACTTGTAATTCTATGGTCAATATATATATGATCTAATGGATGGAATGGAAGTTGATGTGTTGAGGCATCAAAGGTTCATAGTGATCCTCAGTTAAGTATGAGACCCCTATGCTCAGAACTATTCTTTACACCTGTAGATTACATATTTGTGACATGCTTGACAAAATCCCTGTCATGGCTACTAGGGGTCCAGTCAAGGTTTTGATTTAAGGATTTTCTTTAGTACTATCATTTCCATGTGATTTTACTGTTCTAAATGTGTCATGAAATTCCAAGTAGTGACCTGGGCTATAGGCCTGAAAATGTGGCTCAAATCCCTAGGACACTAGCATATCACTAACAAATTTAGTCTCTCAATGCTGGCATGCAATCGTGTGAGAGTGACCTTGGGTTTCTGGATGTTTTCATGCCTATAGCATGAGAGCGAGTGAGGTTTAAGTTGTCCAAAACTTCAGTGGGACCCAAGGGCAAGCTGTCTAAATCGTTGGATTGGTTCTTAAGGGTCTTGAAGCTGATTTTGAATGTTTGTATGGTGTGTTTCCATCAGTTCCACTTCCTTAATGTGACTTAGGAGGTCGAATCATATCATAGTGGTCTCGCATTGCATCTTTACCCCATCTAGCCAATTTCTTGGGTAGATGTGCTAGGAGGGTGTTATAATCTCCAACTCTTGTAGTAGCATCATCATGTCATCCAAATGCCTCCAACACTAGTATAAGCACCTCCAACATATATAGAAACATATCCAATGCTTCCAACACATTTAGAATCATATTAAACACCTGTAGCAGAACTCCAACAAGTTGCAACAACAACATTATATAACAAGCCAATGACAACATGCCTTGCAAGTATCTCTAATCAGCCTCCCATTCCTACACTAGGTCATGTCCTAAGCATGTTGACATCAATTCCAACCAACAAGACCATCAATCCAAAAACTCATCACATGTAATCAAGAGGACTAATCATCATCACGACCTTGTTGACATCAATGACAACACTACAATGCCAACAATCTCCCCTTTGGCATTGATGTCAACCTCAATCTGATCTCCAATAACTGACGTTGATCTCCATACAATGTCAAACACTAAAGCTACAACTCTGAAGTTGATATCTATCCATCCAAATTCTATATAATGCCCATCACTGAAGTTGATCTCTATCCATTAAAATTCTCTCCCCATTTGACATCAATGGAAAAGGGACATACAAAAACTAAAAACAATGCCAATAATGTATTGGATGAGATAAGTGCTCCCCCTGTAATACTCAACACCATATGGATGCAACTCGAATATGTCTCTCCTGCAAGATAAGAATGTGAAGCAAGGAACTCATCTTCCAACACCCTTAATGAAGGTCATGCAATATCTAAAATTGCACATTCTCCCCCTAAGCATGTAATGAAGATAAAATCACACTCTTGATGCTGATGTAGAACCAAATGTGGCTATTGTAATAAGCCTCATTTCTAATTGAAAGATACTACTACTCATGAACCATGATGCCAACTGAATTTGAGTAATGATATACCATGAAGTACAATACATACAATGCTTCATGGAGAAAATACATAGTTGTGACAAGTACTAACATATGACTCGTCTATAAGCACATCTACCACCAACCATGACTCTATGGACCCAAGTTTAACTCATGCACCTAATATAATGGGGTTACATTAAATATATACAAAGTAATACATGACTTCGACTTCAATTGCCCCAAATAAATCTAATGACAAGACAAACTAGACACCATGGGTCTCTCCATTAGAAATACACCCAAAAGATGAAACAATGATAGTACATGGCTTTTACATCTACACATAAGTTTGTTCTCTTCTATGCATGACAAAAATATGAAATAACATGAGTACATAGAATCAATTAGAATCAGTATATGCTCCATATAGAAGCAAGAATAAAATGTAATACATGTTATGTGCACCAAAACATAAGGCCTCCATGAGTAATGACGTAACATCTCAATGTGTAGCAGCAATAATAGGATCACTATCCAAACCATATGCTATTGCACGTCCACTCAACACTTTGGCCATCACCATCCCAATAATGAAGATCCTACAACAACATCATGATAACCACTAACAACCAACATGCTCCACATAGGCATTAACAACAAAATCATCTACTATAAACAAAATGCCAATATGTCATAAAAGTAGTAGCCAATATATCCATATCATCACGAGGTTCATCAATTGGAATATACTGATCATTAACTCAAGCCACAAACAACACATCAACAGGCAGGAACATCAACAATATCATAAGATCTGGCACTATAGCACTATTTGTGGCACTAAACTCATCATCTCCTCATCATAGGTGAGAAACATATCATTAATAAGGCACAAGCAAAAAATCATCCCTATACATTAGCAACAACATAAATCAACTCGTCATCATCTTGGTCCATAACCATGTGCAGCAATGTATTCTCTCCAAATATGAGCAACAATATAAATCAACATGACTTAAACATATGAATATCCAACACATCATAAGCAGCATCATACTCTCTCTCCATGCAATAGAAACGCATGATTCAACCATCTAATACATATAAAAAACATGCATGATTCATCTAGAATAGAAGGCATGAGAGACAAAGTGCACACTCTAGATGAACTATCTCCAATGCATCATAAGATCTCCGTGGAATCCATATATAGAAAAATATGACACAAATAACATTTAGAAATATGAGCACTATCAATGTACAAACTATGTCATACAAGCACATCATCCTGCAATATGCGATATTAGCAACAATAGTCCTTCCCGCATCAATGTTAAATATATGCACCATGTGCTGCTACATAGGAACACAATACCAACCATCTGCAAATCCATTAGGAAGAAACAATTTTCCCTTGAATGTGTGATCCTCCATCACACCATAATCAAGCTCATAAAATTACAAGGCTAAAAATTCTCATTATCATCAATAGAAACCAAAACATATGGTTGCTCCAAAAATTATCAACAAATGTACATGGTTTATCCAACTAAAAAAATCTAGAATAGAAATAAGTCAAAAAAGAAAATGAACTCCAAATCTCATGAACTACCCTTGAACACGTACATCTCTCAATATGCATATTTATGTGCACTCTTTCAGATATGGCTTCACATCCAAAAATATACATGCAACTCATGATGCAACGATATGCTCCCCCTAAGACCATGCAGGCCTCAGTTTTTTATGGGACTTCCTTGCTACTCTTATCTCCTCCAAACTTTCATTTGATGATCCTTCTTCTTCTTATAAGGTTGGCCTTGCATATTCTACTCCCTCTAGTTGGATCTCCTGAAACACATGGGTAACTTTATATCCTTGTATTGAAAATAGCAACAAGAAATGCTAAAAATAGAAATGCTAAAATAGCATTGCTATAAATAGCATTTCAGGATATACTCCAACTCTGTTGGAAATAACAAAAAATATAAATGGAAAAAATAACATTGCTATAAATAGTTGTCAGTCGGTTAAATCGTTCTTGTGGACAAGACCGATCTCCCTAGTATCTACAGATATCTAGCGACAAGCAAGACAAGCAAATTCTATCTTTCTCTAAATATTGTGATTTATAAATAAAAGCCAAGAGATGTTTCAGACCCTACCTCAAGTCCAACGCTAGTTTGTGGTAGCCACGCTCCGACCGTTCAAATTAGTTTCCTTTCAAAGAACCTGCAAACACAAATAAGCACACATCAAATAACACCTGCATAGCCAATATAATAAACCATATTTATCATGCTGATCAAGGAATTCATGAAATAAACCATAGAAGACAGCTTATTGAGAAAAATGAACTTGATTGTATTAATTTTAAACAAAGAATAACTTTACAACCTTGGTGCCTTGATGTTGTACAAGCTCCTCCAAGGGTCCAGCAAGAATCTCCTCTACTTTGACAAGCTTCACTCTCTTCCCAAAGAGATCAAAAGGTATGTAATCTCTCCTCTCAAGCTCAATTAGGAAGTCTAAACTCCAACAGCATTTACCCTCAAAAATATTCAGCTTTCAACCTCCTTAGTAACCAGCCCAATGCCTCATTTTATAGTGCAAAGGAAGAAAGTTACCAGGTCCACCTTCAAAGGGATGGAGTCCTCCTTCAAAAGGATAAGCTCCTCACATCAAGGGGTTAGCTCCTTTAGTTATGGGATGCATGAACCACCTAGGAGCGAACTTGCCACCTCAAGATTCCTTCTAGAAGCATCCAAAATTAACCCAAAGTGAGTTTTTAATAATAAACTTGCGCCTTTTTTACTTTTACAGGGGTCCTCACCCTTTCCTTTAGAGATAGAGCGGGCAGGTCCATAGGGAACATGACCAAGGGGTGCAGGACCGTAGGTAATGCTAAGAGAAAGTGCGGAACCAGAGTTTTAGAGATTTTCAAGGACTTTCTCTCATTTTTAAGGATTGACATGAAGAGCTGAGGTTTAAGACTCGCAAAGGAGGACAGTATGAGTGGTGATAGACTCACACTGACTGCAGAAAGTCATGGTAACAATATTTTGTGTAACAATAGTATTTCAGGATATATTCCAATTTTGATTTGTCCTTGAATCAAAATTGAGAGTTAAAATTTGAATTTAGTCTCGCTAACTGTTTGAAAAATAATTAATTAATTCATCTTGAGTTAATTAATTGGTGAAAATCAAACATGAAGTCTTTGTGAATACATGCAACAGTTATCCCTTAATTAAGGAGATAAGGATGAGTTGTATTTGAGTTGTAATTAGTTAGCTCAATTAACTGAGTTAATTCCAGTTATATTAGTTCCAAATAGTTTGTGACACTAATTGTGAGTTCAGTTAGTTAATGCATGCATGCATGAAACTAGTGTTCTCCAGATAACTGAATATTCTCTCATAAATAACCAATGCATGTCAATTCAGAGAAAGACCCAGTTGATATTAAAGACAGGGAAATTGTACTATCAGTTGGAGGAGTTTTCCTATAAAGGAAGCTCATCCATGCAGACAAAATTAACTCCTTCAGGATTGTGCAGTTATTTCAGAGGTCAGTGTTGTGTGTGAGGTGAGAATCACACAGGTTGCAGCTGGAGAACCCAGGAGAAGCTGTGAAAGGAAATAGGAGGCTTGAAGGACTAAAGGAAGGCATATGTATTGTTTATTCTATCTATGAGTAACAATGAGGGATTATAATGAGAGATGGATGACTTGTGAGCTAAAGATTTGTGTAATTCTGAGATATTTCCACTTGTATGATAATACAAATAGTCGGGTTTTTAGCTAAGGCTTTCCCTAGATTATTCTTCTGTGTTTCATGTGTACGATTTCTTCTTCTCTGTTATATGTGTTCCAATTGATCTTGCTCAAATTGATTAAGCTTCCACAAATATTGATAGTAGAAGTAGATTAAGTATTTTTCTTTAGTACATTGCATTATTAGGTGATGTACAGTAAGAATTTCTACATGGTATCAAAGCAAAGGTGATCAAAGTGGAGAACAATGTACAAATAAGGGAGAAATTTGAAGTTTTGAAGTTCTTGATTGTAGGTACAAAATTGATTTCTTATCACATCTCAAAGTTCACCAGTGGAGTTCAATGGCTTGAGACTCGAGTATGCCCTGGATGGAAACTCGAATTACATAGCCTGGAAGGATCGCATGGAATCGGTATTAGAAGACACCGGTTTAAAGGACTTCATTGATCAAGAAGTCCCCAAGCTAGCAACAGCTAATGCCCAAGAATTGGCCAAATGGAAGAAATGTGTGGCAAGAGTGAGGAGAATTATTCTAGAGGGAGTTCGAGACCATATTGTCTCGAGTCTCCATGGGAAGGAGACACCGTTTTCAATGTGGAAGACATTGAAGGATCTATATCAAAACAACAGTGACTAGAGGAAGTTGGCGCTGAAGGACAAGCTTCAAAAAATCAAGTGTGAAAAGGGCGACACAGTCTCTACATATCTGAACAAGCTCACCACCTACAGAGATGAGCTTGGAAGTGTAGGAATCACGACAACCGATGATGACATGGTGAGTCTTGCTCTCCTCAGTCTTCCTAAGAGCTGGCATAGCTACCAGGACTTAGTGAATGGAAGAGAGAAACTGCCAGATTGGGAATGACTGTGGTCAAATCTAATGCAGGAGGAGATCAGGAGGAGCACTAGAGATGGTTCTTCATCCAAGGAGGATGAAGAAAATCTAGCCTTAGCCAGTAAGGCAAGGAAAGGGAAGGAGAAGGATTCTCATTCCAAATCGAGTTCTTCCCATGGTGGGAAGAAGATTGACAAATCTAAAGTGCGATGCTTTAATTGTCATGAGGTGGGCCATTATGCAACAAATTTTCCATTGAAGAAATCCAAGAAGGGATCCTCGGAAGGATCTGAAGGTGAGGCCATAGCCTCTTAGCTCGAATTGGATTTTACCTAATGTTTCATCAATGATGGGTTGTGGTTGGTTTCTTGACAGTGGAACCTCATTCCACATGACTGACAATAAGAGTTTGTTCAGTACCTTGGAGGAGAAAGACCTCTAGATGCACATAGAGATGGGCGATGATGGAAAGTACCGTGTTTCAGGTGAAGGTACGGTTGTGTTTCAGAGGGAGCATGGATCTCCTCTCACCCTAATTGATGTGAAGTATGTACCAGGACTGAAAAAGAACTTGGTATCGATCACGATGATTGAGGACAAAGGCTATGATGTAGTCTTCAGTAAGGGAAAGTTTTTCCTTAGACACATCACCATGAGACAAGTGAAGCAGATCAGTTCACGAGTCAAGAACATGTATGCTCTTGAGGTTCAAGATGCATGCAAGGCCTTGAGGATCAAGGAAACTGTTAGAGACTTGGTGGTTGAGAGGGAGAGTACATTACCTCTCAACATGTAGCGCCAAAAGAAGTCTCAGACAATTGTCGATGAACCACAATTGGTGAAGCAGCTTCAGGGGGTTGTGAAGCAGCCACAACTGGAGAAGCCAAGAGGAGATCGAGTGGCGGCATCCACTCATGCAGAGACCTCCAGTAAGGGGAAATTTTGATCCAAGTGGGCAGAGGGATCACATGCAGCCATACCTCTAGGTGTGAGGTGGGGCGATGTGAAATGATAGTCCCAAGAGGGCTAAAATAGGGGCAGGATCCATGAGGTACCCAGCCTCTTTGATTAGACGTTGCTACAGGAGCCCTGACGAGGAGTAGCAAGACTGGCTGAGTGGGTAGAGGCAGATGCAGATGGAGTGACAAAGGGAGCTTCAGCATTAGAGGGTGTTTCTAGCCCAACAGGGAGGTTAGTTAGGAAATCAGTTACTTACTTTTCAATAACTGAGTTGCAGTGCAGCAGTGGGCAGTACGATGCAACATGATGAGAGGAGGTGCAGTGTAGATGCGTGCTGGGATATAGGACCAACAACAACACAAATGCAGTAGGAAGAATAAGTGTGATTGATGCAGTCAGAGATCAAAGTGACAGAGGCTAAAGCAGTTAGATACTGAAGCGCACAGAGGTGCAGAGTTTTTCAGTTGACAGAGGCAATAGCAATAAGAGACTTTGATGACAGAGGCATCATTCTCATCCAAGTTGAATATTTTTTGTGTTTCTAGAGTTGTTGGAGCAACAACACTTGAGATAAGTGTTACATGCAGAACATTCCAAAGGTTCATGAATCGGGTTTGAGTTGAATTCCTTTCTTGTTGAAAGGGAGTGTTGAAAATAGCAACAAGAAATGCTAAAAATAGCATTGCTATAAATAGAATTTCAGGATATACTCCAACTCTATTGGAAATAGAAAAAAATAGAAATGCTAAAATTAGCATTGCTATAAGTAGTATTTCAGGATATATTCCAATTTTGGTTTGTCCTTGAATCAAAATTGAGAATTAAAATTCAAATTTAGTCTCACTAGCTATTTGAAAAATAATTAATTAATTCATCTTGAGTTAATTAGTTGGTGAAAATAAAACATGAAGTCTTTGTGAAGAAATGCAACAGTTATCCCTTTGATTGAGGAAGTTATCCCTTAATTAAGGAGATAAGGATGAGTTTTATTTGAGTTTCAATTAGTTAGCTCAGTTAACTGAGTTAACTCCAGTTAAATTAGTTCCAAACAGTTTTTGGAACTAATTGTGAGTTCAGTGAGTTAATGCATGCATGCATGAAACTAGTGTTCTCCATATAACTAAATACTCTCATAAATAACCAATGCATGTCAGTTCAGACAAAGACCTAGTTGAGATTAAAGACATGGACATTATACTATGAGTTGGAGGAATTTTCCTATAAAGGAAACTCATCCATGCAGAAGTAATTATCTCCTTCAGGATTGCATATTTATTTTAGAGGTCAGTGTTGTGTGTGAGGTGAGTGTTTGGTCAATTTAGTGTTGTCTAAATTGCTATCATAAATTGTCAACCCGGGGCTCGTAAGCTGATGAAGTGAAGTGTACAATATATACTTAAGCAGCCTTTCCTAGTTTTTTTTGTCGTTTTTAGTTTGTGTTGGACTTACCTTCCTAATGTGATGTGATGAAGTTATAAACAAGTGAGTGAATGTGTGTGTATGTGGTGGTTTCTAAATGCTTCTTGAACTTTTTAAAGAGAAAGCTTGAAAAGTGACTTGCAATGGAATTGAAACTTCAAATGAAAGCAAAGCATTAAACAAAGTGACTAATGGCACTAGTCCACTATCTATGCTGCTGATAAGAACAAAAATAGCATCTATGTTAACTCAATGGAAAGTGAAAAACACTACTTTAACTGCGAAACTTAAATGACAAATCATAACACTTCATTCTTCCTTAACATTCTGCCTCTAGCTGAAATTGTTCATATGAAAAATAGTTAAGAAGGAATCAGTAATATGAGTCCAAAAGCTAATCAAACCAAGCTGCCACTCAATGATATTTTGGTCCAATAAAGGTTAGTCAATTATGATGAGAAGACCATCAAAAGGTTAGTAAGCAACTTGTCAAAAACCTGATAAAGTAAACTAGCAATGAAACTAAGTAAGCAAGGTAAAAATCAGCAGCTAAGACAAGACAACTTCAAATACCATCAGTGATAAAAAGAAATAAAAACACACTATCCCGGGCTCCTAACACACCTGCAAGAACAAACTGATCAGTTCTGAAAAGTGCTGGAAATGTAAAGGCATGAAATCAAACTGTACATTATTATACATGTTCAAAGAAATGAAAAACTGTAGAAATCAAACTATACATTATTGTACATGTGAAAATGAAAACAAAGAAAGGCAGGAAAATAAAGTTAAATGCTACTGTACATAGGTTGTGGCAGATGGGGGCCCTCCATCCACTCAACCAGCTAAAGATCAGCTACGTAGAGATGAACAGGAACAGTCTTCTTATATTAAATCAGCATGTCAAAATACAAAAAAACGTAAACATTGTATGAAACAGTCTTTAAAACAGAGTTTTATAAACAAAGTGATTACAGCCAAAAACTAACTTGAAGACTAACTACTAAGCATATGCAAACGCTTTATTTATAGCAGCAGAGACAAACTGTGTTCTGCGTAAACTAAGCAACTACAGTCTTGACTAATTAACTACGCAGCAACACGCAGGCAACTCTGTGCACGTTTGGAGGAAACGGTCATCATGGGGAGTAAATCTATGGTTAGATCCTGTCCCTTGTTGTCTTCGTTGCATGGAGGAAGTGCCAGCTGTGGTTCTGTGTCTTAGTTGCTCACGCAGAGCCGTGCCACCGTCTGGAACTTTGTTGTTTGACCGTGGGTGCACCTGCGTTGACCGGGGGTATATGTGAACAATTTGGCCCAACTAATAGCATACGAACCATGTACACAGTCATACCAACGTGCCCATGTGGCCCATTCCTTGAGAAAACATGTGGAGTATAGCAAACAACAAAAAGGCTGCGGAATCTCTGAACAGCTGCGGAATTGCTGAATAGCTGCGGAATTGCTGAACATGTACCAAAATTCTAAACCAACAGTCAATCACTAGCACAGTCAAAAAATCATGTTAAAAAGACATATAATGCAATGAATTGAACAAGTTGATGGAGGAAATGATGTCAGAAGAGAGAAGTGAATAGGGAAAAGCTGTTGGGAGGATAGGTAAATGAGTGTAAGGTTGAGGCTCAACATACCCCCACTGCGAGGGTGTTGCATGTCCTCATGCAACCAAAACTTTGTCATAATCTTTCAGTCCACATGTTCAGATGCCTCTGCCAAGACATCCAACCTTCTCCTTTTCCTCCTTGTTACCAAACTTGCTCTCGGTTTCCTAACCAAGCACCTGAATTTCAAGTTAACCAAGGCCCTGCTTAATTTCTTGCATTTCCTCCTCAATTTCCTGTTCTTTCTTTGCCAAAGACCCAAATGAAGCATTGTGTTGTCGTGGACCATTTTGTCCACGTTGCTCTGTTGTTTCAATGCTTCGTTTTCCTGTTTGATATGGCGATTGAGGACTTCTAGCTCAAATATTTCTTGCTTCAGAGACTGAACCTGCTGTTCAAGGGGCAAGACAGTGCTAGGGCCAGCAACAGATTGCTCTAATGTTTCCAAATAATCATATGCCTTCTGCTAGACAGGGTCAATGTCAGGTATTTGTCTTGGCCTAAATTCAAATCCTTGAAAATTGCTTTCTCTCTCTTGCTGGAAAGGACTTTCCTCTCTTGGAGGACTTAGCTCAATATTTAGCCGAATTGGAGTCTTCTCAGGTGTGCCCAAATCAATGAAATGGGACTGTTTCTCTTTAGTCACACTCTTCTTCTCTATAAGTCTACTGCTTCTTCTTACTTGCAGGCTAGTACTCTTTGGCTTTTGCTGTTTTTGCTTTTGTTTCTTTTTGGAGATGGCAGTTTCTTGGAGCTGAGCAAGCCTATGAGCCAATGTTTGGGTATCTTCTTCAATTGAGGGCTCAGGTGAAGGGTATGATTCTTGCAAAATGGCTTTCCCTTTATCCCTCTTTTGTCTTTTTGTTCTGCTTCCCTTTTTCTTTTCCTTTTGCATAGTTTCTTGGACAGTTTCTTGGGCAATTTCCTGAAGAGTTTCTGCAACAATTTCTTGGGCAGTTTTTTCAACTTCTACAGCAGTGTCTTGGGTAACCATTTCTTTCCCTTTTCTTCTACTTCTCTTGGGTACCCTAGGGGAGCTACTAGAGGCTTCAGCTGCCTCTTGGAAATGATTTCTAACAAGGAACTTCTCCCATGTATCCTTTCTAATTTTCAACTGCTCCTCAATCAAGATTTTAATGAGTCCATGGTGATATAAGTGGGGCTCAATGTTTCCCACGTGTTTCTGAACAGTGGCACTCATTTTTCTTAAACTAGCCAGCAAGAAATAAGGGAGATTGATGGTATGTTCACCCATAAAATGCATCATTATCTTTGCATGATAAACATACATTACACCAAATCTGCCTTCACATGTAAAGAATTTCTGAACTAGCAAAAGTAAGGCAGTCCATTCCTTTTTAATGACACTTACAGGTATTCCTTTGGTGAAGATAGTGGTATCCATACCTGGATTTTTCAACATGTTCTTCCACTCTTGGCCTTCAACAGTTCGATTTTTGAACCAACGTTCCCTAGTACGAGGCAAAGCAGTTGCTTGAGCCAAGCTGCTCTTTGTGACAGTGAATTGTAGGTCTCCAATCTCCACCTTATCTCCATCAAACGACCGAGCAAAGGCCTTGGTAACTTCTTTGTGATATCCTTTGAACTTCTGAATAAATTTTAACCACTTGGCCTTCTGCAGGGCACTCTTCGTTTGTGGGTAACCGTCTAGAAACTTAGAACCTTCCGGCTCTGCTCTTAATAACTTGCCCATTTCGGTTACCAACTCTCTTGCTGCTCTGACAACGCTGTTTGAATACTGGAGGAGAGAGCTATACGGGAAAACAGTGCTCAGCAGTGGGTATTATGGCTACAACAGAATGGAATTACGGCTATAACAGAGTGGCCGTGATGCAATTACAAGACTGGTGGTCAGGGTTTTGAGTGGAGCGGTGAGGAAAATAGAACAGAGAATGTTTACGGTGAAACAGAGTATTGAATGATACCGAGAGTGAAAACGGTGAGGGCGTAGATAACAATGCGAAGACGAGGTTATGCATGCGTAGAAGGGTGTTATGAGTAAAGGATGAAATGGGCAAATCCCTGAACGTCGGGTGGCTGCGTACACTTGGCTGCGGAATGATCAATTGGAGAGCCGTGGTACAACAGTACATGTCACTCTGGTACGAAGAATTAATGAGAGAGCAGGCCGTATTAAGTTCAAATCAACAGCACTTAGGGAACCATTAGGAAGGTGGTGAGGTGGATTACGCAGAATAATGGATGAGGAGTGGACGGGGACCTTGTCAATCATTACATTAAGTGCCTCATACCATAATCCGAAAACCATACATAAATGATATAACTGTTAGTTAGAAATTTAGAACATACCTTCGTGTATTTGCATTTTGATCCCTAACCTTTGATTTATTGCTGCCTTTGTATATGCTATGTGTCCTTGCTCTTTAATGATGCTGGTGCTTTTGACTGCAGATTTTTTCTTTTTGAAACAGAGTTTTTTTTTTATTTGCAGGAACAGAGTGTATTGGCTGCGGAATCTTGATATCAGCTGCGGAATTGGCTCCTAGCTGTGGAAATTGCAGCAACACTTTTCTGCCTGCACAAAAAGGATTAAAACAACTTGACTGAATGGAATAGTCCTGAGAGGGACTTTATTTGGTGAAAATGAGATGGAATGAATGGACTGGAAGAAAATGAAGTGGAATGAAAATGATGAGATGGATGAAATGGATGAGATGAATGAAATGGATGAGATGGACAAAATGGATGATGAGATGGAAAAAGAAAAAGAGATTTTTTTTGGAAAATATAAAGTGTCAGGTGACCCTGATTTTCACTTCATATTTTCTGCATAAGACCGCCAATCCAAGATTGGTTTTCAGGCTTATACAAGAGATTTTTTTCTTCTTTTTTTTTTAACTGAAAGAAACAAAGGTTAGGCTGATGGAGGAGAAGACTTCTTCTCCACTAGCCTCATTGCAGGATCTTCTTGGAACATTTTAACAAATTCTTCCCTTGAGAGTGGCTTATGGTATACTTTCAATCGGTGGCCATTCACAATGAAAGGAGTCTGAAGCTCATCAATGGTCTTCACTCGAACTGCTCCATTGTTAAAGACTTCATCAATCTCATATGGCCCAAGCCAATGAGTTTGAAATTTTCCTTTGAAGTCCTTAAACTTAGAATCAAACAATAGTGCCCAATCTCCTTTTTGAAACTTTCTTTCTTTGATGTGTCGATCATGCCACTTAGTTCTTTGGTGCTGAACTAGATCAGTCCTTAGAATTGCATCTTGTCTTATTTCATCTAGCTCATTTAGCTGGTCCATTCTGTGCTTTTGGGCTTCTGATAGGCTCATCCCCAATTGAACTGCCATCTTGAAGGTCTTGATTTGGAACTCAATGGGGAGCAGGACTTCTTTCCCATAAACAAGTTCATAGGGAGAATGTCCTGTTGTGTTCCTCCATGTAGTTCGATAGGCCCATAAGGCTTCAGGAAGCCTTTCTGCCCAATCTCTTCTATGAAGATGAACAGTCTTGGTGATGATGCTTTCAAGAACTTTATTTGTAGATTCCACTTGACCATTTGCTTGCGGATGGTATGGAGTAGATGTTCTGTGCTTGATTTTGTATTCCTCCATCAGCTTCTCCATCAATTTAGATGTAAATTGACTTCCCTGATCTGTCACAATTTCTCTTGGGACACCAAAACGAGTAAAAATATCCTCAAAAAGAAATTGAACAACTCAATTTTCAGTTGCAGAAGGCAATGCCTTGGCTTCTACCCACTTAGTAACATAATCAGTACAAACCAATATATACTTCTTTTGCTTGGATGGTGGATTAATAGGTCCAACGAAATCTAGAGCCCATTTCTCAAAGGGTTCGATGCATACCTGTGGCTGTGGTGGCATTTCATTTGAAGGAGTTGGTCTCCCAACTCTTTGGCAGTTGTCACACCTTCTAACATATTGCTTTGCATCTTTAAAGAGAGAAGGCCAATAATATCATAAAGAAAGGATTTTATAGGCCGTCCTCTTGTCAGCAAAGTGTCCGCCGCACGGTTCATCATGACATGCCTTAAGGATGTCAAGCATTTCATCTTCCCGAACACATCTCCTGATCATATAATCTGGCCCTGTTTTGAACAATTCATTAGAAATCCAAGAATAATGTGAACTCTCCTTAATGATTTTCCTTTTCTCATTAGGAAATAAGTGTGGAGGTAGCTTCCCTGTCACTAGATAATTAGCAATATCTGCATACCAAGGAGTCTTGGTAGTTACTGCAAACAAGTATTCATCTGGAAACTTATCCTCTACAGGAGAATCTTCGTTAGTGTTTTGGATTCTAGACAAGAAATAAACTACTGTGTTTTGTTTTCCTGGTCTATCTAACACAATAATGTTGAATTCTTGTAAAAGTAAAAGCCATCTTGTAACTCTGCCATTAGTAACAGGTTTGTTCATGAGATATCTAATTGCAGAGTGATCAGTATGGACAAAAGTTTCATAGCCGGTTATGTAGTGTCTAAACTTGTTGATTGCATGAACAACGACTAAGAATTGCATGAACAGGTAACTTGGAGATAACTTCAACTTTGGATCTATCAACTTTAATTCCATCTCCTGAAATATGATGTCCTAAAACAATCCCTTCAGTAAACATCATAAAACACTTTTCATGACTTAATGAAAGATTTGTTTCTTTACATCTAATTAGGAATTTTTCCAAATTTTCTAATGCTTCTTCAAATGTGTTACCATAAACTGTGAAATCATCCATGTAGACCTCTACACAATCATGAATTAGATTTGAAAAGATTCCTAGTACATCCCTTTGAAATGTAGCGGGTGCATTGCATAATCCAAAAGGAAGTACTCGGTAGGCAAAAGTTCCCCATGGACAAGTAAATGTGGTTTTGTCCTGATCTTTAAGTGCTACCTGAATTTGATTGTAACCACTAAAACCATCCAAAAATGAGAAAAACTTTTTACCTGCTAAAGTATCTAATACTTGATCAATAAAGGGCAAAGGAAAGTGATCCTTCAAGGTTGCTTTGTTCAATTCTCTGTAATCAATGCAAACCCTCCATTTACCATTCTTTTTAGGTACTATAACCAAGGGAGAAACCCATCAGCTATCTGAAATGGGGTAAATGAAGTTTACATTGAGTAACTTCTGGAGCTCTTCTTTCACTATCTCCCTAAGGTTTGGATTCATCCTTCTTTGAGGTTGTCTGATTGGTATACTGTTTTCCTCAATGTAGATGTGATGAATGCAAGTCTTAGGGTCAATACCTTTCATGTCGGTATACTCCCATGCAAAAGCAGTAGAATGTCTTTGCAAGACTTTGGTTAGCTCTTCCTGTTGGGATTTTTCCAAGTTTTTGTTAATGTTTAATGTTTTTCCTGGAAAGATCTCAATGGCAGAACTACCAAATTCTTCCATAGAGAAAAGAGACATTTGTCTAGATGATAGACACTCTATGTCAGAGTCCAACTGAAATTGTGTAGAGTCATATTCTGAAGATGGTTCAAAATTTTCTAATGTATTCAGAATTTGACTATCTTCACTAATCTCAGAAATGGTAAAGACAGGTTGTATAGTATCTTCATCATCAACCCACTCATTATCTTCTATTTCTGTAATTGCTTTCGCTGGAGGATACAAATTGAACTTCTTTGTTGAATTGCCATCAGAAATATACATATCCCCAGACCTACAACTTATGAAAGCATCAGCTGTGGCTAGCCAAGGTCTTCCTAAAATAAGAGGATGTCCTCCTAGATTGTTCTTGGGAGTTAAAATCATAAAATCAACTGGATATTCCCAAGAGTCTAGGGAGACTGGAATGTCTTCCAATACACCATCAGGTTTAATGATTGATCTATCTGCAAGTTGCAGTAAAGTAGGTGTAAAGAGAAGGTTAGGAAGTTTTAACTGGTCCATGGTCTGTCTACTCATAATGTTGATAGCAGCCCCTAAATCAATCAAAGTATTTGGTATTTCTACCCCATTGATATGTGTTTTGACAATTGGACTACCGGGGTCTACATATTTCTGCATGGTAATCTTTCCCATCATAATATCTGCAATTTTTCCTACCAGGTGGATTCTTCTGGTATCTCTTGGTTTCCTTCCTGGTCTTTTAAGGCTCAACTCCTTTATTGTTTTTGCTAGAATGGGAATCTCTTTAATGGCTTGTAACAAGGGAATCCTGATACAGACATTCTTCAATTCATCTAGAAAATTATAGTCAGGCAACCAAATTTGCTTTTCCACTCCTTTGTCAATTTGTAACCTTTCAGGAAAAGGAGGTGTGGATGAAGATGTAGGTTGTTCAACTATGGGAGTTGTCGAGGTTGATTCTTTTTCTTTTTCTTTTTGAGTGTTTGGGTTTTGAGGGGATGCTTCAGAACCATTATTAGCTTTAAGAGATTCTTCCTCAGAAATGCCTGGCTGTTGAACATTTATAGAAGGTTGATCTAGGATTCTACCTGATCTGAGTTGTACTTCATTGAGAGGAACAATCATGTAGGTAGGAAATGGTTGACCTTCCATCATGTAAGCATTTTGAGGGTTCCTATTATTGGGGTTTGGCAATGGCTGAGAAGGAAGTTGATTTGACTTCTGTTGGGATTGAAGCAAGAGTTGAGAATTTTGATTTTGTGGAGAAGGTTGTTGTTGTTGAGGGAATGGCAATGATAGTTGTTGACTTTGATTTGGAAGTTGTGGAGCTTGCTGGTTTTGAAAAGATGGAGGATATTGATAGAATTGAGCAAATCTCCCATAAGGATTTTGCATGCTTTGCATCCATGATTGAAAAGGATTTTGGGGTTGAGGCCAAGGTTGTTGCCAAGGATTCCAATTTGGTTGGGGTTGAAAATTCATAGAGTTGTTAAACCCTTGATTTTGTTGCCCCTGCCAAGGTCTCCTTGCAACAAAACAGAGAGATTCAAGTGTATTTGGATCTTCTTGAAAGACTGCTTTGAGCCCAGGGATTAAAGGACATTCCTTGGTCTCATGGTTTTCTGAGCAAATTACACATGTTTCCACAACTTGTGCTTCCAAGGGACATTCCCTTAAAGCATGTTTCTTCCTACATTTCGGGCAAGAGATGGCCAAGGCCTCGTCTTCTGCTTTCTGTTTATTGTGGATCTTAAGGGTGTCTAATTGTTCACTCAGACTCCCTAAGATGTCAGTTTTGAATTCATCAAGCATATTGCCGATTTCAGCCCTACTTACTGATCCAGTTGCAGATTTATTTGCTCTGAGGAGAGAAGGATCTCTAGGCCCTTTTTGAGTTTTTGATTTGCCCTTTGAGAGATGGACACATAATTCTGCTATATCAGAAAGTGGAAGCTGAGATATATCTCCCTTCCCCATCATATTCAAAAGATCTATCCATTCATCTCTAATGACTTTTAGTAATAGGGCTTTCAAGGTCTCTTCATCCAAGTTACTCATTTTTGCTCTTTTCAAATTATATTGAAATCTTTCGAGTAAATCCTCTAAGTTCTCATCTTCTCTTTATACCATTTTAAATACCTCATCCTTGTGGTTGGTAGGCATACAATAGTCCAGGTACCTATCCAAAAATGTATGTTTCATATCATTCCAAGACCTAATGGATTGAGTGACTAACCCCATGAACCATTTCAAAGCTTGTCCTTTCAATGTGGAAGGGAACAATTTGAGTTTTTGAGTGTCATCCAAATAGTCATAAGTTCTACATACGACTTCAAACTCAAATAAAAATGTTTCAGGGTCCTCATTCCTTGATCCATTAAAGTTCGGGAGGACAGATGGTGAGATGTTTTTCATAGTGGCTCGAGAATCCTCATCAACGATAGGAAACCCAAATGAGTTATCCCCATCTCTATTTCCTCCAATGTGACCTCTACCTCCTCCATTGTTTCCTCCTCCTCCTCTACCTCTACCTCTACCACCTCCTTCCTCTGTCATAATGGTTTCCCTAGAGACTTCAAAATCTTCTGGTTCTTCTACAAAGGGTGAATGAGAATGAATTTCTCCCTCTTCCTCAGATGATTCTACTTCTTCAATTACAATTGGTCTTTCTGTAGAAGGAAGGAAAGGATCTCTTTCTGATTCAAATTCAATAGAAGGTGTGGGAGAGTCAATTCTTGCCTCTTGAATTCCAGGAATCCTAGGGCTAGGAGTGTCGGTTGGAGATGAGGGAGGTGTCTCTTGTCTATTCCTTGAAGTAGATGGACTTGTAAAAATCGAACTCTTGGCTCTAGCTAAAAACCTTCCCCTAGAATCTCTAGCTCTATGCATGTCATTTTTTTTATTTTTTCCTTCAAGTCAGGCTAATAATTCTCTTTCTGATCTTCCAGGTCACTCTAGGTGCAAGAAGAGAGCATACTTAAGAAACTATTAACCCAATAACTTTCTCTTTTCTGATCCTCCAGATCACTCTAGGTGCAAGAGGAGAGCATACTTTGAGAGGTTATCAATTTCCCTTTCTTGAAATTTTCTTAATTTTTTTTTTTTTAGAATTGGCTACCTAATTTCACTTCCCCGGCAACGGCGCCAAAATTTTTGGTCAATTTAGTGTTGTCTAAATTGCTATCATAAATTGTCAACCCGGGGCTCGTAAGCTGATGAAGTGAAGTGTACAATATATACTTAAGCAGCCTTTCCTAGTTCTTTTTGTCGTTTTTAGTTTGTGTTGGACTTACCTTCCTAATGTGATGTGATGAAGTTATAAACAAGTGAGTGAATGTGTGTGTATGTGGTGGTTTCTAAATGCTTCTTGAACTTTTTAAAGAGAAAGCTTGAAAAGTGACTTGCAATGGAATTGAAACTTCAAATGAAAGCAAAGCATTAAACAAAGTGACTAATGGCACTAGTCCACTATCTATGCTGCTGATAAGAACAAAAATAGCATCTATGTTAACTCAATGGAAAGTGAAAAACACTACTTTAACTGCAAAACTTAAATGACAAATCATAACACTTCATTCTTCCTTAACATTCTGCCTCTAGCTGAAATTGTTCATATGAAAAATAATTAAGAAGGAATCAGTAATATGAGTCCAAAAGCTAATCAAACCAAGCTGCCACTCAATGATATTTTGGTCCAATAAAGGTTAGTCAATTATGATGAGAAGACCATCAAAAGGTTAGTAAGCAACTTGTCAAAAACCTGATAAAGTAAACTAGCAATGAAACTAAGTAAGCAAGGTAAAAATCAGCAGCTAAGACAAGACAACTTCAAATACCATCAGTGATAAAAAGAAATAAAAACACACTATCCCGGGCTCCTAACACACCTGCAAGAACAAACTGATCAGTTCTGAAAAGTGCTGGAAATGTAAAGGCATGAAATCAAACTGTACATTATTATACATGTTCAAAGAAATGAAAAACTGCAGAAATCAAACTATACATTATTGTACATGTGAAAATGAAAACAAAGAAAGGCAGGAAAATAAAGTTAAATGCTACTGTACATAGGTTGTGGCAGATGGGGGCCCTCCATCCACTCAACCAGCTAAAGATCAGCTACGTAGAGATGAACAGGAACAGTCTTCTTATATTAAATCAGCATGTCAAAATACAAAAAAACGTAAACGCTGTATGAAACAGTCTTTAAAACAGAGTTTTATAAACAAAGTGATTACAACCAAAAACTAACTTGAAGACTAACTACTAAGCGTATGCAAACGCTTTATTTATAGCAGCAGAGACAAACTGTCTTCTGCGTAAACTAAGCAACTACAGTCTTGACTAATTAACTACGCAGCAACACGCAGGCAACTCCGTGCACGTTTGGAGGAAACGGTCATCATGGGGAGTAAATCTATGGTTAGATCCTGTCCCTTGCTGTCTTCGTGGCATGGAGGAAGTGCCAGCTGTGGTTCCGTGTCTCAGTTGCTCACGCAGAGCCGTGCCACCGTCTGGAACTTTGTTGTTTGACCTGGGTGCACCTGCATTGACCGGGGGTATATGTGAACGATTTGGCCCAACTAATAGCATACGAACCATGTACACAGTCATATCAACGTGCCCATGTGGCCCGTTCCTTGAGAAAACAAGTGGAGTATAGCAAACAACAAAAAGGCTGCGGAATCTCTGAACAGCTGCGGAATTGCTGAATAGCTGCGGAATTGCTGAACATGTACCAAAATTCTAAACCAACAGTCAATCATTAGCACAATCAACAAATCATGTTAAAAAGACATATAATGCAATGAATTGAACAAGTTGATGGAGGAAATGATGTCAGAAGAGAGAAGTGAATAGGGAAAAGTTGTTGGGAGGATAGGTAAATGAGTGTAAGGTTGAGGCTCAACATACCCCCACTGCGAGGGTGTTGCATGTCCTCATGCAACCAAAACTTTGTCATAATCTTTCAGTCCACATGTTCAGATGCCTCTGCCAAGACATCCAACCTTCTCCTTTTCCTCCTTGTTACCAAACTTGCTCTCAGTTTCCTAACCAAGCACCTGAATTTCAAGTTAACCAAGGCCCTGCTTAATTTCTTGCATTTCCACCTCAATTTCCTGTTCTTTCTTTGCCAAAGACCCAAATGAAGCATTGTGTTGTCGTGGACCATTTTGTCCACGTTGCTCTGTTGTTTCAATGCTTCGTTTTCTTGTTTGATATGGCGATTGAGGACTTCTAGCTCAAATATTTCTTGCTTCAGAGACTGAACCTGTTGTTCAAGGGGCAAGACAGTGCTAGGGCCAGCAACAGATTGCTCTAATGTTTCCAAATAATCATATGCCTTCTGCTGGACAGGGTCAATGTCAGGTATTTGTCTTGGCCTAAATTCAAATCCTTGAAAATTGCTTTCTCTCTCTTGCTGGAAAGGACTTTCCTCTCTTGGAGGACTTAGCTCAATATTTAGCCGAATTGGAGTCTTCTCAGGTGTGCCCAAATCAATGAAATGGGACTGTTTCTCTTTAGTCACACTCTTCTTCTCTATAAGTCTACTGCTTCTTCTTACTTGCAGGCTAGTACTCTTTGGCTTTTGCTGTTTTTGCTTTTGTTTCTTTTTGGAGATGGCAGTTTCTTGGAGCTGAGCAAGCCTATGAGCCAATGTTTGGGTATCTTCTTCAATTGAGGGCTCAAGTGAAGGGTATGATTCTTGCAAAATGGCTTTCCCTTTATCCCTCTTTTGTCTTTTTGTTCTGCTTCCCTTTTTCTTTTCCTTTTGCATAGTTTCTTGGACAGTTTCTTGGGCAATTTCCTGAAGAGTTTCTGCAACAATTTCTTGGGCAGTTTTTTCAACTTCTACAGCAGTGTCTTGGGTAACCATTTCTTTCCCTTTTCTTCTACTTCTCTTGGGTACCCTAGGGGAGCTACTAGAGGCTTCAGCTGCCTCTTGGAAATGATTTCTAACAAGGAACTTCTCCCATGTATCCTTTCTAATTTTCAACTGCTCCTCAATCAAGATTTTAATGAGTCCATGGTGATATAAGTGGGGCTCAATGTTTCCCACGTGTTTCTGAACAGTGGCACTCATTTTTCTTAAACTAGCCAGCAAGAAATAAGGGAGATTGATGGTATGTTCACCCATAAAATGCATCATTATCTTTGCATGATAAACATACATTACACCAAATCTACCTTCACATGTAAAGAATTTCTGAACTAGCAAAAGTAAGGCAGTCCATTCCTTTTTAACGACACTTACAGGTATTCCTTTGGTGAAGATAGTGGTATCCATACCTGGATTTTTCAACATGTTCTTCCACTCTTGGCCTTCAACAGTTCGATTTTTGAACCAACGTTCCCTAGTACGAGGCAAAGCAGTTGCTTGAGCCAAGCTGCTCTTTGTGACAGTGAATTGTAGGTCTCCAATCTCCACCTTATCTCCATCAAACGACCGAGCAAAGGCCTTGGTAACTTCTTTGTGATATCCTTTGAACTTCTGAATAAATTTTAACCACTTGGCCTTCTGCAGGGCACTCTTCGTTTGTGGGTAACCGTCTAGAAACTTAGAACCTTCCGGCTCTGCTCTTAATAACTTGCCCATTTCGGTTACCAGCTCTCTTGCTGCTCTGACAGCGCTGTTTGAATACTGGAGGAGAGAGCTATACGGGAAAACAGTGCTCAGCAGTGGGTATTACGGCTACAACAGAATGGAATTACGGCTATAACAGAGTGGCCGTGATGCAATTACAAGACTGGTGGTCAGGGTTTTGAGTGGAGCGGTGAGGAAAATAGAACAGAGAATGTTTACGGTGAAACAGAGTATTGAATGATACCGAGAGTGAAAACGATGAGGGCGTAGATAACAATGCGAAGACGAGGTTATGCATGCGTAGAAGGGTGTTATGAGTAAAGGATGAAATGGGCAAATCCCTGAACGTCGGGTGGCTGCGTACACTTGGCTGCGGAATGATCAATTGGAGAGCCATGGTACAACAGTACACGTCACTCTGGTACGAAGAATTAATGAGAGAGCAGGCCGTATTAAGTTCAAATCAACAACACTTAGGGAACCATTAGGAAGGTGGTGAGGTGGATTACGCAGAATAATGGATGAGGAGTGGACGGGGACCTTGTCAATCATTACATTAAGTGCCTCATACCATAATCCGAAAACCATACATAAATGATATAACTGTTAGTTAGAAATTTAGAACATACCTTCGTGTATTTGCATTTTGATCCCTAACCTTTGATTTATTGCTGCCTTTGTATATGCTATGTGTCCTTGCTCTTTAATGATGCTGGTGCTTTTGACTGCAGATTTTTTCTTTTTGAAACAGAGTTTTTTTTTTATTTGCAGGAACAGAGTGTATTGGCTGCAGAATCTTGATATCAGCTGCGGAATTGGCTCCTAGCTGTGGAAATTGCAGCAACACTTTTCTGCCTGCACAAAAAGGATTAAAACAACTTGACTAAATGGAATAGTCCTGAGAGGGACTTTATTTGGTGAAAATGAGATGGAATGAATGGACTGGAAGAAAATGAAGTGGAATGAAAATGATGAGATGGATGAAATGGATGAGATGAATGAAATGGATGAGATGGACAAAATGGATGATGAGATGGAAAAAGAAAAAGAGATTTTTTTTGGAAAATATAAAGTGTCAGGTGACCCTGATTTTCACTTCATATTTTCTGCATAAGACAGCCAATCCAAGATTGGTTTTCAGGCTTATACAAGAGATTTTTTTCTTTTTTTTTTTTTTTCTTTTTTTTTTTTTTTTTTTTTTTTTAACTGAAAGAAACAAAGGTTAGGCTGATGGAGGAGAAGACTTCTTCTCCACTAGCCTCATTGCAGGATCTTCTTGGAACATTTTAACAAATTCTTCCCTTGAGAGTGGCTTATGGTATACTTTCAATCGGTGGCCATTCACAATGAAAGGAGTCTGAAGCTCATCAATGGTCTTCACTCGAACTGCTCCATTGTTAAAGACTTCATCAATCTCATATGGCCCAAGCCAATGAGTTTGAAATTTTCCTTTGAAGTCCTTAAACTTAGAATCAAACAATAGTGCCCAATCTCCTTTTTGAAACTTTCTTTCTTTGATGTGTCGATCATGCCACTTAGTTCTTTGGTGCTGAACTAGATCAGTCCTTAGAATTGCATCTTGTCTTATTTCATCTAGCTCATTTAGCTGGTCCATTCTGTGCTTTTGGGCTTCTGATAGGCTCATCCCCAATTGAACTGCCATCTTGAAGGTCTTGATTTGGAACTCAATGGGGAGCAGGACTTCTTTCCCATAAACAAGTTCATAGGGAGAATGTCCTATTGTGTTCCTCCATGTAGTTCGATAGGCCCATAAGGCTTCAGGAAGCCTTTCTGCCCAATCTCTTCTATGAAGATGAACAGTCTTGGTGATGATGCTTTCAAGAACTTTATTTGTAGATTCCACTTGACCATTTGCTTGTGGATGGTATGGAGTAGATGTTCTGTGCTTGATTTTGTATTCCTCCATCAGCTTCTCCATCAATTTAGATGTAAATTGACTTCCCTGATCTGTCACAATTTCTCTTGGGACACCAAAACGAGTAAAAATATCCTCAAAAAGAAATTGAACAACTCAATTTTCAGTTGCAGAAGGCAATGCCTTGGCTTCTACCCACTTAGTAACATAATCAGTACAAACCAATACATACTTCTTTTGCTTGGATGGTGGATTAATAGGTCCAACGAAATCTAGAGCCCATTTCTCAAAGGGTTCGATGCATACCTGTGGCTGTAGTGGCATTTCATTTGAAGGAGTTGGTCTCCCAACTCTTTGGCAGTTGTCACACCTTCTAACATATTGCTTTGCATCTTTAAAGAGAGAAGGCCAATAATATCATAAAGAAAGGATTTTATAGGCCGTCCTCTTGTCAGCAAAGTGTCCGCCGCACGGTTCATCATGACATGCCTTAAGGATGTCAGGCATTTCATCTTCCCGAACACATCTCCTGATCATATAATCTGGCCCTGTTTTGTACAATTCATTAGAAATCCAAGAATAATGTGAACTCTCCTTAATGATTTTCCTTTTCTCATTAGGAAATAAGTGTGGAGGTAGCTTCCCTGTCACTAGATAATTAGCAATATCTGCATACCAAGGAGTCTTGGTAGTTACTGCAAACAAGTATTCATCTGGAAACTTATCCTCTACAGGAGAATCTTCGTTAGTGTTTTGGATTCTAGACAAGAAATCAACTACTGTGTTTTGTTTTCCTGGTCTATCTAACACAATAATGTTGAATTCTTGTAAAAGTAAAAGCCATCTTGTAACTCTGCCATTAGTAACAGGTTTGTTCATGAGATATCTAATTGCAGAGTGATCAGTATGGACAAAAGTTTCATAGCCGGTTATGTAGTGTCTAAACTTGTTGATTGCATGAACAACGACTAAGAATTGCATGAACAGGTAACTTGGAGATAACTTCAACTTTGGATCTATCAACTTTAATTCCATCTCCTAAAATATGATGTCCTAAAACAATCCCTTCAGTAAACATCATAAAACACTTTTCATGACTTAATGAAAGATTTGTTTCTTTACATCTAATTAGGAATTTTTTCCAAATTTTCTAATGCTTCTTCAAATGTGTTACCATAAACTGTGAAATCATCCATGTAGACCTCTACACAATCATGAATTAGATTTGAAAAGATTCCTAGTACAGCCCTTTGAAATGTAGCGGGTGCATTGCATAATCCAAAAGGAAGTACTCGGTAGGCAAAAGTTCCCCATGGACAAGTAAATGTGGTTTTGTCCTGATCTTTAAGTGCTACCTGAATTTGATTGTAACCACTAAAACCATCCAAAAATGAGAAAAACTTTTTACCTGCTAAAGTATCTAATACTTGATCAATAAAGGGCAAAGGAAAGTGATCCTTCAAGGTTGCTTTGTTCAATTCTCTGTAATCAATGCAAACCCTCCATTTACCATTCTTTTTAGGTACTATAACCAAGGGAGAAACCCATCAGCTATCTGAAATGGGGTAAATGAAGTTTACATTGAGTAACTTCTGGAGCTCTTCTTTCACTATCTCCCTAAGGTTTGGATTCATCCTTCTTTGAGGTTGTCTGATTGGTATACTGTTTTCCTCAATGTAGATGTGATGAATGCAAGTCTTAGGGTCAATACCTTTCATGTCGGTATACTCCCATGCAAAAGCAGTAGAATGTCTTTGCAAGACTTTGGTTAGCTCTTCCTGTTGGGATTTTTCCAAGTTTTTGTTAATGTTTAATGTTTTTCCTGGAAAGATCTCAATGGCAGAACTACCAAATTCTTCCATAGAGAAAAGAGACATTTGTCTAGATGATAGACACTCTATGTCAGAGTCCAACTGAAATTGTGTAGAGTCATATTCTGAAGATGGTTCAAAATTTTCTAATGTATTCAGAATTTGACTATCTTCACTAATCTCAGAAATGGTAAAGACAGGTTGTATAGTATCTTCATCATCAACCCACTCATTATCTTCTATTTCTGTAATTGCTTTCGCTGGAGGATACAAATTGAACTTCTTTGTTGAATTGCCATCAGAAATATACATATCCCCAGACCTACAACTTATGAAAGCATCAGCTGTGGCTAGCCAAGGTCTTCCTAAAATAAGAGGATGTCCTCCTAGATTGTTCTTGGGAGTTAAAATCATAAAATCAACTGGATATTCCCAAGAGTCTAGGGAGACTGGAATGTCTTCCAATACACCATCAGGTTTAATGATTGATCTATCTGCAAGTTGCAGTAAAGTAGGTGTAAAGAGAAGGTTAGGAAGTTTTAACTGGTCCATGGTCTGTCTACTCATAATGTTGATAGCAGCCCCTAAATCAATCAAAGTATTTGGTATTTCTACCCCATTGATATGTGTTTTGACAATTGGACTACCGGGGTCTACATATTTCTGCATGGTAATCTTTCCCATCATAATATCTGCAATTTTTCCTACCAGGTGGATTCTTCTGGTATCTCTTGGTTTCCTTCCTGGTCTTTTAAGGCTCAACTCCTTTATTGTTTTTGCTAGAATGGGAATCTCTTTAATGGCTTGTAACAAGGGAATCCTGATACAGACATTCTTCAATTCATCTAGAAAATTATAGTCAGGCAACCAAATTTGCTTTTCCACTCCTTTGTCAATTTGTAACCTTTCAGGAAAAGGAGGTGTGGATGAAGATGTAGGTTGTTCAACTATGGGAGTTGTCGAGGTTGATTCTTTTTCTTTTTCTTTTTGAGTGTTTGGGTTTTGAGGGGATGCTTCAGAACCATTATTAGCTTTAAGAGATTCTTCCTCAGAAATGCCTGGCTGTTGAACATTTATAGAAGGTTGATCTAGGATTCTACCTGATCTGAGTTGTACTTCATTGAGAGGAACAATCATGTAGGTAGGAAATGGTTGACCTTCCATCATGTAAGCATTTTGAGGGTTCCTATTATTGGGGTTTGGCAATGGCTGAGAAGGAAGTTGATTTGACTTCTGTTGGGATTGAAGCAAGAGTTGAGAATTTTGATTTTGTGGAGAAGGTTGTTGTTGTTGAGGGAATGGCAATGATAGTTGTTGACTTTGATTTGGAAGTTGTGGAGCTTGCTGGTTTTGAAAAGATGGAGGATATTGATAGAATTGAGCAAATCTCCCATAAGGATTTTGCATGCTTTGCATCCATGATTGAAAAGGATTTTGGGGTTGAGGCCAAGGTTGTTGCCAAGGATTCCAATTTGGTTGGGGTTGAAAATTCATAGAGTTGTTAAACCCTTGATTTTGTTGCCCCTGCCAAGGTCTCCTTGCAACAAAACAGAGAGATTCAAGTGTATTTGGATCTTCTTGAAAGACTGCTTTGAGCCCAGGGATTGAAGGACATTCCTTGGTCTCATGGTTTTCTGAGCAAATTACACATGTTTCCACAACTTGTGCTTCCAAGGGACATTCCCTTAAAGCATGTTTCTTCCTACATTTCGGGCAAGAGATGGCCAAGGCCTCGTCTTCTGCTTTCTGTTTATTGTGGATCTTAAGGGTGTCTAATTGTTCACTCAGACTCCCTAAGATGTCAGTTTTGAATTCATCAAGCATATTGCCGATTTCAGCCCTACTTACTGATCCAGTTGCAGATTTATTTGCTCTGAGGAGAGAAGGATCTCTAGGCCCTTTTTGAGTTTTTGATTTGCCCCTTGAGAGATGGACACATAATTCTGCTATATCAGAAAGTGGAAGCTGAGATATATCTCCCTTCCCCATCATATTCAAAAGATCTATCCATTCATCTCTAATGGCTTTTAGTAATAGGGCTTTCAAGGTCTCTTCATCCAAGTTACTCATTTTTGCTCTTTTCAAATTATATTGAAATCTTTCGAGTAAATCCTCTAAGTTCTCATCTTCTCTTTGTACCATTTTAAATACCTCATCCTTGTGGTTGGTAGGCATACAATAGTCCAGGTACCTATCCAAAAATGTCTGTTTCATATCATTCCAAGACCTAATGGATTGAGTGACTAACCCCATGAACCATTTCAAAGCTTGTCCTTTCAATGTGGAAGGGAACAATTTGAGTTTTTGAGTGTCATCCAAATAGTCATAAGTTCTACATACGACTTCAAACTCAAATAAAAATGTTTCAGGGTCCTCATTCCTTGATCCATGAAAGTTCGGGAGGACAGATGGTGAGATGTTTTTCATAGTGGCTCGGGAATCCTCATCAACGATAGGAAACCCAAATGAGTTATCCCCATCTCTATTTCCTCCAATGTGACCTCTACCTCCTCCATTGTTTCCTCCTCCTCCTCTACCTCTACCTCTACCACCTCCTTCCTCTGTCATAATGGTTTCCCTAGAGACTTCAGAATCTTCTGGTTCTTCTACAAAGGGTGAATGAGAATGAATTTCTCCCTCTTCCTCAGATGATTCTACTTCTTCAATTACAATTGGTCTTTCTGTAGAAGAAAGGAAAGGATCTCTTTCTGATTCAAATTCAATAGAAGGTGTGGGAGAGTCAATTCTTGCCTCTTGAATTCCAGGAATCCTAGGGCTAGGAGTGTCGGTTGGAGATGAGGGAGGTGTCTCTTGTCTATTCCTTGAAGTAGATGGACTTGTAAAAATCGAACTCTTGGCTCTAGCTAAAAACCTTCCCCTAGAATCTCTAGCTCTATGCATGTCATTTTTTTTATTTTTTCCTTCAAGTCAGGCTAATAATTCTCTTTCTGATCTTCCAGGTCACTCTAGGTGCAAGAAGAGAGCATACTTAAGAAACTATTAACCCAATAACTTTCTCTTTTCTGATCCTCCAGATCACTCTAGGTGCAAGAGGAGAGCATACTTTGAGAGGTTATCAATTTCCCTTTCTTGAAATTTTCTTAATTTTTTTTTTTTTAGAATTGGCTACCTAATTTCACTTCCCCGGCAACGGCGCCAAAATTTTTGGTCAATTTAGTGTTGTCTAAATTGCTATCATAAATTGTCAACCCGGGGCTCGTAAGCTGATGAAGTGAAGTGTACAATATATACTTAAGCAGCCTTTCCTAGTTCTTTTTGTCGTTTTTAGTTTGTGTTGGACTTACCTTCCTAATGTGATGTGATGAAGTTATAAACAAGTGAGTGAATGTGTGTGTATGTGGTGGTTTCTAAATGCTTCTTGAACTTTTTAAAGAGAAAGCTTGAAAAGTGACTTGCAATGGAATTGAAACTTCAAATGAAAGCAAAGCATTAAACAAAGTGACTAATGGCACTAGTCCACTATCTATGCTGCTGATAAGAACAAAAATAGCATCTATGTTAACTCAATGGAAAGTGAAAAACACTACTTTAACTGCAAAACTTAAATGACAAATCATAACACTTCATTCTTCCTTAACATTCTGCCTCTAGCTGAAATTGTTCATATGAAAAATAATTAAGAAGGAATCAGTAATATGAGTCCAAAAGCTAATCAAACCAAGCTGCCACTCAATGATATTTTGGTCCAATAAAGGTTAGTCAATTATGATGAGAAGACCATCAAAAGGTTAGTAAGCAACTTGTCAAAAACCTGATAAAGTAAACTAGCAATGAAACTAAGTAAGCAAGGTAAAAATCAGCAGCTAAGACAAGACAACTTCAAATACCATCAGTGATAAAAAGAAATAAAAACACACTATCCCGGGCTCCTAACACACCTGCAAGAACAAACTGATCAGTTCTGAAAAGTGCTGGAAATGTAAAGGCATGAAATCAAACTGTACATTATTATACATGTTCAAAGAAATGAAAAACTGCAGAAATCAAACTATACATTATTGTACATGTGAAAATGAAAACAAAGAAAGGCAGGAAAATAAAGTTAAATGCTACTGTACATAGGTTGTGGCAGATGGGGGCCCTCCATCCACTCAACCAGCTAAAGATCAGCTACGTAGAGATGAACAGGAACAGTCTTCTTATATTAAATCAGCATGTCAAAATACAAAAAAACGTAAACGTTGTATGAAACAGTCTTTAAAACAGAGTTTTATAAACAAAGTGATTACAACCAAAAACTAACTTGAAGACTAACTACTAAGCGTATGCAAACGCTTTATTTATAGCAGCAGAGACAAACTGTCTTCTGCGTAAACTAAGCAACTACAGTCTTGACTAATTAACTACGCAGCAACACGCAGGCAACTCCGTGCACGTTTGGAGGAAACGGTCATCATGGGGAGTAAATCTATGGTTAGATCCTGTCCCTTGCTGTCTTCGTGGCATGGAGGAAGTGCCAGCTGTGGTTCCGTGTCTCAGTTGCTCACGCAGAGCCGTGCCACCGTCTGGAACTTTGTTGTTTGACCTGGGTGCACCTGCATTGACCGGGGGTATATGTGAACGATTTGGCCCAACTAATAGCATACGAACCATGTACACAGTCATACCAACGTGCCCATGTGGCCCGTTCCTTGAGAAAACAAGTGGAGTATAGCAAACAACAAAAAGGCTGCGGAATCTCTGAACAGCTGTGGAATTGCTGAATAGCTGCGGAATTGCTGAACATGTACCAAAATTCTAAACCAACAGTCAATCATTAGCACAATCAACAAATCATGTTAAAAAGACATATAATGCAATGAATTGAACAAGTTGATGGAGGAAATGATGTCAGAAGAGAGAAGTGAATAGGGAAAAGCTGTTGGGAGGATAGGTAAATGAGTGTAAGGTTGAGGCTCAACAGTGAGAATCACATAGGTTGCAGCTAGAGGACCCAAGAGAAACTGCACAAGGAAATAGGAGGCTTGGAGGACTGAAGGAAGGAATATGTGTTGTCTATTAAGTCTATGAGCAGCAGTGAGGGATTGTACTGAGAGCTGGATAGCTTGTGAGCTAAAGATTTGTGTGATCCTAAGATATTTTCACTTGTATGATAATACAGATAGCGGGGTTTTTAGCTAAGGCTTTTCATAGAGTATTCTTCTATGTTTCATGTGTATGATTTCTTCTTCTCTGTTATATGTGTTTCGATTGATCTTGGTCAAATTGATTAAGCTTCCGCAAAGCTTTATAGTAGAAGTAGATCAAGTATTTTGCTTTAGTACATTGCATTATCAGCTGATCTACAATGAGAATTTCTACACCTTGGCCTTATGGCAAATATTGTCACACATAAAACCTATTATGTGACCAAGGAAATGACGAATAGGCTGATATCTTTTGCTGATCTGATTTGTATTCCCTACATGTGCCCTACAGTGAATAACCCTATGCCCAAAATAATTGCACGAGAAACATTAACCATAAAATGGACTATTAGACCTGAATGATGGAGATATTCTTTGCATGCATGCTTGAAGTTTCTTATCCTTTGGATGCTCCTTTTGATGAGAGGGTTTGATCTTTTCATTACTGCAAAATTTTGCTATATGTCCACATATTCCACAATTATAACATCTTTCGATTCAATTCTTCTTCTTTGGAATTTGATGTTTTTTCTTCTACTTTTTGCATGGTTCTTGATTTACATTTTCCTCACTACTACTAGTTGCTCCAACAATTTCTAATTTTCTTGTAGAAGCTTGAGCACTAATTATGACCCTTTCTAATTCTTTTTTTGTAGATTTTTCTTCAGCATTCAATTTTTGGCACTCAACCTTCAATTCCTTGTACTACTTTCTCATTCCATTTTCAATCTTCATTCCATCTTCCAGCTGATTTTTCAAATCTAAAATTTCTTCCTTGTATGCATACTCCTTTTCATCAAACATTTGCAACAACATCCAGTGATATTTATTTTCAACCATGAGTCTTTGAATCTTTGCTTCTAGTGCCATTATCTTGGATTTCTCATCATCTTTTCTATCATTAGAGATTTCATCTTCTTCTTGTGAGGAGGATTTATTTGTCACTACAATAAGAGTAGAATCCTTTGCATGGTTCTCCATTTCTGAAATTTACAATTTTCTTCCAAGATGCAAACTTTGCAACCTATCCAACATTTATTCAGTAATCTCATAATGCTTCACATACAACTTATTAGATCTTGAAATTCCATGCATAATAATATCTTTAGATTTATCATTAAATTCATCTCTAACTCCATATTCTACTGACAACAAAATATTTTCATCAAGAGATAGAAAATATGAATCTAATTTCACTCTCAAAGTTGTAAATTTACCTTTGTGAAGAACTAGAACTCCTTGTTGATCAATTTAAAAAAATTTACAAAATTCTACCAAAAACTCCAAGATCTACTACGCAGTGATCAAGCTGCAAATGAGAGCCTTGCTTTGATACCAATTGTTAGAAACTAGATCATTACTGAGAGGGGGGGGTGAATCAGTAGTGAAGGAACTTATAACTTTTCCTCCAAATTATTAATATTTGACCATAAAGAAATTGAAACACGCAACTAGAGATCAGAGAATCAAAAATAAACATGAAAGCATGGAAACAATACAACACATGAACACAAGTATATCTGGTGGAAAACCCTCTCTAAGGAAAATATCCACCCACTTCTACTTCATTTCTCAAATATTATATTATGTCAAACAATTATTTACATAGAGATATAAATGGCTACTATCAAATGGATACTCTTTCTCATGCAGATCTATGAACTACCATTCGTTGAAGGCCTCCACGGTCAATGATCCTTGCCCGGTTACTCTTGAACTATCAAATGACTCTATAGAATATGATCTGTTGGAAGCCACCATGACCAATGAGCCTCCCCTAGTTTCTGTTGAAATATCCAACCTCCATTAGATTGAAAAAATTGATTACTTATATTGATTTCACTGGAGACCTCCAACTCTGGACCTCTATGTGGTTCTTGTTTCAAAATATTTCAAACTGGAACTAAGAACTGCTCAACATGAGAACTGCAACAACATATCATCAAAGTACATAATGAAAAATCAAATCTGCAATCTCGAAATACACTGCAAACTGCAACACAATCTCTCCATACAGTTATGCCAATCGACAATTCACCTTCTCACTCACTACACAGAGATCATGGCTAAAACATATTCTTCTATCTACAACAACATCTACAAATTTCTTCAAAAACTTTGCAATACAACCCACATAACTTGCACCCTCTTATCCGCTCTCATACACACTCAACACCTCAAGAGAATCAACCACACTATCATTGAGCTTACTCCAATATATACATGAACTGAGGTGTTCAACTCAATAATTACCAAGAACTACTAAGCTCCACAAACTCTATTTATATGCTTGATTTGATCCGGATTCATCTTATTCACTTCATCAAGCCATTAAATCGACTTTCCTTTTGATATTTTCAACTTTGATTAGCTTCTAGAGGCCCCACTAACTTTTCTGACCATATGCCAAAAAGTTCTGATCAAGAATGTCGCCATAATATCAAAATTAGTTGAGTTGCGCAAGGAATGTGGAGAAAAACATGTGAAAAGGCTCAGTCGCATGCACAACAATGCACAAACTCGAATGGATCTCCTCACTCACTCCCATAGGCCTCCTTGTGAGTGACTATAAAGTTTCAGTGGCTCCCATGACTCATCATCCATGCGATTGAGCATAGGATGAAGGAAAAACACAACAAAGTCATCTCAAAGCTCTGTCAAACTTCAAGAACACCTTCATTAGCTCCAAAGCACACCTTCAAGCCTATATGACAAGTCTATAACTGATGACATAGGGAAAGGAATCATGCAACAAGTAAATGACAAGCAGTCCCTAGTCTTTCAACCTCATCAACAATACCAACACCTCCATCTCCTCAAGGAGCAATGAAAACATTTCTAAACACCTCGAGTACCCATAATGACATCTATAACTCCTATAGTAGCATATCCAACTCCTGCAACAATAACATGATGTCATCCAACTACCTCCAACACTGGTAGAAGCACCTCTAACATATGTAGCAACATATCCAATGTTTCCACCACATGTATAAGCATATGAAACACCTATAGCAACACTCTAACCACATGCAACACCAACATCATATAATAAGTCAACCATAACATGCCTTTTAGCCATCTCTACTCAACCTCCCATTCCTGCACTAGGTCATGTCATATGCATGTTTACATCAATTCTAACCAACAAGACCATCAAGCCAAACACTCATCACATGTCATCAGGAGGACTAATCATCTTCAAGACCCTCTTGACATCAATGGCAACACTACAATGCCAACAGTTGGCCCATGGTATTATATCAAAAGTTATTTACAAATTAAATAATTTCCATAGTAAAGTGGGGCTGAATCTCCATGGGTAAAAATATTGTTATATATTTTTTTAAATGTATATATGTTTAACTTATATATTAATTCTTTTTATAATTAATAATACTAATAATAATTTAAAACAAAGTTATAATTTATGTAATTTTTATGATTTTTTTTAATCTAAGCAATGTGAGATGTATTATGAGGTAAGTATTTTGATGTTTCTCATGGATTGACGTTGTGTCTACCGACCATTTAGTTTGTATGATTGTTCTAGTTTATCTTCCATTCAATTCTTTGATAAGCTAGAATTTTGAATTATTCTTACATGTGTCACTATTATCTAGCCTTTTATTATTCAATATTGCTTTTGTTTAATTATACAACCTATTAGATTAGGATTTTGGTAAATCACTACCCAAATTACCACCAACAACAATAAACAATACCAACAAATATTACATTGTATAATTGACACTTATCCAATGAGGTATAGACTAGTTGGTCTGTGTGGGAGTAGTAGTCCCCACCAAATTTCAGGTTCAAAAATCATGAAAAGAAGATGAGGATGAAAAGCATTCTGAGAGAATTAAATTTGTCTAAACCAAAAAACAAACAAACATTTAAAAGGCTTAATTTTAATATTTAATTACAATATGAATAAATAATGTTTACTTTTAATGAGATATTATTCAATTAAAAAAACAAAAACAAAAACAAAAAAACAAAAAATAGACTATATCTTATTATAAAAATGAGTTAAGCATGCTTGAGCAAGAGGCGATATGGGATGCGTGACCTCCGGGGAAGTCATGGTTACTTGGTGCAAGCCCCAAAAGTGATGATTGACGCTACATGATTCATTTCACTAGTTTGAGTTCCACTTCTTCACCCCCGTGAGCATCACCGGATGCAATGAGTGCTAAGTGGACTATTCAAAAATCATGAGAAATTATTGAGTTACCCTCTCATGAAAATGGTCATAGATGAATGACTTAGTTAACACAGTTGAATCCCAAAAGATGATATCTAATATAAGGCACTCTAAAAAGCCCTCAATACTTAAATTCAAAAAGAGTGAAGTGAACTCTAGTTGAATGGTTCATAAAGCACAATACTTGCTAAGGTTTTGCATATGGGGTAGCAAGCTAAGTGGGCTTGACTGTGGGGAAAACTCCACATTTAAGTGCGCTAGAGGTGATTAAAATGGGAGTGCAAGCTCTAGAAGTGATGACCCTATGTGATTCAGTTCACTAGTTTCAATCCCACTTCTTCACCCTTGTGAGCATCACCCGATGCAATGAGGGCTAAGTGGACTATTCAAAAATCATGAGAAATTATTCATTTTCAATACCACTTATTCACCCTTGTGATCATCACCCTATGCAATGAATGCTAAGTGGACTATTCAAAAACCATGAATCTCACTTCTTCACCCTTGTGAGCATCACCCTATGCAATGAGTGCTAAATGGACTATTCAAAAATCATGAGAAATTAGTGAATTTCAATTAGACTTCTTCACCCTTGTAAGTATTACAAGATACAATGATGGTTAAATAAACTATTTAAAAATCATGACTCATAAAAATGATCATAAATTAACAAAATTATAACTAATAATATACATAATCATATTTTTTTTATATAATTAACTATGTTTACGTTTCCTTTTTTAATTGATGATTTGCTATACCTGATAACAAAAAGGTAATATCTTATCAACTTATATAATTTAAAATTAATGACAGTGCTGCCCAATACATTACTTGGATTTATCCGGGGTGGTTCATGTTTCATAGAGAGGAGCGTATATCAACTGGGAACTGCGTAAATTAAAACTCTCTCACTATGGTTTGCAATATTTGTTTATAAAACTGAACGGAACTTGATGTATTGGTTAGATAAAAAAACTTTTTGAAGTGAAAATATCAAAATATATTTTTAAAATTTAAAATTAAAATTTATAATGTAAAAGGTTATATAATAAAAAATATGTAATTTAAATATATTATGATTTTTTTAAATTTTAAAATTTATATATACGTAAGTTAAAATTATAAATATTGGTCACTAAAATTATATAATTTTAATGAAAATGATAATTATTTTTGCAATAAAAACAACACTTGTTTATTAATGAAATTTATAATTATATAATTGAGAAGAATATTGATATTGTTAAGGTAAAAATAAGTTGATGAAGGAGTTAAAGTTGTTAATTCTATAGAGTCAAAGTTGTTAGGTCTATAGGGATGATTTTGGATATATGATTTTGATGGCATGTGGTTTTTGTGGTCCATAGTATTAGAGTCCATGGATTACATGTGATGAAGTGTATAAAAGGCTCTTGGATTCTCCATTGTAATGTCTCTAATTTGAGTGGAGAGCTCACTTGACTAGGCATGATGTTGGTTGGATTTTATTTCTTTTAAATAAAGGGAAGTGAGAGAATGAGCACCTAACTCTTAGACAACAATTTTACTTTGGAGATGAAATTTGTAAATTACATGTATATGGGTTGTAAAACCTACTTAGGCATGAATACCCCTAGGGATAAAGTTTTGGAGTACACCAAGGTGATAGGGAGGAGAGCATGCCCATTCTCTAGTCAATTTTAAAGGGGAAATATTACACTAAAATCAGTAAAAGAGTCTTAGTTCCATAATGATGGTTTGGGGCACATGGTTTTGGTGCCCATTGGTATTAGATACCATAGATTATGTGTGATGAAGCCTTTAGAAGGCTTGGGAATCTTGCATTTTAATGTGTCTAAGTTGAGCTAATGACTCACATTACTAGGCCATAATGTTGGTATTAGTAAACTAGATGAAAGAGTCAAACTTGTTAGGTCCACAATGATGGTTTGGGGTACATGGTTTGGTGCCTTGTGGTATTAGATACCATCGATTATATGTGATGAAACCTTTAAAAACTTGTGGTTTATCCATTCTAATGTGTCTAAGTTGAGCTAACTACTCAATTGGCTAGGCTATAATGTTGGTATGTTACTACTTTTAAGTCAAGACATAGCTACTAGCATAACCATATGATACAAACATTAAAACATTTATCTAAGTCCTAAAAATTAACTAAATTAATTTTACTTTATATTATTATTATTATTATTATTATTATTATTATTATATAAGTTAACTATATATGAATTAAGAAAAAGACACCATATTCTTAGCCATTGAAATTCACCTTCATAAAGATTTTCAAATTATAAATAGGCTTTATTATAATAATAGGGGGAAATATTTTTCAATACCATAAAAAAATAAAACAAGATAACTATTTTTGAGATAAAACTCAAGCTTTAATTTATGGCTAATATAAAGAGTATTCTAAAATATTTTGAGAAGGTTAAATCATACTATCTACTTAATAATTATTTATAATTAAATTAAAAAAATTTAAATCCTATTTCATGTTTATTAATATAAATAGATATCTATGGTCTTTATAAACATTTTTTTTTGGGATATTAGGTTTATATTTAGTTTGTATATTTCAGAAATATAGTATACCAAAATCTCAACCTCAATAATAAGGATAGGTTAAAATTTCAAAATAAACAAATTAAACAGATAAGTTAAAATTTCAAAATAAACAAATTAAACAGATAAGTTAAAATTTCAAAATAAACCAATTAAACAAATTATTAATTGTTATGATAATAATATTTTATTTTTCTCACTAAAATAAATTTAATAATACACTTTTGAGTGAGATTGAAACCAATGTAAAAAATAAAAATTTAAAAATAAAAATGAATGGGAATCTAAAAATAAAATAGGCGATGACTTATTACACTTCCAATATTAGTTTAACAGCTGGTTATAAAGGAATTTGAGCTTACTTCCCGGCCAATTTTCTGATCGAGTTACATCGCCACCCAGCACTGTGTCAAAGGGTGTGCAGAAGATGCACTTTCTTGAGATTCGGGCAGTAGCTGTTGGCACCTCTGGGATATTAACCACAGGTTGCAGGAATGCACCATGATCCAAGGACTGTTTTATTTTGATGGGGAATTTTATGAATATTCTAAAATTTATTGCACGAATGGGTTATTTTATTTTAATGGGAGATTTTAAGAATATTTCAAAATTTAATTAACATGAGGGAATATTCCAAAATCCTATTTATTTGATGGGCACATGTCTTGATTCCTAAATATTTTTCAAATTTCAAAATTTGTTTTACGAAGGTTAAAAATAGTTTCACCCAACAGAGTGAATGTAGCAGCGGCAGAAAAAAGGAGGCTGGACACAAGGAAGGTCGGTTAATTGATTGATAAATGGCCAACCAAATCACAGATTGTACTGTTTAATGAATGATAAGTGATCGTAAGGAATTTGAGTGGTCACCTGAATTTAAGTTATTATAGATTTCAAAATATCATATGTACATGAGTTATTTTAAAATATTACAAAAAATTAATGGACATGAGAGAAGTTAAACAGTTAATTTTACTTATAATTTTTTTAATAACCTCACCGAATAAGGAATGACAAAGGAAAGAAAAATGAATATGAAAATTTTCCACATCACTCCCTAAGGAGAGAGAATAGTTTCCACGTAGTTATCTCTACGATGTGTAGAGGAGGTTTCATCTGTAGAGCCCAGGCCAAAACCTAGCGACAAAGTAATAGCTCCTGAGTTTTACAATTTACAAATGGCTTCCTCCTTAGAAGACAAATCTTCAATCAGCTAGAGCTCAAGGCGCACACGTGCTTCAATACCAGCCCTGGACCCTGCGAATCACTTACAGTGCTTCAATATGAACATTGCACCAGTGGCATAGGAAAGGTTACTCCATTACCAGCGGACTTTAATTAGTGATGGGCGGAGTTAAGGTTCCAGAATCACGCCAAACCAGAAATTAGGTTCTATCTGTTTACTTAAAGATTGCTATAGCAACAGTTAGTCCACCAATTTATTTGAGGGAGCAGGGATGGAATTGGACACTCAAATTGCTGGTTACTGGGTGATTTGCTACTCAAATATAGTTAAATTTTTTTCATAACCATCAATATCCTTTGTTAAAATGACTAAAATGGATGCAGTGTTACCTAAATTGTTAAATATGACCGTTGATTTTGATTTGAAATTCTTACCTAGTAAGAGAGAAACTAAAAGAGTAAGGGATGAGAAATAATATAAAATTTTAGAGTTATTGATTCCAAAGGCTTATTCTGCAGAGAAATGTGTAAGTATCTGAGTATTCAACTTGGAGTTGTTTGGAGTTGACAAGTGTGTTTTATAAAATATTAAATAAATAAAAAATCATAAATATGATAAAAAAAACAAATGAATATACGATATTTTGTTTTTTTAATTAAAAGTATTATAAAACGTCTATAATCTTACTTTTAGTGTAATTTTATTTAGGAAATGTGGTAAATATATTTTATTTATTCTCAATCATAAATAAAAATATTTCACATCCAATATAATAAAATAACAAAACTGAATAGACATGCTTTGTTTGGTTAATTAAAGGTATAATATAAACATCAATAATCTCATTCTTAGTGTCTATAAGAAGTAGTAAAAAAAAATGCACACGAGTGCATGTTGTAATGGTTGGGGTGGTCGGTTTGCACGCTCCCTGGCCGGTTTCGATTCTGGTGAAGCTGAGCTGCAGCGTATTTGGGCCATGGCCGATGATAATTGTACTATGTACAGATTGTAAATATTTAAAAAAAAAAAAAAAAAAAGAAGAAGAAGTAGTAAAAATATTTTACTACTCTCAACCATAAATAAAATATAAAATATATCAACGTCCATATGAAACAACATAATATTATATCAACTTTGTAGAAAAATAAAATAGATAAAAAGTATATAAAAAAAAACTATATATATTATATCAAGAAATTAAAAAAACATAATTAAAACATTGGCCTCTCTATACCCAAGTAAGTTTTGTTCTATTTTATACCTTCAAAAATACAACATAATCCATAAAATATTTTATATATATACAAATATTTTATTCAAATTTTATATTTTAAAAAGTCATACTTCAAGAAATAAAAATGATCTCTTTCTATTCTTGCTAAATCCTTAATTAAAATAGATCTATAATAATAACTAAATATTTGATCATAAATACATTTAAAACTAACTATAAATAACCATATAACAATAATAAAAATTATATAGTGAATTAAATTTATTTTTCGATATCCTATATTCAATTTCCCCAAATAACCTATTAAACTTTAATATAATGAACATGCTTCATCTGAAACACAACGAAAAAAAATGAAAACTATGGAAATTTAATTAATATGCATTGTTATTCTGGAGCTGTACATTCTTAGGACTCATTTTATATAAGTTTTAAATGCGGTATTCTAGCGCCATTAATAATTTACCAGAGAACATGCAGTTCATTGAGACGATTATAATATTGTTAATTTGGAATGGAATAAAATTAAGAGAGTTCATTGATGCAGCCGATTTCGAATCTAACCATGTTTCAAGTTGAGGGCATGCTCAATGTATCAAAGAATCTAACCAAGCATGTTTATTTTAATGCATTCTAGTTGTCAAACTAAATGTGGCTTATTTCTTGATATTTCCTATAGTTGTCCATAGAAAACCTACCTGGAGGTTCCATAGCAAGAAATGAAGTGAAGGAATAAGGGGTTTTTACAAAGTGTTGTTTCTATTATTGTTTTCCGCTTGAATGGACGCTTACATAACTATGTAAATTTACTCATTTTACTTTATAAATTATATTCTAAGGCTAAAAGAAGTAAATATATTTTAGATAACATTTAGAAAGTAATTGAATTAATCTCAGTGGACACAGGTGATCATTGAGTCATGGCTGCTGGTTACAAAAAATTTAATGGAGTGTTATGAAAACAAACAATTTTAGCTTCAAAAGAGAGGAAGAGAATGTTGTCCAATTCAAGATGCTGAAAGTTAATATATTTTTAAGTTTTTAATCTTATATAAATGGGAATATATCAAGTTCTTTTTCTGGTATATTGCATACTTTTTAATTTTATTTTATTTTATTTTTAAAATCATTTTATTTCATTTTGCATTAGTTTCATTTGTAATTTTTATAGGTATTGTTCTATGGATTGAGTTGTTTGTATTTTATTTTAAAGTTTTGTTTTGAATTATTTATATTTTTTTCTTTAAATTATTTATATTTTGTTCTCAAAGATTTAAAAAAAAAATATTTTTATTATAAATAATATATATATATATATATATAAATTTTAATAAATTTAAAATCAAATTTTTATTATAGATAATAAAAATATACATAAATTTTAATAAATTTAAAATTATAATTATAATAAGAGTTGGGATGGAGAAACAAGAGCAATATTAAATTTGTGAACAGATTATTTATTATAATAAATTTTAATTGGATTTCACTGTTTTCATTTTATGTTGAAGTTCAAAATTGATATAGAGAACACACCAAACAAATCTATCCATATTAAAGATTGTTATGGATTAATTTAGAATTGTAACAATCATTAACACCCAATAATATCAACAACAACAACAACAAAAAATATTTACTTTACCTAACATTCATCATCTTCTTAGGCATATAATCAATCCACTCCTATGAGAAAATAAATAGTTAGAATCAAGGAAATAGTTTGAATTTTTTAAAGGCTTACATGACTAAACAACCTTTAACATGTTAAAGGTATACATAGTGCATATTAAAGTTTTGATTAAACTATTATACGTGGTTTCACTTAGTTTAAATTATCAATTTAACTAGAATCTCTAGGTGCCTCCTAAGCTTTCCATCTAGCCCCTGAGTAATTCATCTGGGTCTCTTTCCATATGGACAAGTGATGGCATGGTTCATCGTTGATCCTCTAAGATATTGTAGATGACTCGAGCACTTTGGAAGCTGTTAAGGGTATTCACCCCTACCCTTGTCTCTTGCCTCTATTGTTACTCTCCCTATTCGATGATGCCTCTCTGCAACAAAACCCTAACCAATCTAGGGTTTCATTCTGAACCCCTAGTCATAACATTTCCACCATTAAGTTCCTTTTTACAAGAATGTCCCTATGGTATTTTCATGAAAAGTTTTCAAATGTTGCATTGACTTGGAGTCTACTTCCTTATAACAGCGTTGTGGCTAGTCTCACTCCAGTCACAGGCATAGTTAGGTATCTGGGATTTTTCTACTCCTTTACTATCTCTCCATTTATTAATGTAGCTACTCTCATTTCTTTTCTTTCTTTTTTGACCTCCTACTATAGAATAGGTGTTTTTCATACGACAAAAGCTTACTAAATGAGGTATTTACTATTAGTCTATATAGTGCTCACCTACGAGTTCAATTTATTGGCATTTATTATCTTAGCTCCCTTTTAATTGTTTTCGAATTAATGTAGGTTAGAAGGTTTGGCTCTTGTTGATATGGTTTTGGTTTTCATTACTTGACATCCACACGAGCGGTTCTCATCCCAAGTGCCCGAGGTTCTCGCTTCACTTACCTCCACAGCTTAGGGTCTCCATCCTTTACTGTTCAGTAATGGTCATGAGCTATGCCTCAACCTTAATTGGTCTGGCTCTCTATTGCAAGAGTTTTTTTTCCTCGTATTTAAGAAAATGCTTACATGCATGTTGCTAGGGTTACAATTACTTGATTTATTCTTTTCAATTTTACCCTAGAGAGGGAATTTCGAACTCAGTTCTTTGTTAATTTTCTTGTTGGCGACATTCGTTTATTCCCGGGTTCAACCCGTGGCCACAACACTTTAGGACACCCTTAATAGGGGTTATACTATGTATTTGTGATTTATAAAGAATACCCACAAGGGTTTTTATTCTATTCTCATTAATTTCTAGAATGATTTTGTATTACAGGTTGTCTGAAATCTTGTCCTTAACTGATGTTCTCAAAGTTTATTCATTAGAACTGTATTAATTGGAATTCTGGATTTGTGATGATTCTTTACTAGGGAAATAACTTATAGTGATGATTTTATTCAATTGTGAGATATACCATAGTCACCCTATGTTTTCCTTTGTATTAGGTCATAGACATTAAGATCAACGTGTGGTTCCCCAATGATCCTATTCACGGTTTTTCATGCTTGAATATAACCAATATAAAGAGGGACTTTTTTCTGATAGGAACCCCAGGATCCAAAACGAAAACTAGCCCATTCCAACCTATGACTTTCATTACTTTTATTACAATGGGTTTTGTTTCTAATCATTGTATGCTTCCACATTTCACTACACACACAGAATAATATTTTCTTGGTTCATTGTTCACATTGAAATTTGAAATTTTTTCGTCTTGTTCTACTATCTCTTCCTACGCAAACCAATTTGCTTGAGTACACCTTAATACCAACTAGTAACCAATTTTCTTTCCTTCTTGACTCTCAAAAAATTACAGGGTTACCCACAACCATTTTTTTTTAAATAATACACTGAGAGGTCCATTAGATTATTCTACGATGAATCAATATACTCTCTTGCATTTCTTAACGTAAAAAATACATAATAAATATCAACTATAACCCATCAATATAATCCATCGATATTAAAGAAGGATATACATGAATATAGATAAGAAAAATACACTTGTTGTAGCAAAAAGGTTATTTCTAATTAAAATCAGAGTACTTATCTGTATACTAAGTTTATCAGGGAATTAATTGAGAAATAAGTCTTTTCCTCCCAACTAGTGAGATTGGCTATTCCGTCCAATTCTCCCCCCTGGACCTCTTTAATTTTTACACTATTGTTTAGAAAACAATACTAGTTCCTTGACCTCAAGACCCCCAGTTGAGACAAGAATTCTCAAACTTTAGGGTTTCCACTGGTTCTCGACCAACAGAAAAATACCTTGGGCAGTGTCCTGCTTCTCCTTGGCAGTGTCCTTCACAAGGTTTCATTTTCCTTTCTTTTCTAGGGATTTATCTCCTCTCTTTCCCTATTTGGCTTCTTCCAAAGAAAAAAGGAGATGCTTTAATATCTAAGGAGAAGGAAATAACCATCTCAACCACTTGGAAAAATTAAATATTTTCTCGTAATTCCATTGATTTAGCATAACAAATATTTAAGAAAGTAAACAATAAACTTAGCCATTGTAATTTTTGTTCTTGACTTTCACCTATCCTAAGAATTACCGAGTCTTTGCATAGTAAAGTAAATAGAAAATACTTTCATGATATGGGTGGGTGTTACATCTTCCGCCCTTGTATGAAACATTGTCCTCGATCTTCATTTTATTCTTGAAACCACTAAGGGTATGCTTTCCAAATGAGTTTCTTGTCCTCCCAGGTGGCCTCCTCTAGGCTAAAGTGTCTCTAGTGTACTTTAACCTCAGTGATAGCTCACCTTCATAGCATTGTTTCTCTTCGATCTGTGATGTGCAGGGGATCTACCAGGAATTCACCATCTAGTTTGACCTGTTTCACACTATACAATGTTATTAATGTACAACGATCTTCTACCAATGTGTATATGCATGTATATTTAATTATACAAGAATTAATAATTATTTTCTACCTATACATCTTTCTAGTTTATAATATGTATAGATTCATACACATATTTATTTAACAAAGACACATGAAACATTTTATGAACTCGCATATGGCTGGGTTATGCAACATGATATGCAACAGGTCCAATTCCTTCCAAGATTTGGAAGGTTCCACAATATTGAGGGGCTAATTTGCACATCTTCCCCACTGTAGTGTGCTTTTCATAGGTTTTACTCGTAAATACACATGATCCCCTACTTGATATTATTTATAAGTCATTTTTCTGTTTGCATATGCCTTTTGTCTATCTTGAGAAACCTTCATATTCTATCACAACTTCCTTACAATTTGTTTGATTTCTGCTAGTATTTATGGTCCCAAAAGTAATTTATCTTCTTGGTTGTTCCAATTAATCTGTGCTTTTCAACTCCTTCTATATAGGACTTCAAAAAGGACTCATTTTTAGTGATTCATGATAACTGTTGTTGTATGCAAATTCTACCAAATGAATATGTTTCTCCCATTTAATTGGTTGTTGCATCACATAAATTCTCAAAATATCCTCTAATACCTCATTCACCCACTCATATTGATCATATGTATATGGGTGATAAGCAGTATTGAATTGTACCTATGTTCCTATTACAGTAAAGAGAGTTTTCCAAACTATTGATGTGAACTTCACATCCCTATCTGAAATAATTACCTTTGGCATTCCATGCAGTCTCAAAATTTCACGTATAAATATATATGTGATTTGCACAGTTTTATATGTAGATTAAACATGGATGAAATGAGCCAACTTACTCAGTTTATCCACTACCACTATAATTGAGTCATTCTTCCTCTTAGTTTTAGGTAACCCAATTATAAAATCTAATATAATAACTTCCCATTTCCATTCTAGAATGGGTGGTGGATGGAGTAATGCTTCTGGATGTTGGGGGTCAGCTTTAACCCGCTGACATTCGAAACATTTAGCTAGATATTAAGTAAAATCCTTTCTCATTTTGTGCTATAAATAATTTCTTTATACAACATAAAATAATTTTTGATATCCGAGGTGGGAAGCATAGGGGCTTCTATGAAATTCATCCAATATAAGTTGCCTAACAACCATCTGATTAGGGACATGTATTCTCCCTCTAAAGGTTAATAATCCATCGTTATTTTGTACCAAATTCTTTTTTATTCTCAAGGTCATTCAATTGTCTGGTTTGCATCCATAAGAACATATATTCTCGATTTTTCATTGCAACTTCTTTAATCTAGTTTGCAACATTAACTTCTACTTAAATATAAGAGATTCCATAAATATAGTAATTTCCTACTTAAAGCATCATTCACGTGGTTTTCCTTTCCTTTTATGTGTCTAATATCAAAATCAAACTCACTTACAAAGGTTTTCCATATATCTTGTCATGCATTAAGGTTAGGTTGCTTAAAGAAACTGGTCAATCTATTGTGATCGATCATTAACACAAAATTTTTACCCAGTAAATAATGCCTCCATGTAGAAATTCCTTGTAGATTCAAACTGCTAATTGTAATGTGCTAAAACAATAGACTTGAATCTACTCTACTCATCAGTGAAATAAATTAAATGATTGCGAAATCATGAAGTATACAAGAGAAATAATTGAATCAACACATTACACAATGATTTCCTGGGGAAATCCATAGCTAAAACCCTCTTCTATCCATATATTGAATTAGTCAAAAAATATGAGTAGATTACAATTCTTTCCTCAAGCCCGAGCAACCTTTGCACTATCTCTATCTGTTTCACAACTTCCTATACAAGCCCAGGCGAATACTTAACCATTTTTTTGCTTTCCTGTGTCCCTATTTCCTTGTTTTCTTTCATTAGGACTTAGCCCCCTATAATTAGTGAAATTCCTTAATTGGAATTGTGAAATCCTCATAGGCCTTCCTTTGACTGCATGCACCACCTGTACGATTCACATGATTATACAATTGATATTACACTGTCCTTGAACTCTAATCTCAACTTGGTAATTCTCAGATATGGCATGCATGAGTTATTTATGAGTGAATCATCAACTTACTCATTGATCACTGTAGGCAACACCACACTATATTGTAGGAAACACTACACTGCTAGACCTCCCACTAGTTCTTCCAACAATTGGAACTAGTTTAAATGACTTTAACTCAGTTAAAATGAATTAAGTAATTACAACTCAAAATAAATTCAACCAAAGCTCCTATGATGTAGGAAACACTCTACATGACTCAAGTTAGACCCTCAACTCGAATTAACTGAGCCAACTAAGTCAAAGTAACTTAGTTAACTAATACACGTTGTCATGTGATGTGGAATTACAATTTTATTCCTTGTTTAATTCAAGGACAAAATTAAATTAGGATTTTCTTATTTTCAACACTCCCTCTCAACAAGAAAGAGGTTATTTGCTACCTTGATCCTGCCTCTATGAAACTCAAATTTTCATCTTGAAAATTCCTTTATCAAAATATAAGCATCCTATTCCTCTATAGGAATGTACTCCAGCAACATGATTCTCCTCTACACACAATCTTGTAGATGGTGATATCAGATGTTGATATGTTTGGACTGATCATGAAAAAATGGATTCTCAAAGAGTTTGATACAATTATGATTGTCATAGTAAATCACTGTAGGATCCATTTTTCTTACCAAATAACCCAACAAGAATCTTCCTCATCTAGATAGATTCACAAGCTACTTGACTAGCAACCGTGTACATTGCTTCTACTGAACTGAGTGCAAATGACCTTTGCTTCCTACTATACCTTAAAACTATTTTTTGACCCAATACTGAAGAATCCCACTAATGTTCTCTTCATGTTGGGTGGAATCCCTACCCAATATGCATTTGCGAAGCCTTGAAGCTTCACTCCCTCTATCTATTTGTACCAAAGACCAAACTAAGTAGTGCCTCTAAGTTATCTCAACACACATTTAACTGCCTTCCAATAGAGCTTGGTTGTCTTAACCATTGCTTGACTAAGTTGATTAATTGAAAAACATATGTCTAGTCATGTGTTCACTAAATACATAAGTGAACCCACAAGTTGCCTGTAAATAGTAAACTCCACTACTTCACTTGAAGCAACATCTTCCTTCCTCTAATTTCCTAGTAGAGGAGTCTCCATGGGTTTGTCACTCTCCATGTGGAACTTTTTCATTATCTCGTTGGCATACTTTCCCTAAGAGAAAAAAAGTTCCTCGTCTCCTTGCCATATTTCCATACCAAGGAAATAATGCATGAGTCCCAAGTCCTTCATCTCGAATTCTCTTACAAGGTCCTTCATCTCGAATTCTCTTACAAGATTCTCTTTGCAAGATTTTACCAACTTCTCATCACCTGTTAGAATTAAATCATCGACATATAATACTATAATAAAAAATTTACCTTCAACCATAATATGGTAAAGGTTCACATCTACTTCACATTTTATGAATCCCAACCTGGTGAAATAACTATCAATCCTAGTTTACCAAGCACGGGGTGTCTGTTTCAATCCATACATTGCTCGCTTGAGTCTGCACACATGAAAATGTTTTTTGAAGGTATCAAATAATTTTGGTTTCTCAATGTACACCTTTTCCTCAATCACACCATTGGGGAATGATGTCTTCACATCCATTTGATGTATCTTCCATCCCATCTGCATTGAAAGTGCTAGAATAGATTTGATTGAAGAGTACCTTGCTACTAGAGAAAATATCTCGTCATAACAAATTCCCTCTACCTCAGAGAACCCTCTAGCCACATATATGGCCTTGTATTTCTCCACACTCCCATCGGTTGCTTGTTTTACCTTGTAAATCCATCTAGACCACACCACTAACTTGTCTGCTAGTCCTGGGACCACTTCCCAAACATTGTTTCTGATAATGGATTCATACTCCTCAGCCATGGCATCAACCCATAATGGTTTCTTTACTACTTCCTTGAACGAGGATGGCTCAGTCTCTACACTCTTTCTCATCAGATCCATGTAGCTAGTACCGATCCGGTGACATCCTCTTCCTGCGCTATGATGCGGTTTCTACCACATTCTCTCTAGCATCATGAATCAATCTGTCAGCCTCTATGGTGCACTTCCTTCCATCTCTAGAAGTATCTGCATAAGAGGGTGCTTCCACTCTCTACTCCTCTACATGGGGCTGCTCCATATCATCTTAAGGTTCTTCCTATGGAGCTAAAAGCTTCTCTTCTCCATGCAAATGAATCTTCCTCTTAAGGGAACATCTCATGGAATTCTCTCATCGAACTTCACATCTCTACGAACCAATGTCAGCCTGTGATATGGAAGGTACAACTAATAGTTTTAAGGTTTATCAGTGTACCCCACAAATATGCACAACTCAGTTGTTGGTTCTAGGTTTTTCCTTGCATCCCTGTTGACATGACAATAGACTAATGAACAAAATATCCTTAAGTGTGCCTCATTTTTTTCTTACTTGAAAAATATTCTTTTGGTGTACTCATGCCGAGAATCTAATGAGGACTCATGTTATGTAGATATATAGTTGTGTTGTATGCTTGAGCCCACAAGTGCAATGGTAGACCCTGATCATGTAACATCGTCTGTGTAACTCCCACAATACTTTTGTTCTTCCTTTCAGAAACCAAATTTTGTTGTGGGTTATGGGGTTCTATTGACTCTTGTAGAATGCCTTCTAATGCATAGAAGTTATTGAATTCATTCGAAACATATTCTCCACTGTTATCACTCCCAAGAGCTTTAACTTTCCTACAAGTGTCTTTACCAACAAGTTCTTTAAATTCACAAAAGTTAGTGAACGTATGATATTTCTTCTACATGAATAAAATCCAAAATTTACATGAGAAATCATCTACAAATATTACATAATACTTGTGCTTCTTCATGGAGGTTGTTGAGAACAGTCCACACACATCTGAGTGAACTCTTTCAAGGACCGCTTGCGCTCAATTGTCCTTATCATGAAAGGTAGCTTTGGTGTAATTCCCCAATGTACACCCTTTACATGTGTCTCTTTACTCTAGTGTACCCTTGGGATTCCTGTAGAATTTTTTTGCATGATATTCAAATATCTGTGGTGTAAGTGACCCACTGTTTTATGCCACAACTCACCAATGTCTTGGCTTTGCACCTTCTTCACTTTTGAGCTCAATGTAGCACAATATTCTACATCCAATTTGTAGAGGTTCTTCACCCAAACCTTGATCCACTTCACTTGTCTTGAAGCTATGTGATGAAGGAAATCCTTTCCTTTGCTAAATATCACATCGTAGCCATGGTCCAACATGGCAACTGAAACAAAACTATTCTTCAAACCTGAAACATGCATGCCAAGTTTTAATTTGATTTGGAATGGGATGACTTCCCTTTCCATTTCTTCACCTTTCTAGCTAAGGCACAGTTATCCTCATCATCATTCTTAGATGAGGATCCATCTTCGGTGTTCTGCCGAATCTCTTCTTTCACCAAGTCAGACCACAAATGCTCCCACTTTGGTAGCTTATTGCTCCCATTTACTGAGTCCTAATAGCTGTGCAAGCTCTTGGGAAGGCCTAAAATTTCTAGGCTGAGTAAATCATCTTCAGAAACTATAACACCAACATTTCCAAGCTCATCCTAACAATGGGTTAACTTGGTCAAGTATTTTGGCATTTTTTTCACCCTTCTCCATCTTGATTTTTTTTAGCTTGTCCTTCAGTGCCAACTTCCTGTGGTCACTGCTATTTTGAAACAAGTATGTCAAGGTATTACACATTTCATATTGAGTCTCCTTACCATAGATGTTTTAGACAATATGACCTCGAACTCCTTCTCGGATAATCCTTCTCACATTTGCAACACATTTTCTCCACTCTGTCAGATCTTGATCATCAACTACTGAAGGCTTAAGAATATCTTTGTCTATGAATTCCTTAAGCCCATTGTATTCCAACACTACCTCCATCCCATCCTTCCAAGAAATATATTTTGAACAACCATCAAGGGCATATTCGAGTCTCACTCCGTAGAATGACATCCTACTAGCTCTAAAGCATGATACTCCAAATTCGATTTCACCTACAAAAGATAAACTTGCATTCTCTTCTTCTATAGTGATTTTAGCTTTGATACCATGTAGAAATTTCTTGTAGATTCAAATTGGTAATTGTAATATTCTAAAACAATAGACTTGAATCTACTCTACCCATTAGCGAAAACAATTAAACGATCACGAAATCACGAAGCATACAGGCGAAAGAATTCAATCAAGAAATTACACAATGGTTTCCTGGGGAAAGCCATGGATAAAAACCCCTGCTATCTATATATTTCATTAGTCAGAAAATATGAGAAAATTACAATGCTTTGCTCAAGCCTGAGCAATCTCTACACTATCTCTATTTGTCTCATAGCTTTCTAAACAAGCCCAGGCTAATACTTAACCAATTTTCTACTTTCCCAAGTCCCTATTTCCTTGTGTTGTTTCCTTGGGAATTAGCCCACTATTAATTAGGGAAATTCCCCAGTTGGAATTGCACAATCCTCATAGGCCTTCCTTTGACTACATGCACCACCTATATAATTTAGATGATTATACAACTAATAGTACACTATCCTTGAACTCCAATATCATCTAGGTAACTCTCCAATCTTACATGCATGAGTTATTTATGAGTGAATCATTAGTTTAGTGGTTGATCATTGCAGGAAGCACCACACTACTAGACCTCCCACTAGTTGCTCAAACAATTTGAACTAGTTTAACTGACTTTACTCTGTTAAACTGAATTAATTAATTACAACTCAAAACAAACTCAACTAGAGATCCTATAATGTAGAAGACACTCTACATGACTCAAGTTATACCCTCAACTTGAATTAAATGCATAAACTAAGTCAAATTAAGTTATTTAACTAATACAAGTTGTCATGTGATGTGGAATTACAATTTTATTCCCAATTTAATTCAAGGACAAAATTACATTAGGATTTTCTGGTTGTATTTTGAACACTCTGTACTTTCAAAGCATGCACCACCATGGTTAATTCCAAATCATAAGAAGACTATGTCTACCCATGTTATTTTAATTTGTGAGATTCATAAGAAATTAATTTACCTTCTTGCATTAATGCTCCTCCCACTCCTTCTTGACATGCATCCATGCAGGTGGTGAATTATTTCTCTGGGTCTACAATCTTTAATACTGGGGTTGAGGTCAAAAAATATTTTAATCATTCAAAACTATGTTGAAACTCCTTGGTCCACTTGAAATTTCTTCCTTTCTTCTGCAAGGAAGTTATAGGATAATATATTCTAGAGAACCCCTCAATAAATTTATGATAATACCCTACTAAACCCATAAAAATTTGAATATCTTCAACATTGCTAGGGATAGGCCATTCCATGATAGTTTTGATTCTCTTAGGGTCCACAGCTATTCCCTCAGCAGAAATGATATGTCCTAAATATTGTATCTGGTCTTTGTAAAATTCATACTTACTGTATCTAGCATATAGTTGATGCTCTCACAATGTTTGCAAAACTATCTACATTTGTTTGTTATGTTCTTCCAAATTTCAAATTCTAAAATATACCAAAACGTATCAATAATTTTTTTTTATCAAAGATAAGGGTGAAAAATTTCATTCATAAGGCTCATAAATGTTTCTGGAGCATTGGTAAGCTCAAATGGTAAAACCAAAAACTTATAATGGTCGTACCAAGTCCTGTTGTTTTAGGGATGTCTTCTTCCTTTACCCTTATCTTATGATAGCCTGATCGCAAGTCAATTTTAGAGAATGTCGTAGCACCCTTGACTTGATCAAATAGATCTTCAATCCTTGGTAATAGATGTTTATTAATGGTCAACTTATTAAGTTGCCTATAATCAATACAAAGTCTCATCGTACCATCCTTTTTCTTTACAAACAACATAGGGGATCCGCAAGGAGATATACTTGGGCAAATATACCCCTTATCTAAAACTACAATTTTAGTTTAGTTAATTCAGATATGCTCATTCGGTAAGGGGTTTTTGACACTGGTGTAACCCTTATAATTAATTCTATGGTAAATTCTATTTCTCACTTAAAAAGTAGTCCCGGAATTTCTTCCGAGAAAACATCAACGAAATCTTGTATAACTGGTAAATTCTATAAGTTAGTTGTCTTAGCCCTAGAATTGGTATATACTACCTAAGAAATGTATATTTGGCATCCCTTCCTAATATACTTGCCTAATTGGGAGGCAGTGATTGTTCGTAGCTTAATAAGTTGCCTTACCCCTTGGATCTCTTGTTTGACATCTTCCTCTGTAAAGTAACTGATATATTTTTTATTTCAATTTACTAGGGACAAATTTCCCTCTAACTAGTCCATTCCAATCAAAATATCATAGGATCCTAAAGGTAATACATTCAGATTTACACTAATCTGCTAACCAACTATCTCAATAGGGAAATTTTCTATTTTTGCTAACACCCTTCTTTTTGCCCGAGTGGCTAGTTGCACCAACTAAGGATTTTTAAATTTATGGGTTTGTAATTGACATACTTCCACAATTTTAGGACTGATGTAACTTAAACTTGCTCCTAGATCTATCAATATAGACATGGTATGGTTATACATCTTACCTTCAAATTCAATCATAAACGGTTGATATTTGACTTGATGATAGTCCAAATCGACATTAATCTTAGGGATACTTTTGGCCGCCTCACCAATAGTGGAAGCCTATTGGATGTTGGACATCTATGCTATTCTTTTGTGGTGAGGATACTTTTTTTAATAATGGGGCTCCCCGCAACCCCAACATTGTAATGGAGGTCCTTGCGACTGGCTAGCTTTTGGTTTACTGGACACTTCCACTTGTTTGCTTTCATTCTATCACTTATTTTTCTACAAATTTCTCCCAAAGGATTTGTTTTTCTGATTCTTGAATCAATTTTTGGTATTTCTATTTTTTGTATTTTTTATATTCAAAGAATTTTTCTTCCTTCTTTTTTAACTAGCTTTACCATCACCTTTCTTCTTCATCTGTTGATAGAAGATTCGTTCTTTTCGAGTGGCCTCATCCATGGTTTTAGGATTATCAAACTCCAAGAATTCTTTCATAAATGTTGGTAAACTACTCATAAAAAGTTGTACCTTGGTCTTCTCTTTGTGTATGTAGAGCACGTATCTTGATAGGGACATGAATTAGTCAAGAATTCATCCACAGATAGTTATCCCAACTGAAGATCATGAAATTCCTTCACGTTATCATCATAAAATCATTTGGTCAAGTATTTTTCTTTGAAATATTTCTGGAACTCTCCCTAAGTCACCTTTTATTCCTCAATTGCATGGACAACTTTAACTTCTTCCCACCAAAGCATCTAATCTCACCTTCAAATCATCATCATACTCATAAATATGGAAGTATTTGTCGATATTAATCAACCAGGCTTCAACAATCTCCTCCATTTCTCCATCAAAGATCAGGGGCTTAATTTTCTTAAATTCCACATTTAATTCTATTTTCTATTTCTTATACTTCGTAGAGGTGGAGACATTATTAGACTCTTCTTTGTTTTCATCTTTATCCTCATCTGGTCTTTGCATATGGCTTTTATCCAACACATTTTTGTGATTCTTGTTGTGGGGAAAAATGCCTATGCAGGACGATCCTATCCACCTAAGGTGTGACAGTGCCTTAGCAACAAACCGAGACAGCTATTCTGGTTTCTTCCTTTATGAAATGTGAAAGAGGAGAGATCAATGGACTTACCGGTGTCTTCCGTTTGTCCCTCGATCCAGATCCTCTTCTCTTTGGGTGTTCACAGCTACTTGCCTCCTCGCTCGCCCAAGAGAACAGCTACTTGATTCCTGCGAGATCATAACAGAACAGCTACTTGCGACAAGAGAACAGCTACTTGTGACAAGAGAAGAACACAACACAAAGGCAAATATTCATATTCATAAATGATTCAGGATTAGAAGTAAATCAAATACACTAATGCAATCATACATCAAAGATACATCAGTATATAGGAGAAAACCAAGATAGCTTTATTGATAAATAACAAGGTTCAGGAAGAGATACAACCCAGAGGGCTCCAATCCAGCATCTCCTTCCCAGTAGAATGGAATTCCTATCTTCACCTCCCTTCAAAGCATTAAGCACCCAATGATTCCAGTCTCAAACCAACAGCAATTCTTTGCAATAACAAAATTCCAGCCTCTGGATCTCATGGAGGAGAGATCCATATATAGATGTTTGGAGAGAGGATGAGTCAGCTTGAGATCTGATTAGTGTCCTCTCCCTCTGTTAGTTCTTGATTCCACTTGGAGATTTGGAACCTCTTACTCATCACCAGTCGAATTCCCTGAGGCAAGTGTCATTTTGGAAGCTTCCTGGGTTTTGACACCTTGAGGAATGAACTTGCCACATGTCCAATCTCGCTCAGCGCAGGTAGCCAGTGTTGGCTTTGACATTCAGCGCAGGTAGCCAGTGGAGCCATTGACATTCAGCGCAGATGGTCAGTGGAGCAGTTGACATGATCCTGAATTGACTTGTTTTTTAGCAGTTTCAGGTGGAGAACTTCTGTGAATTGCTGTGGTTTGTTAGCCTTGTTCCTCTAGGGGTAGGAACAACATGTTTAGGGACTTTGGATCCCTAAGATTATGGACATTTTATGCTCAATGCTATAAGGCACAAAAATGTCTATAACAGTTGCCCCCTAAAGTATGAGGCCGTTTATCGGGTGAAATGCTTTATCCAGGAGGGTCCGAAGTTCATCCAATTGCTCGGAGGAGACCTGTAATAAGATACAATACAATACATTATTTTTCATACTGCTTTCATGATCTAGCTGAGGCGGGCATTCCCATGCTCAGCTTTATAAATTCATTTTTCTGTACATAGAACAGACAATCGTCTGATGGTAGACTGATAATTTGATGAAATTATCATCCTTTGAGTAGGATGATTATCTGCTGCAATGATGTACATGTCAATGTCTTTATGTTTCCTGAATATATATCGTAGCCCGGATGGATGAAACTAGATCCGGGGTCTTCAAACTCGTTTGATCTTCACTCTAAGTACAAGTCGATCCATGTGAGAATTGTTCTGAAGTCGAACATGGAAAGACATCGCTTGATTACCGGTCAATGAGGTAAACCGTTAACAAGCGCGAGAGGAATCACTGATAATGATAATGACCCTCAAGGTACTGCAGCACAATTCACGTGGTGTGAATAAAGGACTTGGCGTCGAACACCACGCAAAATCTTTCGGTCGAAGGTCATTGATGTATACCTGTCGCCGAAAGTGAGAAACTTGCCATTGAGGCATGCAAGCTTCAAAGTACTGAAGGGGTTGTTCCTAGATCAACTTCTTGGATAATGAGATGATGTCAACAAGAAGCGATCCGTCAAAGGAGGGCCTTAATGAATCCCACATCAGTGACACGGAACAAAGCTAATGATTTTGATGGAGGTGAAAACGATCTGTGACATATGATTCAGGGTGGCGGTCATGAATGGATGAAGGATAATGTATGGCAGTGGATGGGACCCGGTTGACTCTTTCTGAACGACTTCTCTTGAACATATGGCGACACTGATGCGATGGATCGGTAGCATTACCCCAATTATGGATGGTATGGCGAGACCATGGTGATGTGACCGGTGAATGAAACAACCCAACCCGATTGTGGTACGGAGGAAAAGTGTCATGTTCAAGAGCGACTTGCTACCATCAAAGTTTTCTTTAGTTTCTCCCAATTTTTCCCCAATCATTGCTGACCAGTACCTCTTTATTTTTGTCAAGCTTGAGGAGGATAACATATGCTTGTTCTATAACCTGCCCTTCGGGCAAGCCCATCGCTATGTTTTAACGAGCCTAGCGATAGTGAAACTCGTTCTCGTCTAAAGACAAGTTTGTCGCTATTCAATGATTTTAACGAGTCTAACGACAAAGACGACTCGGTCCCTTTTCATTTTTAGAGAGTCTGAAAAGGTACGTGAAGTTAACTCCAAAATTCCTTTTTCGTCATCTAATCCCTTAAGTCCGAAAAAGTATAAAACAATACAGAAGGGATGAGTTTTCGATAGTTTTAACGAGCCGAACAAAACAAGCGCTTGATCTTTTTGTGCAATAATCCCTCAGGTCCAAAAAGAATAAAATCTAGAGGAGGGATAGCACTTCCGATCGCTTTAACGAGCTGGAAGGCCAAAACTCGGCAATCTTTTCATATTTTACGAGTTAGTTGAAAAGAGCTTAAAGAAGACTCGTCTTTTGAGGAACGAGTGATAAACAGGGTTAGCAGCTGATTCCAGGTACAGGTTGGAATTTTCCAATCACGGCAGTGTCACAAGGATGGCTAGGTGAAATCACTCTTCGCAGCTGTTCCTCAAAATGGGTAAACAATCATATGGAGGTGAACGATCGGCCAAATGAAAAGTGGAGGTGACGGTGCAAACACGACCAAGGCTTTAATGGCTGATAGAGTTACATTCACAATGGTTATTTACCGGGATAGGTTCATTTTTTAACGAGCTTGAACGCGGAAAAACACTGCTCAAACTTATGTTTATTTTTTAACGAGCATGAACTATGCACTAAAACTGCTCGGATCTTGCGTTTATTTTTTAACGAGCATGAACTTTGTGCTAAAACTGCTCGATTATACCAGTCATATGATAAGAGTGTCTCATCAAGATTCTATTTTTTAAGGAGCTTCATCTCACTAAGCTATGCTCTGCATCCTTTCTTTATGCAAGTTCGGAAACGACTAATCCTACGAGTTTAAAGGGTTAGACCTACAGGTTTAAAGGGAGGACCTAAAAATTTTAAAAAAATAAATAGCCACCCCTTGCTTGCATTCCAAAAGGTTTGCATGCCCCCAGGCATAAAGTATGATTTCAAAGTTACCTCTACTTCTTTTCCGTCAAAACATTTGTTTTAACGAGAGAGGCTTACCTCTTTCAGGTTACCCAAAGATTGTCTCGTTACTCTTTCAAACAAAACACTTCTTCGGCAATGTCTACTGAAATAGACAAAGGTGAGTGACGATGCCCGTCAACTCACATAACTTTGACAAAAGAATCTTATTCTAGAACAACCCCTCTTCCTAGACGGACGGGGTACGGACTAGTCATATTCTCCCGCGGAAACCTACCCTATACCCAAAGTTCTCTGCCGAAGCAGACCAGGACGCATGCCCCCTGGGTTCCAGTCATATCCTCCTGGATTACTCGCGCTCATCAGGAGGACGGACCGTGGGTTGGGACACTTCTTGCGTGAATAGACCATTTAGGGATGGTTCATGACTATTTGCGATGCGTGATCCGGGGAATGAAAGTTGATCCACGAGCTTGACCATTCTTTCTTCATGTGGAAAACACATTACTCTAAAGAGTGATGAGACGATGGCTCCCATGCAATATATATAGTCTCGTCCAAGGAGTAGGTTATAATCCAAGGGTCCTTGAACGACCATCACGTTCATTTGAACGGTCTTCCCTTTCAATGTTATGGGCACATTGGGGAGGATCCCTAAAGGTCGACTGGTTCCTTTATCAAAACCTGATAGATTTCTCATTTCAGGCAAAAGCGCTGGCGAACCAAGCGCTTTCCAAGCAATAGAGGAAAGGATACTCACAGATGCCCCCTCATCAATGATAGTGCCAGCCATTACCATTTTGTATATTTGGACGATAATTCTGAATGGTATGCTAGCTGGCAAGCGGGGTCTGCCTAGTTGGTTCCAGTCGAACGAGACAACTAGGTTGCTTGGCGGTGGGACCGAATAGACGGCTGGATATCGCTCTGACGAAATTCCTTCCTGCAATAAAGGAATGGTGGCATTGCCCCCTTGTTCATCAGAGTCAGTGTTGATGAAGAGAATTTGGACGGTGTCGTCTTTATTCTCCTCTGTGATGGTGTCATTCGAAGATAGAGCCTCTGAAGGAAAAACCGGGTCAACTGCCGTTTCAACCTTTAAACTTTTGTTAGGTATGGATTCAGACGGTTCATCTTCAATGACCGGCGCTTCGGCTGACCACTTGAGCAGGCCAGCCGGGTTCTCAACTAGCGAAGGAATTGGCAAAAGTTTTTGATATCCAGGAGGAAGTTGCGCTCGTAAAATCGAGCGATCTTCCAGAACTCTTTTTGCCTCGTCTAAGAAGGGACAACGGTGGATGGCGTGATCGCCTTCACACAGTTTGCAGGGAAATCTAGCGTTCCCTCTTCGTCCTGTGGCTTCACTTCCACTAGTCGACGGTGAGCAGTCAACATGGCTATCAGAGGTCGACGCTACCGAATTGTGCAAACGGGGAGACCAGTCCCTTAGTATCCGAGGGATACAGGGACAATCTCTGTGGAAGTGGTCTCCCTTGCATATGACGCATGGCGATTTAGGCCTTGCCAGTGCTGTGTGTGGATTTTTGTCAGACGACACTTGTTTTCCCCCAGTCGCCTTTGGCTCCTTCTTCTTCTTTTCTTTCTTCTTCTTCTCCTTCTTCTCCTTAGGAACTCGGTTTTTTGCTTTACCAGTTCCGTCAAGCGAAGAGGAAGGAGGAGAGGAAGATGAAGTAGAAGGCTGGTGGGAAACTCTGGTCTGGTCTAACTGTTGACTCGACTGTTCAGGAATGGTGGTGTTCTGAACAACATTGGTTGAAAAGAGCCAGACTGGTAGGCCAATTGCCAGTCCTGGAAGCGACAATGTGGCCATGTGGGGCGCACCAACATCTCCCCAAGAGGAGAAGGGACTAGGATTTCCACCAAGGGGAATTCCTTGGTTGGTGTGCTCCATCTTTTCAACCCAAAGATCAACGCGGGAATAAAGGGTGATTGTTCCGTTTAAAATAAATTTTTAACGACGCTTAGACACAACTTGCTTTTTCAGTTTTAAAGAGTCGAGAAAAAGCTAAAGATGACTCTAGTCTCCTTCGATGTTTTAACGAGCCCGAAGTGACAAATGCTCGGATGGACTTTTTCTGTTATAGAGTCTGAAAAAGGCCAAAAGAAACTGCTCTGGAGTTCTAGGCAGAGGGTGTGCCAAACTTTTCACAAAACCGCAGAATACTTTTTAGGGTACGGGCGGTCGATCTTCCTGAATGCCGTGTTCAGTGCATTGCGATCAGTAGGGCGGCTGACACGGCTTCCTAAGGATAAAGGATATATGCCTATAGGGGTATCCCAATATATACGCGACGGTACGTGGGAGCACAATCTGTACTAGCGCTATCGTCCCTCAGGAGGAATCACCCACCTTCCACAAGATCGACAGTCACTAGGCTTAACGACGCCGGAACACGTCTCTAGCCTAGACCTCTATGTTGTGCGTTATGTTGCAAAGCATTGTTAGGTTCATTCAGTTTATTTTAAGTTGATATTTTTAGAAGTTTGCCTTTCAAGGTTCACCACGAGATGTATGATACAAATTCCTAAATGCAGTCTAAAGATGATAAGCAAGCTTTATATCTTTTCAACTTTGAAAATCCTAGCTACTAAGGGAAAAGAAAGACACCATCTTTTCTCAAAGAGTAATCAGCGCACTCTAATGCACTGTTCCTAAATCAAGCATGCAAACTTATCAAAATGCAAATGCACAATGCAGGTGTTTGTTTTCCGCTTTCTTAGTATTGATGCCTACAAAGAAAGCTTTTTGTACAACTTTGAATTCGCTTTTAAATGACAGATACAAACAAGTTTACTTTTTCGAAATCAACAAGGGTAGAAGAGATTACAACACTTTGCGACTTTCGAAATGAACACTTGTCTCGACACTTAAAAGAGACAAACTCAAACCAATAAGCAAAAGTAAATGTATAATCAACTGTAAACAGCCAATGAACTCTCTCCTAAGATCACAATCAACAGATCTGAATCAAGGGCTACAGGATGATTATTTCACTCATGCAAAGGAAAACTGGAAATGATGCCACAAACACATAAAAACACTCACAGTCTTTTTGTAAAAAAGGAGGCGGAATTTAAGCAGAGAAAAGGAGTTATCAGACTGGTACCTATGTTGGTTACAGGCTGCAAAAAACAGAGATCAAAACAAGGCAACAGAGAGCAGAGAACCCCAGCTACACAAGGCAAGACTGGTTCAGCGCAACCTCAACACTGTGGTTTTGACATTCAACGCAGGTAGCCTTCACGGGAACTGTGTTGAAATGCAGAATGCCTTCACAGCAGTTGCGCTGAAGGAGAAACTCTCGTTTCTCACTGAGTTCTGGGTCACAGATTGCTCAATAATCAACAGTTTCAGGCCAAATCAGAAACACAAGCAAGGTATAATCAAAGGGATGCTTTGAGAGGGTACTAAGATCTATCACAAAGGATAATCAAATCATTTGTGAGTCCATTGTTCAGATCATAGACAAATCCAGTGAAGGATCAAGGCAGCAACTGTCTACTTTGCAACTGAGAATAGCAGAAGCAGTTCGATTGTTGCTGTTGAGTCTATGAGGTAAACAATGATAGAAACACAAATAAAATGACTAAAACAAATCTCCCCAGCGGAGTCGCCAATTTGTTGTGGGGAAAAATGCCTATGCAGGACAATCCTATCCACCTAAGGTGTGACAGTGCCTTAGCAACAAACAGAGACAGCTATTCTGGTTTCTTCCTTTATGAAATGTGAAAGAGGAGAGATCAATGGACTTACCGGTGTCTTCCGTTTGTCCCTCGATCTAGATCCTCTTCTCTTTGGGTGTTCACAGCTACTTGCCTCCTCGCTCGCCCAAGAGAACAGCTACTTGATTCCTGCAAGATCACAATAGAACAGCTACTTGTGACAAGAGAACAGCTACTTGTGACAAGAGAAGAACACAACACAAAGGCAAATATTCATATTCATAAATGATTTAGGATTAGAAGTAAATCAAATACACTAATGCAATCATACATCAAAGATACATCAGTATATAGGAGAAAACCAAGATAGCTTTATTGATAAATAACAAGGTTCAGGAAGAGATACAACCCAGAGGGCTCCAATCCAGCATCTCCTTCCCAGCAGAATGGAATTCCTATCTTCACCTCCCTTCAAAGCATTAAGCACCCAATGATTCCAGTCTCAAACCAACAACAATTCTTTGCAATAACAAAATTCCAGCCTCTGGATCTCATGGAGGAGAGATCCATATATAGATGTTTGGAGAGAGGAGGAGTCAGCTTGAGATCTGACTAGTGTCCTCTCCCTCTGTCAGTTCTTGATTCCACTTGGAGGTTCTTGCTTCCACTTGGAGATTTGGAACCTCTTACTCATCACCAGTCGAATTCCCTGAGGCAAGTGTCATTTTGGAAGCTTCCTGGGTTTTGACACCTTGAGGAATGAACTTGCCACATGTCCAATCTCGCTCAGCGCAGGTAGCCAGTGTTGGCTTTGACATTCAGCGTAGGTAGCCAGTGGAGCCATTGACATTCAGCGCAGATGGTCAGTGGAGCAGTTGACATGATCCTGAATTGACTTGTTTTTGAGCAGTTTCAGGTGGAGAACTTCTGTGAATTGCTGTGGTTTGTTAGCCTTGTTCCTCTAGGGGTAGGAACAACATGTTTAGGGACTTTGGATCCCTAAGATTATGGACATTTTATGCTCAATGTTGTAAGGCACAAAAATGTCTATAACAATTATGTACCCTCTACCCTCATTCCTGGAACTTGGTAAGGTATTTTTGTGATTCTGTCAATCAGAGAAGCTCTTTAAGATTCGCTCATGATCACACATCAACCTCTCATTTTCGTCTCTCAAATGATTCATCTCTTCCTTTAAATGTTGAACTATCTCTAAAAGTACAAAGGTAGTATTTTTGCATTCTTCTCCTAATTACACCCATACTTGTGGATTAGCTCTAGCAATTGGTATAGGGTCAGTCTCCACAATTGGTATTGAAGGTTGATCACTCTTATCCCCTCTATGTATTAAGCTTCCTCTATGAACACAACATATAAATTCTTGTTATATAGTTTCCCAATCAGGCCACACTGTTGCAACTTAGCTCTGATACCACTTGTAACAACCATTAACACTCAATAATAATAATAAAGCATTTACTTTACCCAACAATCATCATCTTCTTAGGCATATAATCAAGCCACTACTATGAGAAAGGAAATGGTTGGAATATTTTAAAGGCCTACGAGACTAAACAACCTACAACATGTTAAATGTATGCGATAATTCATATTAAAATTTTGTTTAAACTATTATGATATTTCTTGTCAAAAATAACATCAATGTATGCATGGTTGCACTTAGTTTAAAATATCAGTTTGACTCAAATATCGAGGCGTCTCACGTGCTTTTCATCTAGCGCCTCAGTAATTGATCTAGGTCTCTTTCCATATGGACAAGTGATGGCATGTTTCATCATTGATCCTCCAAGTTCCTATGAGACAACTCCAACACTTCGGAAGTGGTGAAGGGTATTCACCCCAACCCCTATCTCTAGCCCATATTGTTGCTATGCCTCTTCAATAATTCCTCTCTGCAACAAAACCATAACAGGTATAGGGTTTTGTTTTGAACTCGAGCGGTGTATAGAGGTAAGCTTACTCATGAAATTTCCACCATTAAGTGCTCTTTTGCAGAATTTTCCCTATGGTATTATCCTGAAGAGCTTTCAAATGTTGTAGGTGACATGCACTCTACTTCCTTATAACAATTTTGTTGCTACTCTCACTCAGGTCACATCCATAGCCATGTATCTAGGGTTTTTTAATTCCTTTACTATCTCTTTATTTATTTATGTAGCTACTCTCATTTATTTTCTTTCCTTTTTTGACCTCTTTCTACTGTAAAATAGGTGCATTTCTTATGGGAAAAGCCTACGGAATCATTTTACCAGGTATTTATTGTTAGTCTATACAGTGCACGCCTACTAGTATAGTTTATTTGAATTTAGTATCTTACCTCCCCCTTAATTCTTTATGGTTTAATGCAAGTGAGAAGGTTCAACTCTTGTTGATATGGTTTTGTTTATCGTTACTCTGCCTCCATAGGAGCGGTTCTCATCTCGGGTGCCTATTTCATGTCTCTAGGTTCTGGCTTCACTTACCTCCATGGATTAGGTTCTCCATTCTTTACTCTTCAGTAACAACCGTGAGACTTAATTGGTTTGGACCTTTATTGCAAGAGCTTTTTTCCCCTTGCATTTAAGAAAATTCCTACATGCACGTTGCTAGGGTTACAATTACTTTTTTTATTCTTTTCAGTTTTACCCTAGAGAGGGAATTCAAACTTAGTTCTCTGTCAATTTTCTTGTTGCCGATATTCAATTATTCCCAGGTTCAACCCACGGCCACAACAATGTAAAACACCCTTAATAGGGGTTATGCTATGTATTTGTGATTTATAAAGAATGCCCACCAGTGTTTCCCTTCTATTCTCATTAATTGCTAAAATGATTTGGCATTACAGGCTATCTAAAGCTTTGTTCCATAAGGGATGTTCTCAAAGTTTATTCATTAGAACTGTATTAATTGGAATTCTGGATTTGTTATGGTTCTTTATTGGGGAAATAACTTATGGCGATGATTTTATTCAATTGTGATATATAACACAATCACCCTTTTTTTCTTTCCTTTGTATTAGGTCACAGACATTAAGGTCAACGACAGTTCCCCAATGACCCTGTTCATGAGTTTTTTTGCTCGGATATAACCGATAGGAAGAGAGATTGTTTCTGATGTGAACCTGAGGTTCCAGAACAGAAACTAACCCATTTCAACCTATGACTTTCATTAAATTTATTACAGTGGGTTTTGTTTCTAATCACCGTATGCTTGCACATTTCAGTACATACACATAATAATATTGTCTTGGTACATTGCTTGCTTTGCAATTCAAGATTTTATCATCTCCTTCTAGTGTCTCTTCCTACACAAACCAATATGTTTGAGTAGGCCTTAATACCAAATAGTAACCAGATTTATTTCCTTCTTGGCTCTAAGAAAATTGCAGTTCTACCTACAACCATTCTTAAAAAACAAAAATAATATACAGAGAGGTCCATTAGATTATTCTAGCATGAACCAGTATAGTCTCTTAAATCTCTTCACATAATAAAGAAAAACTATAACCGATCAGTACAATCCATGATATATACATGAATATAGATAATAAAAATACACTTATGTAGCACAAATATTATTTCCGATAAAAATCAGAGTACTTATCTTCATGCTAAGTTTATTAGGGAATTCAAGAAATAAGACTTTTCCTCCCAACCATCGAGATTGGCTATTATGTCCAATTCTCCTCTTGAGCCTCTTTAATTCTTCTAGTGTTTTTAGGAAACAATACTAGCTCCTTGACCTCAACACCCCACTCGAGTCAAAAACTCTCAAGGATTCCATTGGTTCTCAACCAACTGAAGAATACCTTGGGTAATTTCCTACTTCTCCTTGGCACCGTCTTGCACAAGGTTCCTTTTTCCTTTCTTTTCTAGCCTCAAGCTTTCTCTCTTCTCTTTCCCTCCTTACCTCTTCCAAAGCAAAAATGAGATGTTTTAATTTCTCATGAGAAGGAAATAATTGTCTCAACCACTTGGAAAAATTAGGGAAAATTTAAGGATGGAAAATTATCTTGAAGTTTAAAAACATTGGTGAATCTCACTAGTCCCTAATATGCAAACTATAAAATGTTTATTGATATATTTGTAAAATTATTCAAATTTATAATGATTTTATATATAGTCTCTATATAATGTTGGTTGTTTTTAAGGTAAAATAATTTTATATTGTAAAATTTGGACGAATCATTTTTATAAAAAATGAAAATTGGCGAATCTTTTTTGTGGAAAAATCATGGAAAATTAGCTCACCGTGGAATATTAGCTCCTAAAATTTTTTAGGAGGAAAATAAAACATTTTCTTTAAAAAAAATTTATAGTAATTCCATTGATTTAGCATAACAAATCTTTAAGAAAATAAACAACAAACCTAGACACCGTAATTTTTGTTCTTGACTTTTACATGTCCTAAGAATCACTCAGTTTTTATATAGTAAAATAAATAACATATATTTACATGATCTACATTGGTGTTACAATAATTTAAGAGTTTAAACAATATTTTTTATATGGTAAACTAATTCCACATAAATATGTTACGTGGAGTGTGTATATATATATATATCTATCTATATATATATATATATATAAACCATTTTATGATTAAATGATTAAATATAATATTAATTTTTATGTATTTTTTTTTAAATTTAATTAAATTATAAGAGGTGCGTTTTAATTAATAAATTATACATATATGTATGTATATGGGGGGTTAGTATTAGTGCTTAAATTGTTAAGTTTAAGTTTAAACTCTATAATAAAAAATTAATTTGTTATGATTAAATTTATGAGAAATGTTAATTCTCTACTTTTTTAAATTTATTTTTAACAATAAGTAAATAAAAATTTACAAGTTATAATAGAGTTATATTATATCGATATTGTATGTGTTCTTATTACTATTATAAGTTTGAATTTTAAAAATAAAATTTGAAATTATAATAAATTCAAATTCAAACTCAGACTCTATCGTAAAGAAAGATAGAATTTACTCCTTCCTTCGTAATTGAATTGACCAGGGATGTTTATATATCCAAGTTTTACTCCTCCTCCTCCTCCTCATTTACTTTTAGTAATAATCAAATTATAACGCTAGTGTAGATAAATTATATAAACGCGATTTATATTATATTATATTAAAATAAATTATAATTTAATAATTTAATTTAATAGGAATATAAATATAAATGTTTTTTTTAATATTTAATAAAATAAAATTTATAATTATTATTTTAACTTAAAATTTTATATAAAAAATCAAATTTAAATTTAAAATATTATTTTAAAATAAAAAATATATATATTTCTAATATCCCCAGGATTTTGTAAATATTTTATTTACCATAGTTAAAAGGAAAAGAAACAAACTGATGGATGATGGTATTATATGCTGTATAAATTGACATTTTATTATTAGTAAATAAAAAGAAATGAGTTATCATGTAATGAGGAGGGAAGTTATATTCTTTTCTTTCTTTTTTTAAATGAAAATAAAAAGAAACAGTTGCAAACCCTAACTACCTCCCCCTCCACCGTGGGTGACTTTCGAGGAAAAGGAAGGAAAGGGGAAACTGTGCGGTAGAGGACCGATAGTGAGCAGGAGAAAGGAAGCTTGCCAAGTCTGGTGATGACCAGATGGTAAGGGCGCAGAGCGCAACCAATTGTCAAAGACTGTTTGTCTTTGAGTGAGCCAGGGGGGAGATTGGTCTCGAAGGACAGTCTCATGGTCGGGTGGATGGCTAACTGCAGAAAGTAGAGGTGATTTATTCTTGGAATTACTTTTGGATAGAAAAACCAGGTACGAAGTGTTAACCTGAATTTCATTAATATTTATAGTGAACTGAAGGATTTCTTTCTGTAAACCAGTCTTAACAGAGGACTTCAATTAATAGTTGTATTAAACTGGAAGTTAACTTCTGTGAGTTAGTCTCATCAGAGGTCATTAATTAGAGTCAAAGTGAACCCGAGGGTTTATACATTGGGGTCATGAGATGATAGCGGGATGGCAATAGGTACAGGGTTTACCTTAGCATAGAGTCATAATAACATCCCTCTGTTTCTTTATCTAATTAAAAGTGGTACACGGGTTTTGCATTAGCCAACGTAGTGTTTCCACAAGTGTAGATACAGACAAAGAAAACTCTGTGGTAAGGAATGTACACCGATATCTAGAAACAGTGCCATGCAATGGAAACCAATCAGAAAAGAAACTGTCCGCATTAATAATTACGATAAAACAGTGTAGCAAGAAACTGTGCATGATATAGAAAGACCAGGAAGGGTAGTAATTATTCATATTTTGAAACTATTTCACACGCAACATTGGATGGCAATTGACGTTTCTCAGAACCAAAGATAATTTCTGTGAATGATATAAACAAAGACCTACTGCGAGATAAAGCCACGATGCGCTGTAGCCAGGGCTGAGCTACAGTGTCGTGGGACAGCCATTCAAGAGCAGCATCTGAGCCTGGTTAGGCCAGATAGAAATCCTTAGGTGCAGCCAGGTCTCATACCCTGGTATTACAAACCCTTAAGTAAGGTATTTTAAGCAACAAAACCCTAAGGAACCAAATAAAGAATCTAGCAGAGTGTTATTATGCCTGTGGCAGTAAGCGGGTCCGAGACCGAAACCAAATACAAGATACATTCACAAAACTGTGCATTATAGACAGATAATAAATCACAGTTATAAAGTCTACAGCTGGTCGAACCCGACATCCATGGAAGAAAACTTCACATTCCATCTATCATAAATATATCCTCAGAGCATGCGGTATAGGAACAGTAAAAGAATAAACGTCAATATCTGAATTCAACACCAGAGTATTTTAGTTTACATTACAGTAGCAAGAGAGAAGCATGCCGCAGCATGACTATGTACAGCCGTGCCATATTCCAAGGGCCGAGTCAAGAACTAAAACTATGGCTTAATGCCAAAATTCCTATAACAAAGGAAATAAAACTATACATGTAAAACCTGAGCTCGGCCTCATGAACTTCCATACAACTCGACAAATTCACAGTCGAAGAATACCCCTTTGCTAACCTTCCATCTATAAATAAATGAAGACTTTCCATTCGAGGGCTCGGCCGAAGGAAATGTGCATACCTGGAACCCTGGACCCTGTGCAAGGAGGGTTTTCCTTAAATTAGAATAGGCGTCCAACCTGTAGCCAAACAATCAGGGCATGAAACAAAACAAAGATTCTACGTCAGTATGGTGAAATAGGAAAAATTATGACAGTTTAGAAGAGGGAAGACAATGGCAATGAGTCGGAAGTTTTACCTAAGTAGGGTGGAGCTGTCGTGTGCCAGACCAGTCCTTCAGAGTTGCAACAGACTATCACCCTCGAGACCTGAACTCTACAAACAAAGGAAGGCAGAACGAGGTCACGGTTAACGTGGAACGACGGCAGTGCTAATTAATGAGTCATGTGAGCTGATGAGGGTAATTCATACCATAAAAAAAAATAAAAAAATTTGTTTTACCCGAGTCGGAGTCATTACAATTGGTATCAGAGCCCAGTTTCAAAAACTGTGGCCTTTGGGAAGTATATCTTCATATTAAAATAAGCAAGGACAGATAAAAAGTAATAGCATTTTATTCCAGTTCAATTTTACGAGTTATGTTGTTTTTCAAAAAAAAAAATAGTTAAAGCATTAATCATCCTTCTGTCACTTTCCTTAGGTTGAGTACAGGGAAACAGCAGACTACCAAGATGAGAAGAGCAGACAATGTCTCACACAGGTTTCCAGTGGGTCAAGGGCCTGTAACAGGTCCTGAAAATAACCCAGAATTATGGGTGCAACTTGGGGAAGAGGCCCGCAATACGAATCTCACAATACTTGAGACTGTACAAGAGTTGAAAAATGAAATGGCCCGTCTATGTGAAGATAACGCAAGGTTAACTTTAGAACAGGAAAGGATTATAAAAAGCCTATCTGACAAGCAAAACCAGCAACCACTGAATCCAAGTGCTGAGCAGCAAAGGGAGTCTGAGGAGCGGGGTCACCATACAGGACCCGAGGGGACAGAAGGAAGGGAGGAGGAACAAGAGGAACGGTCTGATAATGCTTCCGAGCAGCACACCTCCAAAAGGCAATGGATAGAGTTGCAAGGGGAATTCCGCAAGATTAAACCGCCGCATTTTGATGGAGAATTGGAGGAAGCTGCTGAAGCATGGTTGATTAATATGAATAAATATTTCCAGCTATACGAGTATGACCACAACCTCAAAGCACGGTTGGCCATTTTCCAATTGCAGGGAAAAGCCACCCTGTGGTGGGAAGAAGTTAAAATTGTAAAAGGAGTAAGCGAGCAGAATATTACCTGGGAAAAATTTCAGAGGTACTTTAAAGAAAGATACTTGACTGAGCGTTTCTATGATGAGAAGGCTAGGGAATTCCATGACTTGCGGTTGGGATAGCAAACTATGGATGAATTTATTACTCGCTTTACTTCCTTACTGCGTTATGTGCCTTATATTCGAGAGGAAAAGGCAAAAGTACAGAGGTTTGTCAGTAGTTTACCCCTGAGCATGAGGGAAAGAATCGAGTTTGACAATCCAAAGACCATGGATGAAGTAATACGTAAAGCCAGGATCTGTTACCAGCAAAGTAAACAAAAGGGAGAAATTTCGGGTAAGAAATGGAATGATAAGAGAAGCAGCAAAATGACTGTAAACAATAAAGGGAATCGTGGTAGTAGTAACAAGAGTTTCGCCAAGGGACAGAACAACAGAAATTTACAGAAGAATTCGCTTAGATCAAAGCCTGCTAATGAGTCCAGAATCAGCGAACAGCCAAGGAAGATGGATAGTGATGGGACAGCAAGACCTCCGGTGCAATGTTGGGGCTGCGGTGGGCCTCACTACGTTAAAAACTATGCAGAGCGAAAGGGCACCGAGCAGGTTTCCCCAAACGGTGATGTAGGACATAACCTACCAAGAATTAATGCGGCCTTGGAAGATCGTTAGGTGGAGTACCAGCCGACCATGGTGGAATTCGAAGGTAAAATCTCAGACCTTACTGTAACTGTTTTAATTGACCCCAGAGCCACATTAAGTTACATTAGTCCTAAGATTGTGGAGCATTGTAAATTGCAAACTATTAAATTTAGGAACCCATGGTTAGTACAACTGGCTACAGGGGCCAAGCGAAGAGTACTTGCTAAGGTCAATAACTGCCCCTTACAGATAGCAGGACAGTCAATAAAGGTAGAATTGAATGTACTTCCCCTTGGTTCTTATGATGTCCTTATTGGTATGGATTGGCTAGAAAAACACTGGTCCCTAGTCAACTGCAAAACAAAAACTATCTATTATAGAGATGAACTTGGAGTGAAGCAGGAGCTGCAGGGGATTAAGCGATCAGTGCAGATTCGGCCAATAACTACCTCTCAATTAGCGAAATGCATTAGAAAGGGGTGTCAGATGTATGCCATCCAAGTGGGCTATTAGAAAGGGGCGTCAAATGTATGCCATCCAAGTGGGCTATGCTAACACGAAAGATAAAACAACCACTTTGGACAACATCCCTGTGATACAAGAATTTGCTGATGTGTTTCCAGAGGAGATTCCCGGACTGCCACCTAAGAGAGATATAGATTTTACTATCGAATTGGTACCAGGGGCAACACCGGTATCCCGAGCACCCTACAGAATGAGTACACCTGAGTTGACTGAGTTAAAAATGCAGTTACAGGAACTGCTAGACAAAAATTACATTCACCCCAGTGTGTCTCCTTGGGGGGCTCCAGTGTTGTTTGTTAAGAAAAAGGACGGGACCCTATGCATGTGCATAGATTATCATCAGTTGAATAAATTGACCATCAAAAACAAGTATCCTTTACCCCGGATCGATGAACTCTTTGATCAAGTGAAAGGAGCAACAGTATTTTCCAAGATTGATTTGCAATCAGGTTATCACCAAATCCAGATTAAGGAGGAAGCCATAGCAAAGACTGCCTTTAGAACAAGGTATGGACATTATGAGTTTGTGGTGCTACTCTTTGGGTTAACTAATGCCCGAGCGACTTTTATGTGTTTAATGAACAGCATATTTCATCAATATTTGGACAGATTTGTGCTGATCTTTATTGACGATATACTAATATATTCCTGCACCATGGAAGAGCACAAGGAGCACCTCAGATTAGTGCTACAAACCCTCCGGGAACACCAGTTATATGCCAAGTTCAGCAAGTGCGACTTCTTCAAGGAAGAAATACAGTACTTGGGCCATATAATCACGAAGGAAGGGATCACGGTAGATCCCGAAAAGATAAGGACTATAATGGAATGGCCAGTACCAAAGGACGTGGTAGACATTAGATCCTTCATGGGATTAGCCAGTTATTACAGACGATTTGTGGAGGGATTCTCAAGAGTAGCGTATCCTATCACTTCCTTACAGAAAAAAGGAAGAGCCTTCAGATGGACCCCGGAATGTCAAAAAAGTTTTGAGCAGCTTAAGCACCTGCTCACCACCGCCCCCATTTTAAGCATAGTTGATCCTAACAAAGAGTATGTGGTGTGCACTGACGCAAGCAAAGAAGGTGTAGGAGGTGTGTTGATGCAGGAAGGGAAGGTAATTGCTTACGAATCTAGGAAACTGAAGGAACATGAGCAGAAATATTCTGCCTATGATTTAGAATTGGCAGCCGTCATTCACGCCTTGAAAATGTGGCGACATTACCTTATGGGAAGAAAATTTTTATTATTAACAGACCACCACAGTCTAACCAATTATTTCAGTCAACCCACCCTAAATGCTAGGCAAGCACGGTGGGTGGATTTCCTAGGTGGTTTTGATTTCGAGATCAAACATTTGAAAGGAAAAGAGAACCGGGTGGCAGACGCTTTAAGTCGAAAATTACAAAGTTTATATGAAATTTCATCCAGCGAGTGGAAAAGCCCCTTTGCAGAGATGATTCAAAGGGCAGCAGAGCAGGATATGGTGTATCAGCAAATAAGACAACAAGTACAACACTCTACCAGCAAAGGAAAACAACAGGATTACACTGTGGATACTGCTGGAATGTTGTATTACAAGGAAAGACTGTATGTGCCTAATCAAAACAGCATTCAGAATCTAATTTTGGATGAATTTCATAGAAGTCATTATGCTGGGCACCCAGGATATCAGAAAATGGTCACAGCACTTCGGAAAGAATACTATTGGCCGGGTATGAAGAAGAATGTGGCTGAGTATTTGGCACGGTGTTTGGAGTGCCAACAAATTAAGGTAGAACATCAACACCCGACGGGGTTGTTGCAACCATTACCCATTCCGGAATGGAAGTGGGAAACCATTTCTATGGACTTTATAACAGGGCTGCCTAAGACAAGGAAGAATAACGATTCTATCATGGTGGTGGTAGACAAATTGAGTAAAGCAGCGCATTTTATACCTGTGCAGTCCACCTACAAGGCGGTACAGATTGCCCATATTTTTATGCAAAACATATTTAGATTGCATGGGCTACCAAGGACAATAATTTCAGACCGTGATGTGAAATTCACATCAGTTTTCTGGAAAACATTATTTACGGAATTAGGGACACAGCTGAATTTCAGTACAGCATATCACCCCCAGACCGACGGACAAACAGAGCGAGTAAACCAGGTGGTGGAAGACATGTTAAGGGCATATGTGATGCAACAACCCACTAAGTGGGAGGAGTATTTGCACTTGGTTGAATTTGCATACAATAACGGCTATCATACCTCACTACAAATGAGCCCCTTTGAGGTTTTGTACGGGCGGAAGTGTCGCACCCCCTCAAGCTGGGGTGGACCAGAAGACAAATTAATGTTAGGGCCGGAAATGCTCAAGGAAATGGAGGATATGGTCAAAAAGGTATAGTCTAACTTAAAAGCTGCTCAGGATAGGCAAAAGAACTTTGCTGACCGGAAGAGGAGGTTTAAAGAATACCAAGTCGGTGATCATGTGTATGTGAGGATTCAAGCAAAAAGGAGTACATTGCAATGGAGCGGGTGTGCCAAGTTGGCACCTCGATATTGTGGGCCATTCCAGGTCTTAGCAAGAATTGGGCCGGTGGCTTACCAGCTCGCCTTGCCAAGTCACATACGAGTCCACAATGTCTTCCATGTCTCCGTATTAAAAAAATATGTGTATGATCCTAAACATGTAATCAAGTGGCAGGATATACAGGTGAGAATTATTTCTGGTAGACCAGCCTAAAGATTTTCTTTTAAAAGAAACTAATTTAGGATGTTGCATGTTGCAGGTCGAACCGGAAGGAGAAATCTTGGTCGAGCCGTTGAACATTCTCGACCGGAGAGAAGTACTGCTGCGGAAGCGAGCTATTACCCAAGTTAAAGTGCAGTGGCAACACTTTGGGCCTGATGAGGCCACTTGGGAGGATGAAGAATTCATGAAACAGGCTTACCCAGAGCTGTTTATAACTGAAGGACATCGGGACGATGTCCAACTTCAGGGGGGGAGATGTAATATCCCCAGGATTTTGTAAATATTTTATTTACCATAGTTAAAAGGAAAAGAAACAAACTGATGGATGATGGTATTATATGCTGTATAAATTGACATTTTATTATTAGTAAATAAAAAGAAATGAGTTCCTGGTCATGGGAATATCATGTAACTTCTGAGGAGGGAAGTTATGTTCTTTTCTTTCTTTTTTTAAATAAAAATAAAAAGAAACAGTTGCAAATCCTAACTGCCTTCCCCTCCACCGTGGGTGACTTCCGAGGAAAAGGAAGGAAAGGGGAAACTGTGCGGTAGAGGACTGACAGTGAGCAGGAGAAAGGAAGCTTGCCAAGTCTGGTGATGACCAGATGGTAAGGGTGCAAAGTGCAACCAATTGTCAAAGACTGCTTGTCTTTGAGTGAGCCAGGGGGAGATTGGTCTCAAAGGACAATCTCGTGGTCGGGTGGATGGCTAACTGCAGAAAGCAGAGGTATTCTTGGAATTACTTTTCAACAGAAAAACCAGGTACGAGGTGTTAACCTGAATTTCATTAATATTTACATTGAACTAAAGTATTTCTTTCTGTAAACCAGTCTTAATAGAGGACTTCAATTAATAGTTGTATTAAACTAGAAGTTAACTTCTATGAGTTAGTTTCAATAGAGGTCATTAATTAGAGTCATAGTGAACTCGAGGGTTTATACATTGGGGTCATGAGATGATAGCGGGATGGCGATAGGTACAAGGTTTACTTTGTATAGAGTCATAATAACATCCCCTTGTTTCTTTATCTAATTAAAAGTGGTATACGGGTTTTGCAATAGCCAACGTAGGGTTTCCACAAGTGTAGATACATACAAAGAAAACTCTGTGGTAGGGAATGTACACCAAAATCTAGAAACGGTGCATGCAATGGAAACCAATCAGAAAAGAAACTGTCCGCATTAATAATTACGTTAAAAACAATGTAGCAAGAAACTATGCATGACATAGAAAGATCAGGAAGGATAGTAATTATTCTTATTTTGAAACTATTTCACACGCAACATTGAATGACAACTGATGTTTCTCAGAACCAAAGACAAATTCTATGAATGATATAAACAAATACCTACTGCGAGATAAAGCCATGATGCGTTGTAGCCAGGGCTGAGCTACAGTGCCGTGGGACAGCCATTCAAGAGCAGCATTTGAGCCTGGTTAGGCTAGACAGAAATCCTTAGGTACGGCCAGGTTTCATACCCTGGTATTCCAAACCCTTAAGTAAGGTATTTTAAGCAACAAAACCCTAAGGAACCAAATAAATAACCTAGCACAATGTCATTATTCCTATGGCAGTAAGCGGGTCCGAGACCAAAACCAAATACAAGATACATTCATAAAACTGTGCATTATAGACAGATAATAAATCACAGATATAAAGTCTACAGCTAGTCGAACCCGACATCCATGGAAGAAAACTTCACATTCCATCTATCACAAATATATCCTCAAAGCATGCAATATAGGAACAGTAAAAGAATAAACGTCAATATCTGAATTCAACACCAGCATATTTTAGTTTACATTACAGTAGCAAGAGAGAAGCATGCTGCAGCATGACTATGTACAGCCGTGCCATATTCCAAGGGCCGAGTCAGGAACTAAAACTATGGCTTAATGCCAAAATTCCTATAACAAAGGAAATAAAACTATACACGTAAAACCCGAGCTCGGCCTCATGAACTTCCATACAACTCGACAGAGTCACAGTCGAAGAATACCCCTTTGCTAACCTTCCATCTATTAATAAATGAAGACTTTCCATTCGAGGGCTCGGCCGAAGGAAATGTGCATACCTGGAACCCTGGACCCTGTGCAAGGAGGGTTTTCCTTAAATTAGAATAGGCGTCCAACCTGTAGCCAAACAACCAGGGCATGAAACAAAACAAAGAGACTGCGTCAGTATGGTGAAATAGAAAAATTGTGACAGTTTAGAAGAGGGAAGACAACTGCAATGAGTCGAAAGTTTTACCTGAGTAGGGTGGAGCTGTCGTGTGCCAGACCAGTCCTTCAGAGTTGCAACAGACTATCACCCTCGAGACCCGAACTCTGCAAACAAAGGAAGGCAGGACGAGGTCATGGTTAACGCAGAACAAGGGCTGTGCTAACCTGGAAAATCACATAGAACAATTTCACCGCAAAGTTTGTTTACCTGAAGGGAGCAGTAGACCCAGAATCGCCAGCAGTGAAACCAGAACTGAGAAGTCGACACTTCGGGCGGCATGGGTTGAGCTTACCAGAGCTGGCTCTGCGAGGAGCAACCTTTCCAAATGAGCTCCACCACCCTAGACCGAGGCATAGGTTGAAATCCGCAAGTCTACGACAACCGTTGGATAGCAAGGAGAGATCTCCACCGTCGATGATGGCAGGACTACCCACGGCGATGGGACTCAATCTGCCAGCCACGTACAGGACGGACAGCCAGAGTTAATGGCACCTTATCCATGCCATGTGAAGGCGGAAGAGTTACCAGACGTTCTGATGCTGCGTGGACAACATTTGCATGTCACCCAAGCGGCAAGTAAATGAGCCTCGAGACTTTTACGTTGGGACTGGGAAAAAATCCATAACCGCATACAAACATGTGCCAAAATTAAACATTAGGATTTCCAATGATGTATAGAGTTATGTCAATGAGTCATGTGAGCTGGTGAGGGTAATACATACCATAAAAAAAAATTGTTTTACCCGAGTTAGAGTCATTACAATATTTTTATATACTATATATTTATATATAAATTTTAATAAAAAATTATTCTCTACTACAAACTTCAATAAATTTCAAAAATATATTATAACTAATGTACTTATAAGTTGAGTGATTATAAATTACATATGTGAATTCTTAATTTCAAAAATGTATGGTAACCCATACACTCAAAGTTGAATGTTGAATAATGTATTATTTTTATAAATATAGTTATAAAGTATTATTTAAAATAAAATAATAATAAAAAACTAATTAACTATCTATATTAGAGTTAAAGTTTGCGTGGTTGTGTAAAGAGAATTATCAAAATATTTTTTAATTAAATTTTAATTATTTAAATTACTTTTTTATTTAGAAAATAAAATTTCTAAAATTCCTATTCTTAAATAGAGCTATAAATAAAAATAAGTGTTCTGTTTATTAAATTTTATTCATTTAAATAACTTTCATTTCGAAAACAAAATTTCCCTAAATACAGCTATAAATAAAAATAGTTGATCTATTTATTAATTTTCGGTGACAATTCATTAATATTTACTTAATTTTTTTCTTTAATACCAATCAAATTATATAGTATACTTTAAATATGATATTGGATGAATATTTGATTTTTAATTAAAATATAAATTTAAAAAATTTATTGTAATCTTTTATTTAATTAAAATAATTATTTTATTAAATTTGTTTAATTATTTCAAATTTATGTGAAATTCATGAATTTTTTATTAAAATTGAATTTTATTTTTAATAAAATATATTTATTTAATTAATTAAAATATTTTATAAATTTCTTATAGAAATAAATACCTTAATTAGAAAACAAAATCATTAAATATTTTTTACTAAGTTGAAAATGATATATATGGAAATTTAAGAGTTTTTCAATTGTATAAATAAATTTAAAATTATGATTTGAAATGATTTTTTCAATTGTATAAATAAATCTTTAGAGAATGGAATAGCATTCAATTTATTTATATGAAAATTTATGTTTAGTAAATAAAATATTTTTTTTTTCTAAGTAGTATTGATCTAGTAATATATTACAAAAATGTTACAGAGGAACCTAATCTCAGAGAAGTTAAGCATCCATCGTCATCTTAGAATGCAAATGTTGATGTTGGACTACCCCAACAAGGGGAAACCAGTCCAAGAATCATTAAATACTGCCCCTCTTATTGGGGAAACCAGCCATTTGAACCATAACAACTAAACCTTGGTTTTTCAAAATGAACCAGAAAGATAGGAACCATGCAAAGCCAAGGTACAATATGACATTTCCACTTGGCAGTGAAACACCAGAGAAAACAAGACATTTGGCATGGAGACAGAACACAAATAGACCACAAAACCACGTAACATAGAAACGTATCCACCTGGAAGCTGGAGTCCTGTGCTTGAGACCAAGAGACCACAAAACAATGCGATAAATCCATCTGGGAGCCAAAGGCCTTAGCGTGAGGCCACGTGTTAGGCTGGAAGATCTTCGGAGCTGGCTCTTCCTCAATCCAGCAGGTAAACTGATACCAATCGGCTTCCTCTTCAGACGCACCTCATTTATGAACGTTTGGAGCCTCCACAGAGCCCTCAGCATCCATCTGTCACTTACGAGTATCCCCACCTTTGTCGTTCCCATGACTTCCTGGCTCTACCCTGTTCTGCTTGTTCTCACGACCAAATAGAGTATCTTGCGCTGCAGATTCCTCCTTGAAAGAAATTGTGATGGTAGCGATAATTGTAGGCCTGTTTAGGGAGCTGCTGAAACGAAATTGGGTGCTGTGAGGGCCAGAAAGAGAGACGGGTGGGAGCTCCATGGTGTGGACAGCATTGTCCCGCCAACCTCTCCCACTTCTGGTATTTGGGTAGCTGGGCAATTTGGTGGTTGAGTTAGGGGATTTAGAGGAGGAGCTGGTAGAAACTCGCGAGTGGTTGAAGCCTCCACGCAAGCCTCCGCGTCTACTATGCATGCGATGCCTGAGGCGAGGCATTGCTGAATTGATAGCAGAAGTATTGGGCTGAAGGCGACGTTGAGCGAGAGCAGGGGAGGGCGAGCCACAATCAAGATGACAATGACGAGAATGCGAGAAATGAAAACCATTACCAAAATCCTGACAAGGGAGAATCAGGTAGCATCTACCTGTAACAGTTCTGAGACAAGGTTCGGCCACTTGTAGAGAAAAAACGCCATGGAGAAGGGGAGGAGAAACTATATTGTTTGTAGATGCCATGGTGTGGAAGGAAATAAGCTCGTCACAGCTTTCGGGGACAATAAATGTCACCTGCAAGGTGTGTTAACTTCAACTGCGGTGGGCTCTCAGGATGATGCGTTTAGCTAGATGGCCTCCCAACCCGCCGGCGGACCGTCTAATCAGTTAAATGCTCTTGACGACACCCGCATCCGGGTTTAGTAAATAAAATATTAGAATTCAATAAATTTATATTTATAATCATTTAAATATTTAAATTTAAAATAATTAAATATTTTAAATTATTTTTAAAATTATAAAATAATTTTATTTAAATTAAATTAAATAATATAATAAATAATTATATAAAACTAAATATTGATTTAAAAAAAAATTATATATATATATATATATATATATAAATTTAACTTCAAATATAACTAATAAAAATTGATTGAGAAAATCCCATTAAAAAGATGGATAAATTAAATTTAATTATCATTAAAAAACAAAAACAAAATTAGTACAGACTGTAGTTTGCCATTTATTACTTAATTTGTTTAAATGAGTGATAAAAAAGAATTTTTCAATATCTAAAATTTAATATAATTAATTAAAAAATCAAAATTACATAAATTCTATATTGAGGCATATGGATTACTCGTGTAATTATGAATTGAAAATTAGAAAAGCAACATGTAAAATAAGTAAAATAAAAGAAAATAGAAATCATCATCAAGTCTTAGGAGAATATGATTGCTCTATTTCAATTGATTCTTTGATGCTTCTTAGTGAGCAACTTGGATCTAAAGGGAAGCCCAAGAAAGCTTCCATGTGTTGCAAATTGCCTATTCCAACCATGTACAGAGAGTTGAATTTTATCAAATATAAGGAAGATCTCCTCCTTGGCTTAGTTAGGGTTCAAAGAGATCTCGTGAGCAACATCTTTAAGTGACAATAGATATCCACTATGTATATACAATCAACCATTTCATTAGCTACTTTTAAATAGCCATGTTTACCTATAATTTCATGTTTGATCTAAGAAGCAATAAATAGAATATATAATTATTAATGGAATAATTAAGACTAATACTTTTAAGTGTTGTATTTTATATTTATCTTTAAAATTATAATATATAAAAGATAAATTTAATTCTATAGGGTTAAGAAGGGAATACATATTGCTACAAAAGAACAATTTATCATGACCTCTATAGTGAAACAGGACATTGATCAGTTCCAAAAATTACTTTGGATAAAAAAGACCATCACCTTTATGATGCTAAGAAGATTCAAAATGAAAAACATTTATTTGAGTTTCAAAATATTTATCACATTCTAACATTCTTAAATTTTTAACTTGACAAAATTATGTTTTTATAAAATGCTTCTCTAGATACTTTTCAAATATAAAAATAAAATTGTAAATAATTTCAAATAATAACCTAACTTCTTATAGTCAAATAAACCAATTTCATTAAAAAACAATCTTTCACCTTCATTATTATAAAATAAAATAATTATAATTATAAATATTATAAAAATATATAAAAATATTTTAAAAATTAATCATCATATTTTTCTACATTATTATAAAATAATTATAATTTTAAACATGGTAAAAGATTTGAATAGAAAGTAAACCACATTTCCTCAATTATTTTACTTTTATATTTCAACTCTATTATATGTAAGTCTGGATTTAGATAAGGTACCTGCATTATATTCAATGTTATGCAAAATAAAATAATTATACATATAAATATTATACCAAAAAAATATAAATATTTTAAAAATTAATCATCATATTTTTCCCAACTTTGATGGAATACATTGTAGCCATTAAATTCATTTCAGATGCAATCATTTGGTGACCACGTTCTCATCATTCCCCAACTTTTATTTGCACCAAACCTAACGCTGTATAAAATTACTTGGCTGACGAAGTTCTCACAATTTCAAAGTTCCACAGTTCTACCATTAAAAGCAATGTTGAAATGAACCCTCCATCCACTATGGATTCTGGCCATAATTGAAACTATATTCACTGGGCTGACCAAGTTCTTGCAATACTGAAGTTCTACAGTGCTACCATTGTAAACAATGTTGAATGAACTCCCCAACCACCCTGGATCTTGTGATAATTTGGGTATATCTTATGTTGTAAGCAAACTCATGGATTGCTTTCCAAGGAACTTTGCTTTGGTTGGAAGGCATCTTTAAAGGCTTCAAGGACCAAGATACCAGTGACAGCCTTTGGCCACCATTCAGGTTCAGCCAGGTTCTTGTCTTGTCCCAAGTCAAGCCTTCCTATATTACCGGAATTTGAGTTGGATTCTGTGAACATGCAAAAGAAGAAAGGGAGCATACTTTTATTCTCAAGGCTGAGAGAACTAGCTTTCACTTTCCCAGTCCATAATGGACAGCAGAGATCATGTGCGAGAGAGTTACGTAACATCTATCAGAGGCCAATTTGGACCCTGAGGTATTGAATAAGCAAGGAATAATGAGGTCGTTGACAACACCAATACATTGAATTGCTGAGATCTTTGAAAGGGCCCGAGCGTCCAATCGCTAAGGCTACAGCATTTATTACTTCACCATTTATGTCTGTGACACGTTGCAGGTAAAGCCAGAAAGCAAAAGGAATATAGATTTTTGTGTTGGACATATAACGCCAAAGGTGTCAATTTGAATGATTGAAGCAGCAACTTGCAAGATAATAGAAGGTACAGGGGTCCCAGTTGTGGCAGGGAGTGGCATTTGATGAGATGCTCTCTTTGTTGTTATGGATTACTATTAGTTTATATGTTTTTAATGTTTTTTTTGGGTGAGTAGAATTCGGCAAAGATTTATTGGAATTACAAGTAAAGTTTGATAAGAATCATAATTTGCCCGGCATTTTCTCTAATCTAATAATATCATATATTTTTAAGTATTTAATAATATATATAATAATATATAGCTAAAAATTCATTTTAAACCATAAAAATCAATATTTGAGAAAAAAAATTAACCCATTTTAATTCGAATTAAAAACTTCAAAGACATATAATATTTAGACCAACCACTCCAAAACAAATAATAATTAGAGAAACACTCACCGTTAAAATTATAGACCTATAATATTTAGACCAACCACTCCAAAACAAATAATAATTAGACAAACACTCACCGTTAAAATTATAAGTACCATAGACCTTGTGTCAAAAATTGCGGGCGACGAGAAGCACGCATGGAAAATCTATTAAAATGACATTGTATCAAACGTGGAAAATCTGTATCTGTCGTACTGTTGGCGTGCGTGAACTGTTACCTTCCTCTCATAATCATGGTTATAATAAGTACGTGCAGGGAAACTTTTGAATTATTGGGGATTTGTCAACAGTATTGAATGTCGTCGGCGTGAGTGACGATGGGGAACGATAGAGATAGGTGGGTATCAGAAAGCCGTTGGTATTTGGAACCATATCTGACTTCTCACTAACAGTAATGTTTCCAGCCGACTGGAATTTGGAACCATAACTGACTTCTCGCCAACCGTAATATGCTTCCAGCCGATGAGAGATAAAGCACACTTGACCGTTGGAGAAGCGTTGTCGGCAGAACGGTGGGCATATACAGCCGCTGTTCATTTAAAGTTTATATACAATCGTCGTTCATTTAAAGCTCGATAGCATAGGATTTATTGGTTGATACACTCTGCTAAAGTGGTGTATAAATCCTCAGCTCCTTTCTTGCTTCAGCCGCGGTTCATTTAAAACCAGATAACATGAAATTTATTGGTTCATACACCCTGCCAAGGCGGTGTATAAATCCTCAGCTCCCTTCTTGCTTCTGCGGAGTATAACTTATGTTTATGGCAGTGACTATTTGCCTTTTGCTGGAAATTTTTGATAGGTTTGGCCTGAAATCCGGGGAAAAGATACAAGGGAAAAGGGGAAAGTACAATTTAACTTGGTACATAAATTTCTATATACATCGTTTCACTTATTTTATATTAAATTATGAATTTATTTGTTAATAATAATATAAATAATTAATCTATATGAATTAAATATTTATATATTTAAAAAATAAATAGAATAAAGTTTTTAAATATGAAATTTCAAATTTATTTTATCTTAATTTTTAATATATAGATAAGATTTGTTATAATATTATGAGTTCTTTTAATATATAAATAAATTTTGTTACAATATTATAGATGAATATTAAGATTTATTAATACTATTTATATTAAAAACTATAATTCATGTTTATATCGTATTTTTTAATTAATCAATTTATTTTAATAATAAAAATTACCTATAAATGTCAATCATTAATATATAATTATTACTAAAAATATTTATATAAAAATTAAAATTTTCTGTCCATTTAATAATTATTAATATTTAAATTAAAATTATAAAAACCATTTTAATAAAATCATAAATTTTATTAAAATAATAATAATAATAATAATAAACAAACAAACAACCAAACTTTTTAAACAAATTAACAACACCATATTTATTTCACCCAAAGTTGACTATTTTTTTTCTTCTAATTTCTATAATTTATCTTTAGGATAAAATAATGATACTAGCACATTGGAATGAGGAGCTTGTGCCATCTTCTTTCTTGCAATCGTGGTCGAAATATGAACCTTTTTTTTTAAAACGGGCTAATGTAAATGTGAATGTCACCGGTGATATGATAACGGAGTTAGAGGTAGGTAAGATTGTAAGTGGACTATCTTTAATATTTTCAGTCTTATATGCGATTTAAAACTTAAAAATCAATACCGAAGCCTTTTAATTAAAATCAATGACGAAAAATAACATCAATGTAAATAATATAAAATTTATCTCTTCTATTAAGAATGGGCTTTTTATAAAAGTCTTACACATATAACTAGTGAAGAAGAAATTTATTCAGCTATTCAAAATTGTTTTAATACCAACAGAAGGAAAAAAAATATTCATTTAGTCAAAATGGTTCTAATATAAAAAAAAAAAATAATCCAAAGTATATACATTAAGTACAACCAAAAACAAATGTATCAATACAACTAGGGATACATATCCACTCACTAAATGTGATGTGATAGGATAGAAGTATTATATGGAATTTTCTACTTTGCATTAAATTCACTCATCCTAACTCATTAGTCTTATAATATGTCATTTTCTCAGTATAAAGTTTTTTAGATCAGCTATGAGATTAGCTATGTTATTTTCTTATGAGGAAAACTTACTTTTTCTCAAGTCAATAGTCTCTCAAAGTACTCTTTTCTTCTACTGTTATTCAATATGAGTAAAAAAATAAGAAATATTGTCTCCTTGTTAGCAATAACCTAGGATAGAAAATACTTGGCCTTTAGATAATCAATGGTAACAATCATAAGGTCATATATCTAAAGGTATTGTCTCACTACCATAGACATTCGAGCATGGTATCTCTTTCCATACTCTCTCTATTTCCACATTTTACAGTATCAAGCTACCCCAACTTTTATGGGCTGAGAGTTACTAGTCACAAGCACATGGAAATATCTCACTATCTTATCCATAAAAACTATGAGAGCGAGCCATAAACATCCCACATCATGGGTACTTTTATACTCTCCACATGCCCAAGAATTATTTCATAATCATAATGATGATGACATCTACAAAGAAAAGACAATGAAAGACATTTTCTTACGCGAGACCCCACCCCTTCCCAAGGATATAACTAATATGACATTTAGATTTATTTTTCATCCACAAATTAAATATTTTCAAGGCAACTGGTAAGAAAGCATGGAAAAAAGACCAAACTCCAAAAGAAAATGAAAATGTTAAATTACTCAACTACACTTTTTCCTCTTTTCTCTTGTACTATCATATAATCTTGTTTATTTCTCAAGCAACCAATTTCTTGAATATTATGTTATTATGTATTTTTCCTCTTTATACATATTTTTACATTTACATACATATTTTTACATTTACATAAAAAGATCATGAACAATATACTTATTACATTGTAATGCTAGCCCACCACTTGCACTCATATGCATTTACTAATTAATTCTTGCTTTTGAACTCCACATGGATATTTACAACACAAAATATCATCATTAAAACTATCCCACATGACTTGACTTCAATCTCATAAACCACATCGTATAAATAATACATAATTTATAAAATTCCAATTCATAGGTGAAAAGTAAGATAATACAATCCCACATCTCCATCCTCAATTCATGCTCAATATATTAAATATAAGACTATCACATTAACGGTTAATTTTTTAAATGTAAAGTTGTAATACTCTTGAACAACATATAAAATGTATATCAATATTTTATATCAAATATTGAATAGAGAACTATTTATGTTAAAGAAACAATTTCAAGACACAAATATGTGAGGCATATCCTACACATTTTAATATGTATGTTACGAAAGCATGTGAAGGGGATACAATGAAATACTATTAATAACAAGATTAAAGCCATTTGGATGCAAGGAAAATTATTTATTTAAGTAAATATAATGGACCTTTATGACTATGCATGCTCATCCCTTAAGAGATGATGTGACAAATACAAGGAAATGAAGTAAATATTTATCAAAATTTCATTTTTTAATTTGAATATGATGAAAATAAAAGTAACAAACTCATTATAGTTTGTGTATCTCATCAGGGTTTAATTTATCGAATTGAGTAAATTTATATTATATTATTAACCATGAAACATGTTAAAAGGAAGGATGACCTCATCAATTTTTTTTTAGCCATTTTACAAATTCTATTATTTTAGGGTACAACCACCAGTATTAATATGAAGATTATGAGAATTCGTCTCACTTTGAAAATATTTGATTTAATTATAAAATTGAAAATTAATTTTATTCAATTAAATAAAATTTATAAAATATTTATAATATTTTAAAAAAATTGTTAAATAATTTATTTCTTGAATTTAGGTTTTTTATCCATATTATATTACGAAAAGTTATTTTTGATAGAAATTATATATGAGAAAAAAATTTCAACAGATTTCGAATCAACTATTGTGGTTCATCATCAAAATTTGATGATGAACCACACTAGCTCATTCAAAACTTGTCAACAAATTTTCTTCTATATAATTTCTACCAAAATAAACTCTTCTTAAAATAATCTATTGAACTAATTTTAAATCTCACAAAAATGTAATATTTATATTATTAAAATAATCAATTTAATTGTTTTCTTTTATATTCTAATAGTTAAGTGAACCTCAAAATCTCTTCCTCAAAATCTCTTTCCCAATCTCTTTTGAAATTGTGGTGACCATCATTCATACTTGAAGCAATAACAAGGAGTTTATCCTTGCTCTAAATATCGAGTTTTAAACTCCCAAAAGTGCATTTAGCTTCAATAAATAGAAACAGGGGTGATATCTACAACATTTGATTTAATAATATATATATAGGGTTAATAAACAATTTTGGATTTAATCAAATTTATTCTAATATTCCAAGCATTACACTCGTATATAATAACTACCATAATTAAAGTGTTGAAAATTATTTTTTCCCGAGTGTTGGAAAATAATTTTTCCTCGTTACATTTCTGAAGTCCATTTCTACATGTGTTTTCAAAACTATAAGAAGTTTTCTAATAGTTTTCTTACACCATAGTTCCGAATAAATGAAAATCGAAACCAATGTTTGGGTATTATGTAAGGGTATAATTATCACCATAAAAAATTGAAAGATAAATTAGTTTCTTATATTTAATTATTAAAATTTTGGTGTTTTCAATATTAACGGTAATTTTAAGATAAAAAAAAAAATACCAGAGAAGTTCGAGTTTCTTTTGAATTTTGTTAGTTATTTTTATAAAAACAAAATAATTGGTATATAAGAGAAAGAAGACAAAAATTTTGGCCATGCTAATACTAGTGAATCCATCCTCATCTAAACATTTCCAAATTGTGTGTATGTGTGTGCACGCGCACGCACACATGCCAAAATGGATAGGAGAAAGGAGCCACTCTTACCTACAACAAATATTCATGTATTATATCTAGAACATTCTTATTACATTTCATTTTAATAGCATTTTCATATAACATAATCACATTGAGACAGAGCTAAGGATGTATATTTATTTCTTCTATTCGTTTACATAATTTAGCTCTAGGCACAATGTCAAAGTAAATTTCAAAATCAAAAGGAACAAAAACTGAGATATTTTTTTTTTCTACAATCACAATGAATATTGATTTTTGATGCTTGTTGGATATTTATGTAGAGAAAATTCTCATAGGTGTTGTTAGAGTCGGTCTTGTAGCCCTCCATCAGCGATCAAAGCTCTTTGCATTTGCATAAGTAGGTGTCTCATCAGTGTCAATTTTTGCATCCCATTAGGCATGCCATAACCCTGATGGAGGAGCTGGTGTCTTTGTACCCCTCTTGGCATTGCTGGATCAGGTCATTTCAGTCATTAAGCTTTTTCAAGCTTGTCTTGTCTTGTCTTGAGGTCAATTTCCTAGGTCTAGGGTTTTGGTCAAATATGTTTGCAGGGTCATGTGTCTGAAAGGTCAATAAGTGCTCAGCAAGCCAGAGGGGTGATTGTAAAGATGTTTCTTCGAGATTTTTTATCTTGTACAACTAATCTTCACCTTGGATTTAAAAACTCTGTTTTTAAAGCCAAGGTCATTTTTCAACTTTTTGTAAATAAGTGATGAAATTTCAGAGGTCTTCAGCGGACAAAATGCAACCCTGGTCCCCTTACCAAGATCCCTCAGATGATCTACCTGCAAAAAGAATCAAGTCAAAGCACTCAATGAGTCAAATTCAGGACAAAAGAAACCAAAAAGTTAGTGTTATAAAGTGTCAAAAAGAAAACATTAGAAAGTGGGTTTGTGAATGAAATTTTTTCAAATGAAACTTATAAAACCCAAATTCCCTCCTATCACTCTCATTGTGCATCCTAGACGCTTGCAAGAGAGGTTTGAGAGAGTAATTGAGAGAAAGGAGAAAAAACAGAGTGATTTCGGGCATTAGACTGGTGCGCGACCCGTCAGGCCAGGTGCGCGCGACCTGTCAGAGGGTTGTTTCCAGTGCAGAAAAACAACGGGCGCGAACCATCAGAGGGGCGTGACCCGTTGGGCGTGGTGCGCGACCCGTTGAACTGTATCTCTGCAAACTCCAAACAAATTTGCTCTAACGCCCTCCAAGCTATCAAATCGTTTGAGGTAGGTGTTCTAAACATGGAATGGTTGCTGGTTATGAATGGTGGATGTCATGAACATGTTTAATGATCAAAATTTTGCAAGTGAAACCTCTTTATATGACTGCAATGTTAATGTTGAAAATATGCTAGGGCTTGTGTTGTTTCAAGGTGTTTTTCCCTTTGTATTTGTTTCCCTCCTTCCCCTTTCACTCACACTTATATGTATACCTTTTTTCCCATACCATTTTGTAAATAAAATGCAAACCCTCCCCTCTCCCTAATCACTAAAATGCAAACCCTACCCCTTTCCCAAAGCATCAAAAATTCAAACCCTAATTTCCCTCCACCATATGCATGTGTAAATAAAAGAAAATGTTGGTGAATATGTCAGCAGTTTTGTGCATATGTTTCCCTATCTCCCCTATTAATACATGTATGCATATTCCCATGTTCACTTTCATACATGTTTTTTTCCATATGCAGTGATCATTGCAAATGATTTCCCAATATCCCTGAAATATGTACTCCTATATGCATAATGGTTTGCAACATTTTCCTTAAAAATTCCCTGTTATATTTATATATTCCCAATTCCTTGTTAAAAGATCCCTCCCCTAACATTTCCCTCATGTCTTTTTCCCCTTGAAACAACACAGAATTCAACATTTTTTACAGGCAGAGACAGCAGTACAGTTTGTCCACTTTGCTCCTAAACTATGTCAGAAACCGAAACTTATGAGCAAAGTGATGACCGTTCATCATCTACAGAGGTTGAGGTACAGATGAGGCCTTGTAAGGGTGGACATCATAAGCGAGAGGAGCCCACCTCTTTGGCAGAATTACAGGCTTGTCCTATGGCAGTCACTTGTTTTCAGTACATGTCTTGTTATCAGTTTTGTGAGAGGATCTCTCGGATTCAAAATCACAGAGAGTTGGCCCGCCTCTTTGTTTTACATTTGCATGATGGACATGTCAACCTTGCAGGGGTGGACTTTACATTGACACCCGAGGTGATCTCACATGCTACAGGGATACCTAATGTTCGTGAGGTGTGGCCTAAGCGCAAGATGCTAGATACTGTTCACTTTGAGCCTTATGTCCGGCCACCATTCATGAGACATTTGGCGGGTGTTTTTCCATTCAGATTTCTCCGGAGCGAGTATGCTCCCATCATGAGGCTTATTATGCACTATTTTACCTGTGAGGGCAGATTTTCACAGGTGTACTCATATCACATTCGCCTCTTGATGCACTTCACCCGAGTGAGGATGATGAACATCCCAGTTTTCTTCTTTCAGAACATTCTGAGGATGGTGCCCATGTTGCAAAGGAAGACCCCGGCCCAGCAGTACAGGAGCCTATGTCATTATGGTTTGATTCAGCTCATAGTCTTGCATCAGTTGACTCAGCAGGGCATCTCATGGGAGGAGTTCATCTCTCGTGAGTTTTTCACAGCACCACCTCAGCCACATCCTGAGGTCATTCAGGAGGAGGGAGGACCATCTCAGCAGCCTGATATTCCGGTCACTCGACATGTCAGCTCCTCACCTCTGGTCACCTATCGGAAAGGCCCAAGGGCCTTATTTGCAGCAGCCAGGCGAGTACTATCTCCACAACAGGTGGAAGGGGTCTCGCCTTCATCATCAGCTCAGCAAGTGTTATCTCCACATCAGGTGGAAGGGGCCTCGCTTTCTTCACCAGCACAGGTACCAGAGAAGGGCAAAGAACCCATGATTGATGAGGGTCCATCAGGAGTCCCAGACACCGAGGTCATTGATCTTGAGGCAATTCTCCTAGCCGAGAGGCAAAGGAGATCATTCAGCATCTCAGAGCTGAAAATGATGCTTTGCAGAGGAGAATTGAGGGTGCCCAATGGACCATCACTTACCTGGAACAACGCAACAAACAGTTGGAGGAGGAGAAAGTACTTGATGAGCTATGGAGGATTCGTAGTGACCGAGTCTTGAACCGAAGAAGACCCGGTGATCCATTGCCTGCTGACCGAGAGTCTATGCTCATCCAGGTGAATGCACACCTAGAGAGGCTGTTCGCTAAGGCCAACCAAGAGAAAAAGTTGCTGAGGAATATGAAAAATCATTATTGGGCGAGGATGCATGTGTGCAAGGCCAAAATGAAAATGTTTCAAAGGCGGTTGACCGAAGCTCTAAAACGGAGAAAGAAGCCAAATCCCCTCCGTATCTTGGCTGAGGCTTCACTCAAGGATCATGGCACTCAATAGCCTAGCCACAACACAAATCCCAAAAAATTCTGAGAATTTTGGGTAATTTTGGCAATTTTTGGTAATTTACAAGTTTTGGCTCTTTAACGGGTCTCACCCCCGGTGAGACCCTTTGTCATGGCAACTCCTTTTCACAAAAACTCAGCATTTTCTGATTTGTTATGCAAAGTTACATATGCCCATGGATGGACTTGAGTTTTTATGGAGTTTTGGGCCTCCAAAAGGTCAAAGTACATGCAAAATTTGACTTTCTGCCCCTTTTTTGAGTTGCAGAAACTAGTCTTGGGAGAATTAAGTTTTGACAGGGAAAATGACCTCCAAATTCAAAAATTCCAGTTGGGTTGGAAAGTAGACTCACAGACCTTTCCAACAAGCCCACTTTTGCTCAATTTGGCTACCTGCAAGTGCCTCAAACAGGGCTCCAAAGGGGCGCGACCTGTCAGGCAGGGGGGCGCGACTCGTCAGGCAGTTTTGTCCAGATATGCATTGTACAGCCCAGAAAACGCAGATTTGACTCTTTTTGACTTTTTGAGGTTAATGATGGTCCTCTTTGATGTAATTGTGACACTTTTTAGACACTTTTACCCTTTTGTAACTCTTCTAGAAGATTCATTTATCAAAAGGGTAAAAATTAAATGTATGAATTGGTTTCCAAGTTTATAGAGGTAAGTTGTTTTGACTGCCTAGTTTGTAGTGCTTAGTTTAGAAGTGGTTGAAACAGCTCCTAGGATAGTGAGCTCGACCCATGGAGGCAGGGAAAGAGGTTAGATCATCTATATTATGTACTTTCTTGCTCATTTTCATGGTTGGACTCTTGAGGGAGAAGCTATCATTGTATTATTTCATTGTATCTCTGCAATTTTTGGCTAAGGAAGACCAGGGTTTTGCAGTCCTCTTTGGGATTCTTGTGGACTCATGTGTTGATGGTGTGTTTCTTAATGTTCTTGTAAGTGTGTTTATGTGACTCATCTCCTTTCTTTACTTCTGCATATTAAACAAATGAAGTGTTAAAGTATGAATTCATGCCTGCCATGCTCTGCTTTTAAGTTTGTTTAATTTCTATGTTTTCTGTTGTCTGAAGAGAATTCAAAGTCATTGTTTGCTCTCTTTAGCTCCTCCTCTTTCATTCCTGATCATCCACCTCAGTTAAAGGCATCAGCGCTGTCTCCTACCTCGCCCCAACCACCCCCTGCAGAAACTGTGTCCAATCCCCGCACCCAAAATTGCAATTCCTCAATTTGCCACCAAAAACCCAAAAAACCCCAAATCAACCTTTTTAATCAGTTTACTAGCCTAATATCAATGTTACCTTGGTTGTCATCTCATCCATTGAATATTTTACCGAGATAGACCGGAGAGAGCCTTCTCCTGCCCCGTAGGGCTAGCTACGAGGCTAAATGGTTTGATGTAGCCTTGAGGTTTACCTTTCTCAGCCTGAGATGAAATTTCAAGCGCTAACATACTGGCGACCATACTGGGGAGAACAAACTTGTTTGTGGGTTGATGTGTTTGTCTTATAAGCTACAGACGGAGCCTGAAGTTATGCCAGGTAGCCTTCGAAACACTTTTGCTTTGCATAAACGGAAGTAGATAAACGTTGCTTCAGTCAATCTCCGGTCTAGCTTGTAAATGTGACATCTAACTTGTTAATTACCCCAGTACATGTATCAAGTTCAGATCTGATTGTTGATAGTGGACAACGATCAGACACTGACAAGGCTGAAATCATTCACTGGCGACTCCTTCACTGAAGAATCCAGCAACCTGTGCTTCATGGTGACTTCACTGCAGAGAGATCAGTAGCTTTGAGCTTTTCAAGATGGATCGGATTGCAAGAAGATACGCTCCCCTGAGCCGAGATCACATCCCTGGTTTTCCAAATAAAATTCCGAAGGTTGATTGGTCAAGGAATTTGCCTACATTTAATGATGATGGTAAGAAGGATGCTGCTCTTCATCTAGTTAGATTTCATATGCATATTCGCAAATTGAAGGTGGATTTTCCTGAAGATTGCTTGATGAAGATATTCTTGGCCACTCTGGAAGGTAAAGCCCAATCATGGTATGAAAGTTTGCCACCTGCTTGTATTTACTGTTTAAAGGATTTTCATGCTATGTTCATTGAAAGATATAAGGACTCTTATCCATCATTGAATTTAGTTCAAGACTGTTGCAAGCATGCTTATAGTTTTATTGAAAGCCTTGAGAAGTTTTATGAAGATGATAATTTCATGGATGAAGAGATCATGGAAGCCCTGTATGAAAAGCCGTTTCAGCAGCACATAGAAATCTTAGAGGATACTTGTCAAGATCAACAGGTTGAAGATGGCCATATGGCTGTAATTGATGAAAGAGAAGAGCTTGTTTCAGATCTGCCCACAGAAGAAGACAGCGTGCAGGGTAGCCAAGATTCAGTTTTAGAATGTAATGCAGTCAACTCAGCTATTTCAGATCAACATTTAGATTATGATGACCAAGCATATCTTGTGCTGAAGCCCATCAAAGAGAGCTCTACTGTTGAGATCATAGACAGAGTTTTGGATTCAGAGGTTCATGAACAGCAAGGCGAGATCTTTGTGCAAGTAAGTGATGAATCTCCTTTCAATTACCCAGTAATAAATGATAGTCTGAGTGCCCTGTCATATGGCGATAATTATTGTTTAAGCAGAAGAAAACAAGAGGTATTGTCTCCTTTGTCTGAAGAGGAGATAGATCAGCTCTTGAAAGGTTTTGTTACAGCCCAAGCTACAACAGATTTGCAGTGCACACATAGTCAGGAAAGTGTTGGGGAAACTCCTTCCTCTGTTGAAGAAGATGATTGTCTTGTAGATCAGCAAACAGATAATGTTTTTCTTCACAAAGATGATAATCCGGCTGTCATATCATATGAAGATCACCTACCATATTGTCTGACTACTGAAGATCATAGCATACAGGATTACCTTTCAGATTCTTCATATGTTTCATGTGCTGAAATGCTTTTCCAAGAAGAGATCTGCTCATCCATTTGTTCGGAGTTTTTTGAAGCCCAGGAACATACTCTCTCTGAAGCACATGATGAAGGCAGATCAGAATTTGAAGCAAAGGACACCTTGATCTTTCAGCAGGAGGTGGCAATGTCAAGTCTTCATGTGTTCCAGGATCCAATGGCAGATTTGTTACAGCCAGCAGTGAAAGTGATTATTTTTGTGTTCAGTGATGAAGGAGATCATGGTCAGCTATGTTTCTGGATGCACAGTTACCAGTATCTATCGTTGATCATGAGATCTGATTGGGAGAATCAGTCAAGAGGGCATCTGCTTGATTGGTTACATTGGCATTATGATATGGTTTAATGGTATATTGTCTTGTAACAAACAAGGTGGTTGCCATCATGATTTCAGATCGTGATGGACTGCTGCCCTTCAATAAGCTTTGTAAGTTCTTGTTTTAGTTAAGTCAGTCATGAGTCATTTGTGAGTCAGTTTTCAGTCATGTAGGTTTCATAATTGAGTCGGTTTGAATCAAGTTTCAATTAATAAATGAGTCAAGGTCTTGTATTGTTTGTCAAATAATGACTCCATCGCCCAATGGTTGAAAGCACTGGTCTACTCTCCCAGAGGTCTGAGGTTCTTGGCACCTCCAAGGAGCTGCCATCCCCATTGGAGCCAATGTTAGAGTCGGTCTTGTAGCCCTCCATCAGCGATCAAAGCTCTTTGCATTTGCATAAGTAGGTGTCTCATCAGTGTCAATTTTTGCATCCCATTAGGCATGCCATAACCCTGATGGAGGAGCTGGTGTCTTTGTACCCCTCTTGGCATTGCTGGATCAGGTCATTTCAGTCATTAAGATTTTTCAAGCTTGTCTTGTCTTGTCTTGAGGTCAATTTCCTAGGTCTAGGGTTTTGGTCAAATATGTTTACAGGGTCATGTGTCTGAAAGGTCAATAAGTGCTCAGCAAGCCAGAGGGGTGATTGTAAAGATGTTTCTTCAAGATTTTTTATCTTGTACAACTAATCTTCACCTTGGATTTAAAAACTCTGTTTTTAAAGCCAAGGTCACTTTTCAACTTTTTGTAAATAAGTGATGAAATTTCAGAGGTCTTCAGCGAACAAAATGAAACCCTGGTCCCCTTGCCAAGATCCCTCAGATGATCTACCTGCAAAAAGAATCAAGTCAAAGCACTCAATGAGTCAAATTCAGGACAAAAGAAACCAAAAAGTCAGTGTTATAAAGTGTCAAAAAGAAAACATTAGAAAGTGGGTTTGTGAATGAAATTTTTTCAAATGAAACTTATAAAACCCAAATTCCCTCCTATCACTCTCATTGTGCATCCTAGACGCTTGCAAGAGAGGTTTGAGAGAGTAATTGAGAGAAAGGAGAAAAAACAGAGTGATTTCGGGCATTAGACTGGTGCGCGACCCGTCAGGCCAGGTGCGCGTCGACCCGTCAGAGGGTTGTTTCCAGTGCAGAAAAACAACGGGCGCGACCCGTCAGAGGGGCGCGACCCGTTGGGCGTGGTGCGCGACCCGTTGAACTGTATCTCTGCAAACTCCAAACAAATTTGCTCTAATGCCCTCCAAGCTATCAAATCGTTTGAGGTAGGTGTTCTAAACATGGAATGGTTGCTGGTTATGAATGGTGGATGTCATGAACATGTTTAATGATCAAAATTTTGCAAGTGAAACCTCTTTATATGACTGCAATGTTAATGTTGAAAATATGCTAGGGTTTGTGTTGTTTCAAGGTGTTTTTCCCTTTGTATTTGTTTCCCTCCTTCCCCTTTCACTCACACTTATATGTATACCTTTTTTCCCATACCATTTTGTAAATAAAATGCAAACCCTCCCCTCTCCCTAATCACTAAAATGCAAACCCTACCCCTTTCCCAAAGCATCAAAAATTCAAACCCTAATTTCCCTCCACCATATGCATGTGTAAATAAAAGAAAATGTTGGTGAATATGTCAGCAGTTTTGTGCATATGTTTCCCTATCTCCCCTATTAATACATGTATGCATATTCCCATGTTCACTTTCATACATGTTTTTTCCCATATGCAGTGATCTTTGCAAATGATTTCCCAATATCCCTGAAATATGTACTCCTATATGCATAATGGTTTGCAACATTTTCCTTAAAAATTCCCTGTTATATTTATATATTCCCAATTCCTTGTTAAAAGATCCCTCCCCTAACATTTCCCTCATGTCTTTTTCCCCTTGAAACAACATAGAATTCAACATTTTTTACAGGCAGAGACAGCAGTACAGTTTGTCCACTTTGCTCCTAAACTATGTCAGAAACCGAAACTTATGAGCAAAGTGATGACCATTCATCATCTACAGAGGTTGAGGTACAGAGGAGGCCTCGTAAGGGTGGTAAGGGTGGACATCATAAGCGAGAGGAGCCCACCTCTTTGGCAGAATTACAGGCTTGTCCTATGGCAGTCACTTGTTTTCAGTACATGTCTTGTTATCAGTTTTGTGAGAGGATCTCTCAGATTCAAAATCACAGAGAGTTGGCCCACCTCTTTGTTTTACATTTGCATGATGGACATGTCAACCTTGCAGCGGTGGACTTTACATTGACACCCGAGGTGATCTCACATGCTACAGGGATACCTAATGTTCGTGAGGTGTGGCCTAAGCGCAAGATGCTAGATACTGTTCACTTTGAGCCTTATGTCCGGCCACCATTCATGAGACATTTGGCGGGTGTTTTTCCATTCATATTTCTCCGGAGCGAGTATGCTCCCATCATGAGGCTTATTATGCACTATTTTACCTGTGAGGGCAGATTTTCACAGGTGTACTCATATCACATTCGCCTCTTGATGCACTTCACCCGAGTGAGGATGATGAACATCCCAGTTTTCTTCTTTCAGAACATTCAGAGGATGGTGCCCATGTTGCAAAGGAAGACCCCGGCCCAGCAGTACAGGAGCCTATGTCATTATGGTTTGATTCAGCTCATAGTCTTGCATCAGTTGACTCAGCAGGGCATCTCATGGGAGGAGTTAATCTCTCGTGAGTTTTTCACAGCACCACCTCAGCCACATCCTGAGGTCATTCAGGAGGAGGGAGGACCATCTCAGCAGCCTGATATTCTGGTCACTCGACATGTCAGCTCCTCACCTCTGGTCACCTATCAGAAAGGCCCAAGGGCCTTATTTGCAGCAGCCAGGAGAGTACTATCTCCACAACAGGTGGAAGGGGTCTCGCCTTCATCATCAGCTCAGCAAGTGTTATCTCCACATCAGGTGGAAGGGGCCTCGCTTTCTTCACCAGCACAGGTACCAGAGAAGGGCAAAGAACCCATGATTGATGAGGGTCCATCAGGAGTCCTAGACACCGAGGTCATTGATCTTGAGGCAAGTTCTCCTAGCCGAGAGGCAAAGGAGATCATTCAGCATCTCAGAGCTGAAAATGATGCTTTGCAGAGGAGAATTGAGGGTGCCCAATGGACCATCACTTACCTGGAACAGCGCAACAAACAGTTGGAGGAGGAGAAAGTACTTGATGAGCTATGGAGGATTCGTAGTGACCGAGTCTTGAACCGAAGAAGACCCGGTGATCCATTGCCTGCTGACCGAGAGTCTATGCTCATCCAGGTGAATGCACACCTAGAGAGGCTGTTGGCTAAGGCCAACCAAGAGAAAAAGTTGCTGAGGAATATGAAAAATCATTATTGGGCGAGGATGCATGTGTGCAAGGCCAAAATGAAAATGTTTCAAAGGCGGTTGATCGAAGCTCTAAAACGGAGAAAGAAGCCAAATCCCCTCCGTATCTTGGCTGAGGCTTCACTCAAGGATCATGGCACTCAATAGCCTAGCCACAGCACAAATCCCAAAAAATTCTGAGAATTTTGGGTAATTTTGGCAATTTTTGGTAATTTACAGGTTTTGGCTCTTTAACGGGTCTCACCCCTGGTGAGACCCTTTGTCATGGCAACTCCTTTTCACAAAAACTCAGCATTTTCTGATTTTTTATGCAAAGTTACATATGCCCATGGATGGACTTGAGTTTTTATGGAGTTTTGGGCCTCCAAAAGGTCAAAGTACATGCAAAATTTGACTTTCTGCCCCTTTTTTGAGTTGCAGAAACCAGTCTTGGGAGAATTAAGTTTTGACAGGGCAAATGACCTCCAAATTCAAAAATTCCAGTTGGGTTGGAAAGTAGACTCACAGACCTTTCCAACAAGCCCACGTTTGCTCAATTTGGCTACCTTCAAGTGCCTCAAACAGGGCTCCAAAGGGGCGCGACCCGTCAGGCAGGGGGGCGCGACCCGTCAGGCAGTTTTGTCCAGAAATGCATTGTACAGCCCAGAAAACGCAGATTTGACTCTTTTTGACTTTTTGAGGTTAATGATGGTCCTCTTTGATGTAATTGTGACACTTTTTAGACACTTTTACCCTTTTGTAACTCTTCTAGAAGATTCATTTATGAAAAGGGTAAAAATTAAATGTATGAATTGGTTTCCAAGTTTATAGAGGCAAGTTGTTTCGACTGCCTAGTTTGTAGTGCTTAGTTTAGAAGTGGTTGAAATAGCTCCTAGGATAGTGAGCTCGACCCATGGAGGCAGGGAAAGAGGTTAGATCATCTATATTATGTACTTTCTTGCTCATTTTCATGGTTGGACTCTTGAGGGAGAAGCTATCATTGTATTATTTCACTGTATCTCTGCAATTTTTGGCTAAGGAAGACCAGGGTTTTGCAGTCCTCTTTGGGATTCTTGTGGACTCATGTGTTGATGGTGTGTTTCTTAATTTTCTTGTAAGTGTGTTTATGTGACTCATCTCCTTTCTTTACTTCTGCATATTAAACAAATGAAGTGTTAAAGTATGAATTCATGCCTGCCATGCTCTGCTTTTAAGTTTGTTTAATTTCTATGTTTTCTACTGTCTAAAGAGAATTCAAAGTCATTGTTTGCTCTCTTTAGCTCCTCCTCTTTCATTCCTGATCATCCACCTTAGTTAAAGGCATCAACGCTGTCTCCTACCTCGCCCCAAGGAAACCCCTGCAGAAATTGTGTCCAATCCCCGCACCCAAAATTGCAATTCCTCAATTTGCCACCAAAAACCCAAAAAACCCCAAATCAACCTTTTAATCAGTTTACTAGCCTAATATCAGTGTTACCTTGTTGTTCATCTCATCCATTGAAGATTTTACCGAGATAGGATGGAGAGAGCCTTCTCCTGCCCCGTAGGGCTAGCTACGAGGCTAAATGGTTTGATGTAGCCTTGAGGTTTACCTTTCTCAGCCTGAGGTGAAATTTCAAGCGCTAACAGGTGTTCAACAAAAGTATGGTGTGGTCTAATGTGATGGTATTTTCGATCCCTGTGAGGGGAATTTCTCACCTAAAACACATGTTGATATGAGGGATATGGAGGGAAGTCATAAGATGAGTAAGAAACCATCTTAATAAAATATTCAATCATAGCTAAAACAATGTTATGAAACTTTGTAACACTCATCTTATGTACATATTCATAGTGTGAAATAGATTTATTAGAATGGCATTCTAAGCATAAGCCTCACTATACCAATCATCAATATAAAATAAACAATACACAACATGAAAAGGAAGGGGGCTTCCATTATTCCATGGAAACATTAAAATATAATACATTATCACACCCACCATAAGGATACATGTGGTTCATGAAAACCATAAACTATGAAACTCTATTCCATGACAAAAGATATTTGTCTATATTAACATCCAAATGGAACCAAATACTAGCAATTAATTATCATCAACATCCCCTACTCATAGCCCTATTGGCTACTTATATAAATCATATAAGTCATATTTAGCTTTATCAAACCCTAAGTAATCTTGTAATATTCATAAATGAAATCCATTACATATATGATAAACTTAACCTACAAACATCATCATCTCTCATCATATGTGTAATTTCATATGCCTACATATGCCATGACTAAGGTTTTCCATGCATTATAGTATTATTATTATTTCACATTACCTCAAAAATCAAGGTTTCAACAACCCTTTACTACACCCATCGACTCACCCTTGATTCAACTCCACTACTATGGCATATCCTTCTCTTCTCTCTTCCCTTAAAATGAAGGGCCACCTCTAGGACAAATGTTAAGGAAGAAATACAAATTTGACTTAAGGAATCCAACTTTTGAGTCTAGTTCCTTAATATAATTGAATCCCCATAAATAATGGACTGCACCTTCTCATTATTAAGCTTAGGAGTTGTAGGCTCTTTTCATTTGTAAATGATTCCAACTACTACAACTACAAGTAAGAAATATATGACGAAAACATATATTCTCTTATATTACTATCACATAGTAGAAAAAACTCATGCAAAGTTGTTATAGGATCATTGAAAACCTAAATTTCACTGATATTATTCATCTAGTAAAGATGATTGGTGAGTTCATGGGCTTCATTATTCATTTGATGAAATTTTTTTGTCAATTCCTCAATTGGTTCTTCCTACTTCTAGAGACACTTAATATAATCCTTAAAAAAATGTAGATTATTTAACTCTCTTACATGGTCCTCCTCAATAAACACGTGCCATTTTTCATTCAATGACGAGGGGAGGGACCTTTTCCATGTACATAGATGGTTTCAAGTATAGAAGACGATCATTATTGGTAAATTCATGATCCACCAACCATGTGTATTCCATTTTCCATGCAAGTGGCCTAAGCCTTCGACCCTCAAATCCAAAATTTCCCTTTCTAATGCTTCTTTACCTCTTTTTTCATGGTACTTAACACTAGTTAGGTTAACCATGGATAAAAATTAGAACTATTCTCTCCTTTGATAAAATATAGTATTAGAAAATTTAAGCTATTGAACAATTTATTCAACTTCTATATCTATGAAAAAGCCACAAGGCTCCACCATGAATGAGAGATATGCACCGTAATAAACAAAAGTAAAAGTTATGGGAAAGTGGTTAAGTCTAGGAATAAAAACTCTCAATTTCATTTACTACGAAGTGGTGGGAAATATTTCTTCATGCCTACAATGAATTTAATGATATACTTTTCCCAAAAACTAACTCTATGAACATTCAAGATGACAATGGAATGACACTAAGGCCCATCCCATCATTCCCCTTAGTCCTTTTGGTGTCATTTCATAGTCATCCTAGCCTTATGACATCACTTGACTATGATACAACCCATTTCACTCGACCTAACTGTTATGTGGAATTTTGCATCTACGGATACATACAATTTCCCTAGGTGGGTAGCTACACCTAGAACAATAGATTTAAAGCACTTAACATTTTTCTATAGAAGATAAATAAGACAAGGGACCTACTTGTTATCTTTCGCTTTCCCTTTGTCTCCTTTGTATGGCTCATGTCGCTCCTTCTCGAACTTAATCTGCTCGACAAGTACCTGCAATCATAAATAGAGGAAAAAAAACAATCAAAGCAAGAGATCTATCTACTATAAGCAAATGGAATTGAAATCATTTACACATATAATCATCATACATAAAGACAAGAATATGGGAAGAGGTGTAAGAAAAATTATTAATTAGAAGGAAGAGTTACAACCATGAAGTCTGATCCAATGTCACTCCTCCAGCTTGGGTTCCAACCAACATCACACCAATAGCACAAAACTCTAGCAGCATAACAATACTTGCTTACAATATCAAGCCTCACACCAATAGTATCTCCTTACAAATTCACAAAGTCCAGCCCCTGATCACTTAGATGAGTGCTCAATTTATAGGAAAATGGAGGATGTTTGGTCATAAATGAGGGTATTGAATGGCCTTCCAAACATAGAGTTATTTTCCATGGAGGAAGGTATGAGAGGATAAGAGGTTACTTAACTCATACCCTATCCAATTTCGAGCTCATAGGAGATGATAAGTGTGGGAATCTTCAAGATGGATCTAGAAGATAAGAATATTTTGAGAACCCTATGATGATTTCACTGAATCTCACCCAGTGCAGGTCAAAGTGAGCTTAATTTCTTTAGAAAGCACCTTGACATGGGCCTACATGCACTGAAGCGAACTTACCCCTGAACAAGGATATGTTGGTCCCTCAAGGAGGCATTTCTGCAGGGCTTCAGGCTAAGAAACTCTCAGGGAAGGAGACATTCAAAGTGATGACTTGTCTAGGGCATGTAGCAACCAAAATAGGGGTTGATGAGCCCTAAAAGTACCGATCTGAGTGATGGGAGTGATGTGCCCAAATGGATCTGTAACAACTTCCCCCTAAAGCATGAAGTTGAAAATAATAATGTTGAGTGATATGCTTTACGATGTGATGAGGAGGTTCTGAAGTGGATGCTGACCTACATCAATTACAATACATAATATCATGATATATTGATTGTTTCTCATGAATTGTTGAGGGAAGGAATACCCATGCTCAACAAATAAACTTTCATTACAAGTACATAGATAGTCGTCTACAGATATAGACCCATGATGGGATGACCATCAGTGTAAAGTCATTGTACGGATGATTTGGTACTTTCCTAAAGTCGCAGCCCGGATGGATGAAACTAGATCTGGGGTCTTCTAACTCATTCAACCATTCACTAAAGTATGAGTCTAACCATGTGAATATGTGATCTGAAGTCGAACATGGGAAGGCACCGTCTGATTACCAGCCAATGATGTAAGCCATTAACAGATGCGAGAGAAGTTACTGATAATGATAATGATCTTAAAGGTATTGTAGTACATTCTGCATGGTGTGAATGGATGTTTTGATGTCAAACACCATATAAAGTCTTTCAGTCGAAGGTCAGTGATGTCAACCTATCACTGGAAGTGAGAAACTTGCCATTGATATATGAAAGCCTTAAGGTACTGGAAGGGTGTTTCTAAGTCAACTTCTTGGATAATGTGCTGATGTCAACAAGAAGTGGCTCATTGCAAGAGGGCCTTAATGTATCCCACATCAATGGCACGAAATGAGTGTAATGATTTTTGGAGACAGAATGTGATTGACGACACAAGGTTCAGGAATGGCGGTCATGAAAATGAATATTTATGAGTATTGCAAGGGATGAGTTTTACTGAGTGACTTCTCTTGAATATGTCGGTGACACTGAATGAATTGGTAGCATTGACCCAAAACCAAATGGATGGATGGTGTGATAGACCATAGGTATGATAAACATCAAGCAAATAACCCAACACAAATAGTCATGGAGATGAAGTGAAAGTTTCATGTTCAAGAGCGATACAATAAAGTGATTTATCCCTTTTCCCATTTGCCCTAGTCATTGTCGACCAGTACCTCTTTATTTTTTAACAAGCTTGAGGACGATAACATATGCTTGTAGTATAATTCCACCCTTTGGGTGGATGCATCACTATGTGATGTTTTAACGAGCCTAGCGAAGGTGAAACTCGGTCTTCTCATGATGGAAAAGTTTGTCACTATTTGATGTTTTAACGAGTTTAACGACAATGAGAACTCGGTCCCTTTCATGTTTAAAGAGTTTGAAAAGGGAGAAAATAAAACTCCACAAGTTCTTTTTCATAAATTTGTCTCTCAAGTCTAAAAAAGCATAAAATAATATAAGAGAGAACCTATTGACCATGTTCGATCAACGTATTCCTTTTCATAAGTAATATATCTCAGTTTAGAAAAGGGTTAAACTTATATTGAGTAGATGTTGTTTCCAATCCATTTACGAGTTGAAAAGGACAAGTGCTCGACAATCTTTCCATATTTCAAGAGTCTGAAAAGAACTTAAAGAGGACTCCACTTAGAGGATGAGTGGTGTATAGGATAGCAACTGGTTCCGATGATGTTGCAACTTCTCAAAACATGTAATGGTCAAGAGGATGGCTAATAAGACCGCTCATTGCAATTGTTCCTCAAAAAACGGTAAAACAACCAAGTGAAAGCATATGATCAGCCAAGCAGATAGTGATGATGGAAGGAGAAAAACCAAGGCTCATCTGATAGAAGAGGTTGATTGAGTGGCAATCACGAGGGTTAAAATGGAGATGGGTTCATTTTTACACAAGCTTGAACCATAGGGAACTATGCTTGGATTCAGTTTCATGTTTACACAAGGTTGAAACTAAAAACTATGCTTGGATTCAGTCTCATGTTTACACAAGCTTGAAATGAAAAACTTGCTTGGATTGGTTTACATGCCCCTAGCATGATGACTTGACTCTAGGTGCATGCCCCCTAAGCTTCATTACATTCACCTAAGTAGAATACTCATGACTATCAGGTGGATGTAATGAAGGTTCATTTACAAGATCAAGTGAAAGACTCGACTGGTATTTTATGAGATCTATTCAAAGACTCGAATTGGAACTTTGCTCCAGGGGATTTTGTTTCATTTTTTAATGAGCTTGGCACAAGACAAGGAACTATGCTCATACCCATTGTTTTAATTTTTAACGAGGTTGACACAAGACAAGGAACTGTTCTCATTTTCCTTATTTTCATTTTTTAACGAGGTTGACACAAAACTAGGAACTATCCTCATATTCCTTGTTTCATTTTTTAACGAGCTTGACACAAGACAAGAAACTATGCTGATATTCCTTGTTTCATTTTTAACAATGTTGGCACAAGACCAAGAACTATCCTCATATTCCTTGTTTCATTTTTTAATGAGCTTGACATAAGACAAGGAACTATGCTCATATTCCTTGTTTCATTGTTTAATGAGCTTGACACAAGACAAGCAACTATGCTCAAAGGACCTATTTCATTTTTTAATGAGGTTGACACAGTAAAAGAACTATCTTTTCAAATTCCTTGTTTCATTTCTTAATGAGGTTGACACAAGACAAGGAAATATCCTCATTTTCCTTGATCACGACCCATAAGAGGTCATGACTTCCAAGACGTTCTCATCAAATGGGAGAACAATACTCTGGAAGGAGAGATCTGGTTCCAATGCCCCCAATACATAATGTACAACATCACAGAATTGATCGTCCGTTGATGTAGGCATGGAATGGGTTTCCACATAGTTAACCCATGGTGAGGAAGATACCATTGGAACAAAAGGACCATTTAATGAAGATGGTTGACTGGAAGCCATATTTGGACCGGGAAATGAAATTTGGTCAATGGTGACAATTCTACCTTCATGCGGGAAACAAATCACTTGAAAGAGTGTTGAAACAATATCTCCCATGTCATAAACATAGTCGCACCCAAGAAGTTAATTGTAATCTAAAGGGCCTCAGACTACCATCACATTGAGATAAGCAATTTTTCCTCCCAAAGTAATAGGTAACTGAGGAAGGATCCTGAATGGTTGACTGGTGTTGAGCAGTAAAAAGGGTCTTTTTCACCTCTATTTACCCTACATTAATCATCAATCTAGGTATGATTTTTTATCTCAAGAGTGTACTCAGTCTGAGGCGGTCACTTGTTCAAGAGTAATGCTAGTAGTATAGTGCTTTTACAAAAGTAAACAAATGCTGGAAACAAACTCTAAATGTAATGGCAAGAAACTTAAATGCTTTGTAACTAGATCATTCACTTAAGAAACTACAACAATCATCAGTCAAGGATGCAGTAATGATAACTCTTTCCTTTGTAAACTGATGCAAATGAAAATCAATCAAAGACAAGATCTCTAATCTAGGAACTAGACAATAGTAGTCAATGTTCGCTACAGTTGTAGATCTTTCTGTTCACACCAAAGCAAATGTTGGAAATAACAATTCAATTAACAGAAAAGGAACAACAACTAATCTATTGAAAAGATCGAACAACAAAGCTTAATCTACAAGAATGAATTAAGCAGCAATCTTAACCGAAAGGAATTGAACAACAACCTTTAACTAATAAATGAATTGAACAACAATCTAAGGAAGGAACAACAAACCTAAGTAAGTCTACGAAATATTGAACAGCAAACTTAATCAAATGTAAACACACAGCGAATCTAGAATGATTGAATCAGTAATCTTATTTTAGCATAATAAGAATTAACCACAGTTATAAGGGAACAACAATTGTGATGATAATGGAACAGTAATCCGAATGAACAACAATCATAATTATAGGTAAATTGTAGCTAAGTGAACAACAATGCCAATCTATAAACGAACAACAATGTCAATCTGTAAATGAACAACAATGTCAATCTATAAATGAACAACAATATCTGAATTAGAAAATGCGATATTATTTCAGAATGAACAACATAACATTTTCAGTTGCAAATAATAACCTTACTATTCAATTATGAATTCAATATAAAAAAGCAAGAAATGTTCAGGAACAAAAGATCACTAAATAAGGAAAGTAAAGGAAATCAAGCCACACACGACTTGTAATTAGAAAATAATGATACAAAAAGAAAGGGATCCACCAAGGCTGGGCCCTTAGCCACCAAGGACGCACTGCTGCGGTTACTCCAGGATCAGATAATGGAACAACAACGAAGTTTATGTATTAATCATAAATACAAAGATACAACTATTGCTCTTTAAAGAGAGTCGATGATCAAAGTTAGATTACAACAGTGAATTCTATAAATAGAAAATAATCCACCCCTTGGGCTAGTAGCGCTGTCCCTTTTTATAATGGCCAGGTGGGAATACCAAAAATACAGGTAGCCTTGAGGTAGCGATCCCTCAGGATCAAAGGATCTTGAGGGATTCACCATATCTTTAACCTTCAGTTATCTTTTCGTCCTCTTGCACTGATATTGTGCTCCTTCTTACTTTTCCTAGCCCATGTGCTTTGATCTTGATTTCCTCATCTGGATACGGTTCCCTTTCAAAGGGATAGTAGTTGGTTTTGCCTTGTCTTTTCCTCTGGAATGGCGATTTTCAATTTTCTTCACTTTTGCATAAAAAAGACAATAATTAATCATTTTGTATCAATCACAATTCCCCTTAATTCTATCATAATCCTTTATCATATGACCATCTTAGAATGTAAAGAAGTTATGAATTAAAGGAAAGGATAAAGGAATAAGTGGAAACCGCATACCTTTTCTAGTGCTCAACACACCCCCCTGCTTACCCATTTTCATGCCCTCATGAAAAAATTGTAATTGACATGCATGGCAGTTAGGGAATAGGCTGGATAAGGATTTTCAGTCAGTGGTCTAAAACCATGATTTCTAGCTAAGAATTCAAAAATATGCCCTATCTAACCTTCAGGCAATTCATATAGGGCTCTATATCCTGGTGCAGGATACCAGATGATTGGACTTCGAAACCTACAGCCTAACCAAGATTGTCCTTCTCTCAAGATGAGGTCATCATAGGTAACCAAGCGATCAACAACTAGCTTGAAATTCTCATAATTAAATGGCTCTCTATTTTGGATATTCCGATTGGAAGTCTGATATCGGAATTTGGCTGCTGCTATGGCAAGGTCTTTGATGGTTAGGAAGTATTCTACCCCTTGCTGGATGACTGCTGTGTGAATAGGTCCCAATGTCTAGATCACACCCTTCGTTCTTATTAAGCTCCTATGTTTATTCGATAGTTGCAATGGGTTTCTAGGTTCACCCCTTACCCATAGATCTAACCCATTCTCCTGTCTCTGGAAGATATTGTAGGCTTTAAGCCACTTTTTTTGGTTGACAACAAAAGAGATGAAGGCTTGAAGCTAGATATCACCCACAAAAGGGCTAGGGTTCTTTTCTATTTCTCCATCCAATACAAGGTTATGTAAATAAAACTGACATAACAATCGCTGGACTTTTACCCCATAATGATTACAATAGTTTATGAAATCATCAATGGTTTTTATCTCTATAGGCACCCCTACCTTGATAGCCTTAATTTTCAATTGTAAATACCTTTCCATGGAAAACAAAGCATAGTTTTTTGTGGGTGCCCTACACACTAGAACATCAGTATACAGAGAATGAAAGGTATCCATTTGATTCATAACTATGTCTAGTCTATGGGTTACCTTTCTTAATTTTTCCTCTGCCCTTCACCATCCATCGAAGGCCTCGCTCTCTGATGCATTGATGTTCTTTAGTTTCTAATGTAACTTCTGATATTTCTCTTGAGGAATAGTTTCCTCTGTGAACTTTTCTATCATTTGTTGGGCCTGTGCCAGATCTTTTTGTAGTTTTACTATCCTCGGGTCATTATCCATCATGACATTTTTGGGCTGGAGATCTACCTGGATCTCCTTATTGTGACATCTAGTTTTTATAGTCTATGTTTCCTTCTCATGCACTGTTCGGTTGGTCGTGATGCTAGAGGACAATGCCTCTATCTAGACTTCCTTATCACAGACTGGTGTGTTTTCTGTTTGTGCTTCTGCATTTGTAACAGCTACATGTTGTTCCTTGCGGTCCTGAATAATGGGTTTGACTTGAGTCCTTTTGACCTTCTTTTTATGGGGTTTCGCCTGGGTGGCTACATGCTTTGCTCCAGGGGTTATTTTTGAGCTTTTCCCCATTTTTAGGACCCTTATTTGTTGTCGAAGTCATTTAATTACATTAAGTAGTCTCTGCTATTTCTTTCGCAACTTTTTGATTTCATTTGTTTTCTTAGAAGGAACAACTGTTTCTTTTCTTGGGCCTGGGCTTTGTACTTCAGGGATTGTATCCTCACCTTGGCCAATTTCCATGTTTCCTACTTGGAACACTTCTTCAGTGTTCCCATCCTACTGATTAGGTTTTTCAGGTGAAGAAACCCTGGTTTGTTTTGCTGTTTCCTGGGCAGCTTCTTCTTCTACTTCCTCTTCATCACACATTTCTTCGGGTGTACTCTTACTGGGAGCAGAGTGTTCCTGAGATTGTCCTTCTTCTTCCTCTTCATCACCCATCTCTCCAGATGCACTCTTATCATGAGCAGAGTGTTCCTAGGGTTGTCCTTCTTCTTCCTCCTCATCACACATCTCTCAAATGCACTCTTATCATGAACAAAGTGTTCCTGTGGCCCTTCTTAGGTATTAGGGTTGAGTGGGCTGTGAGGTTGGACATAATCGCCCATATTGGCCAAGGTTCGGGCCAATTCATCTTCTTGCAGAGGGTTTTGTAATGGGCTTTCGCTGGGTTGCTCTGCTTCCTCCCCTTCTTCCTGGCCGGATTGCTCAGTTTCCTCTTCTGGTTCCTCTTCTTCATTTTCTTCTAATTCTTCTTCATTTTCCCCTCCTTCATGTTGCGGGGGGTGCTCGTCCTCTGAGTCATGTATTTCTATAGGATGGCTACTTTTTCCTCGGGAATTTCCCAACATTCCTTTACTTCTTCCCAATCTGACAGATTGTCTTCATCTCTATGGTCTAATTGATGTGCTAGTGATGTTTTTTCGTTTTGGGGCTGGCAAGGCCAATCGCCCATCTATTGAGAAAATCAATTCTTCCCAACTACTCTACTATTGGGCAAGACTATAACTGACTATTAACGGGATTAGGCCGTGATGACTCACTACTCATTCTACATGGCAAGATTTTCTTATACTTCAGGCAACATCATGCAATAAAAAATTTAAGTACGCACACAAATTCACAACACATTTTTGTTTTAATACAGCTAACAATTTGAGATGGCATGGTCTTACCACATATTTTCTACCATCGCAAGTGATGTAGCTTTGGATAATTCTGGCCAATTCTGCCTAAGTTCTTCGAGGGTTACCAGTATGACTCCTTTCCCTTTGACAATAAGGTTCTATCCTTCGTCCTAGAAGATGGTTATAGCGTCTTGCAGTCCCATCTTTTTCAGGGGCCATACTGGCTCAACGGCTGGCAGTCCCAAAACTTCAGCAATTATCGCATTTGTTACTGCTATTTGTATCCCCCTCACCATGGAATGATCTTCCTATAGATTCTGCAGAAATTCAATGGCCACTATCTTGTTAGATTGCTGTAGATGGTTAAGGTAGGCTATCCATCTTGCCCTTACTAAGATTTCATGTGCAGCGTCAGAGACCATTAACACCTGTGGCTCGCTGTGAATTGATATGCCTCCCATCTTGTTTAAGCTTAGCACACTGTAAAAGACATAGAGATGACAATGAAACAACAAGTTGTTCAAATTCTAGCTCACTGTTTAAAAAACATAGAGAAGATGATGAAACAACAAGTTGTTCAAACTTTAGCTCACTGTTAATTTTTATAGAGAAAAACACAGAAATGGCGTTGGAACAGCAAGCCATGCATATTGGGAAATACAATACTGTTAAACATGCTATTTTCGAGTTTTGAGGAAGTCATAATACCTCCAAGTAATGAGTTGACATGTATGCCAGTGAATTATGGAGATCACCTGTGCCCCCCTGAAATGTGATAGGTCGTCCTCGACCGTCAAATAAAGGAGCAACATGCAGAACTACATGCGTACAGTGAAATAAAGGAATGGCATATAGATCCATCACATGTTTACAAAAATGAGCGGATTACTGAAATCGAGGCTTATGATGCAAATCACAAATAAATATGGAAATGCCATGATATGATGCGAAAAATAGAGGACAGGACAACTGACATAAGTAAAAGTTCTTATGCGGTCTGTTATCACCCCAAGAAACTCTCCTAGGTTGTATCTCAGAGATGCTCGGGAACATTACAAATTCAACAAAATTTTGGAAACAGATGAATGGAAGGCATGATGCATATTCAAGCCAGATAACCACTTCTACTATGCTTAACCCTAGACATGGGTGAACACCCCCAGACTACAAGGCTTTAGACCACCAATTACTCACAGTTTGAGGATTAAGTGAAGGTGGAGAATACTGACCACACCAGCAGATGCACAAGACCATGTGATGGTCAACTGCAACCAGTGAAGATGTCTACAAATCTATTTCATAATGCACAGACAGGATGATAGCTCTCTGGCATTAAAATAATAGAAACCTGCATACACATTCAATGAAACATACTAGATTCTAACGCAGAGGTGGGATGACAACCCCTCTAATGCTAAACATCAAGAGCACATGAAAAATGCATAACAAGCACATCCTGGAACAAAGAAGAAGTGGAAAGTGAGCAATTAATAGCAAAAGAAGCTTGTATTAGCTGAAAATGAAGACCAGACGTTGCAGGTATCATAGGAGTTACAGTCTCCAGAAGTTGAATGTTATGAAACCAACTCAAGAAATGATAGAAAGATAGATCAAAGCCTTAGAATTCAGCCTCTTCGAGGGGGAAACCTCCTTTACATTACAGAAATGAACAATTCTTGGATGATACAAATGACAAGGCCTCCTTTTTATATATAGGAGTCTAAGGAGTCATAATATAATCAAAGCCAACATAACAATAATAATGTAAGCACACAATAATAACAATAGTGGGCTTCTATGGGGCACAATAGTAACAATATGGGTACAACAATATAATAAGGGGGTTGTACTAATAACAATAAGGGGTTACACTAGTAGTATAGGGGCCTAACATGCCCCTCTCCTTCAAAAAGCATTGTCCTCAACACTTGAGTAGTTCTTGATGCTTCTGTATAAAATTCTTGTCCCCCCATGTGGAATCTTCAGCGGGTAAGTTCTTCCACTTGATGGGATACTTTGAAATTGATTGATTTCATAGCTGTTGGGTTCTTGTTTCTGTGACTGCTCCAGGTTCCAATATGATTTTTCCTTCCTCTTCAATTTCTAGCAATATTGTTTGAATTGGGATATTTTGCAACTTTTGAATAAGTGGCCATACTTCTTTGTCCTTCTTCCATTCATCCCTTGCTTCGTTTATCCAATATGGTTGGATAATAGAAATAGCACAAAACAATGCTTCCACATCCTCATCCTTGAAGAGTCTTCCCATTCGGTAAGGTTGCCATTTTTTAAGTGCATGTAGTATTGCCAACATTTCCTTCTCATAAATAGCTTTCTTGAGATGTAGAAGTAAAAATACCCAATCACCTACATCAAAATTTTTTTCACTATGATGTTGATCTACCTGTTGTTTCGTTTGATTTTGCACCGAAGTGGCATTATCCTTTAAAAGTTGGAGAACTTGTTGTTGATGCTCGATGTGATCTTTCACTGCTTGAACCTTTTTCTTATTGATATGTCCTTCTATCTCTAGAGTTTGAAGAGTGGTAATTTCTTCTAATCCTTTACAAGATATGGTCGGATTCATTTCTTGATGCTGGATGTGATCTTTCACTTCTTGAACATTTTTCTTCTTGATATGTCCTTCTATCTTGATAGTTTGAGGAGTGGTAATTTCGACCAATGAATTACAATATATGGTTGGATTCATTTCTTCTTTCTCGATGTGATGTTTCACTTCTTGCACCTTTTTCTTCTTGATACGTCCTTATATCTTGAGAGTTTGAGGAGTGGTAATTCTTGCCAATGCTTTACAAGATATGGTCTGATTCATTTCTTCTTTCTCTGGGGTGGGGTCCTGACGTATATCTTCTTCTTTTGATGTTTCTTGATCCTTTTCTTCCTCCTCTTCATATTCTATGTAAAATAATTTCTTCTCAGAACACTTATGACCTTTAGTGCATTTGTTATCACAATTGTAACAAAGCCCTTTTTCTCTTTTTTCTTCCAATTGTTGTGGTGTAACCCTTGTAGGTTGTGGAAGGCTAGGAGAAAAAACACTTCCATCTTTATAGTTGTGAGGGGCATGCTTCCTGGTTTCCATAATTTTTCTTTCCACTATGTCGCAAAGCCCTTTTACTCTTTCCAATTGTTGTGGTGTTGCTCTAAAGAAGGTGTCGCTCTTTGTATCCTCATAATGTGCTATCATTTCCTCTGTGAAAATTGACCACGTAACAAGTTGTTTACGAGAACAAAGCCCTTCATACCATAAAAATTGATTTGGTTCTAAATATGAATATGCAATACATACCTTTTGTAACAGTGGTACACAATGTAGATCAAAATATTGCTCCATCTGAAGTATCCAATTTACCGGATCCTTTCCACCAAACTTACTCATCTTGTTTTTTCTTGATTTTAGGAGCTCAATATTGAAATGACAGTAACTCTGTACTTTCAGATCTTTAAGTTTTGAAATTGTTACCTGTAGTAGCCCTCTATGTCCTCTTTTCAGTGCCACCAATCTGATCGAAATTGGATTCTCCAAGAAAGAGTTATATACAATCTCTCAAGATGACCTGATTATAGACCTTTCTAGAAGCGCGAACTTGTATGAAGTGCCACGTGTCACTGTTTCGACCTTTGGATCTGAAAAATATATACAAGAAACTACAGTCTGTCCTCTTTCTGTAACTTCTTACGAAATTTCAATCTGATGCTTAGAGAGAAAGTTATGACGATTTTCCCCAGGTCACCTGTTTGGAATGTAATTCAGGAGTCTGCAAAAAGACCAACTTCCTCATATCATATCTCTGCAAATATAGTGCGAAAATCTCTGAAATTTGGACCCGAGATTTAGCGCAATCTCTTCTCAAATGGGTTTTTCTTTTAGCTTCTGAAACATCACAAAAAAAAGTTATAGCGAAAATGTCACGATGACCTGTTTGGAGCAGCGAAACCCTAGAATCCAAAGTTCTGATACCAAATGTTATGAAACCTGGTCAAAAAAAGATAGAAAAGATAGATCAACACCTTAGAATTCAGCCTCTTCGAGGGGGCAACCTCCTTTACATTATAGACATGAAAAATTCTTGGATGATACAAATGACAAGACCTCCTTTCTATATATAGCAGTCCAAGGAGTCATAATATAATCAAAGCCAACATAACAAAAATAATGTAAGGGCACAATAATAACAATAGTGGGCTTCTATGGGGCACAATAGTAACAATATGGGTACAACAATATAATAAGGGGGTTGTACTAATAAAAATAAGGGGTTACACTAGTAGTATAGGCGCCTAACATTGAACCTTACATCAAAACAACAACCATCAAACTCAATACATCTTGTTTTTGTGTATATATAGAGTTTGTTTACAAAAAATGCTCTGCTATCCTATGTGTGGAGGGGTCATAATGGACCACCAACTAGCTTAACTCTCTGCTATGGATCTCTGATACAATCTGCTACTTTAATAAATTTATTTGACATTCTCTATTGCTTAGCCATCCTTCCTGCGAAGGTGGAGTATAATATGAAACGGGCTCCATTACTGATAAGCGCGTTTAACCGCTTGGGGCACGTCCTTCTCGCTTTTTGGCCATAATGCTCTTGAATTCAGTTGTTGAAGAATAACTGCACAGGGTACTGGTAGATGGCTGTGATTTTCCTTTGGAAGCATGGCTCAGTCAAAGGTGGCGAAGACTTCATGGCAGGTGTACGAATGGATGGAGGACAAACATCAACCGTTAGATCAAACAAACGAATGGCGGGAATCTATTTTGTAAGAGGAATTGGGAGATGTGGGATCAGAATAAACGAGGGCCATCGGATCTTATATGGGCAGATCTAACGGTGATCAGGTGTGGAAGTTGCGCGGGAGATAACGAGCAGGGGAATGGTTTTGTGCAACGGGCGGTATTTATCGCACCGCCTACGGGGGTCGGGCAGTATTTGTACACGGGGGTACGATTACAATCAGCGCCCGACACGTGGTGGATGTGATTGGGTTAATACTGCTTTCCCCGCAAGCTAATGCTCGGTTAAGTTACGACATCGGGGGAAGCGAATACCATTGGATCTCGCGGTGGATGCGATCGAAAACAGGGATTAAAAGCACATGTTTATGACTGATATGACATGAAAAAGGCTTGCGAAAGGAGCTCGGTTGGGTTATCGGGGTTATATGATGTTTAGACTCAGCACCCGGGGGATTGGGGAATATGGGTTTATAAATAAAGTTGGAGTAAAACAGGGATAAGGGGGTTATGGGAGTGTAGAAAAATGAAGGAGGAGGAGGAAAAGGACTACTATGGGATCTTTGTAAGCATAACTAGCACTGCCCAACCTGTTTTTATCCATCAAATGTTGAAGAATATAGCAGAGCTAACACTGAATCCTTCTGGGGATGAGATCCTCCCTGTGACGTCTCAAGAACCTATAGATCAATGCCTTCTTGATGAAAAACAAATTAGCCAAAATTTCTAGTGTTCCATTGGGCATGGAGTCTGACAGAACCTACACTAAGACTGATAAAATAAAATATTTACAACTTTAAGGCCAGAAGACCTTAAATCACATAAATTTTGAGAAAACGCCCATTAATTGGGCCATCAAAAATTGCTTTTCTCTCGATACTTTTTAGTATGAAGGTGTTGTTCCCTTGGATCTGTGAAATAATAAAAGGACCTATCTAGAAAGCATCAAACTTCTCATGATTACCTTCCTTCTCTTTCAATACATCCCATTTTAGGACTAGATCTCCAACCTGAAAATTATCTGATTTTGTCCCTTTATCAAAAGCCTCCTTGATCTTTTTTCTGATATGTTGTAGCCTTTTCAACCAGCTATTCTCTAATCTGATGTACCTCTGCTAAATCAGTGATCCTTTGTGCCATGTCATATTCCTCATTCTGCTCTTCTTGAAGGAATTTTGCCACAGTGAGGGCTAACTGAATTGGGAATACAACTTCAGCACCATATACCAGCTTGAAAGGGGAATTCCCTGTGGATTTCTTAATGGTCACTCTCTCAGCCCACAGTGCATACTTGAGCCTAGAATCCCAATGCTTTTTGTTGTCCTCTAACAACTTCTTAATTATCCTTATTAGGCTTTTATTAGAGGATTCTGTTAGACCATTTCCTTGAGGATAATATGTGGTGGAATGAACCGGCTTAATACCCATTGAATCAGACATATCCACCAATTCTTTTGCCCTAATGGTTGCTGCATTGTCTGTGACTAATTTATGTGGACAACCAAATCTGGTAAAGATATTTTCCATTAAAAACTTCATGACCACATTATGATCAACCCTCTTGGTAGGGATTGCTTCAATCCACTTAGTAAAATGATCAGTGGCAACTAATATCCATCTGTGCTGGCCACTGGAATGTGGATTGATTTCTCCGATGAAGTCTAAGCCCCATTACTGAAAAGGTCCTTTTGCATGTATTGGTTTTAAGGGAAGGGACTTAAACTGGTGTTTCCATTCAAACCTTTGGCACCTGTCACAAGATTTAACAAATGAAAACACATCATAAAATAAGGTGGGCCAATAGTACCCAGCTTTGAGGATTTTATGGGCAGTTGTTTTCCAATAATGGTGCCCACCACACATGCTGGAATGAAACTGTTGCATAACTTCCATTGATTGTTCTTTGTCCAGACACCTCAAAAGGACTCTAGATGGATCCCTCCAATAGAGCAGATTTTCATTAATGCAATACTTAGCTACCCTAAGCTTCATAGTTCTGGCTTGACTCATGTTTGAGGTTGGAGGAATTTCTAGCTTCAACAAGAATTTAACTATTGCAGAATACCAATCACAAGAAGCTAGATTTTCGGCCAGTGTCTAATTTCTCTCTGGTTCAGTTGCTTCCTCTTCTTCTATCTGACCATTTTCTGCAATAGTGCACAAGAAATCATTAGCCAATGATCTGCAATTTTCTTTAGCCAATAACTTGGCAAGACCCTGACCTCTGACAAGTTTGGTGGGCTTCAGTTCTATATTAAATTCAATTACCTTTGCAATCCATTTAGCCCTTCTTCCATCAACATCAGGTTGTGTCAAGACATCTTTTATTGCAGCAGAGGGCACATATGAAATTATCTTGGAATGCAGAATGTAAACTCTGAAAGCTTTCAAAGATTTGATAAGAGAATATGCTTTTTTTTCAATAATGTCATACCTCAGCTCAACGCCCCTTAGGTTTTTGCTGAAAAATGTCACTGGATGCTCTGAACCTTCTTCATCTGCTTGCAATAAAACTACTGCAATGGTGTCTTCAGAGGAAAATGAAAATACATGGAACTCCTTGCTATAATCCAGAATTATTAAAGTGGGAGCCTCCATAATGGATTTTTTAATGGACTCAAATGATATTCTTGCTGCATCAGTCCATCTAACCTCTGACCCTTTCTTCAACATGGAGGTAACATGTTTAACTAGCTCTGCAAAATTGGGTATAAACCTCCTCACAAACTTTATTTTGCTCAGAAAGGACTGAATGTCCTTGTTTGATCTCGGGACAAACAAGGATTGTATTGCTTTTACTCTTTCTGGGTCAGTTCAGACACCTGTAGCAGAAACAACATGTCCCAACAACTTACCTTCTTCAAAAGCAAATTGTGATTTTTTAGGATTGATTAAAATCCCAAACCTTCTGCATTTCAGGAATACACTCTTCAAATGTTGCAGATGATCTTGATGGCTGCTGGAGTATTCTGTTATATCATCAAGGTAGATAAGGACAAATTTATCCTTTTCTCCCACAAATACTATGTCCATAGCTCTTTGAAAGGTTGCTCCAGCATTCATCAACCCAAAAGGCCTCTTGGCATACATAAAAGTGCCCCAAGGAGTGGTGAATGCAGTGTTTTCTTGGTCATCTGGATGCACAACAATCTAATTAAACCCTGAAAATCCATCCAAGAAAGACATTACCTTGGCTCCTGAGACCTTCTGCAGCAGATGCTCCATTTTGGGTAGAGGATAGTTGTCTTTCTTAGAGCACTTGTTCAAGTTTCTGAAATCAAAACACAATCTGATTTATCTAATTTTCTTCCTCACTACCACCAAGTTGGCTAACCATTTTGAATATCTGAGAGGGACTATGATCTTGGCAGCCAACAATTTTTTAATTTGTTTCTCAATCAAAGGAAGAAGCATAGGATTTATTGGTCTTAGCTTCTATTTAAAAGCTATGGTGTCTTTCTCCAGAGGTATTTTATGCTAAATAATCTTTTTATCATAGGTTTTCAGGTCACTATACTCGCAGGCAAACACATCAACAAATTGCTTCATTAAATTGCAGTATTCGACACTTTGGTCAGCAGATAGATGTGTGGAAAGATTTATGTATCTAGGCTGACCTGGACTCCCTATGTCATGCTTACAAAATTCAGATTGGTCTTCTTTTTGGTCAGCCTTGTAAGGCACATCATTCTGGTCAAATAGTCTTTCTAAAGGAATTAAACCCTTAGGAATATGATTGCTGGGAAGCTGGACAATGCTATCTTTGCCAATTTTGTTTCTAAGTTGGGATTGGGGGCTTTCTTGCAAGGCTTCATTCTCTTGGTCAATTTTCATTTTAGAAAACTCATCAATGACTTGAAGGAACCTATTTAATTCATCATCATCATCAAAAACTTTCCAATGCTGGACATTGTTAGGCAAGGATGGTCTATATTTCATTTGGACTTCATACACTAGTCTAGGAGGCATGGGAGTGATAAACATGCTAACAGACACAGCAAGGGAATCAGCAAGCTGATTTTTGGCTCAAGGGATATATGAAATACAAAAATTTTCAAAGGAATCTTTGAGTCTCCATACCTCATCGCCTTGGGTGCTTTGCCTAAAATGTTTTATTTACTTTCTGAGTGATCATATCAGCATCTTCGAACACCTTTATGTTCCTGATTCCTCCGTCTTTTGCTGCATTAAGGCCCAATAGAAGAGCCTCATACTCTGCTATATTGTTTGTGACTTGAAAAGCTAGTTTAAAATACATCTGTGTGCTTTTTTGTTCTGGAGATATCAACACCACCCCTTCTCCTGCAATCTCCCTGGAACATGCTCCATCAAAGAAAATCTCCCAAACTTGACTTTCTTGCTCTTCTTTGGCCTGAACTGTTGGTTTCGTGATCTATATTTAGGCCTTCTGGGATTCTTCTATTTGGAGGATACATGCTCCAAAATTAGTGTCCACAGCATAAATAGGATGATTAGAAGGATTCTTTTCATCACTGATGATGTATGCCAGTTGTGCTTCTCTGTACAATCTCCTGCTTTCTCCTCCAAAGACTAGGACAGTGGCATAAGATAGATCATTTTGTAATGTCCCACCTAGTCTCTTAATACATCCTCTCGACAACAGCATGCCAAACTTAGGAGGGACATCTGCTACCACAATATCTATCATCATACTCTTCATGGGCAGCTGAGTTAGGGTAATGGGCAGATCTTTAATCAATCCTAGGTATTTCACTTTCCTTAAATCAAAAGAGAATAAATCATGGTATGGTCTGGTGATATCAAGGCCTAACTCCTCCATGACAGCGTTAGGCATCAAATTGTGGTTGGCCCCTGTGTCTAGCAGGCAATTGTGGAGAATTTTGTCATGAATGGTCAAGGGGACATAGAAATATGGAGAATTATTATCAGTAGGTTCAATCATGGGGCTAAGCACAACAACAGGTTTATCATCTTGCAAATTGACAGAGTCAGTGGAGGTCTGTGTGGTTTCCAGCTCAAGAGCTTCAAGGATAGGCTTTCTAAATACTTCACTCTTTACCAACTCTACCAGAGGCACAGATATTTTTAATTTGTGGAATTCTGACTCAAAGCTAAAAGAGGAAGGTAACTTATCAGAACCTCTTACCTCTTGAACATGAGCTTTAAAGATGACTGGGTCAGCTGCTGGTCTTCTTTGTCTAATATTCTGTGACTCTGTTTGGACATCAGCTCTTTGGGCAGGATTCTCTTTGACATTTTTTGCATTTGACCTCAGATTGTATCTTTGTTGTTCACCAGTCTGTAGAACAGCTCCTTTGTCCCACTCCTGACTTATTTGGTCCTGCAGCAGCGATTCTTCATACGCAGCCAATGTAAAAAAGGTAGCACTGCCTTTATCTTCCATGCAATGAATTTCATCCTCATCTTCAAATTGTTCCTCCTTCATGACTACATTTTAGAAGGGAGCTTTAATCTTCTGCTCTTCATTTGGTTCTTTTCCCCTCTGAATGATTTGTAACTGTTCATTTACTCTTTTGAATGGATTTGGGTTTCTTGGAGCAAATGTGTTCTGCTGCCTTGTCTTTCCTGAATTCTGCTCAACCTTCAGCTTAGATATTTCAGTAGCCAATGACTCTATCATCTTAGTCATTTTATCTAATTTAGGCTCTGAAGATGAAGCAAAGGAAGAAGAAGCCTCACCTCTCTGTCTCCTTCTATCAGTATGACTCTTTAGCTTTTCTGCAGCCATAATATTAGATTCCACCTCTAGTGTTGCATCCTGCATGTCAGCTAGAGTGGCACATCTTCTTTCTCTCAATAACAAACAGAAATCCAAGTCAAAAGCATTGGCATAAGTGAGATTAGTAGAGGTGGGGGTAGGCTTTACCTCAGCTGGTATCTTACTGTACATACGATTGAATCTTTTATTAAAATCAGGCAATGATTCCCCATTTTCCCTCTTTAGATTCCCAAATTCAGTATGATAATAGAGCAAGTCCTTTTTATCTCCCAAGTGCTTCAAAAATGCATCATCTAAGGCTTCAATATCAATAATAGATCTAGGGGGCAATTCTCTGAACCACTTTCTGGCCTCTCCATCAAGGCTCTATACAAAAACTCTCATCCATACATCATTTTCACTTATATCTAAGTTATCAGCATAACTATAGAAATCCTCAAGGTGTTCTTCAGCTATTACTCCTTCTGTGCCAGTGAACTTAGGCATATATTTCTGATATTCTCCTGTAGGCATAGAATTTAAAGGAACGGGCAAGACCAGAGGTCCATACCTAGCAGCTACAATTCTTTCTATCTTCGTAGGTGCTTGCTGTCTTGCCATGACTAAGGTATTTGGAAGGACACTGGCAGATTGAGCAGTATGAAACAATGAAATGGATGACAGGGACAACGGTATGTTATGGACTGTATGGGAAACTTTCTTTGGACTGAGATTCAAAGGGGAACTAACTGAACAAGGGGTTGTATTAACCTCTGAAGGAATTTCCTTACTAACAATGCTGGGCTATAAATATTCAAACTGTATATCTTCAGCTATAACTTTATCTTTTAGAGATGCATGAGATTTCTTAGGCTTACCTAATCCTGATGCCACTTTCTGTGATGTTTTCTTCTGCTTAGTAAACTTCTCAGGGTCAGGCACTGATTCAGCTGGTGATTTTTGAGGATTTCTTTGAGTATGCCTCACAAACTGAGCCAGAACAGCAATGTTGAGTCACCAAAAGTTGGTCCTCCTCTAGTAGAGTCGCCAGATAGATGATTACAACCCAAAATGTGTCCAAACCTTGTCTATCATCAAATCTTGGAATTGTGTCGTCTCCCAGGGAAGCTGAGCTTCAATCTCCTCTCCCCGAAAACGGCACCAATTAATGTTATCACCCCAAGAAACTCTCCTAGGTTGTATCTCAGAGAGGCTTGGGAATATTAAAAACTCAACAAAATGTTGGAAATGGATGAATGGAAGGCATGATGCATATTCAAGCTAAATAACCACTTCTACTATGCTTAACCCCAGACATGGGTGGACACCCCCAGACTACAAGGCTTTAGACCAGCAATTACTCACAGTTTGAGGATTAAGTGAAGGTGGAGAATACTGACCACACCAACAGATGCACAAGACCATGTGATGGCTGGCTACAACCATTAAAGAGGTTTGCAAATCTATTTCCTAATGCACAGACAAGATGACAGCTCTCTGGCATTAAAATAACAGAAACCTACATACACATTCAATGATACATACTACATTCTAACATAGAGGTGGGATGACAGCCCCTCTAATGCTAAACATCAAGAACACATGAAAAATGCATAACAGGCACAACCGGAACAAAGAAGAAGTGTAAAGTGCGCAATTAACAGTAAAAGAAGTTTGTATTAGCTGAAAGTGAAGATCAGACGCTGCAGGTATCACAGTAGTTACAGTCTCCAGAAGTTGAACCTTACATCAAAACAACATCCATCAAACTCATTACATCTTGTTTTTGTGTATATATAGATTTTGTTTACAAAAAATTCTCTGCTATCCTATGTGTGGAGGGGTCATAATGGACCACCAACCAGCGTAACTCTCTGCTATGGGTCTCTGATACAATCTGCTGCTTCAATAAATTTATTTGACATTCTTTGTTGCTCAGCCGTCCTTCCTACATAGGTGGAGTATAATATGAAACAGGCTCCATTACTGATAAGTGCGTTTAACTGCGTGAGGCACGTCGTTCTCTCTTTTTGGCCATAATGCTCTTGAATTCAGTTGTTGAAGAATAATTTCATAGGGTACTGGTAGATGGCTGCCATTGTCCTTCGGAAGCACGGCTCAGTCAAAGGTGGCAAAGACTTCATGGCGGGCGTACGAATGGATGGAGGATGAACATCAACCGTTAGATCAAACAAACGAACGGCAGAGATCTATTTTATAAGAGGAATCGGGAGATGTGGGATTAGAATAAACGAGGGCCGTCGGATCCTATACGGGCAGATTTGACGGTGATCATGGGTGGAAGTTGCGCTGGAGATAGCGAGCGGGGGAATGGTTTTTCGCGGTGGGTGGTATTTATCGCACCACCTATTGGGGTCGGGAGGTATTCGTATGCAGGGGCGTGATCACAATCAGCGCTCGACACATGGCAGATGTGACCGGGTCAATACCGCTTTCCCTGCAAGCTAATGCTCGGTTAAGTTACGACATCGGGGGAAGCGAATACCATTGGATCTCGTGGTGGATGCGATCGATGATGGGGATTAAAAGCACACGTTTATGACTGATATGACATGAAAAAGGCTTGCGAAAGGCACTCGGTTAGGTTATCTAGGTTATATGATGTTTAGACTCAGCACCCGGGGGCTTGGGGAATATGGGTTTATAAAGAAATTTGGAGTAAAATAGGGATAACATGGTTATGGGAGTGTAGAAAAATGAAGGAGGAGGAGGAAAAGGACTGTTGCGGGCTCTTTGTAAGCATAACCAGCACTGCCTAACCTATTTTTATCCATCAAATGTTGAAGAATATAACAGAGCTAACACGGTCATTATCCATTTTAACCATTATGATTGATTTATAGATGATTTTGATGTATAAAAGTTTCGAAAGGGTTATATAACATAATCTCATTTGAAATCACTATAAAGATATAAGAAGAAGGGTTTATAATGACTATTGGTGTATGAAAAAAATATGACTTCAATACCATCAGCAGAGCTCTGTTTCCCACAGGTATCCATAACCTTGACAGAGTTTCTTATTTCACCCTTGGAAACATAATCCTTTGCGTATGCCTAGGAAATTTTTGTGCGATGTTAGAATGGAGGTCATTATGATGGCTTGGTAACCATATGAATCACAATGCTATTCACCAGGAAGGAGTGAAAGGTGGGCAGGCCAGCTCGTGATGAGACCTCTTGTTCCAAGGAATTTTTACTTTTCTGATGTGCCTCTTGATCGTATCCCTGGTGTGGTGGCCATAGTGGGAATGCAACATCACTTTCTTCCTTATGATCATGGTAGGCTGGCTCTTGATGAGATCCCTATCAGTCATCTGACAAATCATGTTAGTAATTATATAGATATATATTTCTCTTTTTTCTTTTCTTTTATATAGCACTTTCCTATTTATATATATAGGGTGGCTCAACACTCCTTATGAGTAGGGAAGGTGGAAGAAGTCTGAACATCTCAATAGTAGAAAATATGCCCTTATTCTTATTCAATAATAATGATCAAAGAGAATTATGAAGATTTAAGAAAGAACCAACGTGATAAAAATAATCAATCAAATTGATTTCAGTGAAAATAAAGACAACAATGTGATATAAATAGTTGTGTACTTTCCTGTTTCCTCTTATCAATTCAAAGTAATTTCTTTAAAGATAACGATTTTTCTTTGGTTTGATGATTTTAGTATCCTCTAGTTTTTGTATTCTTGCATAAATGTATAGTTGTGCCTCGAATGACCATCATTCATAAAAATCGTCTAAATAGTGAAACACACATACACACAAAAGGAAGAAAAATGCACTCAAAGAATGTTGCTCTTTAGATGGAATAGCTGTTGTTTCCTTAGAGGGACAACAAAAGAATATCTTCATGAAAAAACCATAGTTCCTTTAAGAGGAAAAGCAAGTAAAAGAAGAAAAAAAAAACATACTCGAAACTATTGTTCCTTAAGAGGAACAACAACTATTCCTTAATCGGAACAGTAAATAAAGAAAGTGTGAAATAAAATAATGAAAATGCGGAAATGTTGTTCCTTCGGAAAGGAACAGAAAAAAATGAAAGTGCTATTCCTTTGGAAAGGAACAACAAAAAACGAAAATGTTGTTCCTTTGGAAAGGAACAACAAAAATGTGAAAGCGCGCTATTCCTTCAAAAAGGAACAAAAAAAAACGAAAATGTTGTTCCTCTGTAAAGGAACAACAAAATAAAAGTTGTTCCTTCGGAAAGGAATAGCAAAAGATGAAAGTGTTGTTCCTTCAGAAAGGAACAACAAAAAATGAAAGTGTTGTTCCTGCAGAAAGGAACAACAAAAATGCGGAAGTGTTGTTCCTTCGGAAGGAACAAGAAAACGCGAAAGTGTTTTTCCTTCGGAAAAGAACAACAGAAAGGCGGAAGTGTTGTTCCTTCGGAAAGGAATAGCAAAAAGGCGGAAATTATGTTCTTTCGGAAAGGAATAGCAAAATACAAAAGTGTTGTTCCTTCGGAAAGGAACAACAAAACAATGGAACTGATGTTCCTTCGGAAAGGAATAGCAAAATGCAAAAGTGTTGTTCTTTCGAAAAGGAATAGCAAAATGGCAAAACTGTTGTTCCTTCAGAAAGGAACAACAAAATGCTAAAGTGTTGTTCCTTCGGAAAGGAACAGAAAAATGGCGAAAATGTTATTCCTTCAAAAAGGAAAAACAAAATGCAAAAGTGTTGTTCTTTCCAAAAGGAATAGCAAAATGGCGAAAGTGTTGTTCCTTCAGAAAGGAACAACAAAATGTAAAAAAAATGCAGAAATGCAAAAATCTGTACAGAAAGTAATTTATACAAGCATAAGAGAAAAAGTTATGTACAAAATTTAAAAGCAATGAATTTACTTAGTGAACCAAAGCCGAGGAAGAATTCTTTTCCTTAGAAAAAATGTGCATATTAGAATCTTCCTGGATTTGCTAGTAGAAGGATTCCCGAGTAAGTGGTTTATGGTATAGTCGCACTTGGTGGTCATTTGCTTTGAAGGTATGTCAAGATCTGTCAATAGTAGTCAGAGTAATAGTTCCATTGTTGTGGACTTTCTAGATTTCATACGGTCCAAGCCATCGAGTCTGAAGTTTTCCCAGAAAATCCTAAAACCTAGAATCGTATAGGAGTGCCCAATCTCCTTCATGGAAGATTTTCTTTTTGATCAGGGCGTCATGCCATTTTTCTCTCTGTTGTTGGATTAATGCAGTGTGTTGAAGATCCGAGAGCCTAATTTCATCTAACTCGTTAATTTTCTGTAATCTATTAGTCTGGGCCTCCTTTAAATCCAGACCGACCTCCTGTGTTGTTCTTAACATTTGTATTTCAAACTCTATTGGAAAGATGGGTTCCTTTCCAAATACTACATGATATGGTGAATAACCGGTGGTGTTTCTCCACATTGTTTAGTATGCCCACAAGAATTTGGGCAATATTGAAGCCCAATCATGTCTATGTGACATAATCGTTTTTGTTAATATTTCCTCTATCACTTTATTTGTGCTCTCTACTTGGCCATTTTCCTGTGGGTGATATGGAGTGGTAATTTTGTGTTGAATGCGATAATTTTTTTAATGTTGCAGCGATTTTATTACCTGCATACTGTGGTCCTCCATCTTTGATTATGTCTGTTGGGAGGCCATATCGCACAAATATTTGGAACAGGAAATGAATCACAGAGTCCTTTGTAGCTCTTAGAAGTGCCTCTTCTTCAACCCATTTCGTCACATACTCTATTTCCACCAAAATATATGTTTTCTGATTTGATGATGGGTTGATCAGACCAAAAAAATCGAGCACCCAATGCTCAAATGGTTCGATTACTAGCTGTGGGTTTAAAGGCATTTCGTCGGACTGTCTAGGACATCCTGCTCTTTGGCAATTGTCACAGGCTTGAACAAATTTCTTCACGTCTTTAAAGATTGTGGGCTAGTAATATCATGTTTGCAGAACCTTGTGACCGATCCTTCGATCTGCGAAATGTCCACCACACGGTCGATCATGACAGGCTTTCAGAATGTCAAATATTTCATCTTCACGGATGCATCTTCTAATGTGCATATCTGTGCCTGTCTGAAATAGGTATCCCCCAATCCAAGAAAATCGGGTACTACGTTGCACAATTTGTTTTCGGTCATTGGGAGTCAGATGCTTTGGTAATTTGCCTACTACTAAATAATTTGCAAGATCAGCTTACCAGGGTGTCATGACAGTAACAACAAATAAATGTTCATCTAGAAATTGATCTTTGACTACTACTGCATTCACTCGCTTTGGCATGCGTGGGAGAAAATCAGCTATAGGATTCTCTTTCCCAGGTCGATCTTTTATTGTGATGTCAAATTCCTGCAATAAAATCAACCATATTTTTACTCTACCATTTGTAATAGGATTATTTTCTAAATATTTTATGGCAGATTGATCTGTATATAAAATAACAGGATATCTAGTGATATAATGCCTACATTTATTTACAGCATGTATTACAGCTAAAAACTCTTTTTCAGTAACAATATAGTTTAGCTTAGTAGGAGACAAATTCTTGCTAATATAATATATTGCATATGGTTTTTTCTTCTTCCTATGCAAGGACTGCTCCAATAGCTATGTCTGAAGCATCTGATGAAATTTGAAATGGCAGTTCCCAATTTAGGCCTCTGAGCACTGGGGCTGTTGACATGAGCTTTTTCAGATCCTCAAAAGCATGGTCACATTTATCTGAACAAACAAAATCAACATTCCCTGTCAGTGCGTATAGAGGTGTAGCTATTTGAGAAAAATGTTCTATAAATCTCTTATAATAACCAGAAATCAAAGAAAACCACGTACCTCTGTCTATGTGGTAGGAGTAGGTATTAACAAGATTATTTGAATTTTGGTCGGATCTACCTGTATTCCAGCTGCTGAGATATAATGACCTAGGGTGAGTCCTTCAGTCATCATCATATAGCACTTTTCATGGCTCAAACAGAGCCTGGTGGCGATACATCGTTGCAGTACCTTTTCCAATGTGTCTAGTGCTAGGTCAAAATCATCTTCGTATGGTGTGAAATCATCCATATATACTTCGAGCCCTTCATTTATTAAATCTAAAAAGATGTTGTGGGATGGCCCTCTGAAATGTGGCAGGGGCATTTCATAGGCCAAAGGGTAGGACTCTGTAGGCAAATTTTCCCCAAGGACAGATAAAAGTAGTTTTGTCTTGGTTTTCAGGGGCAATTTGAATCTGATTGTATCCACTGAAGCCATCCAAGAAAGAAAAGAATTTCTTTCCTGCTAATGTATCTAATACCTTATCATTGAATGGAAGGGGAAAGTGGTCTTTCTGGGTTGCTTTGTTTAATTCTTTATAATCTACACAAATCCTCCACTTTCTATTCTTCTTTGGCACCACTACTAATGGAGAGACCCACTTACTATCGGAGATTGGATAAATAAAGTTTACATCCAAAAGTTTTTGTAATTCAGCTTTTACAATGTCTTTCAGATGAGGGTTGAGTCTCCGTTGGGGTTGACGAACAGCTCTAACATCCTTTTCTGTATAAATGTGGTGCGTACACAGCTGGGGATCGATTCCATTCATGTCTAGATAGTCCCATGCAAAAGCTTCCTTATATTTTCTCAGTAGTTGGACCAACTTTTCTTCTTTTTCAGGAGTTAGGTTATTATTGATGTTCGAGGTTTTTCCTGGCTCAATCTCTATAGTTTTGCTGTTTGAAACAGAGGTAGTGGGTATTGTTTGATCATGAGTGTCTTAGAGAGGATATTCTTCTAGTTCATTGTCAAATGCTAACTCTATCATGTGACATTGTACATGGGATCTAGATTCAGCTTGGTTAATGAAGTTGTTAGTAACATCATCCTCTGTTTGATCTTTAAAATTTAGGGCATATTCTATGGTTAATGGGGACCTAATGTTTTCTGTGAGGTATGATATAGGATGTTTTTTAGTTTTTATTATTGTTACACTTGGCTGGGTTGGAGGGTATAGAGCTAGATTCTTGATATTTCTCCATCTACTTATGGTCATATTGCCTTGTCAGCAACCAATGTAAGCATCAACAGTCGCAAGCCAAGGTCTGCCTAAAATTAACGGGTGTCCATCGAGTCGGTTTTTGGGGTTTATTATCAGAAAGTCAGCAGGATATTCCCAAGAATCAACAGATACCATGACATCATGTAGTGTACCTTCTGGCCTAACTACTGATCGGTCAGCCAATTCTAATAAGGTGGAGGTTGGTTCTACTGATGTAATGCCTAGTTTTTGACAAGTGGTGGTTGTTAAAATATTAATTGTAGCCCCTAAATCAACTAAGGCATTTGAAAAGGTTTTTCCATTGATTTGCACTGTCACTATTGGATTTCTTGGGTCTTCATATTTGACAGGTACTTCTCTTCCTGATAATAGATCAGATAGGGTGCCAACTACTTGGACTATTGGGTTATTTGTTATTCTCCTCCTTGGTTTTTTTATACATAGCTCTTTGATGGTTTTTGCATATATTGGGATATCTTGGATAGCTTGGAGGAGTGGGATTTTTATATACAAATTCTTTAGTTCTCCCAGAATATCAAAGTCAGGATGTTCTATAGGGTGCGGTATGATTAATTGTTCTGGGAATGGGGGAGAAGATGTGGTTGCTTGGTCATGATTCTATTGTTTGACCACATCTTCTTCTTGTAATGGCTGTTCTGCGGGTAACTAATTTTCAACTTGAATACTTTTATCTCCCTTGGTTTCTATAATGCACCCAGACCTTAATTGAAGGATGTTGCACTCCCTTAGATCGATTTCTAGTTTTGGTGTTTCGATTATTTGAACAAATTGAACCGGTCTGTTATTTGGGTTCGAGTTGGGTTGGGCTAGGAGTTGCGGTCTTAAGTTGGGCTGGGGATTTTGTTGTAGTGCATATGGCGCTGACAGTGTAGGTTGAGGGAGTGGAATGGTTCCTACGAGCTGATTCATTGGTCTTTGCCAATTTTTCTGCCAGGCTTGACTCTGCAAAGTGGGAGGGGACCATTGTGCTGGATATGCATTGTTTTGCCAATATGGTGGAGCGTAGGGAAAATTCGGCCAATTAGATTGGCTTGTTTGATTTGGCCATAAATATGATGAAGGAAATGGTTGTTGTGACCAATTTGTGAAGGGAGGTTGATTTTACCACATTGTATTATATTGTTGAGCATGATATTGTGGAGGTTGGAAGGAAGAAGACGGATCGGAGCACATACCTGATTGTCATGGCTGCCATTGACGGCGCTGATTGAGTAGGTACACCGGTTATGATTCTTCTTTCGCTTCTTTGTATACTACCTTCAAACCAGGAAGTGAGGGGTAGTTCTTTGTAGAGTGATCTTTTGTATAGATAGCGTAGACTTGAACTGCATCTACTAGGCACTCTTTGTGGTTGTGTTTCTTTCTGCTTCTGGGGCAGAATATTGCTAGATTTTGCTCTACTTCTGCTTGTTTATGTTTCGCTTGCATAATATTGAGCTGCATTGTTAGAGTCCCCAATATATCAGTTTTGAAATTCTCCAATAAATTTCCAATTTCTACACGATTTACTCCTTCTCTAGAGATCTTGTTGTCCCTTGTGAAAATGTCATCTTCCAATGGTTTTAGCCTTGTGCTGCCTCGCAAACTCCTAATACATAATTCAATAATGTCAGCAAAATTTTCTTGATAAATGTCTCATTTTCCCATAATATTTAATGTTTCAACCCATTGTTCCTTCATGCCTTTAATTAATGTTGTTTTTAATACATTGTCGGGTAAGGGTAATGATGCATAAGGAGATCTTTGAAGATCATACTAAAAATTTTCAACATATTTTTCTAATGTCTCATTAGGTCTAGCTACCATCTGAATTATTTCATCTTTTAACTCTCTAGACCTACAATAATCCTGATATTTTTTTAAGAAAGCACCTGTCATTTTATTCCAGTCGTTTATGACACCTCCACCTAACCCGATAACCCATCGTAAGGCAACCCCTTTTAATGTAGAGGGAAATAATTTCATTTTTTGGGGCTCAGTGGTATAGTCGTATCCCTTGAACATCACATAAAATTCAAAAAAAAATGCGTCTGGATCTTCTGATGTTAGGCCATGGAATGTAGGGATATGCTGGAGAAGAATGGCCTTCATAGGTGCATTAACTGTAGTATCTACAATGGGATATTTCAGTGTGGAGGCTTGGAGGATTTGTTGGTTATGGGCCATTTTCTCAAATATGTGCCAATATCCTTTCGGGATTTCTGGGAGGGTATTCCTAGGCTCGTTAGAAGAAGCAGTAATGGCCTTAACAGGAATGGCCTTAACAACACTTCCTTTGTCTAGGATGATGAGAGTTCCTTGTTGAACTAATGTCTAAGAGGATCCTAGCTCTTCAGGTTCTTCAACTTGATTCTGGATGATTTTGATAGCACTTCCCTTATCTAGGTTGCTTAATGGCTGAACTATTCCAAGAGGAGATCTTGGTTCTTTGGTTTCCCCTGTTTCTCTTCCTCCTTTGCAGAGATTACTAAGGTTCCCTTCTTGTAATGATTTTGGGCTAGAAGTCTCAATTTCTTGAAAATATTGCCCCTCTATTTTTCTATGCGCCTCAGTCAAGGCTACAGATGGTGATTATGTGGCCCGAAGGGAACTAGTAGGTTGTCTAGAAGTAGCTTTTCTAGGTCCTACTGACGGCTGAGATTGTGCTTTTTAAAGGATTTCGTCTATAAAGGTCGATCGGCCAAGGGTCACAGGTCCCTTAGCTTTGTCAGGCTTGGGTAGTGGCTTAAGATTCCTTTCATTCTTTTTCTGCTTATTCATGCACACAAATCAAATACTTATTTCTACCCAAAATAACAACAAATCTGTAGGAAAGAGGATGGGGGAGCAAGGCTTTTACATGCTCCATACGCAGGTTCTTACCTTCCATTTTTAAAACCCAACTCTCTCCTAGCACATATTTACACTACTCTCTCTTCAAAAGAAACAAAAGGCTACACTCTTCCCTAACAACGACACCAAAATGTTGAGCAGTATAAAGGGTGTTTTTAACCTCTATTTACCCTACGTTAATCATCAATCTAGGTACAATTGCTTTTATCTCAAGAGTGTACTCAGTCTGAGGCAATCACTTGTTCAAGAGTAATGCTAGTAGTATAGTGCTTTTACAAAAGTAAACAAATGTTGGAAACAAACTCTAAACGTAATAGCAAGAAACTTAAATGCTTTGTAACTAGATCATTCACGTAAGAAACTACAATAATCATCATTAAAGGATGCAGTGATGATAACTCTTTTCTTTGTAAACTGATACAAATGAAAATCAATCAAAGACAAGATCTCCAATCTAGGAACTAGACAGTAGTAGTCAATGTTTGCTACAATTGTAGATCTTTCTGTTCACACCAAAGCAAATGCTGGAAATAAAAATTCAATTAATAGAAAAGGAAAAACAACTAATCTATTGAAAAGATCGAACAACAAAGCTTAATCTAAAGGAATGAATTAAGCAGCAATCTTAACCAAAAGGAATTGAACAAAAACCTTTAACTAATAAATGAATTGAATAGAAATATAAGGAAGGAACAACAAATCTAAGTAGGTCTACGAAATATTAAACAACAAACTTAATCAAATGTAAACACACAACGAATCTAGAATGATTGAATCAGTAATCTTATTTCAGCATAATAAGCATTAACCACAGTTATAAGGGAACAATAATTGTGATGATAATGGAACAGTAATCCAAATGAACAACAATCACAATTATAGGTAAACCGTAGCTAAGTGAAAAACAATGCCAATCTGTAAATGAACAGCAATGTCAATCTGTAAATGAACAACAATATTCGAATTAGACAATGCGATATTATTTCAGAATGAACAACATAACATTTTCAGTTGCAAATAATAATCTTACTATTCAATTACGAATTCAATATAACAGAGCAAGAAATGTTCAGGAACAGAAGATCACTAAATAAAGCAAGTAAAGGAAATCAAACCACACACGACTTGTAATCGGAAAATAATGATACAGAAAGCAAGTGATCCACTAGGGCCAGGCCCTTAGCCACCAGGGATGCACTGCTGCGGTTACTCCAGGATCAGATAACGGAACAACAACGAAGTTTATGTATTAATCATAAAAACAGAGTTACAACTATCGCTCTTTAAAGAGAGTCGATGATCAAAGTTCAGATTACAACAGTGAATTCTATAAATCAACAATAATCTGCCCCTTGGGCTAGCAGCGCTGTCCCTTTTTATAATGGCCAGGCGGGAATACCAAAAATACAGATAGCCTTGAGGTAGCGATCCCTTAGGATCAAAGGATCCTGAGGGATTCGCCATATCTTTAATATTCAGTTATCTTTTCATCCTCTTGCATTGATACTGTGCTTCTTCTTCCTTTTCCTGGCCCATGTGCTCCGATCTTGATTTCCTCGTCTGGATGCAATTCCCTGTCAAAGGGACATTAGTTGGTTTTGCCTTGTCTTTTCCTCCGAAATGGTGATTTTTCATTTTCTTCACTTTCTGCATAAAAAAAGACAATAATTAATCATTTTACATCAATCACAATTCCCCTTAGTTTTATCATAATCCTTTATCATATTACCATCTTAGAATGTAAAGAAGTTATGAATTAAAGGAAAAGATAAAGAAATAAGTGGTAATTTCATACCTATTGTAGTGCTCAACTATTGGTTCCTCTGTGAAAAGCCAACAGATTCTGGGTAACAGGCACAAGTGGCAGAAAATCGGGTGCTTGCCAAGCAGTGGAGGAAAGGATACTCACTGATGCACCTTCATCTATAATAGTGCCAGGTACAATCATATTACAAACCTGTACTATGATCTGGAAAGGCAAATAAGAAGGAATACGACATCCTGTCAGTTAATTCCAGTCATAGGAAATGACCAGACTACTTGGAGGGGGTATCGAAAGAATGGAGGAATTACCCCCTAGAGGTAGTATCGAAAGAACATGAGAATTAACTAGTGTTTAGTCACTGTCTAATGCAAAAAAGCACAGTGAGAGCATTCCTTTATACATTATGTACTGTAACACCACCCTATATACCTGAAGGTACGTGGATGAACTACGATATACTCACGTATGTGGAATGAGGTATCACACTCAGAATGTATCACAAACAATTTAGCGACAGCTGCTATGTTTTACAATACCGGAACACGTCTCTAGCCTAGAACCTCTAAATGTTTTGCGTTAGGTGACAATTCATGATCCACCAACCATGTGTATTCCATTTTTCCCTGCAAGTGGCCCAAGACTTTGACCCTCAAATCCAAAATTTCCCTTTGAAATGCTTCTTTACCTCTTTTTTCATGGGACTTAACACTAGTTAGGTTAACCATGGATAAAAGTTAGAACTATGCCCTCCTTTGATAAAATATAGTATTAGAAAATTTAAGCTATTGAACAATTTAGTGAGCTTCTATATCTATGGAAAAGCCACAAGGTTCCACCATGAATGAGAGATGTGCACAGTAATAAATAAAAGTAAAACTTATGGGAAAGTGGTTAAGTCTACTAATAAAAACTCTCAATCGCATTTACTCGAAGTGGTTGGAAATATTTCTTCATGCCTACACCTAAAATGAATTTTCTAATATAATTTTCCCAAAAACTAACTCTATGAACATTCAAGATGAGAAGAGAATGACACTGAGGCCCATCACATCATTCCCCTTAGTCCTTTTGGTGTCATTTCATAGTCATCCTAGCCTTATAAAATCACTTGACTATGATACAACCCATTCTCCTCAACCTAACTAGATTGACAATGTAGACCACAATCAATTGTTAAAGACATCCACCTATACCACCCCAAGATTGTAAGTGTAGTTATAAAATACTCTACTTGAATTAGATTCAAATGTGGATCAATTTTTTTGAATTTCATTGACTTCTTTCCCCACTAACCACTAAGGCATGCCTTGACTTAATGAAAATTGGATTGGAACTTCCTCAACCAAAAATTCATGGATGTGACTTGCTTTAACTATCAACCCAAAAACTTGATAGAACATTAGGCTAATAATGTAGAAAGAAGCATTTAGAATGACCAAAAAGGATAGAATAGAAAAGAGAGAACCAAAACTAAGACTAACCTACCCTAATTATATTCCTTGGAACTATAGTAATGTAGAAAGAGTGAATGAATGGGTTGGATTAGAAGGATTAATGAAAGCACCATTCACCTGTATCAACTAATAAATAACATAAATTTGAGCCAAGTGGATTACACCGAACACTTCTTATTTTTAGTAATCAAGGAGGAGGGAGAGGGGCTTATCAAACTTTTGTTTTCTCTACCTTTTTCTAAGAAACCCTTGAATTATATTTTACTACCATTTTAACATCATCATATTTGAGTTGATATATGTCTCCACTCGCTAGTGGGTTGAGAGTTTCCATTAGTTCTTCTCTAATTCGTTGTAGTAGGACTATCTTCAAGGAATCTAGATCTAGGGTGAAATTGTGCATTTTTATGTAACTTAACTAAAATCTTTCCTCAAAATAATCTAAAGATTCATATACTCTTTGGATAATTTTGAATATCTCATATTTAGTATGCCTTGCTCTTCGGTAATCTCAGTACATGTTTTTGAAAGGTTGTTGCATTTACTCTCATGAGGTGATGTTGTCTCATTCTAGGCTCATGAACCATCGAATGCTACATCCTTAAGAGTGGAAAGGAACAATTTGAGTTGTTACTCATCAGTGGTGTAGCTATAGGTCATAACAATGTAAACTTTGAAATGCAAATGATAAACTCAAAATGAGAACTCTAGCCAAAAAGCCCCCAAAAAACATCAAAAAACAACCGAAAAATAAAACTACATATTCGAGAAAGATGTTTTTTTATAAGGTAATTTTTCAACATTTTTTAAAAAGGGTAATAAAAACCATTTTTTGTGCAAAAAATATGAAGAAAACGCACTGAAAATGAAAAGTGTTGATGCTAGAATAACATTTATTTTTTTTCTGGGTACAATTTCAACATTTTTTGGCAATGGTGTTAATGATAAAATAATGGGACCCAGAAAACCATAAATTTCCAACAATTTTCATCCATGTCATTAAAGTTGAAATATCATGACTCTAAAAAACCTTAAACTTCTAATTGTTTTCAACCACAACATTAAAGAAAAAATATCATAACTTAGAAAACCCTTCAAATTTTGACAATTTTTGAACCATGGAATTAAAAAACCTTAAGTTTTCAACAAATTTCAACCATGACATTTTGAACAAATTAGATGACTAAAAATAAAAATAAAAATGAACACCTAAATGAAAGACTCATTATTGCAAGAATAACACTAGGGCAATATGTGAGAGAGAGTTCAAGATCACATGGAGGAGCAAGAGGGGATCCAAAGACAATCGATCCCAGGCTATATATGTGACAGAGAAATAGATACCAGGACTTGTGGGTTGACGCATACTGGTCTACGTGTGGGAGCAGGGAAGAACGAGCATAGTTCAGTGTACGCAGAGGTTTTCTGAGAACCTATGAAGGGTGGACGAGGAGGGGGATCCACTCCCTCCTATAAGGAGGCCCTGGCCAGCAGGGGGAAAAAGCCTCTAGAAGATGTTGGGGAAACAAGGGTGGAAGGAAACAAGAGCACCAAAGCGGGGATAGAAGAACCCACAGAAAAGGTTCAATATTGCACAAAAGACAAGGAGGCAGAGGACAAAGAACATGAAACTAAAGACAAGAAACACAAGGGACCCTACAAACCCAAAACAGATACAACTCCTAGGGTGATTTTAAATAATCCGGAGCTGCAGGTGTACAGGGAATATATGGAGACATATGCGATCATCTGCAAGTTCATGGGACTATGGTCCACTGAAAAAGCTCTACAATCATGGATTAGATACCACTGGAAACCTAAAGGAAGCATAGATCTCCACCTTGGGTCTAAGGGTTTCTTTACAGTGGTGTTCACAAATATTGAAGACAAGGAAAAAATATTTAAAGGAGGGCCCTACTTCTATGCTACTACAGGACTCTACATGAGACCTTAGGTTATGAACTTTGTACCAGAAAAGGAGACTTTTACTTCAGTTCCGGTTTGGGTAAGACTCTACTCTCTACCTCTTGATTACTGGAAAAATGAATCATTTGAGGCCATAGGAAATAAATTAGGATGCTTTGTTAAAGCCTCTGAAGCCACTAGAAGGGGAAAATATACTTCCTTTGCCAGAAGTTGTGTGGAAATGGACCTATCAGGAGCTCTACCACAGGAGATAATCTTGGAAGTTTTCGATGAAGAATGGGTACAAACAATAGATTATGAGCACATTCCATTCAGATTTCGCAAATGCCATGAACATGGACATCTTTTTAGAGACTATCCGCTCAACAAGGAAACAAAAAAAAGCAGAAGAAATACAGTGAAAGAAGTAGATAACTTTCAGAAAGTGGTTAACCGAAGTAAAGGAAGTAAGAGAGGTCCGAGGAATCAGCAGCAAGAAGAACAATAGTTCAGGCAAAACAGTTTCTAGGGGCTTCAGGAAGAGGAAGAGAACACTAAAGAAGAACAAGCAATGGAAGGGAGTTCTATAGAAAAGGAGGAAGGGAAAAACCCAGTACAAACACAAAATTATGAGCACCGGTAAGAGGAAACCATGAGTGATGTCGAACAAGAAATGGATCAGGAAACAACCCAAAGTGACATGGAGATGGAGGATCATAAACTACAAGAAATTTTGGAGAAAGAGAATCTAGATCTAGAAGGCTTCTTGGAACAAGGAACCAAAGAGGGAGTGGATTCGTTACCTCAAAAGGAGTTCCACAGAGTACAGCAGTTGTTCATCTGGAAAACTCAGAAAAAAGGATCTGAAAAGCTAAGGAAGAATGAAAAACAAGGTAACGAAGGAGTGAAAGCTATGAAAGCCACACCAGGATTAGCACCAAGAATCCCAGGAAAGAAAAGAGGCCGGAAAAAACAGAACGAGCTGTTGATGGAATGTGGGAAGCTAATGATAGATTCAGGTAAGATGAAAGACCTATCTAGCTACTACTTTAAAAATCTTTGATAATGAAGTTTACTTCTTGGAATATAAGAGGTCTATGTAGTAAAAGAAAACAAAGATTATTAAGTAACAGAATGAAACAAGTGGCCCTGGATGTGATCTTCATTCAGGAAAGTAAATGTTCCATTCAAAATATAAAAGAGATTCATGGCAAATGGCTCAATAGGTTTGAGTTTTTGAGGTCACGTCAGAGAATACAGCTAGGGGTATTCTCACGCTTTGGAACCCCCAAAAGATTGACATGATAGATGCAGAAGCATCTAGAAATTATCTTTCAGTGGTCATTCGGCCAGCGGGAGATAAGGAAATGTACTTGGTTACGAATGTGTATGGCCCCCAAAGGATGGAGGGAAAACTCTTGTTTCTTGATTCACTGAAGAAGCTCAGGGAGAATCATGCAAAAATCCCTTGGATCCCGGGGGGGTTTCAATATGATAAAAACGTTGTCGAAAAAAAAGGAGGAACTAGAATTCTAACCAAAGATTCTTGTGCTTTTCAAACCTTCATAGATAGTATGAAGCTTGTGGATATCGCCATGAATAATGGTACCTTTCCTTGGAACAATAAAAGAGGAGGAGAGTCTCAAGTGGCATCCAAATTGGACAGATTTATAATTTTAGAAGATCTCATGATCAAGGACAAGGACATAGTTGTGAATGTTCTTCCTTTTGGAGGCTCGGATCACTATTCGGTTCAACTGGACATTCAGGGTATTGGAAAACCCAACAACAGACCTTTCAGATTTGAAAATATCTGGCTCTCCCACCCAGACTTCTATAACAACATTGCTATCTGGTGGGTAGAAGATTTGGACATTCAAGGCACAAAAATGTTGCTTCTGCAAAAAAGACTAAAACACATTAAACTCCGGCTCAAGGAGTGGAATAAGAAGGAGTATGGCAACATTTTTGAAGAGAAAGAAATTGTGGAAGGAAAAATGCATAAACTCAACCAAACCCTGATTACAGAGGGCTTTGATAAGGAGTGGAATGAATTGGCAACTAAATATCATCAAGATTGGGAAAACCTATGTAAGCAAGAGGAAATTTTTTGGAGGCAGAAATCCAGAGTACAATGGCTAAAAGAAGGAGATCGCAACACCAGATTCTTCCACAGAACCACTATGGTGAACAGAGCTCACAACAGGATTTCTACTATTAAGGACAAGAAAGGTAACATACTCAGCACACATGAAGAAATAGAAGCAGAACTAGTTCATCACTTTCGGGGCATTGCTCAAGAAAGTTGCACTAACAAAGATCAATCTATCAGGGAGATTACTAGGCATATACCTAAGCTAGTCTCCAAAGAAGATAATTTCAACCTCAATAGACCAGTGTCAGAAGAGGAGGTCAAGGAGGTCCTTAAAGAGATGCAAAATGGCAAGGCACCAGGTCCAAATGGGTTCAATGTAGACTTCTTCAAAGCCTGCTGGAATATAGTAAAACAGGACATTTTGAGCATGATGGAAGACTCTAGGAGGGATAAAACTATCCTGAAGGCGCTTAACACCACCTTTATCGCCCTGATCCCTAAACAGGATGCAGCTCTAACTCTTGATAGGTTTAGACCCATTGCCTTGTGCAATGTTGTCTACAAAATTATCTCCAAAGTGGTTGCCAACAGACTCAAACCCCTTATTCCTACCCTGGTGGCAGCAGAACAGTCAGGATATGTTGAAGGCAGACAAATCCTCGACAACATCATTCAATCTCATGAGGTGGTTCACTCATTGACAAACAATAAGAAAGCTGGTATGATCATGCAACTGGACATAGCCAAAGCCTATGATAAGCTAAACTGGACATATATCAGAAAATTTCTTGCTGTTTTTGGGTTTGATCATAACTGGATCAGATGGGTTATGGCCCTAGTCACTTCACCCAGCTTTTCAATCCTGGTTAATGGTTCACCCTCAGAGACTTTCACTCCTTCAAGAGGCTTAAGGCAGGGAGATCCACTCTCTCCCTTTCTTTTTATAATCATGATGGAAGGGCTGGGGAGAAAGATCAGACAGGCCAAGGTAGTGGGTTCAGTCAAAGGTCTCCAACTTTCTAAAGAGGGTCGTGCTTTAACTCATCAACAATTTGTGGATGATACTATGCTACAAGGGATCCCCATGGTCAAGGAAGCTCTTGCCTATAAGCAAATCCTGAAAGACTTTTCCATGGCTTCAGGTTTGGAGGTAAATCTCTCTAAATCTAAAATCTTTTTCTTTAATACTCACATTGCTATTCAAAGAAATATTGCTAGAATTCTAGGCTTCCAAAGGGAGATCCTCCCCTCAAAATATTTGGGAGTTCCTCTCACTGCCAAACCCTTACACAAGAGCATATGGGAACCTGCTATTAACAAATTGCAAGACAAGGTCAAGAAATGGACCTATAGATCTCTAAATTTGGCTAGTAGGTTAGTGATAACCAAAGCTATCCTTCAATCCATCCCTATCTTTATGCTATCTATTCTGCCAGCTCCTCAAAGTGTACTACATCAGCTCAGATCCATCCAGAGAGACTTCCTCTGGGGCAAGGGGGATGATCATAAGAAATGGGCCTTGGTAGCTTGGGATAAGATATCCAAACCTAAGAGCTTTGGTGGGATAGGTTTGGATGACCGTGACTTACTCAGCAAGGTTCTAGGTGCCAAATTATGGTGGCGTTGGGTTAAAGAGCCAGACACGCAGTGGGCAACCATTTGGAAAGAAAAATATGCTAGCACCTACCATAACCATCATCTAATAAGAATGTCAGGTCACAGAAAGGGCTCGCACATTTGGAACAAAGCCTGGGATAACCGGGGTTTGGTCCAAGGAAACAGCTTCTAGGAAATCAGAGAAGGAGATCTCCGCCTGTTCTGGGACAATAGATGGAAACAAGAACCTATATTATTAAATTTAGACCAAAGGGATCTCAAGGAAATCACTAATAGCAATAGAATTTCTAAGGTGAAAGACTTTTGGGAGAAAACCAATAACAATAATAAATGGAGAATCTAGAGGAATTTTGATTTTAGGGATAACAACACCCTGAAGGCTAAACCAAAAACTCTTGAGGAAAAATTAGATCAGAGGAAGATTCTAAAATATGAGGGTCATGATCAGCTGAGATGGGGCAACAATAATGAGGGGGTTTTTAACCTCAAGGAAGCAAAGCTCATTCTCCTTGACCTTAATTCTCAATTTCCAGATGAAACCTGGCTTAATCTTTGGAGACACCAGGGCTAGATGAAGACTAAACTTTTCATGTGGCTTGTTCAGCACAAGAAAATTCTGACTTGGGACAATATTAGGAAGAGGGGCATTCTGGGACCTTCCAGATGCCAGCTTTGTGAAGGGCATGAGGAAACCATGGAGCACCTTCTCACTGGCTATATGTTCTCCTCTAGTCTGTGGGACTCTTTTGCTTTTAATCAGACGGATAGGGACAAAAATAACATCTGCAACACCCTGACCAATTGCATAAAAGATTTTTCAGACAATGAAGTTCTAGCCACAGCTTGGGCACTCTTTCTGATCTTCATTGTTTGGAATGTTTGGAAAGAGAGGAACAACAGAATATTCAAATAAGTAAAGAGAACTTCCCAATGCATTTTTGAGCTGATCTTAAAACATCTCAAGGAAACGGTTAGCACCATTGTGAAAAACCTCCCCAAGAACCCTCCTTCGGCTACTGACCTGAGAATTCTCTATGAATTGGGCCTGCAAGGCCTCTCTCCTCAGGGTCTGGATAGAAATCTAGCCTCCCTGAGGGACGCAAAGGATTTCTGGCAACCTCCTCCTAAGGGTTATCTGAAATACAACATATATGGAGCTTCTAAAGGCAACCCGGGTACAACTAGTTATGGAGGGGTTCTTAGAGATGAGAATGGTAGTGTCCTCTTCATATTCCACTGTCATCTAGGTCAGGCTACTAATAACTTGGCGGAATTAATGGCTATGGAGCAATGTTTGGAGTTCCCGAGTCAGGAAAATAAGAAAAATGTGATAGTGGAGGTTGACTCTGAACTTATTATCAATTCAGTCAAGAAAATCAGTGGGGGTTATAAACCAGAAAAAGTCTCAAAAAATTGGAGACTAATTCAGGGATTTTAATGGATTCAACACCACCTTCAAAGCCTCCATACAGTTGTATTTAAGCATGTTTGCAGGTCGGTGAACAAATTGGCTGATTCGCTAGCTAACCAAGGTGTTATCAGCATAGAGATTAGAGTGGCATCAAATTGGCATGAGCTGCCTCAGAGCAGGTTAAAGGCTATTGTACAGGAATAGGCAGAAAATGATAAGTTGGAGTTTAAAAACAAAGCCTTGGACCAGGGATCAAATTGATTCAACCTTTGCATTCAACATCTGCATAAGTCATCAACTTCAGGTAGACGATTATGTGGCATGGCGGATACCTAGTCTAGTCGCTCATATTCCCAGAGTAAATGAGAGGAAGATCTCTGTTTATTCCGTGGAACAAAACGAGTCCCTCATATCTTCGTTTAGGGACAAGCCCCTCATCTATTCAGAGTTCTAGTTTCAAGTAAGGGAGATACACAAGCGCAGGAAGAGCCCTATTTTTTTCGGTAGCCGGTCTTTTAAGAATTTGGAGTCTTGGCACAGCTTACCACCCCCCAAAAGGTTTATGGCTGATCACATAACTTTCTATTGGGAAGTGGTTTTGGAGAATACGCAACAATGCCGCTCATTCTCTGACATGTGGCAAGGAGAGGGTTCTGAAAACCGCTCTTCCTAGCTCACTAACGTCGGCCCTTCTTGTCCCGAGCGATATCAACATCATTCGTTGTATTTAGTCAATGGAGATCAATGTTTGAGTCGGTTATTGCAACTTGGGGGGCAGGGCCATTATACTTCGATCTTTTTGACGGAGCGATGCCCTCCTCGACCGTCAATATTAATGCCTTTTTTTGGACGGCTCAGATGAACAGGGCTTTTCCAAAAGCAGTGATGCTAGAAATTTCATGGGATTTCTGGAAGGTAGGTTGCATTTTTGTTCATTTTTTTCCATGGGTTTGGGTTTCGATGTAAGACTTTAAGGTTCTAACCTGGAGGTCTTTTTCGCCATGCATGTAAAAATTGTACACTATTTTTTCGGTTTTAAGAAATAGAAGGATCCACACTTGCTTTAGCAAAAAAAAAAGAAAGACTAATTATTGCAAATACTTATTTACAATCAAAAATAACAACAAATCTACAAGAAAGAGGGTGGGGGAGAAAGGCTTTTACATGCTTCGTACGCAGGTTCTTACCTTCCATTTTTAAAACCCAACTCTCTCCTCACACATACTTACACTACCCTCTCTTCAAAAGAAACAAATGGCTACACTCTTCCCCAACAACGATGCCAAAATGTTGAGCAGTATAAAGGGTGTTTTTAACCTCTATTTACCCTACGTTAATCATCAATCCAGGTACAGTTCTTTTATCTCAAGAGTGTACTCAGTCTGAGGCGGTCACTTGTTCAAGAGTAACGCTAGTAGCATAGTGCTTTTACAAAAGTAAACAAATGTTGGAAACAAACTCTAAATGTAATAGCAAGAAACTTAAATGCTTTGTAACTAGATCATTCACGTAAGAAACTACAACAATCATCATTCAAGAATGCAGTAATGATAACTCTTTTCTTTGTAAACTGATACAAATGAAAATCAATCAAAGACAAGATCTCCAATCTGGGAACTAGACAGTAGTATTCAATGTTCACTACAGTTGTAGATCTTTCTATTCACACCAAAGCAAATACTGGAAATAAAAATTCAATTAACAGAAAAGGAACAACAACTAATCTATTGAAAAGATCGAATAGCAAAGCTTAATCTACAGGAATGAATTAAGCAGCAATCTTAACCGAAAGGAATTGAACAACAACCTTTAACTAATAAATGAATTGAACAGCAATCTAAGGAAGGAACAACAAACCTAAGTAAGTCTACGAAATATTGAACAACAAACTTAATCAAATGTAAACACACAGCGAATCTAGAATGATTGAATCAGTAATCTTATTTTAGCATAATAAGCATTAACCACAGTTATAAGGGAACAACAATTGCGATGATAATGGAACAGTAATCCAAATGAACAACAATCACAATTATAGGTAAACCGTAGCTAAGTGAACAACAATGCCAATCTGTAAATGAACAGTAATATCAATTTGTAAATGAACAACAATGTTAATATGTAAATGAACATCAATTTCAATCTGTAAATGAACAACAATATCTAAATTAGACAATGTGATATTATTTCAGAATGAACAACATAACATTTTCAGTTGCAAATAATAATCTTACTATTCAATTACGAATTCAATATAACAGAGCAAGAAATGTTCAAGAATAGAAGATCACTAAATAAAGCAAGTAAAGGAAATCAAACCACACACGACTTGTAATTGGAAAATAATGATACAGAAAGCAAGTGATCCACCAGGGCCAGGGCCTTAGCCGTCAAGGATGCACTACTGTAGTTTCTCTAGGATCAGATAACGGAACAACAACGAAGTTTATGTATTAATCATAAACACAGAGTTACAACTATCGCTCTTTAAAGAGAGTCAATGATCAAAGTTCAGATTACAATAGTGAATTCTATAAATCAACAATAATCCGCTCCTTGGGCTAGCAGTGCTGTCCCTTTTAATAATTTCCAGGCGGGAATACCAAAAATATAGATAGCCTTGAGGTAGCGATCCCTCAGGATCAAAGGATCCTGAGGGATTCACCATATCTTTAATCTTCAGATATCTTTTTGTCCTCTTGCACTGATATTGTGCTTCTTCTTCCTTTTCCTGGCCCATGTGCTCCGAACTCAATTTCCTCGCCTGGATGCAATTCCCTATCAAAGGGACATCAGTTGGTTTTTCCTTGTCTTTTCCTCCGGAATGGCGATTTTCTGTTTTCTTCACTTTCTGCATAAAAAAAGACAATAATTAATCATTTTACATCAATCACAATTCCCCTTAATTCTATCATAATCCTTTATCATATGACCATCTTAGAATGTAAAGAAGTTATGAATTAAAGGAAAAGATAAAGAAATAAGTGGCAATTGCATACCTGTGCTAGTGCTCAACAACTGGTTCCTCTGTTAAAAGCCAATAGATTCTGGGTAACAGGCACAAGTGGCAGAAAACCGAGTGCTTGCCAAGTAGTGGAGGAAAGGATACTCACTGATGCACCTTCATCTATAATAGTGCCAGGTACAATCATATTACAAACCTGTACTATGATCTGGAGAGGCAAATAAGAAGGAAGACGACATCCTGTCAGTCAATTCCAATCATAGGAAGTGACCAGACTACTTGGAGGGGGTATCGAAAGAATGGGAGAATTACCCCCTAGAGGTGGTACCGAAAGAATGGGAGAATTAACTATTGTTTAGTCACTGTCTAATGCAAAACAACACAGTGAGAGCATTCCTTTATAGTTTATGTACTGTAAGGCCACCCTATATACCTGAAGGTAAGTGGATGAACTATGATATACAAATGTACATGGAATGAGGTATCACGCTCAGAATTTGTCACAAAAAATTTAGTGACACCTGCTATGTTTTACGATACCAAAACACGTCTCTAGCCTAGAACCTTTAAATGTTTTGCGTTAGGTGACAATTCATGATCCACCAATCATGTGTATTCCATTTTTCCCTGCAACTAGCCCAAAAATTCGACCCTCAAATCCAAAATTTCCCTTTCAAATGCTTCTTTACCTCTTTTTTCATGGGACTTAACACTAGTTAGGTTAACCATGGATAAAAGTTAGAACTATGCTCCCCTTTAATAAAATATAGTATTAAAAAATTTAAGCTATTGAACAATTTAGTCAACTTCTATATCTATGGAAAATCCACAAGGCTGCACCATGAATGAGAGATGTGCACAGTAATAAATAAAAGTAAAAGTTATGGGAAAGTGGTTAAGTCTAGTAATAAAAACTCTCAATCGCATTTACTACAAAGTGGTGGGAAATATTTCTTCATGCCTACACCTACAATGAATTTAATAATATAATTTTCCCAAAAACTAACTCTATGAACATTCAAGATGACAACAGAATGACACTGAGGCCCATCACATCATTCCCCTTAGTCCTTTTGGTGTCATTTCATAGTCATCCTAGCCTTATGACATCACTTGACTATGATACAACCCATTCTCCTCGACCTAACTAGATTGACAATGTAGACCACAATCAATTGTTAAAGACTTCCACCTATACCACCCCAAGATTGTAAGTGTAGTGATAAAATACTCTACTTCAATTAGATTCAAATGTGGATCAATGTTTTTGAATTTCATTGACTTCTTTCCCCACTAACCACTAAAGCATGCCTTGACTTAGTGAAAATTGGATTGGAACTTCCTCAACCAAAAATTCATGGATGTGACTTGCTTTAACTATCAACCCAAAAACTTGATAGAACATAAGGCTAATAATGTAGAAAGAAGCATTTAGAATGACCAAAAAGACTAGAATAGAAGAGAGAGAACCAAAACTAAGACTAACCTACCCTAATTATATTCCTTGGAACTAGAGTAATGTAGAAAGAGTGAATGAATGGGTTGGATTAGAAGGATTAATGAAAGCACCATTCACCTGTATCAACTAATAAATAACATAAATTTGAGCCAAGTGGATTACACCGAACACTTCTTATTTTTCGTAATCAAGGAGGAGGGAGAGGGGCTTATCAAACTTTTGTTTTCTCTACCTTTTTCTAAGAAACCCTTGAATTATATTTTAATACCATTTTAACATCATCATATTTGAGTTGATATATGTCTCCACTGGTTAGTGGGTTGAGAGTTTCCATTAGTTCTTCTCTAATTCGTCGTAGTAGGACTATCTTCAAGGAATCTAGATCTAGGGTGAAATTGTGCATTTTTATGTAACTTAACTAAAATCTTTCATCAAAATAATTTAAAGATTCATATACTCTTTGGATCATTTTGAATATCTCATATTTAGTATGCCTTGCTCTTCAGTAATCTCGGTACATGTTTTTGAAAGGTTGTTGCATTTACTCCCATGAGGTGATGTTGTCTCATTCTAGGCTCATGTACCATCGAATGCTACATCCTTAAGAGTGGAAAGGAACAATTTGAGTTGTTACTCATCAGTTGTGTAGCTATAGGTCATAACAATGTAAACTTTGAAATGTGAATGATAAACTAAAAATGAGAACTTTGGCCAAAAAGCCCCCAAAAAACATCAAAAAACAACCCAAAAATAAAACTACATATTCAAGAACGATGTTTTTTTTATAAGGTAATTTTTCAACATTTTTTAAAAAGGGCAATAAAAACCATTTTTTGTGCAAAAAATATGAAGAAAACACACTGAAAATGAAAAGTGTTGATGCTAGAATAACATCTTTCTTTTTTTTCGGGGTACAATTTCAACATTTTTTGGCAATGGTGTTAAAGATAAAATAATGGGACCTAGAAAACCATAAATTTCCAACAATTCTCATCCATGTCGTTAAAGATGAAATATCATGACTCTAAAAAACCTTAAACTTCTAATTGTTTTCAACCACAACATTAAAGAAAAAATATCATAACTTAGGATACCCTTCAAATTTTGACAACTTTTGAACCATGGAATTAAAAAACCTTATGTTTTCAGCATATTTCAGCCATGACATTTTGAACAAATTAGATGACTAAAAAAAAAAATTAAAAATGAACACCTAAATGAAAGACTCATTATTGCAAGAGTATTTTTTATTTTAAAGGCTAAAAGTATATATTTTTTCAAATCTTAGCCTAAGACGACTTATCCCATTCCAACAAAATATAAAAATCAACCATCCAAATGAAGTATCCCCTTTTAATGAGGCATTAAAATTGCAACAATTTTTTTTTAACTATGGTATTAATAAAATAATAACAATAAATAATATCATGGAAATATCACTCTATAATTTAAAAATTCAACATTAATTTTCTAATATATTTTTACTTCTACTCAAAATATCAATACTTGTAGATTGAATGAAACATAAATGATTTCCCTAAGTTATTTTTGCATTGTGGACATTATAAACAAATGGATTCATCATAATTAAAACATATAATCCAACAAGAATAGAAATGACTCATAACTTCATGTAAAATTATATGAAAGTTAAAATATTTATTTCAAGCTACCATGCAAACATCATTTACATAAAATGTCTTAGACAAGTATTCAAAATCACTCATATGTTCTGGCACACCATCAAAATTGACAACATCTTCAAAAGAATGACTAGATGTAGATGAAGATGACCCATATTCTTCTTTTTCATCAACTAGTGCCCCAAATGAGTCAAAATGCATGCCCAACATTTTAGATTTCAAAAGTCTTCTAGATCTACGACTAGGTTCAACAGACTCCCATCTCAAAATTGTTTCTTTTCGTAGCAACCTCTTCAGAATATTTATCGTCCTAAAGTGAAGAGTTCCTCTCTTTGTTAAAAAAAATTCATAAATAAGCATGTCAAAATCCTCCAATTTTAAGTGGTCTGTATGACGATGATTTATATTTCTACCCTTTCTTTTTCTCTTTGTGCCAATTTTTTTATCAACTACCATCTCTGGCTTGTACAAACCATTGAATGAGTGTGTATTTGTGGCACACCAATGTACTTCAACACCCTCAACATGTTCATTTTCTTTAATGACCTCTATAACCTTGGAAACCCATAATGGATAGCCATGTGAATCTCCATTTGCTAACACTGCAATCATGAAACCCTCATTAACATACTATATATAACCCTTGTAAGGGTCTTCCATGGGTTCATGTTGTGCACGAGATCTTCTAGAACCAATACACATTTCTCTTTCCTTTACCTGTGAAGAATTGATAATACCTCGAGATTGTTGTTGTTCAACAATGTTTCTCTCCTCATGTTCATTTGACACATTTTATGGCCAAATAAATGGAGTCTTCAAAAGTATATTTTCGTTTGTTGATTTGGAAATGATAGCACTTTGATTATTGAGAAAATAATCCCACCAAATAGAATCAACAACATCAAAGTACTCATATATATATCTAATTGTTTTTTAATTTCTTTTAGGAATTCAGAATAATTTATATCTCTCTTCTTCCTTCATGCATTATGAATTTGAGAAATTGATTGTAATAACAATATTTTTGATGAAAATATTGGATGATCTAGAATGAACTTCAAAAATTCCAAACCTAATGATGGCTCCCATTCTACAGTGGTTGAATACTTCTTTCCCCATATAAGTGTTTCCCCATTAATTTTTTTTATATGGAATTAATGTTGGAAGCTAATGTCATTAAGTTTTTCAATGCATTTCTACTCAACATGTGATCCTAGAATAAACCTTCGCATGTCAATAGTTTCTTCCAACACATGAAAAATACGCTTTAGAATGTATGATTTCTTAATACATTCAATTAACGATGGCAGGTTCCTAACATACTTCCTCCTCAATGTTCCTAAAAAATGACTGAACATCTTATCAATATGGTCATAAGTGTGCCCAACAAAAAGAAAACCAACATTTACCTTCTGAAAAATTCTTAGTTCAACAAGCACATTTGGATATCCAAAAATAATTTGATTTTTTTTCATGACAAGTGTTGTCCAATTGCAGATAAAAACTTCTGGAAGATTACTAGACCAATGAGAAAGCACATCTTGAATTATGGTTATTATCATATTTACATCATTATGAATATTTGAAGTTGTGAAGTAAACAATTGACAACATTTTCCCATTAAAGACCATACAACTAACCAAGTGAAACTGAATAAAATTTTCTGACTGTGATTTTTTTGGTGTGTAGACAAAATGTCATAGAAGTGTTTTCTTCTAGTCCATACCATCAATTATCAAACCCAAATATTTATTTGGATTATCATAACACTTATTCTGATGCTTGTACAACTTTTTCCTTTCACTTGTTTACTAATCGTGATGCCCTTGAAGTGCTTTGACAATGGAATATGCACATAACATAAAAGAAACCTCTTAATAAATACATTTTCATAGTTGATAACTATACAAATTTTAAAAATAATGTTATGAATGCATACCTCATTCTACCCCTTGACATTTATACCTTTTTTATTTAAGAGAATCACATGTACTACAAACCCCCATCCTTAGGAATCAAGGAATCAAGGCATTATTGAATTGTATCCTCCATAACTTCATAAAATATTGATATGTAATAAAATTACCATCTCCTTCAAAACCTTCTACATATTCGTGGTATAAGCTGTAGATTTATCGTCTCGAAAAATAATTTGGAATATGTATTGTGTCTCTATTTGGCATACACTCTCCATGCTTTGAAAAGAAATCTTGCATCCATGATAGTGCAGTATTTGGTAATGGCCCAAACTCTCGTTTATGATGTACTTTTGAATAAAATGTGGGATCTTTTTCCAAATTCCCTTGGATTTTTTGCAAACAAAAATTACCAATTGAATGAAACAATTTGAAAGCCTTTCTACATAGCAATAAAGACCCAATATGATAATCATAAAATGACAATATAGATTGCACGCACCCCACTAAATATGAATTTTGCATGCTTTTATTCATTCATAAATATCTCTTCCTTTTCTCTAATGAAAACTTGAAATCCATATGTTTCAAGAAATCCTTTTGAAAACATTCACTTGAAATCAGATTAATGATAGAACTTCTTCTCATGAGATATTTTGTCCTACCCCTTGTATAACTGGAATATTTTGGATTGATACAAAAAGTTCTACTCCTACTCATAGATACAATATTTTATGGAAACATCTCCATCATTTCATTATCCTCTCTATAAGATTTTTCATCATCATTAGGAGGAATATTATCCTCACTATGAAAATTTTGAACATAATTAGGAAATTCAACACCATCATTTCTTGGAAAAATATTCATTACCATCCTCAGTTGCAGGAAATTATTCACTACCATCATTTTCACTTTTGAAATACTAACTTGGAGGATATTCTTCATCATCTTCATCCTACCCTTTGTTAGCATTTCCCTAATAGTCCGTAGAATTAGGTCTAAGTGGAAAAGTTGACTCTCTATTTACTGGAAATTCTTCATCGTGCCCTTCACAACTACCTCTCTCATAGTCCTTAGGATTAGTACTAAGTGGAAAATGTGACTCTCTATTTACTTGAAATTATTCATCTTTCCCTTCCTTAGTGCTGCTCTCGTAGTCCTTAGGATTAGGACTAAGTGTAAAATGTGACTCTTTATTTACTGGAAATTATTTGATCCCTCCCTTCGCCATTGCTACTCTCATAGTCCTTAGTATTAGGACTAAGTGGAAAATGTGAATCTCTATTTACTGGAAATTATTCATCCTACCCTTTGTCATTGTTGCTCTCATAGTCCTTAGTATTATCACTAATTGGAAAATGAGACTTTCTATTTACCAGAAATGCTTCATCTTACCCTGTGCCAATGTTTCTCTCATAGTCCTTAGAATTAGGACTAAGTGGTAAATGTGACTTTCTATTTACTAGAAATTCTTCATCCTACCCTTTGTCATTGCTACTCTCATAGTCCTTAGGATTAGGACTAAGTGGAAAATGTGACTCTCTATTTATTGGAAATTATTCATCATTCCCTTTGTTAGTGCTACTCTCATAGTCCTTAGGATTATGACTAAGTGGAAAATATGAGTCTCTATTCATAATGAAATAATTCTTGTTATATTCATCAATATGAATAGAATTGTTATGTGACAAAGATGTTGATGTTCCAGAAAGATAAACTTCACTATCAGAAAAATACATGACTTCCAAATAGAAGATGTTGAATGATACAAATACACTCTCTCCCAATGAAAATATATAGTTTAAAGAATGAAAATTTCCCTCCCAAGTTTCCCCACAAAAATATTAGCCAAAAATTTGCTCTCCAAAAATTTTGTTTCAAATATTTCCCTCCAAAATTTCCTTCTAGAATTTATTTGAAGACATTCTACTAGAATTTTGTCTTCAAAATTTTGACCCTACTTTCCATTCAAATTTTCTACACAAATTTTCCTTTAACACATTAATTCAAAATAAAAATAAATCTTTTACTTAAAATATTTGACATTTACTACATAATTTAGTTTTTATAACTTATATTTTATTTTTATCACATTTAACAAAAGTTATTGTATCATCTTAATATTAACTCTATATTAATTTCTTCTAATTTTAATTTTAATCCCACATTCAAAAAGTGATAAAGTAATCCCATAATCTCCACTATATAATAACTTTCGTTGTCACTATTCCCTACATCACATCAAGTCTTGTAGAGGTTTCATTAAAAACCTTGGAGTGATTTTGTGGACGAGCTACATTGTCATCGACAAGACATTTGATAGGAGATTTTCACATTTCAAAGGTTAGTTTCTCTTCTATTTTGTCCATTTAAAGAGGAATTTGGGGAAAATAGGTTGTTTTATGTTGATTTTGTTTTCTTTGTCTTTGGGGGCAACTCAATTTATTAGTTCGAAATTTAGGCAATTGTTGAAACAAGACACACCTATGTTCAAATCCCCCGAGTACATGTCATAGACCTCCAGATATTTACTAATAGTTACATCTTAGATAGGTTGCTAAGTTTCTCCAAGATAATAAAAAGAAACTATTACATAATTTTATTTTATTTTTACATTTATTTAGAGAATTTTTTTATTTTTTTTCGAAATAAAAAATTAAAAAATTCCACCTAGATCAAGCTCACCCACCCCGCCCATGGGTTCATTGTGGCATGGCAGGGAGCCATGGACACACTCGCCCACACGCACGTGGGTGGGTGTGCCCATGGCATAACGACCTGCTGGGGGGGCATTGTGCAGGCACACGTGCCATTGTGAGCACATCCACCCACATAGTTTTCCCTTAGCAGGAGACTTTGTCACGGGCACACATGCCCACAGGTATGCCCATGGCATAGTGGCCTCCTAGGGGGCCATTGTGCAGGCAGGTGTGCCTCATGCCCTCTTGCACAATGGTCCCCTGGAAGACCGTTGTGTTGTGTGCTGGCATTCCTGCAACACAGTGGCCTACTAGGGGGCATTATGTGGGTGGGCTTGCCCACAGCGACACACCCACCCGCATAGCATACTGCTGGCAGGAAGGGGATTGATTCTCGGAATCAAACCCCTACCTGTCAGGGGGTTGTCATGCCATGAGCCACCCCTACCTGCCAGAGGGCACTGATGCGATAATGGACCCATGGTAGGTAGGGGCCAATTCTAGGAATCGTCCCCTCATATGCCAAGAGGCCACTGTGCCATGGGTGGGTGCACTCATCGCATAGTGGTCTCCTAGCAAGAAGGGGGATGATTCTCAGAATTGGACCCTTGCCTGTGAAGGGGCTACTGTGACATGGGTGGGGTTCGTTGATGTGACCCTCCAATGGCACATCGACCTCATGACAGGTAGGGCTCTGTGATTCCCAGAACTGACCCCTTGCCTCCCATCGGGTTGATGTGCCATGGGCACACCCCACAAGAATCGACCCCCTAACTCCCATGGCACTGTTATTCCATGGGTGGGGGGCATGCATGGCACAACATACCCCTTTCTGCCATGGGGCATTGTGCCACGGATGGGGAGCGTCCATGGCACAACGACACCCTTCCTACTAAGGGGCCACTGTGTGGGTGGGTGTGCCCCCAGTAGGTCGATTCCCAAAATTGACCCCCTTCCTACAAGGGGGCCATTATACCATGGGTGGGGGTACCCATGGCATGACAAACCCCTAGTAGGCAGGGGGTTGATTCCGGGAACTAACCCCCTACCTGTAAAGGGGTAGCCATGCCATGCCAGGGGGTCACCATGCCATGGCCGCCCCCTTACCATGGCACAATGACCCCCTTTTGGTTAGGGTGCCTCTGTGCCACAAACAAATGAGCCTGACCCTGGTGCAAAAATTATAAAAATTAAAAGTTTTTTTTTCTTTAATTTTTAATATAAAAATATAAAAGTTAAGTTCAATTTTTTTTTTGTTTTTTTAAGGATAAAATTTTAAAATCTGGTGTTCTTTTAATTTTTTTTTATTGTTCTTAAGGTATGGGTTTTCTTCTAATTTACTTATATATATATATATATATGTGTGTGTGTGTGTGTGTGTGTGTGTGTGTGTGCAGGAAAATGGCTTCAAGAACAGTCTTTGTGAATCTTTCTAGACCAAAGGTAGGATTTACATCATCTAAAGGTGGACCCTCAATGAATACTATTGAATGAAGTTGATCTATTTCGTATGGTAAAAATCCAACAAGTGGCTCATCAAATGAAAATAATATGATTTCATATTGGAGGAAATCACTAGAAATGTGTCATACAAAATTTTCATAGTATTCGAAAGATAAAGAAAGAGAAGAAGTTCTGCAGATATATCTATATGTTGGTATGATTTACGATGGTGGAAGTTATAAGGTGTTGGCTTCGCGAGGCCTAACCCAGGTTCAGGGATGATTTAGCCAAACAAATCTAGGTACTACTGGCCCTTTCGGCAACAGTCCGTGAAGCACAGACTGAGGTCTCACTTGAAGTAGTATGGGAGGGTGCTAGAACCAAGTTTCCACACCTTGGGGATGTCTGATGAGCTCTAGCGGTTCAGGGTTTGACCCTGCCTCCACGTTGCTACGCGCATCTATTAGTCCCTCGCAACCTATGATGTTGCCTTCGCATAGCCCTACTTGGGGCACGACCTGTATTATTACCCAAGTTTCTTACTATTAACCTATTATTATCTTATTACATTAACTTATCTGTGTAAGTCTAGTGATAATTAATAGTATATCCAACATTCATATAAGTGCGTGCAATAAACAAAACAATATAAATGCATAGAGAATCATACAAAACCAGATACACAGTATTTAGAATCAAACTTCTCTTTATTACTCTTCTTCTTGGGTTACAGACTCAACTTCGTCCTGCACACTCAGCTATAGGGGTTAAAGCACTCAGCTACAGGGGTCTGCGCACTCAGCTACAAACTCTACTAGGCATCTATGCACTTAGATGCAGGGCCTCTTCCTACTACTATGACCCTATACACATTGACTCTTACTCTATGCTCGAACCATTTGTACTCATCTATCTCCTTCTTCGCTATCTTTACAACTTAGAGCCTCACTCTATTTATACAATCCCATGGTCCGCAGACCATGGGTAGGCTGACATGACATTACATTACATTACAACACTTAGGGCAGACAACCCTATGACTCAATATACATTTTGGGCTCCGCACCCGCAATTCACAGACTCTTACAATACATTTGACCAAAACTTGGGCTTTGAGCCCCCAAAACATGCTGTGGGGGGATCTGATGTCCAACAAGCCCCCAACACAAAAATCATGACTCGCCCTCGAGTCACTCTGTCAGCGCGACAATCTTTGCGTGGAGTCCCTCCAACTAGTCCCAAACGATCTGAATGTCAAAAGCGCAGTGAGCTACTACCTGTTGTACTTGTTGCATTCTTGCTTCGTATTCATCTATGTCTCAATTGTGTCCTTACCTTGAAACCGGCATCTGCTACGTGTGTTTATAGTCCCACACCCTTGTCCGACTCCTCGGGTCGTGAAGATTGTGCTTCGGTCGGTTAGTCAGATAGTCGACCTACCCGTGTAGGGCTTCAAGCGACTGTCGTTTACTTTAGCTAGGAAGGGTTCTCCATTTAGTTTGACTAGCTGGACCGCACCTCCATCTATGACCTCCTTAACCATGTATGGTCCCATCCAGTGCATTTTGAATTTTCCCAGAAATTTTTCAAACTTACTGTCATACAACAGCACTAAGTCGTTTTCCTTGAAGGTGCACAACTTGATATGGCAGTCATGCCAGGCCTTTTCACGGTGCTTTTGTACCTGCTAGTGAAATCCAACCAGAAACCATTCTTCCTCGAGTTCTTCTAATTGCGCGAGCCTTTCTTCCAGCGCTTCACGGTCTGTCATGCCTGTGAGCGCTGCTATTCACAGACTAGGTATGATGTATTCCATCAACATGAAAGCTTCTGTGCCATAGACTAACTGGAAAGGTGTTTGTCCTATCAATTTCTTTCATGTTGTCATGTAAGCCCATAATACAATAGGTACGTGCAGGTCCCAATCATTCCGCTACGTGTTACATACTTTGGTCAACACAATCTCCAGTATTTTTTTGAATTCCTCTATTGTCCCATTAACTTGTGGGTGGTACAGTGTAATTTACTGACCTTGAACTCTTCTGTGAGTGTGCTGATGGTTTCATTCAGGAGATGTGTGCTGGGATCACTCATTAATATTTTCAGACAGCCAATCGTGTCAACATGTTTTCGAACAAAAACTTTGCAGTCGTAGCGGTCGTGTAGTCTTTGACTGGTTGCACTTCCGCCCATCGTGTCAGGTACTCCGTCGCGGTGATGATGTAGCACGCACCTGTCTTTCCCTAAGGTTTGATCAGTCTGACAAAGTCGATTGCCCATTTTTCAAATGGCTACAATGTCATTTGTATATTTAATTGCATCGCGTCCCTTCATGATGGTTTTCCAGTCCTTTGACATATATTGCAGGCCTTACAATGCACTTTCGAATCCTGGTGTAGGGTTGGCCACCATAACCCTACGCAAAGAATCTTTTGTATTTTCATGCATGATGTATAGTGTCCTCCTGCAGCACCCCCATGTGCTTCTGCGAGGATCTGACCTCATTCAAATTCAGTTACATATCTTCACAATGTCATATTGTTGCCCATTTTGTAGAGGTGCCCCGCGATGACAAAAAATTCCACCATGCACACCACTAATTCCTTCTTCTGTTGGACTGAGTATTCCTTTGGTGTAGTCCCCATTGTTAGAAAATGGATTATATCTTTAAAGTTTCCATCTATGATCCACACTGCAAAGAACTATGCATCAGGTAGCCACTCCTCTATATTCGTTCGTTCCTCACCCATCTCAATTCGTGACAAGTGATCTGGTCCTATGTTTAGTCGTCCCAACTTGACTATGACCTTAAAATCGTATTCTTTAAATAGTAATAGCCATTTGCATATGTGCCCCCCCAACATAGCCTTATTCACCAGGTATTTCAACGTGGAATGGTCAGTACACATCTTGAAATTTCCTCTGAGTAAATAGTGTCAGTATTTTTGGAGCATGTAAACCATTGCCAGCCCATCGTGCTCAGTGGTAGAATAATTCTTTTATGCTTTGGACAATCTCTGAATTGCAATGAAATCGGGTGATCCATGCCCCCCGTGCCCTCTTGTGTGAGTATGACTCCCAGCGCAATACACAACACATCAACATGTACATGAAATTCCACATCCCATTTTGGGAAGACCAGGATTGGATCGAAGGCCAGTTTCCCCTTCAGGACATCCAGACTCTTCATGCAATCATCATTCCAGCAATATGTAACATCCTTTTTCAATAGCTTTTTCATCAACGTTGTTATTTGGGCATAACTTTTGATGAACTTCCTATAGTATCTAGTGTGTCCCAAAGTAGCACACAATTGTTTAACACTTCGCAGTGCTTCAAAATTTAGAATAACGTCAATCTTTGCAGGTTCCACCATCAGTCCTTGTTTTCCAACCACATGTCCCAGTAGGTTTCCAGAGGGAATGAGGAATGTGCAGTTCTTAAGGTTCAACGCAATCTTGTGTCAGCGACAAGTATCCAGCATCAAGCGTAAGCTTGCTACATGGTGCTTAACTAATCCAAAGACAGTCCAATCATCCAGATAGACCTCCAAGAACTTGTGGATGTATTCTTTGAACACAGCCACAATTATGTGCGAAAATATAGCTACTGCATTCTTTAGTCCAAATGGCATAAGGATGTATTGAAAGCAACCCCATTCTGTTGCGAAGGTCATTTTTCTCCTATCTTCTAGCGTGATCTTGATCTGATGGTACCCTGAGAACCCATCTGTGAATGAGTATGCTTCCTGACTGCCAACATTCTCCAGTACTTCATCTGTGAATGGTGTTGGGAATGGATCGTGTACACAGGCATCGTTCAACTTCCTGAGGTCCACACATATTCTTGTTCGCCCTTCTATTTTTTCTCCTGTACTTACCATAGGACTCACCCAGTCGGATTCTTCCACTGGTTCAATAATTCTAGCTATGAGGATTTTGTCTAATTCATCGCAGACCTTTTCTTTATACTTTAGATTCAAGCGGTAAGGCCGTTGCTTAACTGGATTCACGTCGGGTTTTAGGGTGATCCTCATCACCCCTAAATCACCAACTATCACTTTTAAGTCTGTAATTTTTGTCAGGAAAAAGTCTTGGTATTCACGAAGTAACTCAGTGACCTTATCCACTGTGGCATCGTCCCAATAGTCCCCAAGCGTTGATACTTCGGCTCCACCTCTGTTCCAATGCTTACCTGCTTTATCTTTTGTGGCGTGGTGATGGCGGGGTCTTCAAGTGATGGTCCTCAAATCTTGTAATAGCCTTCCATTTCTGAAATGTTAATATTTCATGGGTCCTCATCATCCTCCTCAACATTTACGTTGTAACACTCTAGCGCGCAGCTCAACTGTGTCACGCATTCTGTCTAAAGTACTTCCATTGGTTCCTGGGGTATTTTGAATGTAACTGCTTTTACTGCCTATAGTGCATCGTCAAAAATATCTAACTAACGTTCTTGAAATGTGAAAGTTAATAGAAATCCCTCGTGTAAGACATCCCATTCACTCCTACCATGGCAGATTTCCATCTCAGTATACCAATTCATGGGTATGACATCCAGGGTATGATAAAATAAATGTACCCATTCAGGCTGTGGCTCTTCCCTGTAGACCTTGGTCCATTTCGCGAGGTGTGTGCGTGGATCATCTCATCCATTATATTTTCCTACTAGCCATATCTATGGTTTCCCAAATCGTAGGCGCATCATTCTTCTGCATCCACACCAGTCCTCAAAGCTTCCTTGATGCATACCCCACCATTGTGTGGGTGTTACTCGCAGTGCCCACTTCAAAGCATCGAACCGCTACTGTTCTGGTACTTTGCTTTCTAATTTGTTCATGAATTCATCCACCGTTGTCAACCAATCGTATGTAAGCAGATCCCTTACCTCTATGGTCTCACAGCACAGTGATCTAACCATCATGTTGCAGTTAAGCATTGTTACTTCATGCAACTGATTCTGTCATCACTTTATCTCTTCGTCTGAATCCGAAGTGCAAGAGCTTTCGTGCTCCCACGAAATGCTTCCATCTACGGTCGGATTCACCCAATCCTCTTCTCATACGGTTATCTTGTAAATACAATTGAGTTCGTCATCACTATCATCATCATGCACCAGTTTAGTGTATTGCGCTCCTTCGGCTGGATCTAGCAGTACTACTACGCGTAGTGACTTTTTTTCAAAGATCATTGTATGCTTCTTCAGATTTATGACTCCGTTCATATCGGTGGCTCAATCTATTCCTAGTAGCACGGGATATGGATTACTGTCTTTGACAATCTCTATCACTTCAAAATCCACCTGCGTGCTTGCATGTTCACTATCTACTATCACCCTTTGCAATCTTCCCATGGGCAAGATCTTCTATTGGTTCACCATTTGTAACTGAATAGGAGACCACTGTAGCACGAGTCTGCCCATGTGTTCCCACGTTTGTTTTAGTAGTACATTCGCGTCCGATCTGAGATCCAGGATTACCTGATCCATTTCATACTCGCCAATTTGCGTAGTCAACCTCATTTCCCTTCCTGTGTGCAATGCATGCTTTCCAAGTTTCCAGACCACATGCAGTTCTCCTGACCCCCGCACACCTAGTGATAATTTCCTATAGTCCTTTTACTGCCTTGTTGTTGCATAGCAGTTTCATGCATGTCTCCAGAAAGGTGGTGAACATTGAAGGATCCATCCCTAGTTCTAGTTGATCCTTACTACCTAAAGTGGAGGCCTCCGTGAAGCTCTTCTTAGCTTCCATGAATGTCTCCTTCACGTGTTCTAAGTCAAATTCGGATTCCTTTGTAGGAGCCATGTAAACCCACACACTTTCTTCTAACTGCTTACCTTTATCATCACCAGTGGTCATATTGCTCTTGAGCATCATGTTTATATTCGGGTCTTCTTCACACGGCTCAGACCTCATCATCTGCAAATTCTAAGTCGAAGCGGGCTGAAGTACCCCTTTTTCGTGGAGTCTCACTATCAATGTAGGGTAGTCTTCTGCCTCATGATCAAACTGAGTATAGTACAAACATGATGTCCTTGTCGGGTTTGTACAATTGTGGGTATAGTGCCTTGGCCCTCTGTAATTGTAACAAACTAGTTGTCTGCGACCCCTTCCTGGTCCCATTTCACCTCGACCTCGACCGCGCCCCTGAAATCTAGCATGTGCCATTCCTGTATTTGGGTCAAGGGCTCGTGTCTCAGTCTGCACCCTGTAGGTAGGAGTCCAATCCATCATTAGTTTGTAGCTTCTGCAGGTGTGTTCATCATGGCCTACTGACCTGCAGAAATTACAAAACAATTGTTGGGACGTCTGCGTATACTTTTGCAATAGATGACAATTATTCGTAGTGTGTTTTCCTCCTATCTGACAGATAATGCACCATAATGTAGGTGCCATGCTTGGTCCTTCCTATGCCTCAAGTCTTAATGACATCAACCCTCCTCCTGCCAAGTAATTTGTGAACACTAGACAATGGTCCTTGTCATGCCCCTGGTCTTTGCATTTTATGCACCATACCTCCTCACGTGCCTTTGGCTAAGGTGTCCTATCTTGTTTCAAACTCTGCATCTATAGACACAGATTTTGCAGTTACGCATGGATTTGTTGGACTCCCAGACCAAGGTCTTGTATAGGGGTCTCATGCAATCTCATTGCCATGTCCAAAGCTTCGGTCTGGGTGGAAAGTTTTTGCTATGACAACGTCATCGTTAAGTGCAGTGTTAGTGATGCTACAAACCATGTGCAGCGTTGTCCATCCATCAACGTCATGTTGGCTTCGCAAATCATACCCTTCAGTCTTTGATCCAAATCCCAGGGGGTCTCACCCAGGAGCATCGTGATATCCTTAAATCCGATGATTGATAATTTTTTTGACTTTGGCCTGGTCTGGATTTCTGCGATTCCTGCGTTTGGATGGTCATTATAATTCTTGATGTACCATGTTAATGCGCGATCCTACAATGCGCTTACCAGTGTAACCTTTTTAATATTGTCATCCACGACTCCTTATGCTTCCCATAATTTTCTTACCATGAACTAGAATTGGTCTAGATCTTCATTCCCTACTCCTCTGAATACTGGTAGTTTGATCACACTCACCATACTGAACTGTGGTGGTGGCGGAGGTGGGGTGGGTGAAGATGGATTTGAGGAGGGTGAGATGGGTGGCAGTGTAGGTGGAGGTGGTGAGCACAGAATTCACTGCCTTATCAGATTGACTGCGCTTCTTGGAGAGACTTTTGCGAGCTCTTCCTTGCTTTCCTGCAAGGGGGAAATTAAGGGACTAGTTTCCAATTCTTCACTACTTCCACTTCTGTAGATCTTCCCACTTTGTGTAGTCCCAAACATTAATTTATTCGCATAACCCTATAGCATATTTATCCAAGTGTTCAAACATTTGATATACATACCTCGCAGTCCCTTGAGGAAACGTTGCTTCGGCTCATTGTAGCTGATGGTCATGTCTACCACGAACTCAGTGATAAATCCTCCTATAATTTGGCTAAGCTAATGGTCCACAACTCGTACAATATTATCTCCTGATGCTTCTAGTCTATGCACTAATTCCGGAGTCCACACGATTGGTTTTTCGAGCCTACACCTTCCCTAATTGTCTGCTAGCTTCATGATCCACTCATACAGATCAAAAGGAAAGCATGCAAAGAAAATTTTGTGGATTTCCCTATGCAAGTAGCACTCCAACCACCGTTCCTTAGATACTCATGGATTTATGTTTTCCTACACCGCAAACTCGTGAATCTTCTTGTCCAACCACCCTTCAATTTCTTTCTTTGTTGGATTCTAGTGGCACGACATCATGCATCCGTTATGTAGATCTCGATCCCAATAACGAAGCCATTTGTTGGGTTCGCGAGGCCTGACCTATGTTCAGGGGTGATTTAGCTAAACAAACCTCGGTACTACTCGCCCTTTCAGCAACAATCCGCGGAGCAAGGATTAAGGTCTCACCCGAAGTAGTATGGGAGGGTGCTAGAACAAGGTTTCTGTACCCTGGGGATGTCTAATGAGCTTTGGCGGTCTGCGATTTGACCCTGCACGCATGTCGCTACGCGCGTCTATTAGTCCCTTGCAACCTGTGATGCTGCCTTCACGCAACCCTACTTGGGGCACGACCTGTATTATTACCCAAGTTCCTTACTATTAACCTATTATTATCTGATTACTTAACTTATCTGTGTAAGTCTAGTGATAATTAATAGTATATCCAGCATTCATATAAGTCCGTGTGATAAACAAAACAATATAAATGCATAGAAAATCATACAAAACCAGATACACAGTATTTAGAATCAAACTTCTCTTTATTACTCTTCTTCTTTGGTTATAGACTCAAATTTTCCTTGTGCACTTAACTGCAGGGGACCGCGCACTCAGCTGCAGAGCCTCTTCCTAGTACTATGACCTAGTACACTTAGACTCTTACTCTATGCTCGAACCATTCGTACTCATATATCTCCTTCTTTGCTATCTTTACAACTTAGAGCCTCGCTCTATTTTAAAATCCCATGGTCTGCAGACCATTGGTAGGCTAACATGACATTACATTACATTACAACACTTAGGGAGCACAACCCTATGACTCAATATACATTTCACGCTCTGTGCCTATAATTTTCGGAGTTTTACAATACATTTGACCAAAACTTCGACTTTGAGCCCCCGAAACATGCGGTGGGGGGATCTGATGCCCAACATGAGGTGTTTGGAAAAGTATTAGACATATGTTTGGTGTCAGATACAGAAGTTTTTTATGTACTTATGAAACTGCCTATTTCACATGAGAAGATTGGATATCGTTTTGCATTATCAATGTATGGCACAAATGAAATTTCTACAAATATATGTAAACACATCATAAATGACATTGCGCAAAAAGAATTAAGTTTGCTTATTTATATTTATGTGTTTTGCGTTATTGTAACTGTATCATTATATTTTTTCTAACTTACTTATTTTTGACATATTATATTTTGTTTGATAGAATTTTGCTGAGTGTCTCTCAATTATGTTGGGGGGAATTTATTTTATAGAGTGAGATATTATGGATGTGGTTAGTGGTTTCAACACATATTCAGAAGAAGATATGATAAAGAAGCAAAATAAATTACTTCATGATGCTACAAGTCTACATACAGGGGATCGACAAAGAATGCCTATAGTGGATCGATCTAGTAAAGGTAAACATGTTACTTTTGAATATGAGGAAGATGAAGTTGAAGAATAGGTTTCAATTATTGAGAATGAGATTAGAACTGATGCTAGAAAGGAGAAAATCCATAAAAGACCAAAAAAAAAATGCCCATTAATGTCTCTCTTCGAGTTGATGACAAGTAGATTTCTTATGTAGAAGAAAATATGATAACCCATAGGAGGAATAAATCAAAATTTGATCATTCTAAAAAATTTCGTGGGAAGCAGGGAAATCATAACACCATGTGCTGATTTAAAGGATGGAATTATGAAAACAAAACAAAATTCCATTCAAAGTCGGTTGACAAAGACAAACTTAGTTCAGGGCGGTTGTACATTTCAACTTAAGGTCATCCAATCCTATAATCGAAATGAAGGACAATATAATTATAAAATTAGAAAGCCATACCACTTGCATGTTCATAACTTGAAAATATTGTTCACGTACAATCCATCTGCACATGTGGTTGCTTATGTGGTTCTTGTTGATCCAATTCAAGTTCTTAACAAAGAGGCATTTGAGAAGTCAATTTTCTTTTAATACAAATATTATGTAATTTGGGGGAGCCATTATGCAAAGGCTAAAATATAATTGATGGAGGAAGATACCAATAACTTGTGTTTCGAAATAGTGAGATGTTTCATTCATCTTAGTTTAACATATGCAAAATAAAATTTATTGGCATGGGAACATAATACATATAATGAGTATAGGATGTCTATGAATTTGATCCAAAGGGTTAGATTTATTCATAGTGAATTTGAAGAAAAATGTGGTGGGGTCTTTCTTAAGGAATGTTGTATGGAAATAAGTTATCAAATTGAAGAAAAAAATCAATTCAAAAGGTGGAAAACTAAATTCAGAGATATTCAGAGGTATGGATAACATTTTCCATTTGGCATTTAGAACTGGAGAGATGTGGGATTTGATTAATGATATTTTTGACATGTGGGAGAACATTGCCATAAAAAACTAGAAGGTTAAAAAGTTTAAACTACTGATATGTACCAGCAGTAAATCAGGTCTTGAAATGAAGCACCTTCTAGATGATATAACTTTCACACCCTGGAGAACAATGAAAGGAGATAAGGATGAAAAAATTGTCAAATCAATTTTATCCTATGTGAAGTTACATGAATTATCATTGGACAAAATGTGCGAGGAATTTCAAAAGTAAGTTTGTTGAATTATTTTTACTTATTTTTGGATTATGATTTTCTTTTAAATATAACATATTGTTGTTCATAGTATTTATTATACATATCAGTATATTAACATTTTTAACTATATTTATTCAGTCACAAGTTTTATATGAAAATACAAGAACATATGGTTAAATTGTTGAATGAAGATAGTTGGGATGATGTTGTACAAAAATACCCAAATTCAAGTTCTACATCAACACTAAAATATGTATATCTTGCATTTAAAAAGGTATGTTGATTTATACATTTATTTTTATTCATATGTATACTTTTTTTATTTAAATTTATACATATATTTGTTTCTTTCGTTATAGATTTCAAAGAATGATGCAAATGGAGTACCTAATATTTTCAAAAGCTTTATTTAAAAACTTAAGTTGGAAAGGGTGAAAAATCAGCGCCTTAGGAATGTTGAACTTCATCCCAATATTACTCATTTCATTTGGAATGGGCTTGAAACTATCCAATATAAAATAATATAAGGTGATTGTGAAGACATTGCAAAAATCATACCTAAAAGAGATTATTCCCTAGTTATTGCAGATATTCCTCATGGTTTCAATATCACAAACATTGAATATGATAGTGAGCCTTATACCTATCAATATTTTATTAAACAGGTCAAGGGATTTCTAGAAGTCACAACAACGTCATTTTGGAGATTTGTGACTTTTCATTCAGACACACAAGCTGGAATGTTATTATCAAGATTCAAGGGAAAAGAAAACTCTAAGATGCATCTTACATAGTAAGACATTGAAATTGTATGTTTTATTAATGTTAAAAGAAATCATTTATGTACAAGTTAATTGAACTTTTACTATTTCATGTTATAGGAAAAAGTCAAATCTTATTGGTTGCAGAGATCAGCCAATTATAAGTGATTGTGAGTTCATTCATGTTGAATGTTGGACAAAAGATGATAGCTATAAGCCTATTCTTTTGAATTGGGTAGATGGAAAGAGTCATAGCTAAGTAATGGTTCATGATGTTGTTGTAAAAGAACTAACATATGAAGATAAAGAAGCAAAAGGAGACATAGTTAACATCTATCAAAAACCACACTCAATGATTAACTATCTTATATACTTATGTTAAAATTAAAGAGATTGGGTTTTGGATTTATTCTCAAGTTCAGGTAAGTTTTATTGTATAAAATTGAATTTCAATATTTTCATTTTTAAGTTTTGTGTGTTTACACCAATTTACTTAATTATTTCTTTTGTACTTTATGATTAGGTACAACACTAGAATGTTCCCTATAAAAAGGAAGAAATTGCATTGCCATTGAAAAAGACTCACTACAATTCAATTTTATTCAACAAAGAATTAATGATATTCAATTTCCAGATGCAATGCAAGAAGTTTATTTGAAGAAAGGGGATTATAATGAATCACTTTTAGCAAAAATGGAAAGGGAATCTCAACCACCGTTGGATGGAATGATTGGAAATGAATACTTTGGGAGATTCATAGACATCCAAGATCTATTAGAAGAGGAAAATGTCCAAACTCGAGTAGAAAAAATTGTTGAAGAATATAATAATGAAACTCTAAAAGATGATGAGTATGGATTACATGATGTTATTGATTAAATTTTAAGTTATGCTTGCAAATCAAGCTCATTTTTTTGAACTATTCATTATTGATACTTGTAATCTTTTCACTTTGAGATTTTATGAGAAGAATACGTATTCAATTGTTGTTGTTATATGTTTAATATTTGTATTATGTGATTCTCACATTAATTTTTATGGGAATCATTATTTTATGAAGAACAAAAAACTTTGATTATTATTATTATTATTTGACATAAAATTCATAAAAATTGCTATTTTTTAAACCTTTGTTGTTAGACATATCTCATAAAAATCATTTATTTGACATGACATTGTTAGCAAAAAAGTCTCAAAAGGTGTATTTTTTTGTTATATCTATATCCAAAATGTGTTTTTTTATGTGAAATGATAAAAATTATTGCTATTTTAGCGAAAATTATTTGATGTGCATTGAAATATTAATTAAAGATACGTAAATGTATAGAAAATCATAACTTTAAAATATACTATGAAAAATAAAAGATCTCACTAAAAAAAATGAAAAGAAAAATAAAACACAATCCTAAAAACCACTTCAAAATAAATATATCAGGGAAGAAGAGAATAAGACTACTTAAAAAATTGTTAAATTTAAAAAATAATTATCCACACTTAATACATTAAGAACTTTAAAGTGTCGAAAATAAGCCTTTTGAAAAAAGGGGTTGTTGTTGCATCAACACTTTTCAAAATCTGCATGAAAATCACTAAAATTTTAAAAATATTATTCACACTTGATACATACGAAAATTTAAAGTGTCAAAAATATGCTACAAAAAAAGAGAGGTGTATTTTAAATCAACACTTTTCAAAATCGGATGATTTTTTTCTATTTAAAAAAACCGGTACTCGGTACAATTCTTGTGTCAAAGTTTACATTGTTTCATGCATACTATAGCAAACTCAAACATGAAAGTGTCAACATCTTCTATTATTAGACCATATAAGTGTGGGAGAATAGATGGATCAAAGTTTTTTTTTAATTTTTGCCTCCCCTTATGTTTCTCTATTGGGGAATGTGAACACATATAGTTGTCTATTTTCAGCCATGGTGTTGGTGGGTTTTGAAGGTATTTTTCCTTCTGTAAGCTCCTCAAAGATCCTCACTTGCTCACTAAAAAGGGTCTCAATAGTCTCTGTGGATAGGGTATGAGGCTCATAGCCAGAAAATTTGGTTGTTAGTGGAAGTAGGGGGTTTTGGTAAGAACTTTCTTATTTTGTCCCTAACTCTTCAAGGAATAAAATAAATAAATATATTTTTTCTGTTTTTGTAATTCTCTGAAATGAAAATGCTAATGTATTTTTTTTTTTTTTAATCTTTACAAGAAGTGAAATGAGAGAAAGTGCAGATCAACTAGGGAAAACGATCATATATACTTTGACACCTTCTTGACAATGGTACCAAAAAGTGATGGCCCATAGCATTACAAAAATAATGTTGCAACTCCCAAGGGTCTCAACTTTATTTTTCAACCCAAGGTTCATAAAAACTTAAGAGGGGTTAGTACTATATGTGCAGCAAGCACGATATCTTTCATTTGTTGAATTTTATATAAGTGGAAGTAGTGAGATGAAATATTGTTATACACAGATCATTTTAATTGTTCTATGTTATAGGTAAACTTTGAAACAGTAGGGAATGAAATACAACAAGAAAAAAATACTCCAATTGCAATCAATGAAATAAAATCAAAGTAATTTTAATGAAATAAAATATTACCTATTCTACTATGAAAGGAAAGAAAACATGCTACTGAAGTAAAATCTTGTAAATAGTAAACCCTAATTTTATAGGAAAGAAGCAATCTATACAACAACATAGTTCAAGGCATATACTTGGCCTCTCTACTTCTAAATTCCATTCCTATAGTTCCAAGGGAATTATAACAAATCAAAGAATATGAACCATAAATTGGGTGAAAATATGGGTAAGCCTTCATAAGCAAGTTATAAACTGCTACATGAGTCTTTATTTTGTTACATGAGACAGTCCAATGAGCTAGAAAAATATGTTAAAGGAAAGGTTGAAAACTAAAATAAGCTAATGAAAGTCTAGAAATGATAAGGAACTCATTTCTATGTCGTCACGTCATTAGTAGTAGGGTTTATTTAGCAATATATGTGGTTATAGGGTTTCCCATGACTACAAAATAAGGGATCGTGCAATGAAAATAAAATAGTAAATGATGGATAGCAAATAAAGAGTATCAATCACAGTGAACTTAAATTCATAAATAAAATCTGATTTTAAAAATATAACCACTACCATTGTTATCATCTAATTATAAGATACCATGCAAGGAAGGACTTTTCAGAAACTAGCTAAGTTACCATGTATAAAAGTAATATTCATAAATAAATTGTAGAAATAAACAAATTCATAAATAGTAATGGTATAAGAGGGATCTTGAGGACCTGGGGTGGGCCCTAAACAAAGTAAACTCATAACCATTAAGTAAAATCAAACTTATAGCTAAAAATAGAGATGAATTTCATTAACTGACGAATTTCTTATACATGGAAAAATGTTGCAAAAATTGAATTATAAACCTTCTAATGCTCTACATTGTTATTATCTTGCTTATACTTGTTATACTAGGCTAATTGAGCCCTTTATTTATACATAATGAGTTGGAGGTAGTCTCCTTGATGGGAGGACTACATTCCCTCCAAAATCCCTAAAAGGTTAGATCATGTTTCCTGGGTCACCATGCAGTAACAAGGAGTATTTATTATCCTCATCTAGTTAAGTTGGACATATTTTGTAGTAGCGAGTAGGACCCATTTATATATATCATTGGATCTCCTTGAAATTTGTGCAAAATCCCCTTAATATAATGCACAATAATCATGTTACGCACATAAAGCATGAAAAATCTCCTTAATCCTCCTAAGAACTAATTAAGCTAGGAAAGTGTTATTAAGTACAAAAAGAAAGGATTAATGGAGCCTTTATGTGCCTAGGTGTGGTTAGATGGGAATTATGTTTTACTTATTTGGGAGGCCCATCAAAGACCAACATTCAAAACTTGCAGTATTTAAGAGGAGAAATAAAAAAAAGAAGAAAAAAAATCCAACCATGTCAAGGGTTGGTGTGGCCTAGGATAGGTGTAATCCCCATGTCACTTTTAGGACTTATATTCCCCTAAGATGTGGTTCTTAAACCATAGGATAGTCCCACAAGTCATGGAAATGCTAGAAAACCAAAAATAAAAATAAAAAAGGTTTCTTGTTTGAAAAATGTTACTCTAGTAACTCTACAATAATTTCATAACAAAGCCTCCATGCTTGATTTGGAAATGAAAATTGTCAATGTGGGTAGTTCCCAAAGTATTTTAAACTTAGGGAAGAGGTTTATGATGAAGTTTGAGCATGTTAATGAAAAATGACCAAGGATGAATTCATATATGGTGCTTTCATAATGATGTGGAAACAAAATTCACTAATAAAGAGCATGTTACTCTAAGATGATTTTCACTAGCAAGTTGAATGTTGGGTTGAGAACAACTAGGTATACTTAGAAAAATTAACTTGAAGGTCAAGCATTGCAAATAAAAGGTAAATAATTTGTTGGTTCCCTGAGCAAGAAATAAATGCAATGAATTTCTCTATAATCATCACATGAAATTCTATTTGAAAAGAAAAGTTGTGGGTGCTCTTGGTCATTATAGCTAGTTATTGGGTGGAGCATGATAAAAAAATTGGTAAATAAAATATACCAAGAATAATATACCATTCCATGCATTCTTATGATGCATAAGCTATCCAATGGAGAATGTATATGTGTTTCTGAACGTTTATAGATCATGATTTGAATCATCACTCCTCATGAAGGAACTATTACTACAAAATCTAGCACCCCTAGTCCAAAGGCTCGGTAGGAAACCTAGGCATTATGAAACAAGAGATTATCCACCATTTTCATCAATCGATTCTCTCCAGTTGTTTAGTGGTGGACGTTAATCCCACAAGGGAGGATCCCTATAGAAATCACCAATAATATATTCAAGTAATGACTCAAGGGTGATGTAAGGTCTAACTAATGGAGGGAAACATATTGGCCAAAGCTTGAAAAGGATGAGATAAGAGTTACTAAAGTTCAAGTACACTTTCTCAAGACCTTTATGATTTAAAAAAAGATTGTTTTAAGTTAGAGTTTTTATCATATGAAAAATTATGATATATAATGGCATATAATAGCTTGAGAAATAGCCTATGAGTGATAAGATCAATAAAGAAGCCAAGTCTACCAAAAGGGAAAGAATTGTTGGATAAAAAATGAAGTTTATATGGATGAAAATGTATATAAAAACAATAATTATCTAGAAATAAACTCTAATTTTAAGGTGAAACATGCATTTAATGTTATATTTTGCTACTTTGTATTTATTAAATGAAATCCCTATCAATAGGGAAACAATAAACATACATAAATTTGCTATAAAATGCATATTTTAGCTATCCCTAAACCTAGTTACCATGAATTAAAGAGAAAATAAGAAATTGTGATGGTCATCACGACTAGTCTAGTTCCTTCTCTCAATTTGGAAATGGAGTCAATAATAGGGAGGCCAAAGATAGACGGGCCTAGATAGGAGGGTGGGGGGACTAAGAATGCTCTATATGGTGACTTATCTAAAGTTGATATTTAAGATTAAATTATGCATATACCAACTTCCTTTTATGGATTCTTAAAAGACAAGTTTTGCATAACATGTGGAAATAAGTTTTCATGAAAATATTTTGCACTTTCTAATATGACACAATAGAAACTATATTCTCAAGAATTGCATGCAAAATGGAAGAAAAATGAGTATAAAATTACACCATTTAATCAAGAACCACTTCATAAATCCGAGATAGTCTCCTCGCTAAAAAATATCCCTCCAAAGAAATTCAATTCATTGTTCATCCATAGAAACCAAGAGAGAAAGACAAGAGAGCTAGTGCACACTTCTTAAGAGAGGAGTGTTGTGAATGTGTGATGATACAAAAGATGTTGGAAAATCAAAGATATTATATTAGGGTTTGATTCTCCGAACTTGATAATGACTTGTGAGTGTGTTGGCTTCTTTTACTTCTTTATTATCTTGTCTTTCATCAAGAAATTATACATACATGAATATCACAAAACAAGAGGAACATGATATTCGCACATACTAGGGAAAAACCCCCTTCGATGGGAAAATCCAGTCAAAGTAATTCTTACTTTCAATAGTATTGTTTGAGAATCTTCACCCTATACCAAGAAGAGACTTTCCCTCCACACCATGTCAACCTCTAAGATCACTGACCTCCCTTTTTAGCAACTTTGGCTATGCAGCACATCCTGACAACATGCAGCTTCTAACAACAACAAAACCTTAGGAGACTTCGATCTCCTAAACCAAACCACAAAACAGAGAGAGAGAGGCACCAAAACTTCAATTTTCCTCTTCTCTAGATATTCCTGTGAAATTGAACTTATTTCCTCCTTTCGAAAGTAGACTTCACATCCTTGACACTTCCCAACACAACCCAGAACATATCAAATTGCTTGTGAGATTAATGCTTCGAAATGACTTCAAATTCCTACTTTATATAGCCTTCTAGAGGATCCGATGAGGGTCTCTAGGCCGACATGATATTCCTTATGCCAAAATGATGTGGAGGGCACATGATTCATATTTTGCTTGATCCAAACCTTTTTCACATGATCCGAAAGCCCAAGAAGGGTCTTTTTGAATGTACAATAATTATGTAGACCCATAATATATTCTATAAGTCCTCAAAGGGGACTTTGACCTAAGACATAGTGACCAAGCATGAATCCCATGGTTTAATAAGTCACAATAATAATAATAAAAATTATTATTCTTTATTCTTTCGACAAGTACATCACATAATGACTCAAGTATATTATTGAAGACCCAACATAGTTACTTTTTCCAACACTCCCTCTTAACTATGGAGGTATTCATAATGTAAAAATACAAAGGAATATATCAAACTATATGAAAACATGAAGAACCTTTAGGCACCACAATGTCATGTACTAGATTCCTCACCAGGGAAATTTATCCAACCAGTCACTTAAAAATTTAGGCACCACAATGCCATGGACTAGATTCCTGACCAGGGCAATCTATCCAAACTATCACTTCACAATTTAGGCACCATAATCCCATGGACTATATTCCTGACTAGGGAAATCTATCCAGGTGGGACTAAGGTGGACTCAATCTTTCAACCCCTCTAGGTACCATTAGGCTTACTTGCTAACCACCAACCCAAACATACAAGTGTGTATTCATGAACTGTGCTCAATAAACAACACCACCTTTCCAAGTCTAGGATTCTGGACATCAACACATTGTGTCAACCTAACGTCTCCCCAGGTAATGCTTCACTCACAAAGCCTTAAAAATATCTTCCATTCCATTATCATCAATACAATCACTAATATCTACCAAAATTAGCAGGTTCCTTAGATATTCAAACTTCTTATTAAGAAGAGTTTTTGTCAATATGTTTGTTACCTGTTCATCTATTGGAACATATTCTAGCTTCACGATCCCATCCTACACCAAGTTCCTGATAAAGTGGAACTTATTATTGATATGTTTTATCCTCAAATGAAACACAGGATCTTGAGACATTCTAATACAACTTTGATTATGACAGTTAATCACAATAGGACCCAGAGACTTTTCGAACAAGTCTGTTAGAAGCTTCCTTAATAAAACAACTTATTTTCCTACTTCACATGTAACCACATATTTTACCTCAACACTACTTAATCCAACTAGATATTTCTTCCTACTCATCCATAAGATCATAGTAGCTCCCGGACTAAAGCATCCTCTAGCAGTTCTCCTTCCATCGATCTCACTACCACCCCAATTAGAGTCTTTGAAGCCAATCAAATTCACTTCCTTATTATCATACTTTAGGCAATGATGTATAGTGCCACGAAGATACCTTAATATATGTTTGGCAGCTATCCAATCATCATGACGAGGCTCCAACTGAAACTGACTAAAAAAATTTACTGCAAAACATATATTTGGCCTAGTGTTTACTAGATATGTCAGGGAACCCACCAATTATCGATATAAGTTGGGATCCATGAGACTTGAGTCAGAGCTTCTGAAATTTTTGAGATTGGTGATCATAGGAGTAACCATCACTTGGATTCCATCATCCTAAATTTTTGCAATAACTTGATGATGTACTTTCCCTACCCCAAATATATCTCCCCATGTCTCTTCCATACTTCTAGGCCTAGGTAGTAGTTCATTAGTCCTAGATCCTTCATCTCAAATTCGGATGCCAACATCTTTTGGATTTCGTGAATTCTTCGTTCTATACTAGTGATTAATATATCATCCACATATAGAATAATAATCACTGACTCATTATTCACGACCTTGATATATAGATTTGAATTAGCAATACTCTTCACGAACCTAATCCTGAGAAGATATGCATCCATTCTTGCATACCATGCCCTAGGTTCTTGCCTCAAGCCATATAGAGCCTTCCTGAATTTGCAAACTTGAGAGTCCTTACTATTCATTTCAAATCCTTCAGGTTGTTCGATGTAAACTTCCTCATCAATGGTCCCATTTAGAAATGAAGTCTTAAAACCCACTTAATGAATATTCCACCCCATTGTAACGGCTAGTTAAACCAATGATCTAATGGTAGTGTACCTAGTAGTAGGTTCAAATGTTTCTTCATAGTCAATGCCTTCCTTTCGAGAGAAACCCCTTGCAATGAACATCACCTTCTACTTGTCTATACTTCCATCAACAACATGTTTAATCTTATAAATCCACTTTGATGTGACAACCAATTTGTCACTAGGCCTAGGAATGACTTCCGAAACCCCATTCTTCATGATGGATTAATATTCTTCTTGCATAGCTTTCTTCCAAACCTCTTCATGCTCATCTTCCTGAAATGTAGATGGATCAACCTCAATCAACTTTGTCATATATGCAGCATAACCTGAATACCTTTTTGGTTTCTTACTTTCCCTGGAGGAACCTTTTGCGGCTTCATGTCCTTCAACATTTTCTAATGTAGATCTCAACCAATATGGCCTTTTCCTTGTCATTGGGACAACAACTGATTAAATAGGCTCACTTGGTCCTTCTTCTTCATCATTTGGAGTAGAGTTCACATGAAGTTCATCTTCTTCAAATACGGGAACTTCTTTGTCATCAAAATAAATAGGGATGTCCTTTGTTTTCTTGTAAGCTTTATTCTCATAAAATACGAAATCCCTACTTAATTCAATTTATCTTCCCTCCTTTATGTAGATTCTATAAGATTTTGAGGAGATATTATAACCAACAAACATCCCCTTGATACTTGTCGATTCCAACGTCTTTCAATTTTCCTTTGGAACATGGACATATGCTAGACTTCCAAATATGCAGAAATGATCCACACTCAACTTCTTTCCTGTAAATACTTCTTCAGGTGTAGTATTATCAAGACTCTTATGAGGGCTTATATTTTGAACATACATGGCAGTCATTGTTGATTCAACCCATAAGAACTTCGGTAGATCTTGCTCAAGAAGCATAATTCTAATGCCTTCTTCAATTGACCTATTCATTCTTTTGGCCAATTCATTCTGCTCAAGATAGTAGGGAATAATGATCTCCCTCTTAATACCTGCCTCCTTACAATATGTAATTAAATCTTTAGAGGTGTATTCCCCACCATTTTCAGACCTTAGATTCTTTATCTTCTTTTCGGTTAGGGTTTCCACCTTAGCCCTAAACTCCTTGAACTTATCAAATAATTCATATTTGGTTTTAAGTAGATAGAGACATGTCTTCCTTCAATGGTCATCAATGAAAGTTACATAATAGAGATGACCTCCAAGTGTCTTGTCAGACATGGGCTCGTACACAGCAAAAGGGATGAGATCTAATATTTCTTTAGATCTAGATTCACTATGATGAAATGGATTTCTAGTATGCTTCCTCGAAGAGCATCCCTTACATACACCTTCATGATCCAGCTTCATATTAGGAATTCCATTAACAAATTGACTAAGGGTGGGGATGACCCTATAAAGAAGATGGCCATACCTTCGATGCCATAGTTCAATGAGACTTATTTCCATATGAAAAAGAGCTTGAGGATATGGAGTGATAACTTGACAATGACTTCCTTCTCAAACTCCAATAACCCTAGCTTTGTCAATACTAGATTTGTTTCCCCAAACCAATACCTTTCCCTCAACAAAAGCAATTCTTTTCCCTTTATCTTATAAACAAGAAATAGAAAGTAAATTCTTTTTCAAACTTGGAACATAGAGAGTGTTGTTGGGACACAATTTTGATCCATTATCTAACTTTAATGATGTAGATCCCACACCTATAACAACATAGCTTTTCTTGTCACCCAATTCCACTGGATGGGAGGATGATTCCTTTGATATTGTGTGTAGTTTCCTACTTTCACCTGTCATATGTCTCGATGCTCCACTGTGAATGATCCATGCATTTTCATCAGTAAGAGATCTTGTAAGAGAATCCAAGAATCCATGACTATTGACTTTTTTAAATAGGCAGTAGATGATATTCTTGATCCATCTTCTAGAAAAGTTAAAACCCAATCTTATGTAGTTCACCATATAGGGAGAATCCATGCCAACAAAGTGATCTTCGACTTCTCTTGACCTTAGCTCTAATACCATGTTGGAAAAACAAACATATTATATGAGGGTTTGATTCTCTGAAGTTGATAATTAATTGAGTGTGTTGGCTTCTTTTACTTCTTTATTATCTTATATTTCATCAAGAAATTATACATACATGAAGAACACAAAACAAGAGACACAAGATATAGGCACATGCCAGGGAAAAACCCTCCTCAAGGGGAAAACCTAGTCAAAGTAATTCTTCCTTTCAATAGTATTCTTTGAGACTCTTCACCCTATACCAAGGCCAAATTTTCCCTCCACACCATGTCATCCTCTAGGATCTTCGACATCCCTTTTCAACAACTTTGACTATGTAGCAGATCCTGGTAGCATGCACCTTCTGGCAATAGAAAATCCTTAGGAGACTGTGATCTCCTAAACCAGACCATGAAACAAAGAGAGAGAGAGGCACCGAAACTTTTATTTTCCACTTCTATAAATATTCCCCCAAACTCTCACTTATTTTCTCCTTCTGGTAGGAGACTTCGCATCCCCGACACTTCCTGGCACATCCTAGAAGATATTGATTTGCTTGTGAGAGTGATTCTTCCAAATGACTTTGACTTCCTTCTTTATATTGCCTTCAAGAGGGTCCAATGAGGGTCTCTAAGCCGACTTGCTCTTCCTTAGGCCAACATGATGTGGAGGACACACAATTCATATTTTTCTTGGTACAAAACCTTTTTACATGATCCGAAAGCCCAAGAAGGGTCTTTTCAAATGTACAATAACTCTATAGACCCAAAGTAAATCCTAGAAGTCCTCAAAGGGGACTTTGACCTAAAACATGGTGACACAAGCGTGAAACTCATGCTTTAATAAATCACAATAATAATAATAATAAGAAATATTTTTCTTTATTCTTTTGACAAGTACATTACATAATGACTCAAGTAAATTATTGAAGATCGAACATAGTTACTTTTTCGAACAAAAGAAAGTGATTTCCCTCTATTTATATCAAGGAAACTAAGTCACTTTTCATTATTTTACAATTAAAATCTATAAAAAAATCTTTACAAACCAACTAGGCTTAAAGTTCACAAGTTGACCTTATGAAATATTTAAAACACAATAAATACGTCAAAACCTCCCACATTTTTGGGAATAAATGTTGTCCAATATGACATCATCCTCCTAGAATGGAAAATATCCTTAAAAAAATGATAACATGGTCGATGAGTGCTTCTCACTCCAATAAATCATCAAAGTGCATCGGTACATCTCCAAATAAGACCTCTTGTTGGGACAGGGTCCCCTGGGTCAAATTTTGTTATGTTTTGTTAAATATTGTAAAGTCCCCACATTTTGAGGAGTGGAGCGCGAGTAACGAAGGTTGATAGGAGTCAAAGGGGCCTTAGGAAGGTCAAATCCCCTTAGTTTTTTAGAGTCAAGATGTTTTGAGATCTGCCCATGGTTCACGATCCATGCTATTGTAATGAAGAAGAATATAAAAGGAAATCATAGCAGAGTCATGATATGATATATAGGGAATAATAGTGCATGATTTGGGTTTGATTTTATCTATTTTGTACTTGGGCAAAGGGGAAGGCTCTTGGAAATGTGTGTGTGGAGACCTTGGTAACTCCGTAGCTGAGTGCATAGGCCCCTGTAGTTGGGTGCACAAGGTTGGAAAGAACTGTAGCTGAAGATATAAAGCTTAATAAAGAATTATTTTGAAGAACTACCTATGTATCTTAATATTACTATTTTATCTCCAACTTTACTGTATTTATGATCTGTTGAATTAAATTAATCATGGAAGTTACTTAATAGGCTCACAGAGACATAGATATGTTTATTTAAATGATGTTATGCATGTTTAGCGCAATCGGCGAAGAACATAAATATGTTAATTGTTAATTACTGTAAATTTCGGGTTCCAAGGGTTAGGGTTCGTAAAGGTCAAGATAAAGCCCTAAGCTTAGCAGAAACACATCACATAGTCCTTTGGATGTAGAAAGTTGGTTCTAGCATCCCCTAATGCTTCCTCTGGTGAGACTACAGCCTACGCTATGCGGGTTGTTGCCAAAAGGGCTAGTAGTGTAGGGATTTGTTGGTTAGCGTAGCTAACTCTGAACCTGGGTCCAAGCCCCCTCAAGCCAACACTTCCACCACCATGACATCATCTCCAAGAAGGATTACATCACCCTTTCAGGGATTATGGGGATGACATGGTGAGATATAAAGAAATATTTGGTATTTGGGTATGTTGTACTATCCCTCCCAAATCATCTGAGTGATCTCCATCCTCATCTAGGCTCTAAAACAAGGAAGTTTCCATCAAACAAGGTTAAGGTTGGCCTAAGGGTGTTGTGGGTCCATATGGTCACATCATCAAATAATCCAATTCATTGGTTTCCTGGTACATCATTTCAGCATATGGAAGTGCATAAATAGAAATAAAACCATGTGGAGGCTCCTAAAATCCCAACATTCATCTTAATAATGAAATTTTGTGGATATAAGGTCAAATATGCCCTAAAGAATGGGAAAAATATCCTCTAAATGGTGCTAGACAAATGTCAATTCATACTCCAATGTATCTTTGCTGTATGAGTAATGAACCACCTAAAACATACTCTCAATATCAAGTGAGAACAACATCATTAGGGACAAAAACCATTGAAGTATCACATCAGACTATATCCAATTTTAGGGGCAAAAAATAGGTCCACACAAGCCTTGTCTTTCAATATATTTCTAGCACGGGATTTGTAAGTAAGTTACCCCACTTATGTTAGGGATGATTATAACTTTAGCCCTATTGGGTACTCCCATCCCCCAATGGGAAGTACATTTCATGGGTATATCCATGATTTCATATGTGCGTGTGATAATGATGGTGATGGAGTGGGAAATACTTCAAGAAAGATGGCCATAGCCATGGTAACATCTAGAGTAGCTCCAACATCTTTGAGTAGTATAATTAGAAGAGGGAGAAATCATGGAGGCATGGGTTACTCCTTTCCTTAGCATGCCTTTTCTGCCCCTCTAGTGTGACTTTTACTTTAATGGTTATCTTTCTTTCTTGGATAACTTAGGATACCAAGCTTGCTTCATGTTTTTCTAATATCCCTTATAAACAAAGAAATTTCTCACTCATCAAGGTTGGTACATTCAAGAGGTCCTTTCAAATGTAGCATGAAAATTTGAGGAATTGGGTGATGGATAATGAGGGGGCTAGAGCTCATGCTAGTCCCCAAGTGCTTACTATGTCCTAGCTACATTTTACATTTTTCCTTTCTTTAGTTGTAGCTTGATATGATTTTATTATTCTTTCAGTTGCATAAACCTCTTACAAAAAATTTGTGGGCCTTAAATCAAAGATGAGGATACAAGGTGCTAATCCTAATGAAAAATGACAATCAACCCAAAGAATGGATGCATATAATAAGGGGAACATTAAATGGTAACTATGGATTACCTTGGGCACACTACTTCATTTAGTGCCTCTCATTAGTGCCCCTCCTAAAGGAAAGACCTAAGGGGAGCTCACACTAGACCAGGGGAAAAGGATAATGTCATGGGTGAAGCATGAGAACATATAATTAAGAGTGTTCAATCATTTAACTTGGCTTGTAATCCCTATTAGTATTCCCCAAAACATCAAATTAATGCACATGATTAAAAAATGGTTAGTGCTCCTATAAATAGATAACCCACCTTCCTTCAAGAATCATGCTAGATGGGAGAGAAAATTGGTTGAAGCATAACTAGAGAGCTCTAATGCAAAACTATATATGGGCCTTCATAGCGGTAACATGCACCATTAAAAACCATTTACATGGTGGAAATTATGATGGTCAAGATATGAATGAGAAACTTATGTGCAAAGAATGTGAAGTAAATGGTAAACTCCATTTTTCCTAGGAATAAATTAATGATGAATGATACAATTATACTTATTTTTGGACTACTTGACAAAAGGTAGAGAAAGTTATTGAGATTAAGGTTGTTTCACATACCCAATCCCTTTATACCAAATTTGATGTTACAAGGTAATACTTTTTTTCCTTTACCATTACAATATCATTTATAATAAAAAATTATGACGAAACTTCATATAAACAAAGGAAAATGTGGCTTTCCAATCTAAAATTAGAATTTCTTGTAGTGGTATATAAATCATATTTTATCAATCATATTAAAAAATATGAAAATATAGTTTGGCATTAGAAATCGCCAATGCACATTTATAACATGATAACAATCATAAACTATGATCAACTCAAGCATTCACATGGAACATTAAACTTATATGAATCATTCACTATCTCCAAGATTGTATGAAGCCATTGTAAAATTAAATAACATATGCTATAGATTTCTAGAAACTACTTAATAAAATATGAAATTTATTAAATCTTAGTTCGTTATCTGCTTGGCTTCTAGCATTAAAAGATTTTCCAAAAACATTTTGCTATCAACAACTATATTCTTTCTTGAATTTTCATTTCCTTGAAAAAAATTGTCAATAAAACTCATGAAAGGTTTCTTCATAATATATATTGACGTGAAAACATTCACATATCCACAATTTATTTCTTACAGAAAATTGCACTCATTACACTCTTACAACCATAAGAAACCATATATAATAAATAATGTAATTGAGGCTATACATGTTTTTTTTAACATAGTTAAGTTACTTATCTAAGAATTGTAAAAGTAATTCAACAAACAAATTGAATCAGAGTGCTTTTCCAACCAATCATAGGCATATTTACAACTTGACAATCTACAATTGGCTACTCCCTACTCAGGTTATGATACCATGAAGGTGAAAACTAACAACACTTAGTTTTCTAGAAATCAAAATAACAACTATCTCACTATTATAATGTTTTAGTGGGGATTTATTTTTGTTGATTATAGGGTTTCCACAACCTCAAGTGCTCCCTTGTTAGCTCACACTTATCTGCTCACAGTCCCTCAGCCACTCCCCCTCCCTTATGCTTTCCATACTTTCCCAACTGTTATAGGGAGTTGCAACCCTCTCTCTAGAATCTTAGAAACTTCCTACACTAATATTGGGCTTCAAACAAGCATGTTATTTCAGAAAAATGAAAGTTTATGGCTACACACAGAAATATGGCTTTCTTTCCCCATGCTTTCTTCTCTTCTCTTCTTTTTCCACCTCAAAAGTTCCTCCTCCCATTCAAATTTTCTTTCTCCTCATGAGTTAAAATATTAGTTAATGATATAGATTAACATAATGGTTTGAATAACTTTGGATTTAATTCTCCAATAATATAGGAGAAAGTTTGGGGTAGGATTCATGATTATTTTTAAACTATGGCTTAGGTTCCATAGTTATAACTCAAATGAGTGATGATAAAATCAAATGGGTAAGTGGAAAAGAGATATAGTAATCTAGGTGTAGGATTTCCCATGATACCCTTGCCATTTTTTCACTAATGTCATCATGTTGATTGTTTGATATTTTCATTAATGAAACTAATGATGCAATCACATTTTTTTCTTAGTTTCAACAGTTCATCTTGGCATAGTAAATTTTTTTTTATGTGAAATGTAAGCATACCAACATAATATTTATAAGTGTTAAACAAGAGTCAAAATAAAGATATTACAAGTGAATCTATAATCACATTCAGATAACATGAAAGTCACAAGTTCCTAAGAATGGTGCAATGCCAAGAGATGGACATGGAGAACAGTAAAATTATGTCCATAAAGGGAGCTTCTCATCCTATATTTTTATTTTTATTTAAAGCTATCTTTTTAAAAGCAGAAAATTATTGTGTATAAAATTGTGTGTTGCTACTTGGGTGAGAAAGTCACATCTAATATTATTCAATGTAACTAACACAATCATGCTAATGAATTGGACAATCTATGAACAATGAAAAACCCTGCCAAGTGTATAAGTTGCAAGGGGTTTTTCCTAAACCAATATCTTGTTGTGTGTTTGTATTTCTTCGGCTTAATAAAAGTAATAAGATGAAAATAATTACGAAATAACAACAATGTTAAAAACAAAATATGAAATATGTTGAAATATATGTCCATAGTCAAACACATTTAAGAACATAAATGTAATAAATTTGATGTAGAAATGAATAGACATATATGTAGGCATGCATAGACACACAAACTATGGCATGATGATTAATTATGGTAGTTGTTGGTTTTGTAACCAAAACTAAATATATAAACTATGGTATGATGATTAATTATGATAGTTTTTGTTTTTGTAACCAAAACAAAATAAGGACAAGAATACAATTGTGAATGTGTTTAAGGGACATTGTGAACACTCATGAGGCACTATTTAAACAAGTAGCACCAAATTTATTTATGGAAACATGTTGACAGTGCTGGAAATCCACAAAACAAGGCGGTCTCCCTGATATGAAGTCCCAATTAGACCTCACAAAATTTGGAGAAGGAGCCCCATTCGGGGTATCGGCCTGGTTTCATTTTCTTAAAGATTTTTCTTGGCTCTAACTATCAACAAGAGAGAGGAACACATGTGTTCGTTTGAAAAGAAAGTAAGTGTGTTTGATGAGTGTTTGGTTGTAGGTGTGTCAAGGTTATTTTACCATGGAGGGAAACAAAAGTGAACCTCTAAGAGAGAGGTAATAGTACCATTCTGGTAGGAACGCACACAATGAGAGATATTCGTCTAACATCCAATAGAATAGTCCACAAATATGTGATGGGAATTACAACCACTACAACATATTCTCAATATGATAAGCACTAAAATAACTGAAATAGTTCAACTACTTTAGTACAGGTGAAAGTAATTGTGAATAAAAAACATTCACAAAAAAATGTTACAAACATTCATAATCCATGGATGAAGAAAGAGATGTCCATCATGCTTCATATATTAAGTAAAAGTCCCAAGACATGTGCATACAATGAACACTACTAGCTCCAATAGTGGAGCATTGAAGCCACTGCTTTCTCCCCAAAAGAACTATTTTGTCTCTTTAATGCCATGCGGGAGGATCCAAGGTGAAAAGTACTTTTCTTATACAATGAGGGTGTATATATAACCAAAGGAGTGATGCATCACCTCCCTTGTGACTGTTTGACTACCCTCATAATTATTTGACTTCCTATGAATTTTCAACTTTACATGACTCTTAATATTCTATACATGTCCTTTGGACTTCCACTTTACAATACATTTTCGAATAAGAAATTACATAATCCACAAGAATGATGTAGCATATGATGACTCATGACATGACATGACATGACATTGCTGAGATGGAATTCTTGATGACATGGAAATGTCAAGCTATTCTTGCTACTCCTTGTTATGTGTCTTCTTGGGAATGATCTTATGTCCACCTCCATTTGGCTTAGAGGTAAGGAGTCTTTAGTGATATTAGGACTTAAGTTGTGGTCGCAAACTGGTGTCCTTTTGCTTTCTCTTGAGCAATCAACTTGCATAATCTGCTACAAATATGTCTTATACCATGGTTCCCTTCTCCATGTCCTTGTTCGTCATTGTGGCATGGTATGATAGAGTACTTGCATCTAGAATTTAGTGATGACATGATGACATTAGTCTGATAAACCCCTAGTCTAAGATGATGCATGTTTATCCACTGACTAAGCCGGAACTATGTGGGAGACAGAGGGAGAGGCTCAGTGACTATGCAATTGCGTAGCACGGGAAGTCATAGGTGAAGCTTGAGCTTTGAGACTTCACAATGCATAGTTCAAGTTGGACTGACCAAGTAGATTGCATAGTTTTGGAGCTCAGTGAGCTAGGCTAGAGGGTGGAGCAATGATTCTTCCTACTCCGCAGTTCTGGAAGGCAGAGAAGGTCAAGTGTTGTAAAATTTTGTAGGTTAGGAGCTCAAGGGTTGGGCTTGAGCTTAGAGACTATGAAATGTGCAGTTGAGGCCATGTTGGAGGGATGAATTACACAGCTTTGGAGGCCAAGATTTTGGCTTAAGCACTGAAACTCTGCAGTATGCAGTCGTGGGAGGTAGGAACTTCACATTATGCAGTGTCAGGAGGTAGTGTTGCAGCTACAGGGCCAAGACTATGCAATGTGTATTTCAAGAGGTCTGAATGAGGCTAATTGTCTTGGTTGGAGAGTCTTTTGAATTTGACTAAGTGTGGGATTGATGAAGCTAATCATAACAATGATAAGACTCAACTGTGATCAAAAATTTAGAAAACTTGACAAAACAACACCATATATCATTTATGAGACATGAACAACATACTTCCCTCAGTCTGAAAACATTACGATAACTTATGATAAGTGCAACCCTAAAGCTACATTTTGTGACGAATGTGATAACACTTGTGCAATAGTGATGACAATTTTGGAAATGAGTGTGATGGATGTTTACATGGTAATATATGTTAGCACTTTCTGATTTCCTTTAGGTTGAGAAAAGATTGTGAAGGTAACCATGAACCACTTTTAGGCTAGAATCTAGCCCTTCTAGCCTTGGACAGGGATCTCTCACTAAGGTTTTCTTAGTCAATTAGATGGATGAATGATTTTATGATCTTAGTGCTCAATAGGGTATGATTCTCAAATGTTTTTTGGTAGAAAAGGAGACATGTCCATTGAGCATGGAGTCATGTTAAGTTGATTATTTGTCCAGTGATAAGATGAAGAGAGAAAGGAACTTCTATAGGGGCAAGGGAGGAAGTCTTGGTGATGGAATCAAATTAATTTTTTGTACGGGGGTGAGTGTGAGAAAAGGTGAAACAACACATAGAGTATCAAAATGTAGATAAATTCTAAATGTTGTTTCATGAAGAAAACATAGATCACTTGGTAAACTAAAACAGAGCACCTTTTAGATGAATTCTAAGATAAGTTCAGGTTTCAACCAAACATGAAGACATATAACTAAGATATGAAAATAACATAAAGAAAACTTACAACATGAAATAAGCACAACACCATCAAGATCTGATGCATGAATCCTTGCAAATCACCTTTATCATTCATCTAGTTGTAAATATTCATAAAACATACAACATACACAAGTCTCTTCTTCTCCAATCTGACCAACAAAATATTTTTCTTCATTTTTTATATATTATATACATCAAAATATTCCACGCCCATCTATCATGGTCAATTTTTTCAAAATAAATCTATCCAACAACCAAACACATTGAATTTTCACCGATGCTGAAAAAAAGGAACTAATTACCAACTGCAATCTTAATTTAATACATCATCAAAGCATTTAATTTCCACAACAGTGTATCACTACATCATCCTAAAGTTCTATGACACCTAATATCCTGATTAAAACATCTTCTAGAAACCAAAAGTTTGAAATAATAAGTCCAAATGTCCATTGTGTCAAAAACACAGCAAATCTGTTGTGAATCCCTAGTTTCATAGCAAATTTTGCAACAATCTAAGTTGTTCATATCTCTAGTACATATCTGAAATTCTGAAGCATGTGGGTTGTCTTGAAATGTCCTAGAGAAGTTCATGAACTCATGAAATAGATTCAAAACTGAAAGCAAGCCTCCAAAACATTATCTCCTTTTGTTATCATATTCCTAGCAAACGTGTGTAGCATGTCCCTTGTGCTTGATATTTTTTAATATATCCTAAATGGTGAATCATATTGAGCTGAGGTTTTGTCAGCAGGTTAATATCATCATAATTTTTCTCCTCAAACAATTTGAGCCAAATCTGACTCACAAATTTCAATAAAGTCCAGAGCTGTATGTAGATGACAGTAGCTTGTTTCTTGAAAACCATGAAGCATTTTGGGATGAAATTAAATGAGTTTATTCATCTCACCCCTATGCATCTATTATAAAAATTTGAAGGAGAATGGGTACAATGTTTAATATATATGGTGAAAATACATTTACACAGTGAGTTGTATTTGCATGGATTTAATCACATGCTTGAACTTTGCCTGAGCAAAACTGGATGATTAATGATGTTTCCACCCTTGTAAACCTTTTTTAAGTTCCCACAAACAAAAATAATTCCATAAATTTGATTTTTAATGAAACCGTATTGATTCTGACAATTTCACAGCAACTTGTGTAACATTCCACGTTCTGTATACTTGCATCTTTGCTCTGAGAAAATGAAACTAATAGGTTGGCTTGAAATGTGTCTAAGATGATTGTGAACTCCTAAAACGACTTTCAAACTAAGTGAAAACCCCCTGATCATCTAACTTCATTTGGCAGAAAATGTATAGCAAGACACTCAATTGTGCAACAAACTCCAATCGCAGACAACAATGTTCCTTTGGTAGCCTCCAACACATTTTGAGAGAATAGAATGGGTTTTGAATGAGTGAAAAGGAGAGCCAAATGAACTTTTTAGAACTTCATCCATCTCTAGAGCCTTCCTTTATGTTAATGATGATCCATTTCAAAATGAATTAGAATTTGTTGAAATGATTGGAACATGACATGACCTACCATTATTGATTCCCTATAACTCACATGACTTGCCTTAACTAACTCATGATGACCAAATATTTCATGACATGACCAATGACCCCTTTAAACCATGATACTCATGAAATCAAGAATGACATTTACAAATTAACCTCAAATGAATAGAAAGACTGAAATGACTAAGATCCCTATAGTATAGGACCCTAACAATATCAAATCATTTACACAAAGGAAGCCCCTTGAAACCACCAAAATAAGATCATATACATTGTGTGCCACTTAACATGCGAAAAGACAACATTTTTCTTTCCTTACAAAAGGGACAAAAACACTTAGAGAAAACACATACAATGGATTTCAATGTTTGTAATGACAATATGCAAGACCAAGGTAGGCTTTGAAATTTGGTGCAAGCTAAAATTTTGGAGGTGTTGTAGAAATGACAATGCTTGGTGACACACTGGTAGAATTGTACATAGCTTTTGGATTTTTTATCTTAAAAGTTTAGATAGGAAGAATAATAATCTTTATGTAAAATTTATTTAAATAAATGTCTTATAAATTTTTTTTTAATTTACTTCTTTGTTGATAAAAGAATAAGGTATTTTAAATTACATTTATTAAATAATACTTTATGTGAAAAAGCAAAATAATAAATTATAGACACATATGTTTTTTTTGTGGGCCTTCATAGAAGCAAGTCGGAGGTCGGGCTGAGTATGAAGTCGGAGGTGGTTGTTGTAAACACACATAACTATATGAATATATTTCTTTTGTGGCTCCTACTAAAATCAAGCCAGAGGTTGGCCCCCACTTTGAGATTGGAGGTTGAAAATGTCGTTTGAATGGTCTCTCTAGACACTCCCAACTACTGACACTCCCTAGCCAATTCGTCTCAAAATCTAGGTTTGTTTTTGTTATTATTATTATTTCTTATAAATGACTTAAATGAGGTTTATGATGAATTTTATCATGAGTTGATATGTTATAAAATAAATCTTAAATTTCTTATAAAAGTAATTTGTTGAATTTATTTATTTAGTGATAAAATAATAAAGTATTTTAAATTACGTTTACTAAATAATATGTTATGTTAAAAAACAAAATAATAGATTATAGACACGTATGTTTGTTTTGTGGGCCTTTGTAGAATCAAGTCAGAGGTCGAGTTTTCTATGAAGTTACATATAACTATAATATATTTCTATTGTGGCTCCCACTGAAAGCAAGTCAGAGACCGGCCCCAATTATGAGATCGAAGTTTGGCATTCTGGTTTGAATGGTCTCTCTAGACACTTCTAGCTACACTCCCTGGCCAATTCAACTACAGCGTCAATATTTCATTTTTTTCTTTTGAGAATGGGATAATTAGTTCCCATGTTTTAAACATTTTATGTTATAAGTATAATTTATTCAATTTATGTTTTTGTTGACAAAAAAAATAAACTAATTCTATCAAATAATATGTAATCTGAAGAAATAAATAAATAAATTATATATTATAAAGAGGCCAATTATACATATATGTTTCTTTTGTGGGCCTTGCCAAATGAAATTCAGTGGTCAGCTAACTATGAGATCTGAGGTCAGCATTGTATTTTGAATAGTGCTATGACATTCCATGACCAATAGGCATTTACATATTTATTTTTGTGGTCTCTACTAAAATAATTCAAAAGGCAGGTTTGACTACGAGGTCAGAAGTCGGACTTGTCGTTTGAATGGTCTCTCTAGACACTCTCGACTATTGACAGTCTCTGACCAAATCGGCACCATCCACAATACTGCATGGAAGCATCTTAAATCAATTTTGTTTTATATTTGAAAATTATATATTTAAATTACAATTTTAGAGAATGGATTCTGAAATATTAAGTATATTTAGATACTTAATATACCTATATATATATATATATATATATATATATATATATATATATATATATATATATACAGATATATATTATGGTTTTATCATTTTATATTAAGATCACTTTTACTTTGTTTGTTGAACATGTTTTTTTTTTTTTTTCCTTTGGATCCTAATTATTTTTAATTGTGGCAAGTGACTAAATTGTTAACCTTTATTGGTTTTACTTAAAATTGTGGATGGTTGCAAAATGAATTAAAGTTTCAGTGAGTGTTTTGATTATTTTGACTAACCTTTATAAAAGTAAAAGTAATGTGAATGTAAATTTAAATTTTATTTCAATTTTAATTTAATTTCATTCATATAATTTGTAAATTAAGTATTTGGAATAATTAATTGTAATTAATTGATATATATAATATATATATATATATATATATATATATATATATATATATATATATATATATATATTATTAAGTGATGTATAGTTAGAAACATGATATTATTTTTATTAGTGGTTTTTGTAAATCATGATGCATTGCTTGATATTCAATGAACATATGTTATTGGTAACAAAATAAAAATAAATGAAGATTGATTTGAGCAATAAAATTACGGAGTCATGCCCTGATCAGGGTGCGTGTTTGAGGAAGGCAAGGATGCTGACCAGATATGGTAGTTATGGTATGTAAGGGAAGAGTGCCACCCACCGCCCCCCACACACTCATGGCGATGGGTGCAGTGGCCTCCCGCATGCTACTTGACAGAAGACATTGCAGAAGTGGTAGTCAGGGCCAAGGTGGAGAGGGAGGAGAGGAGGTTAAGGTAGGATAGGTGATGGGACAGAGCAAGGTAGATTTGGATTATGAAGGAAGTCGGGACAGAGAGAGGAGTATAGTCGAGATTACGGGAGGAAGGAGGAGCGAGGGTGCAAGACAATGGAGCTACTAGCAATGACCTCTGCAAACTATTTCCACGTATTTTCCCTAGCCTTACAAGCCCATTAGTATCTTTACTATGTTAATGCATGGCTGGGGGGTGTGGGTGAAGACCGGGGAGGGAAATTGGGGAGAAGGCCAGGGAGACCAGCGTAAGATGGGGGGGATGGTGATCAAGTTAGAGCCAGAGGCTAGAACCAAGAGAGAAAATCGGAGCTAGGACTTTGAGAAACCCCCTGTGAATGAATGAGATAGTTCGTATACTAGGGAGGGTGGGGAGACTGTAGCTAAGCATGCGCGAGGGCCATGGGAAGAGTAGAGAAGAGAGGAATCTCTTCTCGACAGAGATGAGAGGCAGCAGCACTGGGCAAAGGGGTGAGGGAAGGAAATGTGAGTGGGAGTGACAGTAACCCGGCTCGATGGGCTGGAAATGAGAGATGTAAGCATAATTTGGGTCTGGAACTGAGACACCATCCCTATGAATATGCGGGAGCATTGGCATAACTAGAGAGCTGGTGAAGCTATCGTAAGGCAAGTGAGCAAAAAAAATGAGAGGCAAAAGAGTGGTGCAGACGCATCAGACAGAGGAGAGGCACTACATCTTGGGGCAGAGGGGCACTTGGGCAGAGGCAATTGCGATGGGAAACGTGAGGGGAGGGGAACCTGCATCATTTAGGAGAGGCATGAGACCATGCCACAAGAGCTAATGCATATCATGTGTGAATAGGCCTGGAAAAGAGAAGAGATGGCCTGACCTATACGTGGAAGAGGACACAACAGAAGGGGGAGGGAATCGACTTATGCAGCAGACCCGAGTACCTCAGAACCTAGGCGTGGGAGGAAGCTTGTAGAACACCTCATCAGCGAAGCGACAACAACTTATAGGGAAGGAACGGATGCAGAAATCTGTAAGGTTCTGGAAGAATGGGAGGAGAAGATAAAACAGGAGGATGAGTTCAAAGAGGAAATGGAGAATTGGCGGGCTGTAATCCTGAATCATGAGAGTACCAGGTGCAGACTCACTCAGTTTAAATAGACATTATATCTGTACTGGCTCATGAAGATCCTCATGGGCAAGGCAATGGAGAAAATGTCAGTGGGGATGGCTATGACCCTCCAGGACATGCCCAATTACAAAAAATACTTGCAGAAAATTCAATTTCGGCTGTGTAATCAGGACATCCACCTAGATCGAATCCAAAGGCACATTCCTTGCATTATCGAGCTTGATGACATACCTGGAGACTCAGCCAAAGACCCGACTCTGGTGGAGTCTGCATCGGAATAAGAACAAGATTAGTCAGTTTCGTAGATGTTTTTTTTGTTTCTTGTGGGTAGCATTTACTTTTAATGATGCATGCTTATGATACATAGAGAAATAAACTCTTATCATGATACTGATACATATATATCTTGGTTAGATAGATTGAAACTATATTACTTTTGGATGGATTATAATGAGGATAGGTGGCCAACAGACTTGGTTTGCCACTGGGCAAGTTGAGGCCACCTATCTCACATATGTGGTGTAAACTTGTTTTTTATAAATAGAGAAAGAAGGTCCTGCCAAGCTTAACAATTTTATTTTTATTTTTATTTTTTATTATTATTTTTTAATGGAGTCATGGATACAAATTGCTAATATAAATTATTATATCTATGTGTTTTATGTATATATATCATGCATTGGTTTAATTCCTTCATAATCTTTATGATGGGCCTTTGAAATAGATATTTTTAGGATTCGATAAAGTAATTTCCATATTACCTGAGAAATATTTGACTTTGCATGTGTTTTTTATTTTATAGGTAGGATATGGTAATGTTTCGAATGTTCTATACATTTTTGCAACTTTTAATTTGCTCTAAATTTTAAAGTGTTGAATACTTTTATCTAGCTAGAAATATCCAAAACTTGATGGATTTTTTAGAAATTTTAAATGAACTTTATTGTTTTCCATTAATTTGGGATTAAATTACATGGTACTTATGGCTAGATTACAAGTTAAAATTTCAAAGAATTTTTGAATTATGGAATAATATTAATGTTTTATGTAGCAATTATGTGCTCTCTTTTTTTTCAAAATAAGTGGAAAGCAATAAAAAGACAAATGAAAACTAGAAGGAATAAAGAACATTACAACCTTTGTTATTTGTAATTGTGGTGTTTAATAGTATTTAATGTCTAAACACTTTAATAAAATTATAAGGTTTTTCAAATACTTCTAGATACTTATATTTTACTTTTTTGGCCAATTGACATTTGGTACAATTTGAAATACAATGTCCAATCTACTTACAATTGAACATATTTGATAGTATTTAATGTCTAAACACTTCAATACAATTATAAGGTTTTTCAAATACTTTTAGATACTTAGATTTTATGTTTTTGGCCAATTGACATTTGGTATGATTTGAAATACAATGTTCAATCTGCTTACAATTGAACATATTTCACTACTAAAATTAGTTTTTAGAACACTTTTTCCTGGTATTATTTATTGTAGTTGATACTAAAAAGCCTTTAATGAGTAGTATTATTTACATTGTAGAATCAATATTTGACTTGATGATATACTAGTTTTAGGTGCTTCTACTTTGGGTGGAATATGCTATAGAATAGTGCTATGCAATTCTGAATGATTTTGATTCATGGAATGTGTAGTTATCTAATTTTCAAAGTCATTGCGGCAACTTATAAAAGAGGAGGAGACTAATACTCAGAAATTTCATTCTACAAATAAATCAGAGAAGAGGAAAAAAATGAGTGGATTGAATGAAATTTCCATGGCAGGTGGATTAGTTGCTACTTTAATTGGTGCAAATGTTTATGTTGTTGCATGCAATATCTTTGTTCAAATCTAGAGAACAATGAATGACTGTCAAAGGCCAACATGCAAGAATCTTTTTTTTATGTGATAACTTAGATGTTAAATTTGTTGATTCACTACCGCTCAAGTGAGAAACAAATTTCACATATTGTAATTCTAAAATCAAGAGTTATTAAATGAACCCCTAAATCTCATAGTCATTTTTACTGTGTATGTCTACTTAGAATATATATTCCAAGATAAGTGGCTATGGAAGCTTAAATTATTGCATTTATAGACAATTTTGGTGCAATATGTTTTGTTCAAAGTGACATATTTACTGAAGTACATATCTAATTTAATGTTGTTATAGAACTATGATTAATATTGAGTGATGGTTTTTTTTGCAATTACTCTAGTCATGTTTGGCTAGAATAATATTTGTTATTTATGGCATAGTAGATAATGCTTTCAATGTCTAGAAATCAATATGATACAAATTTAGCCTTCCCATCTTAGTTTGCAATTTGATGTAGTTATGGTTCTATGATTGCAATTGAGCAATGGTTTTTTATTTGTGCTTCCTTTAGTCATGTGTCGCTAGAATGTTGTTTATTGCTTATGACATAATAGTTAATGATTTCAATGGCTAGTAAACAATATGATACAAAATGACATTACCCATTTTTTGTCGTTGTTAGTTGCATAAAATATATTAAACACACACACACACACAGGCACACACACACATATATGCTTTGATAGAATTTAATGCATTGAATGGTAGCATTCCATCCGTTGTTGCCTATTCCCCTGTAATCACATTCTAAGTATGTCAATATCTTAATGACCAATGTGTGATCACAAATAAATTTGAAGTATGTATAGCTATGCATGAACAAAAAGTATGTAGAACTGAAGTAATTGATTTTACTGTCACATAAATCATAGAGAGAAAAGTTAGATAAAGGAATTCTAAAATCACGCGTATAACAAAACGACTAGATCTTTTATGGCAAAAAAAACGTTGCATAGTTATTTGTTGAAAAAACAACAATTTGTGGTTTGTTTTATTGATAAATATGCTTACAATTTTTCTTTGGTTCTTCTTGCTACATAGAAATATCAATTTTTAGTTTTTCTAGTTTTCCATTTTTCCATTAACTTCATGCGTTGTCTTTTTAGTCTATCAATTATGCTTGGGTTTTGTTCTTGTATATGCACACACTAGCTATGGGAACTTGTCCAAATTCTATGATGTGGATATGTAAAAAAAAATAATATGGTCATGTGTTGGCCATAGGTATGCTCAAACAATTGGAGCTATATCCATTTGCACCAAGTCTTAAAAAAAAAGATTGCACTACACTAGGAAGCTAAATACTTTACATTTTATTTCATAGCATAATGTATTTATAGTGCAACAATAGGCTAGTAATTTAAACATGGTGCAATTGATAGCTTTTTAGTAATAAGCATTTGAATTTGTTTATTATTTCAATACGCTTATGAATATGATAATTGCTTTAAGTAGTTTTATGCTTGTTATCTTAAATTGGAGTTGTTTATTATAGAAAGATATATTGTAATTTGTTTTTGAAGCTAATAATTGGATTCTATTTGATTTATACATTTTGAAATGAATTTACATTAATTGTGAAAATTCTTTACAGAATTTTGAAAATTAAATATTATGTTTTGAAATTTGTTAAAATTATAATAACGCTTTTGTTGCTATTATTTTAAATTCCATAAATGTCTTTAGTTTTAAATTTCAATTTCAAAAAAATGCAATCTTCATGGTTGCTTATGGCAATTTCAACTACTCTTTTGTCACAATTCTAGGTACTCGTTTTCGAAGTATTTTGAAACAAGAAAACAAAGAGAGAAGATAACCACAAAGACAATGTAGACTAGATAATACATGAGGTCTAAAACTTTCCTAATATCATATGTGTTGATTGTACATTAAATGTAATCCATGCTCTTAATGCTATAAATCATTGTCACATTTGGAAAAATTATTAGTGTCTCTCAATATACTTTATGGCAACGAAAAATAGTTTTGTGTTTAAAGGATGAAAAGTGCAAGAAATTGGTCACAAGCTATCTAGATTCAATCTACATAGATTAGAGCATTTCTTCTATCATCATGGTGATTGTTTGATTTACTCATTTGTTGTTCTTCTTCAATTTCGCTATAGCTCAGTTGAAATGTGATATGGAATTGTTAACCACTTTCGACATTGCTTATATCATGGACATGATGATGCTTTTCATTAATTTCATACAAAATTTACTCCTTAATACCTTCAAGATCTTAATCATGTTAATGATCTTGAAATGTGCTTGAAAGGGTTTTCTACACCTTCTTCTATTTGTGCTTGAACTACCATTAGCTTATGGGGGGGTGCATTTTGTATAAAATGGTTATCTAAGTGGTTGTTAGTTCAAGTCAATGTTTGGCTATTTACAAATGGCCAAGCATATCTACAATTCAATTCAGACATTCATGGCTATCAATATAATATTCTTCTACATAATCAAAATCCTACATGTGGAAATTTTGAACCATTATTGCTACTTAACACAATAGAAAATGTAGCTTCAATATATATAATGATTAGCCCATGCATTTTCCCATACCAATTCTCACATGGAGAATTTAACATATTGTCAATTGAGCAAATCTTATTTGAACAAAATTTCATGATCTACCGACAAGATTTCAATGTCTATCATCACTCTTTGTTTGAGTCTATTTCCAAACTTGCATCATGATTTCATATGTCTAATATCAAAAAAACAATTGCACAAACTTTTTACAATTGTTTAATTTGCAATGGTGATAAATCTATTAGTTTCTTACAACAACACCTGAGTGCTAAAAACATTGAACAAGAGAAATGTATTAATGATTACCAAGCCTATATTATAAATTTATCAATGCCATATGCATCTTGACATATCGAGGGAAACCGTTTTGAAATACAATGGATATATGAACTCCTTGATGTCAACATCTATATATATATATATATATATATATATATATATATATGGATGGAATATAGAAACAAAAGATATTTCCTTGAGATTCTATTCATAAAAAACTTGTTCAAAATTCATGTACCTTATGCATATACCAATATCTAAAACACATGCACATTTCAAAGAAGACCCTAATTCTTTTTCCAATGCCTATAGTAAGTAGTATACTCACTTACATCAATTGGAATCTACAATAGGAGCACAAGGTGCTATAATACGATAAGCACAAAAACAATATGTAAAGTCAAATAAATAAATTGAGGCATATTTGCTATCAATCCAAGACACACCTACACATGCATTTTTCTTTTGTGATATATTGTCCTTTGGAAAGGACATGCAATCTATTAATAAAGACATATTATCTACTATTTTCTATCTAATGCCTGTTTCAGAGTTCAAAACCATTAAAATCAATCAAAAAATATGAAAATCTTGTATTGATGCAATACTCAATGAAAAAGTCCCTACATTTTCATCGCCTCTTTATATTCGATGAAATGAAAAATTGATGTTTGTTGCACAATTCACATATTTGGAAAAGATGTTAGTGGCACCAAAGATGGATTTTGAACAAATAAGACAACTTGGTTACAAAATATCACAACTTGGATTAGCAGGAACAATATTAAATGTTCCTTCTAGTCTAGATAGAATTGACAGAGCATTGCCTAGAGAAATTGATAACAATATCAGAATGGGAAGTATGCTAAAAATAAAATTGGAATACAAGAATTCCTATTTGTCGTGAAATATTTGACCCAAGAAAGTGATGTGTGCATTAGATGACTTGTGCAACACATCTCTATAAAAGATCGAACAAATAGAAATCAACTATAAATGGAAAAAACATTTTGATCAAAGTACACAAGATCATTAGAACGATAGTCCAAAAGTGAAGGAACTCAACTCACCAAATGCATATAATGATATAGAGAAAGAAATTGAAACACTTGTCTATGGTTATTTAGAGTCCCACCTTATCCATGATCTTGATACAAGGATAACATAGATTGCATCTTCTAAAGGGTTTTGTCCGGTAGGCATTTTCCAAGACAAATTCTCTGAAGAACTGAAATTTCTGACATTGTTCTTTGGATCAAGTTGCCTAATTGATGTTATCAATCACTTTTCATATCAAAAAATTACACAATGGGAAATGTTGCACATGTTTGGTGATGTTTCAACACATATTACAATCATATTTTTTATTTTTGATGAACCAGGTTTCTAACTCAGCTTGGATTTCTATTCACAAAGGAGAGATAAAAGGACAAAAACTAGGACACATTGGAATACATTGAAATTATGAGATAATTAAATTAAGAGCAACAATCAATAATCAAACAAATAGTTGTATGTCAAAAGAATAATCCTAGTAAATGTTTCTATTTGTTTATCACTAGAGGTGGAGGTACAGGAAAAACATTCACTACACAAGCGCTTTACCATGCACTCGTCCAAATTTATAACAAAAACTTACAAAGTGACCCTTTGAAAAAAAAAGTCTAATAATTGTATTTACTAGCAAAGCTGCATATATTGCACATGGTGTTAGATTCCATTCAGCTTTGCATTTTCCACTTTCACCAAGTAAAATGGTGTCATTGCCTTCTAACACACTCAATGTATTGAGCAAAGAATATGAACAACTTAAATTTATGTTTATAGTTGAGGCTTCATTAATTAGGTCTAGATTTCTTTATAGCATTGACAAACGACTCCACAAAATTATGCATACTCCATCTTCCATGTTTGGGAACCTTGACATAATATTTTTTGGTTACCTATGTCAAGCACAACTTGTACGTGATTGTTGGATATTTGTACAACCGCATGTTAAAGGAACCAATGCTCCTTACAATTTTTGGAAAGAAAATTTGAAAACTTATGAACTAAAATAGGTAATGTGATAATATAATAAAAAAAGTGTCTCCATGTAAAACATAATTACGACATGTTCACATACTGATGATGATCTTCCATTCTTGAACAAACATTATTATAGATCAGCACCAAATGATCCAACTTATCCATACTTGTTTTATTTAAAAAATAATTTACATGAACATAATGAAAGAATGTTGTCTCTTATCAACAAAGAAACAATTATATTAAATGCATATGGTACAACAATTGACTCAACAAATATAAATCACAATAAATAGATCAAATTGGAATTTCCATCTTCTATTGTGTTAAAAGAAAATATGTTTGTTGAATTAATTCATAGAAATTATAGTATTCAAGATGGCTTGGTGAATGGTGCTAAATGAATTTTTAGAGCATCAATAGCATTTGAAAATGGTGTAATTTCGATCAAATTCATTGATCCAGTTGTTGGCACTATTCAATGGGAAAAAATGGCGCAGTTTTACAAAGATGGAATAATTTCTACATGGACACCTGTTATTAGAGTTTGTAGTAATAATGAATCAAACAACAAAATTATATTTACAGGAGAACCAATTCCTATTCAACTGACATGTGCATGAACTATACATCAATCACAAGGGTTAACATTGGACAGATTGGCTTTTGACCCAAAGGGAGTTAGGCAACATGGAATTGTTTATACTACACTTTCTCATGTCAAAGATATTAAATCCTTGTATTTATTAAAAAATTGGAACATAGTAACTTTTCTCTCAATGAAAAAGCTTCTATTGAGCTAAATAGACTTAGAAAAAATGCCTCCTATGAGCTTGAATAAAACATATATCAAAATTAAACAATTGATGATTTTGGAATATGTTCATTGAACACTCGTATTTTATCTTTGAATTTCAAAGATATCATTGCTGACTATGATCTAATGAGTGCTGACATTCTTTGTTTCCAAGAAATAAAAGAAAAATCGCCTCCATCGAATCTGTTATTTTTCTAGAAAATATGACTACATACATTTATACCATTTACATGGAATTCCCACAAACTATAGAAAACAATTTGTGGTGGAGAATCATTTCACTATTACAAAAGACCAAATTGAATCAACAACTACAACATTCCATGCTAAAAAAAACCATTATAGTTGCAAAGATATATATTGCCCCAAATGAAAACATTGAAGAGATAATTAATTTCATCAAAACCATTTTAGAGCACACATGCAACAACTACCCAATTGTGATTGTTGGTGATTTCAATTTGGACATTTTGCAAACTAGCCATCAACAAAAAAAGCTATTTTCATTTATGCAAAATAATGGCTTCAAATTTCATACAAAAAAAACAACGACCTGACTATAGCTCAATGATAGACCACTTTTGTACAAACCTTTCAACTATTATTATTTCTTTCCATGACTTTAATGCTTATTGGACATATCATCATACAATTTGTCTTACCATATCTTTGTTGTTTCCTTGAGTCATTTTTCCAATGTTCCTATTCTACAATTTCATTGTTGACTTGTCACAATATTTGTCACATTTGCAAATGTGCACCTTTGACATATGCCTTGATCTGCAAACATTGAAAAACAATGAAATTATGCACAACAACAAACAAGAAAACAATAAAGTCATGCAAATATCAAATTCTAGTAAGTCTTCAAACCATGAACATAAATTATTTGTTTTGTTTTTCTTGTATAACTATAATTTTTTTATTTCATGCTTGATATGAATTTACGCATTTTTGGTCTCACTTTGTTGCATTTTTCTCCATTTACTGAATAGTATTATTTTCTTTAGCTTGTAGTTGATATTTCATGATTTCCTCTGCAACTTCTTTCGATAAAAAAAAAGGAAAAAGTTTCCCATGGTAATTCTTAATAACACATTTCCAAAAGTGAACTATATGTATATTTGTCAATGAAATCTATAAAATATTTTCTTTATTGTAACTTATGCATGTTTACCACATAGCCACGAAAAATGGCTAATAATACTATACAAATGTTGGGAATAATACTGAGAGGGAAGGGGGAGAGGGGGGGGGGTGAATTACTATTTACAAATCAATAAATTTTTCCGTTTCATAATTAGATTTATATATGGTACTTCAGTGAAGGGAACTCGCGTGTGCACACAATTGTTCTTAAGGAAACCAACGTATATCCAGTGAACTTGTGCTTCAGTTAATTCATCATATGTTGATCTTTAATTAGTGCATCATTACTTTATTAGACATTAAAAAGTAAACATGTGTAGTAATAATAGAATAAACCATCACACATAAGAAACAGACATGAACACCAAGATTTAAGGTGGAAACACAATGCGGGAGAAAAACCACCTACTGTTGTTATCTCTGTCTTATTTTTAAAACAAAGAATAAGTTGTTTACATTCTTGTACAGGTGTAGACTCATACCAGTACATAGGCACTCACCTGCGGAAGGCTACAACATTCTCTCATTCTCCAGCTTCTATTGGAAGGGAGCTACAACCCCCTCGCTCTTGTACTAGTTGATATATTTACCATTATGTAGGCGTCGACCTACAATATTCACTCGTTTTCTAGCTACAACTGGAAGGGAGGTCCAACTCCCTGATCTAATCACCAGCCACTACTGGAGGTAAGGTTCGACTTCCTCAGGGAAGGCTTAAACCCTCGGTATCCTCTAGGGACCACGTTTAATATATTTTCAAATTGGATGCTCCTGGTACACAACAACACAATATGAGGGCCACGTTTCATCAAATTTTCACATTGGACCCATTATTAACATTGAATCTCAAAATCAATCACCACTGCAATACATGCAAAAAATACATCTACATCAACCAATCATTGAAACCAAATCATCAATATCTGATATAACTGAAGCCCATCCATCAATCTTTGAATCAACCATAACTGAATCAATCAATCATTGAAACCTCTGACACATTGAATCAAACAATCACTCAACATTTGACACAACTGAATTAACCATTCATTCAAACCTTAATAAAAATTCAACCAATCAACTGGAATAGACAAATCACTGTACCCAATACATAGATCTGAACTAGAACACTGCATCAACAACCAGAACCAACTGTAACATCAAAAATCATGTGTTAGAATGTATAGGCTACTTCAATGAAGCCAACCTACATGTATACGCTACTTCCTTTAACAAAACCTGCGTATACCTCCAAAAGTACTGAATCATAAAAACCTCGAAATAAAAACTGTACCAACTAGTAACAATCTGAAGATCTACTCTCAAATTACGGATATATAAATAGACAGCAGCAAAGATCACCCTTCTCAGTTAATCAATCAACCAATCAAACTAAATCTCCTTATGCATTCAGTTCTACTTTTAGATCTAATAAGACATCATTGACAGACAACAGTAAAACAACAACACTGATTAGATAGTGTTAGTGTCAGTCTTTCCAGCCTTCCTCCATTGATCAAATATGCTCTTACAAAGTGGTCTCAGAGTGTCAAGGTCAAATTTTGTCATTTCAGTGAGTCTTCAAGTAAAATTTGGTCACTAGGCATTAGGTCTAGGGTTTGATTTCACTCCTTTCAAAGTTGTCCAAATGTCAGTCTATGTCACTATTACCATCATTTAGAGGGTTTTCATCATCATGTCAGGTTCCAATGGGTCATTTTACACCTTGTTCATGCTTCAGTTGCGCCTAGGCAAGGTTCATTTCCCTCTCCTAGGGTTTTGAAGGCAATTTCTCTTGGATGGTCAAATCATTAGAAAAATTTGTATCTGGATGTTCATACACCTTCCCCTATCCTTAAAGTACCTTATCAAACACTTCCCATCACTGAGATCCCCGAAATTCCTCATTTTCGCACAAATCCTAGTTTCTTGCTACAACCTGGCAATTTTCTAGGTTGGGCCTGTGTCTTTCCCTTTTGTAACCCTTCCCCTCGCTCAATCTCTGAGATTCCACTTTCCCCTACTTCCTAACATCCCTCCCTACTTCCCAAAATTTTCTCAAGAATTTATAAGCCCCTTATCCCCTTCATTTCGACAATTCCCTTGTTCCACACATCGGGATAGGTTTCACTCAAATGATTTTTCTGAGCAATAAAATATGAATTTTGAAAACATGAGAGTGGTTTTGTCCACAACAGGCCAAGAAAGAAAAACCTCCTTCACTTTTTAAGAAATTTGGAGAAATTTTTTACATTTTGAAATTTTTGTGCTAAAAGACAGGCTTTTTCCCTATATGCGTCGCGCACCTTGCGCGACGCTTAGGATTGGGAGCTCCAAATCACAAATGGCTTGCAGTTTTTGATTTTTCATGAGAAATCATGAATTTTTGTACTTGGACAAGAAATTTGGGCAAGTTCTGGGTCCCCAAAAGGTCAAAAAAACATGCAAAAAATGACCTCACTACCCTTATTTTGACACACAGGAAGCAGTCTTGGGAGAATGCACTTTTGGAGGGGTAAATGGACACCAAATTGGAAAATTCCACTTGGGTTGGAAAGTAGACAGGCCGGGCTTTCCAACAAGCCAACCTAAGCTCAATTTGGACTTCAGAAAGGGCCTAAAAATCAGCAGCAAAGTAGCGTGGCGCATATAGAGGTTTTGCCCAATTTTTCATCTTTCAGCTCAGAAATTCGACCAGTTTGACTAGTTTTGATTTGTGATGTAATTTTTGACTTCTCTTGATGTAATTGATTGAAAATGATGTAATTTTTACACTTAGTTACTTTTTATAGAAGATTCATTCACGAAAGAGTGAAAATTTAATGAATGAATCAGTTTCCTACCTTATAGAGGCAAGTTGTTTTGACTGCCTAGATTGTAGTGGTTTGTTTAGAATTGGTTGAAACAGCTCCTATAATGATGAGCTCGACCCCTAGAGGCAAGGGAAGAGGTTGGCTTGCCTATATTATGTAATTTCTAAGTCATTTTCATGTTTGGACTTTTGGGAAAAGCTTGACACCATATTGTACATTCACTTCTGCATTTTTGGCAAAGGAAAGACCAAGGTTTTGCAGCACTGTTTGGGATCCTTGTGGCTTTATGTGTTGATGGTGTGCTTCTTTTAGTAATTGTAAGTTGTTATGTGTATCATTTTCCTTCTCTCATCTTCTGCAATTGAACAAATGAAGTGTTAAGGTAGAATCCATAGATTGTTATGCTCTGCCTTTAAGTTTGTTTGATTTTTCATGTTTTCGTCTATTTAAGGAGAATCCTTGAAAGCTTCTTGCTCTCCTTAGCTTCTCACCAGTCAGATCTACCCATTCATTCTCTTTAAAAGCATCAAGACGATCACCTACCTTGCCCCAAGTAGACCTCTGCAAAAATTGTGTCTCATCCCCGCACCCAAAATTGCCTTTTCCTTTGATTCAACAAAACCTTAAAAAATCAACCTCAAACTCCTTGTACTTCATACCTAGCCTAAGATAAATTACCAATTTAGTCATCTCGAGCCTCATTAATTAACTTTTTCCGAGATTGACCTGGAGATAGCCCTCTCCTGTCCTCGTAGGGCTAGCTACGAGGCTGAGCGTGGTTTGATGTGGACCTAGAACCTTGTCTTTTCAGCCTGAGACAAATCTAGGCTCTAACAGATAGATCAATCATCTCCGAACAACATGCTTTTCTTTTGGATATGCTACTTGGAAGTGCCAAACCAACATGTATACACGCCTTCACTAAGGTGAACCAGCCTATAGATTTGCAGATAAAAACTTATAATTTCGCAACTTTTCCAATCTTCAGATATACCCATATCATAACATTTAAAGTGCAAAACATTTGGTAGCACTCAGATCTAGCCTATCCATTATTAGATCTCATAATGATAATTCATTATGATCCTAATCCATCATTAGATATCATCCATCATCAAACACTTATGTGCATACTGAGTCTAGACAAGCAAAGCATCAGAAACCCATAACATGCATAATTTCTTTTTATCTAACACTTCATAAGATATTCATTACTTGTGCACCTAGCCCTTTGATCTTCTCCTCCTTATATAGTTTTAGCCTTTCTCAATACCTCAGACCAAAACAACACTTAGAACCTATGGTATTCTTAGACGAGATCAAATAATCATTACTCCACTCAATATTGTGGGCTAATACCATGGTATTGACCCTTGGTATTCTTTCACCTTAATTTTTCATCCCATATGCGCTTTTCCTCTTGTGAAAGTGTGTTCATATGTATGTGCTCCTTTTGTACAGTGAATCCACGTGTATATGCTCCTTTTGTACAGGGAACCCGCATATACAACTTAACATACTTGAAAACATCATTTTTCTTCAAATTCTTGATTCTGATCTATAGTCCTTTGTTCCAACATACTATTATTCTATACCATTGCCTTGTTACCTCTGAATTGACCTATTATAATGTGATTTTCCATAATACATCACTTCTAAACTGATTTCTCTTAGCCGCCCTGCATTTTTTCACGTCTGTAAACACAACTGCCATGCATTCTATCACATACTGTTTATACTTTTATCAATTAGTTCATTTATCAAATATCAAGGACAACACACACTAACAATCTTCCTGTATCAAACCTTTGACCATTATTCTCTCCCATCATTCTATCACCTCTGACCTGTAGATTCATCTTTGTTCCATCATTCTGTCACCTCTGATCTGTCCTGTAGATTCATCTAGTTTCCATATACTTGTTTTGCTACAAGTGGGTTTCCATCAAGTACAACACATGCATAATAATGCCAAAAATATCGCCCTTTGGACTTGATGGAAACTACTTACGTGTTTGGTCACCACAACCTATAGCACCAAGTTGTTCTAAACATGAAGCTACTCTCCAAACACCAAGCTACTCTCCCCCTTTGACATCAAGGGAAAGGGCCTGATTGACCAACGTTAAATGAAGACTTCCATATCTGAACAGTTGAATGTGAACATTGATTATGCTCCCCCTAGGCACACGCTGAATTCTCTGATTGAACTCCCCCTTTTTACATGTTGAGATGCACTATACTATCCTTGCTCCCCCTGAGCACATGCAGAGTCTACAAAAATATTTTCCAAAAGAATAGCATGACTCTATAACTTAACTATGTGATTATGATATTCCTATCACCAATCACTCATACATACATCAATCTCCCAATCAAGTGGGGATATACCAAATGACTCAACCACTCAACCAAGTGGGATTGCATATTTGACATGGTATAAAAAGTCCATACATGACTGAATATGACAATTACTACATTATAGGCCTTTACATGACCTTTAGATCAAATGATATACATGGAATTTATAACAAAGACCAAATATCTAAACAAGACCATGATAGTCATCAACAACTATCATACACCATAACTGATCTGCACCATAAGTATCTGTCAGTAGAATCTAGACCAACAACTTGGATATGTCCATCATCAGTTCCAAAGATATGACAATGTAAATATCATCAAAGTATGATGCATATAGATATCAACTCATCCTCTCGATCTCATCAATATCAACTTATGATGTTTCCTTAGTAGAAAGGGCCTTATCATAACCTTCCATGAATCAACTAAGCATATGTCATATCTCCAAGGAGTAACACAAAATCATTCACATCATATCATATGTATGTGAAAACACCATAGTCATCATCTATGATCATAAAATCATCATCAAGAACTACGTGATCTTTCCACAAGAACCTTGAATATATCAACCATGTATCATCACTAGGGAATATCCCACACCTGATTAGCATCAACCGTGATAATCAACATATGTGAGTATCAAACCTATCATCATAAAGTAAGAAGTCATCATCATTATCTGACTAAGTAATCCATGTCTCCGAATACCCATGTCTTCAAATCGATATGTCTTCATGAGACTTGCAATAACACCATTCTCTTGGCCAACCAACAATATTTATCAATATGAAACTTAAGTAATCATCCATGTATCCAACATAATGTGTATCCATCAAAGAGATAGAAATTTTCATCTAGAAAACCATAAGCTCATATTCATTTGTCAAGCTTTCTTGATACCATCAACAACAGCAATCCTCAACCATGTGAGAGCCAAGAATCCTCATCCATAACTTATGCATCTTTGAAGGCATGATGAAAGCAACATGAAAGAAATGACACTTATCAAATAATGAAATCGTGTATTAAATCTTTGTTCTTCTCATTGTCCTTATGAAGATCACCATGTAAAAAGCATACCATATCTACTATCTGCATCATCAAAAGGGTAATCCACAGTCATCCATAAATCTGATCTGAATAACATCTATGTGGCTCAAGCAATATAAGTATCATCTGATATTTCATCATAGGCAACTCATGACTGCAACATAGCATGATGTATCATTTAAACACTTCAACAACATAAGTACCAAAGACTTCTAAACATAATGCCAACAATGCATTATTAGAAGCATAACATATTCTCCCCTTGAACCTGTGCCAACTGTTCACTGTTAGATCTGATCATTACATATATTAGTAAGGATCATCAAGGCATCATCATCAACTAGTTATACATCAAGTCATCAACAACTTATGAGGGTCAAAATCACTTCTACATATCATCAATAGACTATAATCATCATCAATCAGAACAGAAAGGATAATTGATAATTGACTGAACCATATCAGACCCCTTTTCCTAAGTCTGTCTTACTACTTCTACATCAAACCAGAATATACGTGACTCTGAAGCTTCTAACTCGTGTATATACGTGACTATGAAGCTTCTAACTCACATATATACATGACTTGTATTCATGATAACTACATATGAGAATTAGAACACTGAAATTTCATACTTTTAGTTCCTCCTAAGTTTGTTTTGTTTGTATACTGAGTTATGCCACATTTTTCTGACTGTAATTCCTTCTTCTTCCATACCTTGGAGTGGGATGATGTTTGCTCCTTTTGGTATTTTGGCCGGAATTTTCTCCTGCATTCTTTTGCGATATGCCCAAACTTGTTACAACCATAACATCTTATACATTTCATATTCCTTCTAAAGCAATCAATGTATTTGTGACCAAACATATTGCAAGAAAAACAATATCCCTCAAAGTACATGGAAGCTGATCATCTTTCTGTGTGACGGTTATTTAGCTTGAACCATTCTACTTCTGCATCTTGCTGCAACATGTCCAAAATTATGACATATAAAACATTCAACATTATTCATCAGAGGAAAGAATCAATTAACACTTCCATGGTTAGGAGTAAATGATTTTATTTGAAGACTTTATTTCCTTGGTCGTTGATGGGGTTGACCTCTTATCTCCTTGTTGAGCATTTCAGATTTTGCACTAGAGTTCCTTACTTCACTTTGTGAGCTAGATTCACCTTTATCAGTTTCATGAAAAACAAGACCAGATTTGATGGAAGGAGACCTTTGACTACTAAGAATATCATCCAAAATCTTAGTACTATCTTGAAATCGCAAAAGTTTCTCCTTTTATTCTAATTTACCTTTTAGGATATTCACCTCAACCTAATATTGGTCTTCCCTTTCAAGATACTACTTCTTCATGAATTCTTCAACTCTCCTTCCTTCTTCCACTTGTTACCTTAATTCGAGAACTTCATTTTCTTGTTCTTCAAATGCTTGAAGTAGTTATTCATTATGCTTATTTTAATTTTTAAGGTTTTCTTTTAGAGAAATGACCACAACCTCAAGACCTTCACAGTAACTGGTTATTTTTATAAGTTCCTTGGTTGTTGTGTCCTTTTTTTCACTTCATTTCTCAATGATGTCACTTCATCCTACAACCTTTGATTTTGATCTTCCTTTTGTTTGTATTTTTTCTTGATTTTGTTTCCATCCTCCAACTGAGCTTTTAACCTAGTAACTTCTTCTTTGTAGGCACATTCCCTTTTATTAATTAGATATTTTTGATCTCTAATTGTGTCTGTGAGATTTTTAAATTCTACCTCTATTTTATTTCTTTCTCTTTCACTCATATGTGAAAATTCAGTTGTTTCACTATCACATTCATTATCTTCAAATGAACAGAGAAATGTATCACAAGAGGACAAGAAATTCGTACCTGATAATTCTTTTGCTTGTTCATCTTCATTCTAAGGTGACTCTTAATCTGAAGATTTTATTCCACATAATAGCCAATTGTCTCTCCTGCTGTTATTGTTCCTTTGAGGTGCCTTCTTCTTCTGAGGTGCCTTCTTCTTTAGCTTCTTTCCCATTATTTCTACGAATCTCCTTCAAGTGATCAAGCTTCTGCCAAAGGACTCCATCTGATACTAATTATTAGGAATAATACTTAGATGGGGGGGGGGGGGGGGGGGGGAATCAGTATTTACAAATTAATACTTTTTTCCATTTCATAATCATATTTATATATGCTACTTCAGTGAAGCGAACTTGCTTGTGCACACAATTGTTCTTAAGGCAACCAGTGTATATCCAATGAACTTATGATTAAGTTAATTCATCATATGTTGATCTTTAATCACTGTGTCCATGCTTTGTTAAAAACTAAACAACATCCATGTGCAGTAAGAACAGAATAAACAATCGCACATAAGAAACACACATGAACACCAAGATTTAAGGTGGAAACACAACACAGCAGAAAAACCACCTACTGTTGTTGTCTTTGTCTTATTTTTAATATAAAGAATAATGTATTTACAATCTTGTACTAGTGCAGACTCATACCAGTACGCAGGCACCCACCTACAAAAGGCTAAAACCTTCTCTCATTCTCTAGCTTCTACTGGAAGGGAGCTACAAACCCCTAGCTCTTGTACTAGCTGATATGTTTACCAATACATAGGCGTCGGCCTACCATCTTCACTCATTTTCTAGCTACTACTGGAAGGGAGATCCAACCCCCTGATCTAATCACCAACCACTACTGGTGGGAAGCTTTGACTTCCTCACTGAAGGCTTCAACCCTTAGTATCCTCTAAGGACCACGTTTCATAATTTTTTAGATTGGATGCGCCTAGTGCAAAAAAACACAATATGAAGGTCACGTTTCATCAAATTTTCACACTAGACCCATTAGTAACAGTGAAGCTCAAAATCAATCACCACTGCAATACATCCAAAAAATACATCTGCGTCAGCCAATCATTGAAACCCGATCATCAATCTCTGAAATAAATGAAGCCCAACCATCAATCTGTAAATAAATCAATCACTGAAACTTCTGACACGCTGAACCAAATAATCACTGAACCTATGACACAACTGAATCAACCATTCATTCAAACATTAATAAAAATTCAACCAATTAACTGGAACAGACAGATCACTATAACCAGTACACAGATCTAAATCTAGAACACTGCATCAACAATCAGAACCAATTGTAACCTCCAAAGTCATGTGTCAGAATGTATATGCTACTTCAATGAATCCAACCTGTGTGTATACGCTACTTCCTTTAAAAAATCTGTGTATTAAAATTATTAAATCATAAAAACATCTGAATCAAAACTGTACCAACCAGTAAAATTTGAAGATCTACTATCAAATTATAGATATAACCATACAACAGCCAAGATCACCCTCCTCACTTAATCAATCAATCAATTAGACTCAATCTCCTTATCCATTCAGTTCTACTTTCAGATCTACAAAGACATCATTGACAGACAATAGTAAAACAATAACATTGATTGATAGATCAGTCATTTATGAATAACGGGCTTTTCTTTTGCATACGCTACTTGGAAGTTCTAAACCAACGTGTATACGCACCTTCACAAGACGAACAAGCATGCATATTTGTAGATAAAAACTTATAACTTCGCAGCTATTCTAGTATTTAGATATACCCATATCATAGCATTTAAAGCACAAAACATTTGTTAGCACTCAGATCTAGCCTATCCATTATTAGATCTCATATTGATAAGTCCATATGATCCTGATCCATCATTAGATCTCATCCATCATAAAACGTTTAGGTGCATACTGAGTCTAGATCAAGCAAAGCATCAGAAACCCATAACATGCATAATTTATTTTGATCTAACACTTCATAAGATATTCATTACTTGCGCACTTAGCCCCTTGATCTTCTCCTCCTTATATAGTTTTAACCTTTCTCAATACCTCGGACCAAAACAACACTTAGAAGTTGTGGTATTCTTAGACAAGATCAAATAACCGTTACTCCGCTCAATATTGTTGGCTAATACGATGGTATTGACCCTTGGTATTCTTTCAACTTAATTTCCTTATTTCTTCATCCCATATGCACTTTTCCTCTAGTGAAATTGTGTGCTTACATATACGCTCTTTTTGTACAATGAACCCACGTGTATATGCTCCTTTTGTATAGTGAACCAACGTATACAACTTGACATACCTGAAAACATCCTTTTTCTTCAATTTCTTGATTCTGATCTATAGTCCTTTGTTCCAACATCCTATTCTTCTATACCATTGCCTTGTTACCTCCGAATTGACCTGTTATAATGTGATTTTCCATCATACATCACTTCTGAACTGATTTCTGTCAACTGCCCTGCATTTTGCCACATCTGTAAACACAACTACCATGCATTCTGTCACATCCTGTTTATACTTTTATCAGTTAGTTCATTCATCAATTATCAAGGACAACACACACTAACAATCCCCCTGTATCAAACCTTTGAACATTATTCTCTCCCATCATTCTGTCACCTCTGACCTATAGATTCATCCCCGTTCCATCATTCTATCACCTATGATATGTCCTGTAGATTCATCTAGTATCCATATAGTTGTTCTACTACAAGTGGGTTTCCATCAAGTACAACACATGCATCATAATGCCAACAAAAAACATAATTCATGTATATATAATTTATCATTTTAGAGTATACATTGTTTTAAATGTTGTTTACACATTTTTCCCTTACTTGATGACTTGTATTTCATCTTTTTACAATGATTGGTCCAGTCATTTGGAACAATATCATGGAAACATCTAGCTCTAGCAAACAAATATTGGAAAAATAAATGGTGGAAAATGAGAATCCAAAAAGGTCAAGTTTGTGCTGCATTGAATGTTTGTAGAGTCAAATGACATATGTTCATTAATAAATGTGAGTGTTTTTTGAAGACTTTTTTTTTTTACTTTCTATATAACCATAGAAAAAATAATGGAATTAGCATCCTCGTTAATCATTGAAATATGCTCAGGAGCTTATGCAAAAAACATTGAAGGCGATATATTGGTTATTTATGGGCCAACACAAACTGAAATTCCTAACTCTCATGCAAAAGCGCAACTTCTACACACTGATTTGGTTGATAGACATGGCCAACTGACTATCATAGTGAACATGGGAAATAATCTTATAGAGTGTTTCAAAAACATGGTTACTGTAGGATATAGTGTATAAATTACATATTTTTCAATAATAAACAAGGGTATTTATGAATGAGGAGATGTAAAATGTTGCATAGTGTTACAGGAAAAAACCATGGTTGAATCAATTGCATAGGTTTGCAAAAAATGTAGGTTGGCTATAGATACAACAATACATAGTCTAGGTGTTTCAAGTGATGCATATGTAGTTGGTTCAATAGGACCAGTAGTAATAGGTTGTTGGAATTATGATGTATGTGTTGTACTTGATGGCAACCCACTTGTAGTAGAACAACTCATTTGTATATGGAAGAGATATCAGATGTGACAGAATGAATGACAGTAGTGTTTACAGATTTGATGAAACGCAAGACAGCTTCAAGGAATCATCTCACTCGGGTGAAAAATCATAGTATAGCAGGTAAACAACAAAGAATTATAGATCAGTCTTCATAGAATGAAGAAAGAGAGATATACATAGGTTCACCATTGACAAAGATGCATATACACGTAGGTTCACTATATACAAATCGCGTATATGCACACATGCACTTTCACATAAGGAAAAGCGCGTATACCTTGGAAAACTAAATTTTTGGTCCGAAGTATTTGGTCCATGGTATTTTGATCCATGGTATTGGCCCGAGGTATCTAGTCTAAGGTATTGACCCCAGGTATTGGGTCCAAGGTATTGGTCCTAAGTGGTTTTGGTCCATGGTATTGAGAAAGGCCTAAAACTATAAAAGGAGGAGACGATCATTAGGCCAAGGTGTGCAAGTATCAAATATCTAATGAAGTGTGAGATCTAATATGTAGGTTATTAGCTTATGGTGTTGTGCTTGATCTGAACCAAGGATGAACCTTAGCATTTGATGAAGGATAAGATCTATTGATATATCATGATCTTAAGGCTTGAAGTGAATTATTTAAATGTGGTTTGATCATGTATCTGAATAATTGGCGCATGTTGTAGTCTATAAATATGATGATCTGGGTATGACTGAAGTTTGGAATAATTGTAATGTTTAAATCATCATTTACATATTTGTACACAGGTTCACTTTATAAAAGGAGCGTATACACGCTGGTTTTTCATATCAAAGTAGCGTATACATCATAAATTTGTTTTGCAGATCTTTACGCTGGTTCACTTTGAGGAAAGCGCGTATGCACGCAAGTTCGACTCAGGGAAGTAGCATATACTTTATGAAATATGTTTTAGTTTCTTCTGTTTGTTGTTGCAGTGTTCTAGGTTCTAGCTTGGGTTGTGGTTACTGTATTCTGGTGACAGCATTCTGAATGATCAGATTGATGGTGTTATAGACATTTTTGTGCCTTACAGCTCTAAGCATGAAATGTCCATAAACCAAGGGATCCTAAGTCCCTAAAAGTGTTGTTCCGACCCCTAAAGGAACAAGGTCAACAAATTACATTTTCTCCCAGAAGTTCTCCACCAGAAAATGCTCAGAATCAGTCAAATCAGGATCATTTCAGCTGCTCCACTGGCTAGCTGCGTTGCATAGCACCCAAATACACTAGCTAGGTGCGTTGCAATGCACCTAAATGCACTATCAGGGTGCGTTGAGCGGGAAATGACAAATGGCAGTGCCATTCTGCGAGGTGGAAAGACAATGGAAGCTTCCAGAATCTTCGCCAATGACACTTGCCTCACTGAATTCGACCAAGGATGAGTAAGAGTCTCTCAGTCTCCAAGTGGAAGCAAGAACTGACAGAGAGAAGCCACTAATCAATTCATGAGCTCACTCATCCTCCTTGCATACATCTATATATGGATCCCTCATCCCAGAGATCTAGAGGCTGGAATTTTGTACATTGCAAAGAATTGTTGTTCGTTTTGAGATAGATATCAGAGTATTGGGTGATTTATGCTTTTTTGGAGGTGAAGAGGGGCTTCTTTGCTGGGAGGTTGATGCTGGATCAGGAATCATCGGTTGTAACTCCTCCTGGATCTTCTTGTTATATCAATAAAACAATTTGAGTTTCTCCTACATGCTTGTGTATCTTTGATGTTTGTTACATTTGTATCTTTAGCTTAAATCTGATCCTAAGCTTTTTATGAATATAAACCCATGTCTTTGTATAGTTTCCTTCTTCTGTGATCTTGCAGGAACTTGGTGAAGCTGGGCAAGTAAGGGAGCAGGTAGCTGGAAGCTGTCAAAGAGGAGAGAGATTGGATCAAAGGACTAGCGCAAGACACAGGTTGGTTCATCATATTCCTCTTCGTTTATAGTTCATAAAGAAGAATACAAAAGTAGTTTTCTCTGTTTGTTTCTAAGGTCACTGTAACACCTTAGTGGGATAGGGTCATTCTGAATAGACACTTTTCTCGGTAACGAAATGGCGACTCCACTGGGGGAACAATGTCTAATTAGTTTGTTTGTGTATCTTGTTGTTGTTTGTTTCATAAACTTATAAGTAGCATTCGAACTGCATTTGCCGTAACAAATGCAAAGTAGACATCTATTGCTTCAATCCATTCACTGGATCTATTTATGATTTGAATAGCTGATTTACAAATGATCTGATTACCCTTGTGATAGCTCTTAGACCCTCCATAGATCTACCCCTGATTGTGCATTACTGATTGCTTTTACTCGGCCAAAAACCAAAGACTAAACTGCAAACTGTGACCCAGAACCCGGACAGATTCTCGTTTCTGGCCCAGCGCAGGTACTGTTAAGAGTTCCTGCATTTTAGCGCACTTCCCGAAAGGGAAACCTGCATTGCAATCCAATTTCTCTATGTTACAGGTGCACTGATTAGACTAGCCCTGTGCAGCTGAGGTTCTTGTGTTTCATTCTTTCTAGTTTTGTCTCTGAATTTTGCAGCCTGTGATCAGTATATGTCTATTTAAAAACCCCTGTTTCCTTGCTGTTATTCCGCCTCCTTTGTACAAAAGAACTGTAGATGTTTTTGTCTGTTTTTTGCGTCGTTTACAGTTTTCCATTGCAAAAGTAGAATAGTTGTACTGTCGTCCTTTGATTTAAATCTGTCGCAAGTGTCGATTTCAATCATAGGAGAAAGTTTGATTGCTGTTGATGGTCGATTATACTTGTACTATTGCCTTTGGTCTGAATTTGTGACTTTCTAGTGTCAAAAACGAGTATTTATTTCAAAATCTTAAAGTGTCGTAATCGTCTTTATCTTTTGATTTCGAAAAAAAACTTGTTTGTGTTTGTCGCTTGAAAGCAAATTCAGATTTGTAAATCAACTTTATTTTTAGCATCAATACTAAGAAAGTCGAAAACAAATACATGCACATGTGCATTTGCATATTGACAGTCTTTTTGGCTTGATTTAGGAAAGTGCATTTACAGTGTGCTCTTTGTTCTTTGTGAAAAGATTGTGTCTTTATTTTCCCTTAGTAGCTAGGATTTTCATCGCACAAAAGAGATAAAAGTTTGTTTATCATCTTTAGATTGCATTTTAGGAATTACATCTACATCTCGTGGTTAACCCAAAAGGCAAACTTCATAAGCAAGATCAACTTAAAATAAATTCAATGAATCTAACAACGCTTTGGAACTTAATGCAAAACATTTAGAGGTCTAGGCTAGAGACGTATTCCGGTGTCATAAAGCTTGGTAACTGTTGTCCTCACTAATGGTTGGGTGATTCCTCCACTTTGAGACGATAAGTGCCAGTACGGACTTGTGCTCCCACGTACCGTCGAGTATATTTTGGGAGACCCTTACAGGCTTAAATCCTTTATCCATAGGAAGCCGTGTCTGCCGCCCTATCGATCGCAATGCACTGAACACAGCATTCGGGAAGATTGACTGCCGTACCGTAAAAAGTATTCTGCAGTTTTGCGATTGGTTTGGTACTCCCTCTACCTAGATCTCCAGAGCAGTCCCTTTCGTTCCTTTTTAGACTCCTTAACGGAAAAGGTCCATCTGAGCACTTGTCACTTCAGGCTCATTAAAAATCGAAGGAGACTAGAGTCATCTTTTGTTTTTTCTCGACTCTTAAAAACTGAAAAAACAAGTTGTGTCAAAGCGTCTAAAATTTATTTTAAACGGAATAATCATCACCTTTCCCTTGTTGGTCTTCGAAGTTAGTCTCCCTTCGTCACAAGTTCTTGTAGAATCGCTAGGAAATCTTTTGGATAGACTAGATATGTCTGATAAACCGTCGACATCCAGGACTGTGTCATCCGACACAGTAGTGGCAGAGCCTCCTGTTGCTACTCCAACGATGTTCAATTGTATACCATCTGTCCCGGCAAGTTATCAACAACAAGCCGGAGTCCAATCAGGGACTGTTTCGACGACATGGTCTGTTCCTTTTTCGTCATCCGAATTATCATCTGGTATTTATTATGTTGAAACTCAACAAGTTGATCCAATGTGTCTTCAAAGGCCAATCTACCCTTTAAGTACTGGATTGCCACCATATGGCGGACAGTATGCCTTTCCATTGTTCCCCCTCGGAGAACAACCATATGGGAGTTTACAACAAAGTTCAGGTCAAACTGGAATTACATCTAGCGGTTGGGTACCAATACTGCCTCAACAACCAAGGGTTGTATATTCAATGCAACCAGTCCACCCTGTGTCGAATATTCCCACTATACCTACTATCATGACTGCATCGCAAGTACAAGCGCTACTTGTTGTATGTCAACCCCAAGTTTCTCAGGTTGCAATACAACAGCCACTTGTCTCAACGACTCAATCACAACCTTAGGTTAGTGCCTCCTTATCTGGAGCGACTCAGGCTCAAACAAGTATTATGACCCCTCATCTTGGTCAATCATCCAGTATTGGACAACAACAAATGGTCCAACAACCAGGGCTTGTTCAATCTCAACAACCGCCATTCCAGCAATCATATCAAGGACCTGAGCAACAAGACTTTGTAAGTAATGGGCAACTGCATTTCCAAAGCGATTATCAACAATCATATTACAACGGTTATGCCCATCAACCTTGTCAAAGTTTCCAGCATCAAATACAGTATGCTGGTATGCAAAGACCCACTGCTCAGGCGATTCCATCTTATCTTGGGTATGCTTCGCCTAACCTGAATCAATAGTTGCCCTTTGTAGCAACTCTAGAATTACCAGATCTAAACCGGCTGACGAATGATCCAATTGCTTATGCCCCTTGGTGGCCAGCGATTCCGCATAAACTTCCTTCAGATATTCCTAAATTTAATGGAAATCCAGGTGAAGACCCGTCGAATCATGTGATGACATTTCATCTGTGGTGTTCATCAAACACCCTAAACGATGATTCGATTAGGCTTTGCCTTTTTCAGAGGATGTTAACTGGTCCGGCAGCAAAATGGTATATCGAATTTCCTAGAGCTTCATTCGACAACTTCAGTACCCTAGCCACAACCTTTTTAACCCATTTTCAGTTACCGATAAGGTACGAAACGGGAACCGAAATTCTTACCAACTTCAAACAAACGACGGCCACTCACATATCTAATCATATACATGAATGGCGACGTCGTCGTAGAATGGTGAAAACATATGTTCCCGATCAGCTCTTAGCTGAATGGTTTATCAAGTCATTACTGCCTTCCATCACGGAAGATGTGGCAAAAGGGGGAGTTGTCACCGAAGAGCAGGTTATTGCTCGTGCGCAATACTTGGACTTGATTTACACTCAGTCCGGCACGCTCTACGATAAAATACCTGACGCTCCTAGACCGGAATTCTCAACTCCTCCCCCTCCTAAATCAAACAATGACTATCATGCCGGTGATGGCATGATTGGCACAACAGACATGAAATCGACAAAGGCTACATCTAAAAAGGCCTGTAAGATTTCCGGTCAAAATGCAAATGAGGAACTTCTTGCCTCGAAAGTAAATGCCATGTCAACCGACAAGGGCAAACAACTAAAGCAACCAGGAGGCAAGAAGAAAAAGAAAGGGAGAAAAAAGAAGCACGATAAAGCTTCTACAAACCCTTCTAGGCAAAGGAAACCCCCTGCGGGGTGTCATATATGCGATGAGGATCATTGGACGAGAGATTGTCCACATAAAGCTGAAGTTAAGAAACTCTTTAATAGTTCAAAAACCTCAGCAGTATTGACTGATCCATTTCCAAACCCGGGAACCAAACTGGTTGCTAATCAAAATGCTTCTCGATCCCAAGTTCTTATGTTGTCTATCTCAGAGCAGCAAAATGATGCTTTGACAAGGAATAAAGATTACGGGAATCCACAGCTGTCGAATAACAAGGCTAATGAACAACCTGGTAGTTCAACAACAACTTTGACTGAAGTTGTGCCACCCACCATTCCTGAACCAATGATAAAGTCGCCAAAGGGAGTAGTACACAAATTGACATTTAATCCTCGTGCAAAAGTAGCACAGAATTATAATATAGTAGAGGACCTGGCCCAATCGCTGTACGCTATGTCGACACTTGAGGTACCGCAAAATTGCCCCTCCCAAAAGCAAGCTTTATTATCAGCAATAGGTGGGATTGGCCCAATGGATTCCAATCTTGTGGCCTTTGATCATAAAGGATATGACCCTCAATTACCAGCTCAACTAGCTTTCCTTATTCAAGTGAAAGCCCTCAACAAAACTGTTCATCGAACAATTATTGATGAGGGGGCATCCACATGTATTATGTCGATGAGTTGCTGGAAAAATTTAGGGTCACCACCCTTGTCGAGATCGTCAACGACATTAAAAGCATTTTATGGATGATCATACGCTCCATATGGGATTTTAAGTAACTTGCAAGTTGAACTAGGGGGCAAAACAGTAGAAATTGATGTTGAAGTAATTGACAGAAACCTCGATTACAACATCCTACTGGGAAGGCCCTGGATATATGCCATGGCCGCAGTTGTGTCGACCTACTTCAGGAAGATTGCATTTCCCTTTCAAGGAGGAATTACAATCGTTGACCAACAAACATTTCTCCCCAACAGTTCACAAGTTACAGGAAGCATTCTAATGATCCATGGAAGCAATCATTCGCTTCAAAATATTGGAGTAGGCCTCCTAAAAGACCCTGCCTTAATGGGTACTTTTGCTCTACTGCCTTCGAGTAATCTGGCGGAAGTGGCCACAGTGGAAACCTACAATATGAAATCTTCTATATCTAATGGATTCAGAAGATTCCTAAACATTTTGTTAGCATGGATCATTGCCATTTTAGAAATATTGTAGCAATCAATTTTCTTTGCCTGGGGGGCAAACCCAAATCAACACTCATCGAGTGTTTGGATAGATAGGTCTAAGGAATATGGTACCTCTTCAGATCCTTGGTCGCATGTACATTCTACAAACGAAGGAATCATTCAATCAATGATGATAGGAGAGGCACCATGGGAAGATTACTACCATTGCCCCCATCTTCTGATTTACCACGAAGATTATTCCAGCAACTTTAATCATCCTTTAGTTTTTGATTTTCTATCAAATACTGTAGACAAGGTGGATTATGAGGATAGTTCTTTTACCGTGTCAACCTCATTAAAAAATGGAACAAATCCCCTTTCCAAATCTCAAAGATAAACCTTCATTCTAACCACCAAGTTGAATGCAATGAAGCTTGGGGGGCATGCACCTCGATTCACGTTATTATGCTGGGGGCATGCAAACTTATCATGAGCAGTGTTACTGCGACGTTCAATCTCATTAAAAAATAAACCCGCCACGAGCAGTGTTACTGCAGGGTTTAAGCTCGTTAAAAAATAAACCTGCAATGAGCAATGTTACCACAGGGTTCAAGCTCGTTAAAAAATAAACCTGCATCGAGCAGTTTTAGCACATAGTTCAAGCTCGTTAAAAAATAAACATAAGACATGAGCAAATGTTTCTACCCGCATTTAAGCTCGTTAAAAAATGAACTATTCCCCGGTAAATAACCACCGTGAATGTAGTACTTCAGCCATTAAAGCCTTGGTCATGTTTGCACCGTCACCTCCAGTTTTCCATTGGCCGATCATTCACCTCCATTTGATTGTTTACCCATTTTGAGGAACAGCTGTGAAGAGTGATTTCACTAGCCATCCTTGTGACACTGCCGTGATTGGAAAATTCCAAACCTTACCTGGAATCAGCTGCTACCCATTTTATCACTCGTTCCTCAAAAGACGAGTCTTCTTTAAGCTCTTTTCAACTGAATCGTAAAATATGAAAAGATTGCCGAGTTTTGGCCTTCCATCTCGTTAAAGCGACGGGAAGTGCTATCCCTCCTCTAGATTTTAATCTTTTTGGACCTAAGGGATTATTGCACAAAAAGATCGAGCGCTTGTTTTGTTCGGCTCGTTAAAACTATCGAAAGTTCATCCCTTCTGTATTGTTTTATACTTTTTCGGACTTAACGGATTAGATGACGAAAAAGGAATTTTGGAGTTACCTTTATGTACCTTTTCAGACTCTCTAAAAATTAAAAGGACCGAGTTATCTTTGTCGTTAGACTCGTTAAAAAGATTAATAGCGACAAACTTGTCTTTAGACGAGAACGAGTTTCACTATCGCTAGGCTCGTTAAAACATAACGATGGGTTTGCCCGAAGGGAAAATTATAGAACAAGCATATGTTATCCTCCTCAAGCTTGACAAAAATAAAGAGGTACTGGTCAGCAATGACTGGGGAAAAATTGGGAAGAAAACTCAAAGAATCTTTATTGGTAGCAAGTCGCTCTTGAACATGACACTTCCACTCCGTGTCCGAGTCAGGTTGGGTTGTTTCATTCACCGGTCACATCACCATGGTCACGCCATACCATCCACATTTGGGGTAAATGCTACCAATCCATCACATAAGTGTCGCCGACATGTTCAAGAGAAGTCATCCAGAGAAGTCACCTGTGTCCCATCCACTACCATACATTATACTTCGTTCTTTCATGACCGCCATCCTGAACCATATATCATCAGATCGTTTTCACCTCCATCAAAATCATTTGCTCTGTTCCGTGTCATTGATGTGGGATTCATTAAGGCCCTCCTTTGACGGATTGCTTCTTGTCGACATCAGCTCATTATCCAAGAAGTTGATCTAGGAACACCCCATTCAGTACTTTGAAGCTTGCATGCCTCAATGACAAGTGTCTCACTTTCGGCGACAGGTATACATCAATGACCTTCGACCGAAAGATTTTGCGTGGTGTTCAACGCCAAGTCCTTTATTCACACCACGTGAATTGTACTGCAGTACCTTGAGGGTCATCATCATTATCGGTGATTCCTCTCGCGCTTGTTAACAGTTTACATCATTGACTGGTAATCAAGCGATGTCTTTCCATGTTCGACTTCAAAACATTTCTCACATGGATCGACTTGTACTTCGAGTGAATATCGGACAAGATTGAAGACCCCGGATCTAGTTTCATCCATCCGGGCTGCGATATATATTTAGGAAAATAAAGACATTGAAATGTACAACATTGCAGCACAGATAATCATCCTACCAAAAGGATGATGGCTCTATCAGAATCATCAGTCTACCATCAGACGATTGTCTGTCCTATGTACATGAAAATGAATTTATAAAGTTGAGCATGGGAATGCCCACCTCAGCTAGATCATGAAAACAGTATGAAGATAATGTATTGTATTGTATCTTATTACAGGTCTCCTCCTAGCATTGAAAGAACTTCGGATCCTCCTAATAAAGCATTTCACCCGATAAACGGCCTCATACTTTAGGGGGCAACTGTTATAGACATTTTTGTGCCTTACAGATCTAAGCATGAAATTTCCATAAACCAAGGGATCCTAAGTCCCTAAAAGTGTTGTTCCGACCCCTAAAGGAACAAGGTCAACAAATTACAGCTTCTCCCAAAAGTTCTCCACCAGAAAATGCTCAGAATCAATCAAATCAGGATCATTTCAGCTGCTCCACTGGCTAGCTGCGTTCAATAACACACAAATACACTAGCTAGGTGCGTTGCAACGCACCTAAATGCACTATCATGGTGCTTTGAGCAGGAAATGACAAATGCAGTGCCATTCCGCGAGGTGGAAAGACAATGGAAGCTTCCAGAATCTTCTCCAATGACACTTGCCTCACTGAATTCGACCAAGGATGAGTAAGAGGCTCTCAGTCTCCAAGTGGAAGCAAGAACTGACAGAGAGAAGCCACTAATCAATTCATGAGCTCACTCATCCTCCTTGCATATATCTATATATGGATCCCTCATCCCAGAGATCTAGAGGCTGGAATTTTGTACATTGCAAAGAATTGTTGTTGGTTTTGAGATAGATATCAGAGTATTGGGTGATTTATGCTTTGTTGGAGGTGAAGAGGGGCTTCTTTGCTGGGAGGTTGATGCTGGATCACTCATCGGTTGTAACTCCTCCTGGATCTTCTTGTTATATCAATAAAACTATTTGAGTTTCTCATACATGCTTGTGTATCATTGATGTTTGTTACATTTGTATCTTTAGCTTAAATCTGATCCTAAGGTTTTTATGAATATAAACCCATGTCTTTGTATAGTTTCCTTCTTCTGTGATCTTGTAGGTACTTGGTGAAGCTACGCAAGTAAGGGAGCAGGTAGCTGGAACCTTTCAAAGAGGAGAGAGATTGGATCAAAGGACTAGCGCAAGACACAGGTTGGTTCATCCTATTCCTCTTCGTTTATAGTTCATAAAGAAGAATACAAAAGTAGTTTTCTTTGTTTGTTTCTAAGGTCACTGTCACACCTTAGTGGGATAGGGTCGTTCTGAATAGACACTTTTCCCGATAACAGATGGAGTGATTGATTGATTCGGTTGTGGTTGGTTCAAAAGGAGATTGGTTGATGCAGATATATTTGATGATTGAATGATGTTGTTGATGGATCCAATCTGAAAATTTATGAAACGTGGTCCCTGGAAGAAAGGAGAAGGTTGTAGCCTTCTGTAGGCTGGCACCTACATACTAGTAAACATATCAGCTAGTAGAAGAGCTAGGGGGTTGTAGCTCCCTTCCAGTAGAAACTGAAGAACAAGAGAAGGTTGTAGCCTTTTGCACATAGAAGCCTTCATACTAGTATAAGACTGCACCAGTACAAAAATTGTAAATAGAATTTTCTTATTATTAAAAGAAGACAGAGACGATTGTAGCATGTGGTTTTTACCCACATTGGGTTTCCACCTTATATCTTTGTGTTCATGTGTGTTGCTTTATTCTATTTTTACTGCACTGTCTAATGAATTCTTGATATACTGGTTAAATTTCAATGCATGATAATTGGAGTAAATCAAAAGATTTATACATATACATTGGTTGCATTAAGTATGGTTGCGTATACATGCTAGTTCATTAAGCTGAAGTAGCATATACAAATCAGTTTTGAAAATTAAATAATTGATCTAATAATACTGATTCACCCCCCCTCTTAGTATTATTTCCAACAATTGGTATCAGAGGAGGTCCTTCAGAAGTAGCTTGAAGGAAGATCCATCATCATGAGAAATCAAGAAAGTGGGGGATCCATCAGACCACCAATATTTTATGGGAGCAACTTTGTTTATTGGAAGGTAAGAACCACAACCTATCTTCAATCTCTTGGAATAGATGTACGAGAAATTGTGGAAGGAGGATATGCATTTCCATCAGCAATTCCTATAGATATAGCAGGTAAAAAGCAATATGAAACCAATGGCAAGGTTGTCAATACATTATTGGGAAGTCTGTCACAATCAGATTTTGTCAAAGTTATGCAGCTCAAATTAGCCAAAGAAATATGGGACAAAATCGTTCTAATCTACGAAGGAGACTCTCAGGTAAAACGTGCTAAACTGCAAACTCTCAGAATTCAATATGAAACTCTCAATATGCACAATGATGAAAGTATAGCTAATTACTTCTTACGTATAATGAGATTGTTAATTGCATGAAGAATCTAGGTGAAGAGATAAAGGAAGTTACCTTAGTTGAAAAGATTTCAAGATCCTTATCTGCTAAATTTGAATCAAAAGTATCTTCCATTGAAGAAAATCAAGATCTACAAACTATTACTATGACACAACTTCACATTAACTACATTTGTGATGAGAAAAGGAGGTGCATTAGATATGAGAGAAGCTGCATTTAAAGCTTCAACAAAAGGAAATGAAGAACTCAATGAATCAGGACATATTTCAGAAGAATAAGACGAAGCAAACTTTGTCAAGAAGCTTCAACGGGTTCCGAAAGATTCAGAGGTAAACTAACTTTCAAATGTTTTGGCTGTGGTAGAGTGCCAAATGTCCTCATAAAGATAAATATGATAAAGAGAAGGGATCTGCAAAATGGAATAGAAAACAAAGTGTAAGTAAAAAGAGCTACTATACTCATGAATATAGTGTTGGTTTATGAAATACTGATGAAGATGAAAATAGTAATGACTATAGACTTCTGATGGCTTATGAAGATGATGATTTCTTGGATGCTTTAGATGAAGATGACCTTTATGAAGAAATATCTAAACTCAAAATCTATTTAGAAGAAAATCATATGACTAGCATTTGCACCAAATGTTGCAAAGGAAACGCCGTAAGGCATAAATTGAATTACGAAAATACAACAAAAAAATAATTTGATAAAGAATAAAATTATATTGAATGCTCACATCAATGTCCCATTAACTGGAACCACTTAGTAGACATATCTATCAACATTAGGATTACACAGAATGACCAGGAAATTTCTCATATACAAACAACACCTTCCACAACAAGTAGACATATCTATCAACATTAGGATTACACACCATGATTAGGAAATTTCCCATATACAAGCAACACCTTCCATAACAACCTTTTCTCACATCCACATTTTAAAAAATACCTTGGAACGTGATTGGAATATCCCATATTGTCTTTTCCATTATGCAGATAAATCTTCCATATTACTATTTTCATCATGAAGATTGTTAGTTCATTGTTGTAAAGTGTTAGTGTGTTAAATTCAATACTGTTCAACAAGTGAAAAACATTCTTTAATTAGCATAATATGCATTTTTCTCTCACCGTGTATTTTTCAGTCATTCATTACAAAACTTCCATCAAAGAACACAAGTAACAGATTAACATGTATTTTGTCTTCATTATTTTCATCACGGAGCCAAGAAACATGAAATCCTAGAGTGGGTGTTCTTTATATCCGAATTGTTGCAATGGATGTGACCTGCCATCAAAAACAACATTCCCATCCTCAGATGAACCTCATTCTTCTTTAGTTGACCACTTGATTTTATTCAATTCCCATCATTTTTTCTCCATTCATTTGCCCCATCTTGTTGTCTATCAAAGGACTGCCCTTGTCCTTCGAAGCATTACCACTAGTAACAAGGAGATCATCAGAAAACACACTTTACAACTTTGAATAGGGCTGAGACATATCACATATAAGAGTCTTCAAGCTGCAATATTTTGTTCAAATAATGCATTTTAAGATCATTTTTCTTAAATTTCAATTTATAATAAGTCGTATTTTAATTTTTAAAATATTTATTTTTAAAATATGTAGTAAACTATTATTTTTAAAATATGAAGTAAACTAACAAAAAAAAAAGTATGCAATAATGTGCCAAATTATATAGAGTAAGTTATGTATGAGTGGGTACTATGAGATATTCTCATAACTTTGGAAATTATAATAATTGTTATTTTATTTTTTAATTATTAATAATTATAATACATTTAATATAGATGAAATATTATTAATTAAACAGAAATCTAAATAAACAAGTTCTAAAAACACCATTTTGCACTTTCAATTATATTTTAAATTATCCCACATGGATGTCAACGATATGTCATGTACTTGTTCATTATTTTTTTATTGATATCATTAATAAAAAAAAATTAAAAACACCATTTAGCACTTTCAATTATATTTTAAATTATCCCACATGGATGTCAATGATATCTCATGTACTTGTTTTGTTTTATTAATGATAATGACCATAAAAGTACATCTAAGCATATTCAACGCGCCTTAGTTGCAACTTGCAAATTGTGATAGTTGTCCAGACTTCAAAGATAAGGAATATACAAATATACGGAGACAATATTTAACCAGTGCTCGTTTTTATTACGCTCAAATGCCTGAGCATTTTGGCACCACTCGCTATAATAGCCAAACATAAACCATCTACTGTTGTAAAACTAAGATCCAAAATTTTCATATTAGTACAGAGACTCATTGCAAAGAAGGGATGTATAGTGAAGGAAATAGGAATGGGAGCAGTAGGAAAGATTGGCGATATGAAGAAGAAACCACCTTATCCCATGCTCCCACTCCTCCAAATTTTAATCCACATAATACGTGCCTTGTCTTCTCAAAACAAACTAGGAAAAGAGGCCTTCTCCAGTGAAACATGATAAGTTGGTGGCATATGGAAGAAGAACATAGATGAAGAGAGATGTGATATGTTATATGATGTAGATGTTGTCTAGTTTGGAACTGTTCCTTTGCAACATAAATTATTGCATAAAAAAATAGGTAATAAACTAATTTAACTTTACAAGAGGCTTACCTAGGCCTACATGAATGGAGACCCTCAATTTTGATGAGGTATGTGCCCTATGAGCATATTATATGATAAGTCTAGTTGCAGTAAACATTTCCCAAGAGTTGCATTTATACTACTCGATAATTGGTTCAGAGCACGATTTAGTTTTTCTAGTTGTTGGAGGTGGCCAATGGATTTCGAGATTATTCCAAAGAGATTATAATTATTATGTTTAAATATTTATTATTTTTATGATGAAATTGAGATTGATATGTTTAATTTAGAAGGGATTGTATAATTAGGCATTTCTGATCTAGAGAAATCTATGCTCTCAGTTGTGCTTAGTGGTTCACCTCTCACACCTCTCCAAGCACTTATAATGTTTAACTTTGAAGGAAGCACATCAAAACAAATGCTAAGTATTAATTTCTAAAACTAAATTGCAAAGAGTTTTTTCTAGCGACAAACCTCTCAAGGGCCATTTTTCCGACAGAAGGAAGCAATGTGTAGTGGCTAACCTTCTAGGCCAGTTATAATGTTGTCTAACATATTACAAAAAGAAACTTTAAAAGGATACATAGTATTAATTTCCTAGCTAAACAGTATAAGAGTTGGTAAATTTATGTTTGTAAAAGTTGACATACATTGCAAACCCAAGACAGATTAGTTTGTGTTAATGCCAAATGTAGAATCTACTTGCAAGTGCAAAGGCTACAAATGAATTCTACCAAATAATTTATTCTAAGAAAAAAATATTATATTGTCAATTATGTTTAATATTCCTTATTCTAGTTGTGCTCCCTAATTGACGAAGACATTGACTTCCTTATTTAGGTTTCTCTTGACGTGGAAGAATTCAATATGATCACATTTGTTCGTAGCTAGCATTATTTGATGTAGATCTGTGCGGAGTAACTGCTCATTATTTCCTTGAAGTTTAATCACTTGATGGATGACTATCATAGAGTCCAAAAAGTGATAATTGGTGAAGACTTCTAGAGGAAGCCATTTTCAAAACCCTCCAAAGCACAAAAAATTCAACTTGATTATTTGTTGATATTTTTAGCGCCTAGAAAAATTGAATCACTCTTTCTTCTTGGGGGCCAAATGATATGGATAATGTTACATGATATGTATATGAGGTAAATATATAGGGTATACTGTGTATTATCAAAATCATTAATATATATGGTCATGCCACATAGTGTGACAAATGAGAAGAAAATGATCCTTTGGGAACTAATAAGGATGTTGGCAACCAAAGAGAGGTTGAAGTTTAACAACAACTACGGTGAAGAGACATTAAATTATAATTCCATATTTAAAATATAATTTTAATGCTATATTTGCTAACAAACTAAATTGCATGATAATTAATAATAAACTATATTCAAATGTATGTAGAGATGGATGGTATGAAAGATCTTTCAAAGAAATTTGAATATTTTCTTCTTTTTTTTAAGAATTCGTTTGTAGGTAATTTCTGTATAGGGTTAAAACCTACAGTTTTCTCTTAATCAAGGAATTAGGGCGTGGAGATATGAGATGCCTGAGTAACCAGTGTTTTGAGGGCAACAACTTTCTACTCATAGTGATGTTGGGATTGGTCAAGAAGGTAGATGTATGTATGAGTCTTCTTTCTGTAAATGTGATGTGTAAGGGAAAAAAGGACATCGAGGAGTGCAAGGGAATTATTCTTCTCTTGGATTTCCACGGTAAATTGGATGTGAGGATAGTTATTAAGATGGGTAAGGAAAGAGTCCAAAGAAAGGTGGCCATGAGGCCAAATTAGAAAGGTGTCGTCCACAAAATGAATACAAAATTTGGGTTTAAGGGGAGAGGAATTCAAGGTGGCCTTTTCATATTGTTCCATATATAAGAGGTTGACCACCACTAGTGATGGAGAGGAGCCCATGAAAGTTTCTTCAATTTGTTCATAGCAACCTCCTTTGAAAGAGAAAAAAGGCAAGCAGATAAAGGCAATGCCTCCATTGTCATGGACACACTAGCCCATGAATCTAAACTTCTTAATCCTCTTTTCACCATCACCTTATAAAACCCTCTCCAAAGCCACATTACCTTTATCACCTTCACGATTACAAAAACCATTAAATTCTTCTCCATTAACCATTGTTTCCAAAAGCATCTTGTCCCCCACAATCCCTAGATCCCTATAATATCTAGGCAACCTAGATTACACAATAAAGATATCCCTTTGGCCCACAGTGAGTACTATTGTAACCCCCACCCATGCTCTTACTAAGTTCCTTACCAACAAACTCCAAACCTTTGTTGGTTGACCCATCCCTTTATTAAAGATTCTGCTAATTTCATCTAAAAACAATCCTTTTCATCTCAATGATAATGATGTAATGGTTAGTTTTGATGTGGTATCTTTATTTACCAAAATTCTTGCCCTTAAGGCCCTTAGTGTTATATTTTATCTTGTGGATCAGGAAACCCTTAACCTCATCAATCATTTGTCTTTACTTCACTTTTCTCTCTTTCAAAGGAGTATGCTATGAACAAATTGAAGGAACCACCATGGGGTCCTCTCTTTCCTTGGTGGTGTCCAACCTCTTTATGATTTGATGGTGAGGTCCAAGTTTGTACTATAAAATGAAATGTTTTAGTTTCTCAAATTTCTTTTAAACTACTATAATTTGTCAAAGGCATGAAATCTAACTTAAACTCTTGCCATGTTAGTTATCAAGTATACATGAGGCCATTTTGCATTTCAATTTGTTTCTATTTCAAAAGTGAAAACTATCCATTATTCTATATGCGAGGTCCTAAGCCATGTCTTTAGTGACCTACTTTAAAACCTCAAGTCCTTTGTTATTTGTTGTTGGACTTGTCAATCAATTTGCTTTTATTTTTTACGCCCAACCCCAAATGGTCCATTCCAAATTGAAAAATATTGTATTTGTTCCTTACTATGATGAAACGTCTAAGAGTATCCGTAATGATTTCTCTATTACAGTGTCATGGAGAAGTCTGAATTTTTATGTAGGCATAAACATGACCTTGGTTACAAAATACCCATCTAGCAATTTGGAAAAGTCTATGAAAATTGGAAATCGTAGAAACTCAAGTCTCCAATGAAGCCAAAGTGAATGAAAATTGGAAATGGTAGAAACTCAAGTCTCTAATGAAGCCAAAAGACCTGACATGGTTGATACTGAAATACAAGCTCCTTAACCGAGACAATCTACACACGAGGTGGTCATGTGAGAAACAAGCTCCTTAACCGAGACAATCTACAAAGGAGGTGGTGTTTGTGCTTTCAGACTTTTAAATTTCAACCATACTAATCAATAAGATTTCTCATATTATAATCTAGAAAATATAAATCCAAAATATATTATTTTGAACTAACAAAATATTTTATTATCTAAATCTTTTAAATTTCAACACTATTAAGCAATAAAACTTGTCTTTTAAATTTCAACCCTACCAAGCAATAAAATTTCTTCTATTATAATCTAGAATGTAAATTCAAAATATATTACTTTGAACTAACAAAATATGTTATACTCACCATTGTTTCCAAAAGCATCTTGTCCCCCACAATCCCTAGATCCCTATAATATCTAGGCAACCTAGATTACACAATAAAGATATCCCTTTGGCCCACAGTGAGTACTATTGTAACGCCCACCCATGCTCTTACTAAGTTCCTTACCAACAAACTCCAAACCTTTGTTGGTTGACCCATCCCTTTATTAAAGATTCTGCTAATTTCATCTAAAAACAAACCTTTTCATCTCAATGATAATGATGTAATGGTTAGTTTTGATGTGGTATCTTTATTTACCAAAATTCTTGCCCTTAAGGCCCTTAGCGTTATATTTTATCTTGTGGATCAGGAAACCCTTAACCTCATCAATCATTTGTCTTTCCTTCACTTTTCTCTCTTTCAAAGGAGTATGCTATGAACAAATTGAAGGAACCACCATGGGGTCCTCTCTTTCCTTGGTGGTGTCCAACCTCTTTATGGTTTGATGGTGAGGTCCAAGTTTGTACTATAAAATGAAATGTTTTAGTTTCTAAAATTTCTTTTAAACTACTATAATTTGTCAAAGGCATGAAATCTAACTTAAACTCTTGCCATGTTAGTTATCAAGTATACATGAGGCCATTTTGCATTTCAATTTGTTTCTATTTCAAAAGTGAAAACTATCCATTATTCTATATGCGAGGTCCTAAGCCATGTCTTTAGTGACCTACTTTAAAACCTCAAGTCCTTTGTTATTTGTTGTTGGACTTGTCAATCAATTTGCTTTTATTTTTTAAGCCCAACCCCAAATGGTCCATTCCAAATTGAAAAATATTGTATTTGTCCTTACTATGATGAAACGTCTAAGAGTATCCGTAATGATTTCTTTATTACAGTGTCATGGAGAAGTCTGAATTTTTATGTAGGCATAAACATGACCTTGGTTACAAAATACCCATCTAGCAATTTGGAAAAGTCTATGAAAATTGGAAATCGTAGAAACTCAAGTCTCCAATGAAGCCAAAGTCAATGAAAATTGGAAATGGTAGAAACTCAAGTCTCTAATGAAGCCAAAAGACCTGACATGGTTGATACTGAAATACAAGCTCCTTAACCGAGACAATCTACACACAAGGTGGTCATGTGAGAAACAAGCTCCTTAACCGAGACAATCTACAAAGGAGGTGGTCATGTCAAAAAAAAAACATGATTTTGCTTTGAAGAAAAATGCGAGAAGTTTAAACCATCTCTTTAAGAATGGTGCTTGCTCCATTCTTAACCGTTGAAGGATTAATCCATCTCTTTAAGAATGGTTCTTGCTCCATTCTTAACCGTTGAAGGATTAAACCATCTCTTTAAGAATGGTGCTTGCTCCATTCTTAATCGTTGAAGGATTACCTAGACTAGGCTATAAAATTAGGATTTTTTTTATGACCATTAAAAATTTAATATTGAATATATCTCCAACATAATTTTTTTAAATATCATTACATGTTTTATAAGTTCACCATATTAGATATAAAAATTAAAAATTAAATCTAAGTGAAGAAGAAAGTAAAAAATTTGATCACTACCGAATTAATATAATATATATCTACTTATTTTAAATATATATATATATATATATATATATATATATATATATATATATATATATATATATATATATATATATATATATATATAAGAGAAAGTTCACACGAGTTTAAAAAACAAACAAAAAGGACTCGAACAGCTATTTACGGCTCTAGTTGCTTATTTGAGTGTCTTTCAGCTCACTACAGGTATAATCCTTGGTATTATATAAACATCATTTACAGGGCTCTCGAATCCTATATGCTCATGAATCATGCAAATATTGAATTTGTGTAACAGCACACTTGGCAGCCCTAAAATTATTTTGTAGAGAAACTTCTTTGTTGTTTAAATTCGTTGTCCTGCCCCAAAATAAAGATAGTCCGAGATCAGATTCCTGGATCTCCCTCTTCAATATAGTCATTAAAAGAACAAGAAAAATGACTCTGTAAATGAAGGTTTTTTTCGGAAGGCTTTTTAAGATTAGTATAATTTTTACTGTCCAAAGTCGAACATCAAAATGCCACCATACCACTACACTTACCAGAGAGAACAACAAACTCAAATATTCAATTTTGCTGGTTTTGAAAGGACGAATGCCTTTTTACAACTTTCTCTACCAATCATATTTATATTTATGAAGTTATAGGGTTATATAAGTTACTTTGAAAGGACGAATGCCTTTTTACAACTTTCTCTACCAATCATATTTATATTTCTGAAGTTAGAGGGTTATATAAGTTACTTTTAATATCAGACATACAGTCAAAAACCTTAAAACCCTAGAAGAGGTCAAACTGAGACCAATACCCGAGATGAAATCGAAGAACAATTCAGAATTGTATTTATTTCAAAGAAGATGCAGTAGACCTGACATGGTTGATACTGAAATACAAGCTCCTTAACCAAGACAATCTACACACAAGGTGGTCATGTGAGAAACAAGCTCCTTAACCAAGACAATCTACAAAGGAGGTGGTCATGTAAAAAAAAAAGCATGATTTTGCTTTGAAGAAAAATGCGAGAAGTTTAAACCATCTCTTTAAGAATGGTGCTTGCTCCATTCTTAACCGTTGAAGGATTAATCCATCTCTTTAAGAATGGTTCTTGCTCCATTCTTAACCGTTGAAGGATTAAACCATCTCTTTAAGAATGGTGCTTGCTCCATTCTTAATCGTTGAAGGATTACCTAGACTAGGCTATAAAATTAGGATTTTTTTTACCACCATTAAAAATTTAATATTGAATATATCTCCAACATAATTTTTTTAAATATCTTTACATGTTTTATAAGTTCACCATATTAGATATAAAAATTAAAAATTAAATCTAAGTGAAGAAGAAAGTAAAAAATTTGATCCCTACCGAATTAATATAATATATATCTACTTATTTTAAATATATATATATATATGAGAGAAAGTTCACACGAGTTTAAAACACAAACAAAAAGGACTCGAACAACTATTTACGGCTCCAGTTGCTTATTTGAGTGTCTTTCAGCTCACTACAAGTATAATCCTTGGTATTATATAAACATCATTTATAGGGCTCTCGAATCCTATATGCTCATGAATCATGCAAATATTGAATTTTTGTAACAGCACACTTGGCAGCCTTAAAATTATTTTGTAGAGAAACTTCTTTGTTGTTTAAATTCATTGTCCTGCCCCAAAATAAAGATAGTCCGAGATCAGCTTACATATTAGTAGTTTCGAAGATATCATAGACCATTTCTACTTGAAATTTCAAATCCAAAATAAAAAACCTACAATTTATAGTACAGCAGTCCCACACGAAAAGACAGGGTCAGAATCAGAATCATTTGTTTATTCTATACTTACATATTAGTAGTTTCGAAGATATCATAAGACCATTTCTACTTGAAATTTCAAATCCAAAATTCAAAAACCTACGATTTATAGTATAACAATCCTACACAAAAAATAGGGTCAAAATCAGAATCATTTAGACAATTAAAAGCTCAAAACCAGAATTTTTTTATGAACATCCTTCAGTTACCATTCAGTCAAATTTTGATGGTCTTGAATATATGCGACTTAGAGTTGTATATATGCCAGCCAAATTGATAGCCCATCCGATAGCACAAGCCCACTGATTACATGTGTGAACAGCAAAAGGAAAAGGTAGCATACGCACTGTATGCACCAAAATGAAAATGATGCTTTGTTGATTCTATGTGCCTTGAAAATGAAAGGCCAGCGTATGCACCAAAATTAAAATGATGCTTTGTCGATTCTATGTGCCTTCAAAATGAAATGCCTACAGCCCATATGCTATACATCATTATAGTGACTATAACTACCAAAAGTTGACGTAATAGGAGGTAACCGATGTGAAGATGAGGATTTTGCATTCCCCCTTTCTGCTCTCATACGTAAAACCAAAAAACTGTACGATATACATCATTATAATTGCATTCTATTACTGCCAAAATTTAAGAAGTAAAGATGCGAATACCAGGAGGATCTGGAATTGCTTCTGGGTGACTTCAGCGATTCAAGATGTAAGGCGCATTTCTCATGCAGCAATGCGTACCGCATCATTCTAGCCTGCGTCTCGAGAATTTCAAGCTCTCGCCATTTTTCCTTCAGCGTTTGAGCTCTAACCCCAAGGTCTCCAGCAAAAGTATGGTCTTCTCCAGCAGCAATCTGGTCTTGGCTGTCTTTTCCAGTAGTAATCTGGTCTTGGCTGTCTTTTCCAGCAGAAGTCTGGTCTTTTCCAGCAGTAATCTGGTCTTCTCCAGCAGTAATCTGGTTCGAAGCCGGGACTTCTTTTTCACGGGGTTTCTTTCCTTTGGACGCCGGTTTCTTCCTTGGCTCGGTTTGGCCTTCAACATCTTTAGCTCTTTTTACGGCTACGCCCTTCTCGGCCTTTGAAGCAGTGGGGATATTAGGGTTCGGCTCCCACGGGGTGCTCCAGTTTCGAACTGCAGACCTGTCCGAAGAGTTTGGATTCTTCTTTAGCGAAGGCGGAGCTGCGGGCTTCTCCGGTGCTGGGCGGGTGCTCACCTCCTCCTGCTCGGAGTCGGACGGGGAGGCAGAGGGAGAGGAAGAGCGCTGGCGTCCGGCACGGTTTACTTTTGCGTAGAATCTCTGCTCCTGTGAATCGAAGTCGTTGCTGTTGCTATCACGTGAGCGAGAGGATTTGCTCTGGCCATTTGCGAAAAAAGCCATGTCTTCACAACAGCTCAAACAAAGACATACAAAAACCTTGTGCAAAATACCCAACCCAAATAAAAATTCGAAACCCTGGAATAGCATGCGTCGGGACGTTGTGGCATTCGAAATCTTTAAATGACATGACATCTATCTGTCAGAGCAGAATATATGATTAAGCGTTGGGAAGGGTTCTTTCTTTTTTCTTTTCCTTTCGTATGAACCGATTGCTCAAGTCAAATCGACGGCTAATGATTCCCCAATCGTCTAACAACGAAATCGAATGGCACATATTTTGACAGGATAGCAGTTTGGGGAGTTTATTTCAGAGAGAAACGCCTTACGACGTAATTATAGATACCTTGACATACCAACTTGTTAAAAGAGAAAAACACAATGAAAAGCTAGAATGTGAAATTGTGGGTCTAAGAAAGGATCTTGAGAAAACAAAAGCTCTCAATCTTAGATTTGTTGAAGGATCAGAAACCTTAAATGAAATTATCAAAGTTTAGTGCTCTCCTCTGATAAATACAGGTCTTGGATATACTGAAGAAACATCTCAATCACAGAAGCCATCAACCTCCACTAAAATCTATCTTGATGCAGGAAAGAGCAATGAACAATTTGACATTCATCAGCAAAGGCATAAAGCAGATCACTAGGTAAATCAAGCTCAATTTACTTGATGGATGAACAGAAGCCACAACCAACCTCAGGTAAATCATACTCAATTTTCTTCAAAGAAAAATATCAATAGAAACTACAATCACCAATTCAGTAGATTCGATAATCGTAGGAACTTATTTAATGGTCAAGGTTTCTCATGTCATAATTTTGGACACAAAGCTGCTCAATGTGTTGCTTACAAAACCATCATGACTAGAGAAGCGTGAAATCAAAGGAATGTGACAGGGATCAAGAAAAGTTCCTATAATAACTTTTATGTTCTTGAAAATGAAATAGAATGCTCAATCTATAACAACTTTGGCCATGAATAATTTGAATGCGGGAGTAAATTTCGGCAAATATCTCAAAAGAAGCAAACTCCATTAAATCCCAAAATATGGAGAAAGAAAGAAATACAAATAGAAAGATGTGGTATAGCCTTGTATGCAGAAGGACAAGAAAACCAGTGGTACATCGACAGTGGATGCTCAAAACGCATGACAGGTGATAAAGAAAAACTACACTCATATAATGCCTTAGAAAAGGAAAAGAGTGTCTCATTTGGAAACGACACTCCTGCTGTCATAAAAGGTAAAGGCTCTATTTTCTTGAAATAAAAAGTTAAAGCTGGGAATGTTATGTATGTTGATGGCTTAAAGCATAACCTGTTGAGTGTGAGTTAAATGTGTGATCAAGGTAATGAAGTAGTGTTTCGATCAAATGGATGTGTTGTTCATGAGCTTGATATAGGGGAAATCGTGATCAAAGGGAAAAGAACTCCAAACAACCTATACATACTCAAGGGAGGAAAAAAACAATGCTATCTAAGAAAAAATGATGAAAACTAGCTATGGCACAGAAGATTGGGACATCTAAGATTTTCTCAAATAAGAAAGCATGCAGATTCCAGGTTGATCATGATCTTCCAAATATCAACATTCCTGAAAAAATACTATATGAAAATCATGTAAATTCGGTAAGAAAATGAGATCTCACTTCATTGAAAAGGAAGGGTTAGCTAGTAGGCCTCTTGAACTTGTTCATACTAATTTATGTGGACCATCAAGGAAAATGTCACCTCATGGAGAAGAATAATTTATATTGTTCATTGATGATTTTTCCAGAATGTGTTGGATAGGTCTTTTAAAGCATAAAGATGAAGCATTTGAAAAGTTCAAAGCCTTCAAAGCTTTGGTTGAAAATGAATCAGATCACAAAATCAAATGCCTTAGATCTGATCGAGGAGGGGAATTTACCTCAGATGAATTCTTTGACTTTTGTGAACAACATGGAATAAAATGGCAGTTCTCCACCGCAAGGACTCCTCAACAAAATAGAGTGGTAGAAAGGATGAACAGAACTGTTCAACAAATGGCTCGTGCTATGCTAGATGAATCTGGAACTCCTACAACCTTCTAGGGAAAAGCTGCATTCGCCGTCGTCACTATTCTCAACCAAGCAAATTTTCGGGTAAACAACACTCAAACTCCACATGAACTTTGGTATGGTAAGACTCCTACTATAAAATACTTCAAAGTTTCTGGAAGCAAATGTTACATCGGGATTGATGAAAAAATTGGTAAGTTTGAACCCAGAGTAGATGAAGGTATTCTTCTTGGTTACTCTTCCTGAAGTAAAGGATATAAATGTTACAATAAAAGACTTGGGAAAATTATGGAAAGTATTGATGTTGTGGTTGATGAAGCACAAAAAAATCCAAAACAAATAAAAACCAAAGATTATGACAATGAAGAAGATGAGGATCATTTTCCCACATCAAATCACGCAGATTCTAAAGAAGAAACCAATGAAGCACTAGAAGAAGAAATAACGATAGAAGAAAAGACTCTATCCAGGTATGTTCAGAAAAATCATCCAAAAACTCAAATTTTAGGAGAAAAATGGGTAGGTGTACAGACTAGAAGAGCCATTGCCGAAGCTTCAAGCTATCTAGCATTACTATCTTCCACTGAACCTCAAAATTTAAATGAAGCATGCAGAGATGAATGTTGGGCCAAGGCCATGAATGAAGAACATGAGAAGATTGAAAAGAATAATACTTGGGAATTAGTTCCTAGACCTCATGATAAGAATATCATAGGAACTAAATGGATATTCAAAAACAAGTTGAACGAAAATGGAGAAGTTATTAGAAATAATGCCAGACTTGTTTGTAAAGGATATGCTCAACAAGAAGGTATAGATTTTGAAGAAACTTTTGCACTTGTTGCTAAAATTGAAGCCATAAGAATGTTTCTTGCTCTTTCTAGTTTTCAGAAATTCAAAGTATACCAAATGGATGTAAAATCTGCCTTTCTTAATGGAGACTTAGAAGAAAAAGTCTATATTGAACAACCAAAAGGATTCATTGTTAGAAATGATGCAAAAATTGTATGCAAATTCAGAAAAGCTCTCTATGGTCTAAAACAGGCTCCAAGGGCATGGCATTACCGTCTTGACAAATATCTCCACCAACAAGGTTTTTCAAAGGGGTCAGCAGATAGCAATCTAATACAAAAATGGACACTGATAAATTGCGAATAATTGTTGTGTATGTTGATGATATCATTTTTGGTAGCAATGAAGAATCCATGAGTTAGAATTTTTCTTCAGTAATGCAGCAAGAATTTGAAATGTCCTTGCTTGGTGAGCTTACCTATTTTCTTGGTCTACAAGTTCAACAATATAAAGACAACATTTTTCTCTCACAAACCAAATATCTCAAATATATCCTGAAAAAGTATGGCATGGAAGATTCTAAACCAGTATGCACCCCAATGGTAACAAGATGCAGTCTTAGCTCAAATGATGAATTAGGAGTAGTACATCAACCAACTTATAGATCCATGATTGGCAGTCTACTTTATCTAATAGGTACCCGACTGGACATCATGCATGCAGTGGGAATAGTTGGAAGATTCCATGCAAATCCAAAGGAATCACACCTTCAGGCAGTCAGAAGGATTTTCAAATATCTTCAAGGAACACAAAAATTTGGTTTATGGTATCCTAGAGATACAGATCTTACACTTCATGCATATACAGATGTAGATTGAGCAGGAAGTGTTGATGACAGAAAAAGCACTAGTGGTGGTGCATTCTATATGGGTTCTAGGTTAGTGTCTTGTTTCAGCAAGAAACAAAGTTCAATTGTATTATCTACAGCTAAAGCAGAATACATGGTTGCTGCATCTTGCTGCACACAACTACTTTGGATGATGCAAACCTTGCAAGATATTTAGATCACATGCACTCCACCCATATCCATTCTATGTGATAATACAAGTGCCATCAGTATTTCAAAGAATCAAGTCATGCACTCGAAGACCAAGCACATACCCATCAAATATCATTTCCTACGTGAACAAGTGCTTGAAAAAAAGGTCAAATTGGAATATGTTCCCTCCAAACAACAGGTTGCTGATATATTCACTAAACCACTGCTTAGAGAGACATTTGAATATCTCAGACAAAGGCTAGGAGTAGTTGCTGCATCATCTTGTTGTTAAATCCCATTTTCGTCAGTGAAAGGTGGTTATACGCGAGTTTCATGAAGTGTAGTCACGTACATACCCGAGTTTCTGTGGGCACAGTCGCGTATATGTTGGTTTGAAGAAAAGCAGTGGGCCAGACTCAAAAAAAGGGGGGGGTCTGCTATGGTTCTGCCAATTATCTGGTCTGCTTAATAATGGTTTCAATCTGCTAATAACATGTGGAAATATATTGGTCCTCATAAAGTTGTTGATAACTTGATCTAATTGATGATGCTGCTTTGATATCTCTTACTAACATATGCAATGATCAGATCTAACAGTGAACAGGTGGAACAGGTTCAGGGGGAGAACATGGTTGATGATATTTTGGGAACTAATGATGGACATATACAGGTTGCTGGTCTGGATGCTGTTGACAGATGCTGCTGATGGTGTAGATCATATGATAGTTGTTGATGACTATCATGGTCTTGTTTAAGATATTTGGTCTCCGTTATATATGTCATGTATATCTTTTAATGTAACAGCCATGAAAATACCTAATTTGTAACCCCACTATGCATGGGATGGATGATGTAATGTTTCTTGTTTTTGACATGTATAAAAAATTGATATATCCCCACTTGGTTGGGTGGATGAGTCAAATTTGGTATATCCCCACTTGGTTGGGAGATGGATGTATGTATGAGTCATTAGTGATAGGAAGGTCATTTGTGATGTATGTATAAAGTCATGTTCTTCTTTTAGAACATCTTTTTGTAGACTTTGCTTATGCTTAGGGAGAGCATGGACTTGATCATGGGAGCTCAATCAACACACTTAAGCATATCAGAGAATTCAGCATGCACTTAGGGGGAGCATGACTCTTTGCCCTTGATTCAAAGGGGGAGAGTGACTTGGTGTGGTTGTTGCCATCAAGTCCAAAGGGGGGTATTGTTGGAATTATGATGTATGTGTTGTACTTGATGGAAACCCATTTGTATCAGAACAACTCACTTGTATATGGAATATATATCAGATGTGACAGAATGCATGATAGTAGTGTTTACAGATGTGATGAATTGTAGGACAGCTTCAAGGAATAAACTCACTCAGATGAAAAATCACAGTATAGCAAGTAAATAGAAAATAATTACATATCATTCTTCACAGAATGAAGAAAGAGAGGGATACGTAGGTTCACCATTGACCAAGCCACGTATACTCACAGTTCGCTGTATACAAGTCGTGTATATGTATGCACTCACTTTCACAAAAGGAAAAGCATGTATACCTTGGAAAACTAAATTTTTGGTGTGAAGTATTTGGTCCATGGTATTTTGATCCATGGTATTGGTCCAAGGTATTTGGTCTGAGATATTGACCCCAGGTATTGGGTCCAAGGTATTGGTCGTAAGTGGTTTTGGTCCATGCTATTGAGAAAGGCCTAAAACTATAAAATGAGGAGAAGATCATTAGGCCTCGGTGTTCAAGTATCGAATATTTGATGAAGTGTGAGATCTAATATGAAGGCTATTGGCTTATGGTGTTGTGATTGATCTGAACTGGATCTTAAGGCTTGAAGTGGATTATTTTTATGTGGGTTGATCATGTATCTGAATAACTGGCGCATGTTGTAGTCTGTAAATATGATGATCTGGGTATGAATGAAGTCTGGAATAATTGTAAAGTTTAAATCATCATTTATAGACCTGTACGCAGGTTCACTTTAGAAAAGGAGTGTATACATGTTGGTTCTTCATATCAAAGCAACATGTACATCATAAATTTGATTTGTAGTTCGCTTTGAGGAAAGCACATATGAAAGCAAGTTTGACACATGGAAGTAGCGTATACCTTATAAAATATGTTTTAGTTGCTTATTTTTGTTGTTGTAGTGTTCTGGGTTCTGGATTGGGTTCTGGTTACTGTATTCTGGTGACAACATTCCGAATGATCAGATTGATGGAATGACTGGTTGATTCGGTTGTGGTTGGTTCAAAAGGAGATTGGTTTATGGAGATATATTTGATGATTGAATGATGTTGTTGATGGATCCAGTCTAAAAATTTATGAAACATGGTCCCTGGAAGAAAAGAGAATGTTGTAGACTTTTTTAAGCCGACACCTACATACTAGTAAACATATCAGCTAGTACAAGAGCTAGGGGGTTGTCACTCCCTTCCAGTAGAAACTAGAGAATGAGAGAAGGTTGTAGCCTTCTGTAGGTAAAAGCCTGCGCACTGATATAAGACTGGACCAGTACAAAAATTGTAAACATAATTTTCTTATTATTAAAAGAAGACAAAGACGATTGCAGCAGGTGGTTTTCACCCACATTGGGTTTCCACCTTATATCTTGGTGTTCATGTGTGTTGATTTATTCTATTTTACTACACTGTCTGATGAATTCTTGATATACTGGTTAAATTTCAATGCATGATAATTTGGGTAAATCAAAATACCTCTGCATATATGCTAGTTGCATTAAGTACAGTTGCGTATACATGCTAGTTCACTAAGCTGAAGTGGCATTTACAAATCAGTTTTGAAAATTAAATAATTGATTTGATAATACTGATTTATGCCCGCTCTCAGTATTATTTCCAACATAGGTTTCCAGAAAAATAAAAAGAAACTAGAACTAAATATAAAATATTGTGAAGTTGCAGAGGATAATGCAATTGTAAGTCTGTTATTATAATAACTATACTTGCATTTTGAACAAAAAGCTAATAGTTTCTTTGAAACTATGTTATTATATCTTTGTTTTGCATTGTTATAAAGGTAGCAATTACCTCATTATTTTTTTGCATAGACTGCTTAGCCAAAAATATTTTTCTGGATTGACTACAACTTCTATTGAACGATAGTCATAGAGAGCATTTTTTTCAAAATATAGTATGAATTGGCATCAAATATGACTCCACTCTATTTGTTAAAACATTGTCAGAAATGAAGTGAAAAGGATTCAACAGTTACACTCTGGATCAACAAATTTTCTTGAACCATTGAATGATGAATGTGTAAGAGCACATTTATTGTCTTTTGTAATATCAAGAACACAAGCATATTTATCAATATCTTCTTTACCCAAGCAATAATAGTTTTAGTTTGAAGTGCAAAATCTTGGATTTTGATAATACATATTGGATATAACAATTCATTGTTCCTTGGGGAAAAAATAAAAATAAAAACACAGATTCAGGCAATTATGAAAGCCAAAAATGTTTTCTCTCCTCCTTTTCAGTGAATTTACAATAAATGCAAATAACTCGTTCAACCAACCATAGATAAATGCACAATTTGTTAAGATGGAACAACATTTAACTATGAGCACAATGTTGAATGCATGTTGGAAACTCAAAATTGAAAAATTCATTATATGTTACTAATGCCACAACTAAAAGAACAATTCCCAGTTATTGTTTAGACAAGCTTTCAGCAATACATGCAAAGCATATCATCTAAAATTTTCAATTCAATTTAAGAAAAATTTGTATTCGGGGTCATTTTACTTTAACAGTTAACAACATTATTACTAAAATGAAAGAGTTGTGACCAACAGACAAAAATCTTCTTTCGTCCATCAAGTTCATACATTTTGCCAATTAAGTTATTATTTCTTTTTCATTTTTTATTTTCTATATGGAACCAATTCATAATTGACAAATACGTACAAAAGTACTAATAAACGTTTTCTCTTTTATTGCAGGTTGTATAATTACAAAACAAAAAAAACATTTAATCAAGTGCTTTCTGGATATGTGCTGAAATATATCAATCAAGAATACTTTCTTTTGTTTCTTTTTTTTTATATAACTAGTTCTTGTTTCTCTTTTCCCTATAAGTTTTCCTACTCCAGATGAAAACAAAGAGAAAAATGCACACTATGCAATATGATATTTTAGTTATACCAAATTTTTATGAGACTATGGTCTCATTTTTTTTTGTTAATAAGAAAATGAGATCTTAGTTCCACAGTAACATAATGTAACTCTAGAATAGTTAGTATGCCACATTATATATATGTCAATATTTTCTCTACACTATTAAATTATTGGCTTCGTTTATCATTTGCTGTAAATTATGGAACTGTGTTATGCTAGGGAAAAAAAACAAAAGTAAGGAGACAAAATAGTTGCATGCGTATCAATGTGTTCATTTCAAGATATGCACAATTGAATATTATATGTTAAAAGAAGGCACTACAAGAGAATTGAGATAGTTGTATTTTCAGTTTATTTTTCCATAGATCAAATCATCCTTATTTGGCTATTTGCATAAAAAAAATTTCATGTACAGTTCACTTTATAATTAGTCTTTTTTGTTCTTGTTTTTTGAGCTATATAGTGGTGCGATGTAGTTATATCCAAATTCTATATTATTGTGCAATAAATTAAGAGATTTTATATCTCGTTTCTCTTTCCTACTTTTTTTGTCTCTTCTTAAAATGCATTTCAGTTCATCAAAAAAAAGGAAATCAGAGATTTAAATATAATCTAAATAGATTGTGGTTTCATTGATACTAGCTACTTGGACTATGCTACTCAATTATTTTTTACTTATTTTTTGTGATGCATATATGGAAACTAATGTGCATATTTACTAGAGAAACTTCTTCTTTTGAAAATTTATGACAACCCATTGCATCATTTTGTTAATAGTACGACAATATTTTAGTTGCACAAACACATTGTATACCTACAGAAAATTCATTATACCATATTATATACATATGCGTGTTTTTATTTTCGTTGTTACAATATTAATTTGAATTCTCATTTTCCTGTAAATTGTGAAATTGTTTTGTCTTAGGAAAAAAAAAACTACAAATATCTCAATTGCTTGATTTATGCATATGTTCAATGAAATGTTCTATGTCAAAAAGGGGGGGCTTCTACAGGGGCATTGAGACATTTGTGCTCTTTATTTTCTTCACATATATCGAATCTTCCAGAAATCTTATTTTTATATTTGCACAAGTGTGTGTTCACAACTTATGTGCTTTTGTTAATTGGGTTTCATGCACAGGGCATTTTATTTCCTAAGCTATATAGTGTTGCATTGTAGTTATATATAAATGTGAATTTGTTATCTAATGAATTAACAAAATGTGCATCTTATTTATGTTTTCCAATATTCTTTGTTTTCTTTTATAATGCATACTAGGTTACAAAAAAATTGCAAATTTAGCTATAGATTATGGAAACCGTGGTTCTTCTAATGCTAAGTTATATAGAAATGATGTCGGATAATTTTTTTGGCTCTTTTTCATTAGTGATGCATGGTCAGGTGCATGCATCATTTTTGTAGCCACATTTTTTTCCATTTCAAGCTAATAGCTTATTGTTTACCACAACACATGTTAATAGTTTCCAATGTTTGGCCTATGATAATGATTCTTTGATGGATGCTGAATGATATATGTATTATTTGAAATCAGTGATTCCTTTTTTGTAGCACACTGTCATTTCTATGAATAATAAGTATATTATTTTTTTTGAACTATGAGCTCTTATGATAAATTTTTCATTGACCTATGTTATTAATCTTACTTGGAAATTATGATAGATTTTAGTTTGTCTCTACCATAGTGTTTTTTGTAACAATATGTCCTTAGGAATTTTATGTATTTATTGTTTAACATACAATTTAGTGCTCTAGATATATTGTAAACATGATATTGAGAAATTTGTAAAATAATTTTTGAATCATTGGTATTTCTCATTTTCGATCTCTCATGTCACTCTGGAGTCTGTTCTTTCACTGTAACAATATGGAACTCATTATGATTCATAAAAATATCACTAAACTTATAAGTTTGGATGCACCTACTTCTAAAATGTTGAAATTTGTTCAATCGTTGAATCAAGTTCTTTTATCCTTGTATTCATTAAGCATAGTAGAACTATTTTCAATGATAATTCATTTTAATTTAGCCTTGAATTGGAGACAAAAATTGTTATTTGCATCAATACACCAATAGGAAACATATGTCACCTGAACATGATAAAACAAAGTTACAGAGTATAACAGAAAATGTGTCTACAGTTCTTCTCTAGCCACTTGTTTTTATTGTACCCATATTATCAATGAATCAATGAGTTGAGGTCAATGACAATCCAAAACACGTGCCACACACTTCAAAAGTGGAATGACTGAGAGAGTAGAAAAATGTCAATTTATGGATAAAGAGGTATGTGTTTTTTAAGCACTTATTACCTATTATCTAATATTGTTTTGAAATTTTATGAAATAATATTTGTTTACACTCATTTTCCATTTGATATACTCAATATAGCAGTATTATACATCCACAAAATCATGATACAGTTAATAATACACTCATTTCGGAAACTGAAACTAGTCTGTATGTATTGCACATTTTAATATTTTAATGTTAATATGATAATTAACCTCACAATGCATAGTTTTCTCTATAATTTTATGATTTTCAATCTCAATATTTGTTTTATCATGTGGCTTTGTGAATAATTCATTATACTTCCTTTCTTATGGGTTTCATATTATACTTTTTTTTTTGCTTGCAAAATGGTATAGGTTGCTACAGTAGGTCACTGAATCTAGAAACTAGAAAAACAACAATGATGTGAAACTCATTTCTGGGTAAACCAAGAAGTCATAAATAACATGTTTTACTCTTTTCCTTCTTGAACTTTTTTTCTTCGAATTGATACTAAGGCATTTCTTTCACAAGACAAATTATGATATGTTGATTTTTGTACTAGGCCTCTACAAGGTCTCCCTATGTGCTTCAGCTCAATATTGATATATTGTGAAATATAGTTATTGTTATTGTAATACAACAATAAAAAAAGAAAACATGCTTTCATGTATAAGGGAAAAAATGCTCTTTGTCACATATAAAACAATTTATACATGTTTTATGTTTTATCTGTGCTTATATTGTCTAAATTGCTAACCTTGCAAGAAATTTCATGGTTCTCGAACACTAGAACCACCATGTGTCCTAGATACTCATCTATTTCCCTCATTGTTAGCATAACAAAATTTACAGGTTTGCCTTATTTTTCATATCTCTCTTTGTATTTTCTCATTCAATTTAACTAAAGGTATAGAAATAGTATTCTGTGAGTGAGCTATGAATAAAAAAACAATGATCAACATTAATTCAATCATAGATCCTTCGACATACAAAGCATCTCAATGCAACCCTAATCAGAGTGCTTATTAATAGATATTTGTTAACAAAGGACATAATGTATATCTTCCAATCATTGAGTAATATTCCATTTTCCTACTCCTCTTTTAGGATTCTACTTGATATATATATATATATATATATATATATATATATAGATATATATATATATATAGATATATATATATGTATGTATGTATGTATGTATGTATGTATGTATGTTGTTATCAGTGTTATTTCCTTTCATGTACTTGGTCAATGTTCATATATTTCCTCTTGTTTATTTTGCAGCTAAGTTGTGCCACAAGAGAGGAAACAACTGAAAAACATGATAGCTATGATATATGTGGTGATATTAGGTATACCCTCCTTTTTTCAGCGATTCAAAATCCAAAAATTTTGTTACTCATGCGTCCCTACTATTTTGATATGGTTCTTGTTCACTGCTTTCACTGCAATATCATTACACATGATACAAGTGTCTTCAAAACATTTTGTTTCAAAAATATCTTTGATTAAAAAATCAAAACAACCTTATATTTTTGTTGGAGGAATAGTTCTATGTATAGCTAGTATGTAATATGCTTTCAATTTCCTAAACAATTTTCTTTGTAGTTATCAAACATAGTCTACATTAGTAAGTTTAATTATGACACATGTAAACAATTATTTAGAAATTACCAAATTCAGCCTTAATCACTAATTTCAAGTTACTAGAATCCAAAATTTTATTTTTACATTTACTAATCGAGTCTTTATTGTTAATATTAAGTAAATAGTGCACAAGAGCTAAAGGTAGAATTGGATATGTTAGTCACTTTTCATTCTCAATTGCAGTTAAAACATGGACAATAAATTAATTGAACATAATAGGAATAAAAAGCCTTTGTGTTACTGCTAATGTTCTTTGTGATTTGAAACCAAAAAGCAATACTCACTCATTCTATGATCCATGTTCTGTATTTTTTTTATATGAAAGATATAATTTAAAAATCTAGGCAATAATTTTCATTCCTATTATCAGGTTTATAAGGAGCCATTCTTCTTTTGTGCATCACAAAAAAACACAAAAAAGAAGTGTTAAACAAAAAATTTTTTGGAGACTTAAGTCACATAATGGATCAAGAAACATTTTTTTTAAATCAATATCTAGACTACACAACCTTCCAGCCACGCGACTAGAAAGTCATGAGGAGTAGGAATTTTATTATATATAATTTCGGCGACCTACGAACCCCAACATTGCTGGACCTTCAAACTATCCATCGTAATGAAACCACTCAACTATGGTATAGGTAGGGTTACGATATAATAGTTGGATCAAAAAAGAAAAAAACACCCAATTGTCTGACCTCTCGACTACACGATCAGCACAATAAAGAGAAAATCTAGCTATGGTATAGTTGGAATCAAGATATAACAAATTAATCATCAAATTAAAACGAACAAAATATTAATCTTGTTGATTTATGTGTAGTGCACTTTTTAATGAATATTTTCAAAATTTCCCATTTCACATTCATTTGATTATTTGTTAAACCAATAATAAATATTTTAATGTTTTCTCGATTCCTGAAAACAAAAACAGTTGACCTATTTACAAGGAATCAATGCACACGTCCATTTGTGATTTTCACGTTTTTCTAAACATGATTTTAAGATTTTAAGCTATTGTGCCTGCATGCTCTTTTATGAAGTAGTTTTTGAAGAAAATTTGAATTAAGTAAACCGAGTACCATTTTCAAAAACCTCTCTATAAGCATAACCACATTTTTTTAGAGATTCCTGACTGAAATTTCATATTTTAAATTATCAAAACTTATGTATGTTGTATTCACATTGACAAGTTATAAATGTCAAAAAAAGGAAACATTTTATCATCAAATTAAATATTTTAAGGTATTTTGTCCTCCTGTTGTTCCCTTAACTCTTGTTCAAAGAAGAATTGAATTGAGGCAACACAGTACAAGTTTCAAAAAAAAATGTGCAAGCATAATGTTATTTTTTTTTACAAATTTTTGAATTCAATTCCAAACTTTGAATTATCAAAACTTATATACGCTTTGTTACTATTTATAGCTCTTAAAATGCTAAAAAAAATCAAAATAGCCAATTTCAAATTTAAAATTTTAGGGTGTTTTGGTTGCATGCTTGTTTCTTAAGTTATGTTGCAAGAACCACTCAATTAAGGAAACACGGTAACAGTTTCAAAAAATTATGTGTAAGCATAACGTTATTTCTTTATAAATTCTTGAATTCAATTTCAAATTTTAAATAAGTAAAATTTATATATCCTTTGTTATTGTTTACAGGTTATACAACAAGAAAAAAGGGAAGTTTGTAGCAACAAAGAAAAAAATATATCATATTAAAGAAAATATTAAGAACATGGATGTTGGAGCAGCACAACAAGTAAATATCAGTGCATTACTCATATCAAATTCGACCTACAAGACACAAAAAATAGGTATGATGACCTAGAAAGAGATATTTGAATTCTTTGAAAAAAGGGACTGGTTAAAAAGTCCAAGAGCTACTAAAAAAAATAAAAAATCGTTTGAAGCAATTAGAGCAATAGAGTTAAAGTAGAAACTAGGGCCACAATTTTTCCCTATTATGACATGATTTCATGTATTCTCTCTCGGGTTGATATTAAAACCCAAACAATATCTCACCATCAAGAAATTGTGATAGCCTCATGGAAATCTAAGGTGTTATCGACCATATATAAGATCAGTCTCCTGCAAATCCGACTTAATTTCGAGTTCCTTCATAATTTTCGAAGTATTGTCTTGAAGACATGTCAAGAGAATTGTGATATAGTAATTGAAGAATGGTTAAGAGAAGAAGAAGAAGGTTTCAAGCTCAATGGAAAAAAGGACAATCCAATAGTTATTTTTAATAAGTCTGTTAGATTTCTTATTTAAATTCTAAGCATAATATATTGGGAGCAAGATCCTGAGTATTGCAAAATTAAATGGATCCCAATCATTCATAGCCTTAATAATTAGGGGAAACACCTAAACTGGGCTAACTTGTTGTCACTGAATATCATAGATTCAATGAAGTTGTCATTGTCATCTCCCCCTGAGTTCAATTATATTTTTTATATGTCCGCCTATTTATTATATGTTATTGTTTTCTCGATTCCATTTCCCCTCATGAAATGGAATTACCCATCCGACCAACGACTATCGATTCAAAATTATGCTCCTATTCTATGGGAGTCTAATTTTAAATACAATTTTTATTATATTTGTCACTATGCTTTGATTCCTTTGCATCAAGTCCTGTTTGGAACAATACCTCCTAGAGTAAGCGTTAATCTAAAAGAAGGCCTACAATCAATGGGTTGTTGGTTTGTTGAATAATTATTTTCCTACATCAAAGTTTTTGGCAGCGAAGTTGGTCCCCATCTCCTGCCCCAATATATTCCATAAATACTTTCTTTGAGAGAAGTGGCTGATCAAGTTATTTTGTATAGGTAAGCCAAAAAAGTTGATTAAGCTGCAAAAGAAACTCTGACCTAATTTCCTAATAATTTTTGGTGACATTAATATCTGAGAAAAGTGGCACAGAATCATAGAATCCAAATATCTTAAGGACATTTGGTTATTTACTTTGCCCCATTAGAACTATGTGATCCAATGTCTTTTACTTGAAAATGTATCAGAATTACATAAAATAGAGCTTCTTAATCATAGAACTTAAAAACATAGAAAAAATGCGGAAATAACCAAAAGGACACGAAAACCATGACACAATGATTTGATTACGAAGTTCATCCAATTTGGACTATGTCTCCAGACCCTACTCAATAATGGGGATGCCTTCATTCATTAAATGATATAAAAAGAGATAAAAGTACAATAAAGAGTCTTTACAATCCTTATACCTCTGAGATGGAAGATGGACAAAGAATGGAGAGCCCAGTTTCGAAAAAAGACAGTACCATTGAACTCCTAGCGAAAAATTATGCAAAAACGCCTATCCAGGCTCCCAATTTCGATAATCAACCCTTCTAAAACTTATCAGAACCTCCCTGCTACTCAAGGCGAGGCCCCAGCCTATTTCCAGGGTCAAGGTCTATTGTACAATGGATTTTGAATTAATCATCCAGTCCTTCCCGCCTTCTTCCAACACAAAAGGGTATTTTATACAAGCATGGTGGCAATTTCTCAACTCCCAGGTAGTTCTAACCATAGGCCAAGTTAGGTAGGCAAGATTGTCTTAAGACTGGGGATCTTGGGCCTGAATGATACATGAAACAAACCTTTACAAGTATGGCGAAACCCATTTCAAATATTGTATGAAACCTCTTTGACTACCCGTTGAACTCAGTGGCTGATGCTATCGACGGTTCTTGATAATCAACATTCCATTGGTGTATAAACTAGCCCTTATATCATGTGGCATGTGATACAACAGACCCATCGGGCTTATACAACATAATATATAAGATATCGCATCTGAGTACCCCATCACAATCACAATCGGTGCTTAAAGCATCAACGTATCAACCCAACTTGCATTCTCCGATAACACGGAATTACTGAGATTATAAATCTCAATGTATAAAACATCACCTCCAACAGTCCTATCACAAATTGCAATCGACAATTACTGTCGGGGCCACTTCGCATCCACTAGCCCTCCTTCGATTGCGATATACAATATATCGCAGCGCAACTAGGCTTTGTCGGGGACCGATCCTTAACACCTATTCCTCTTCTTCAATTGTGATATCACACATGCTATGGTCTACTCGCAATTGCAATATGGCCAACCTACTGACCTTGGTATTGCCAGACTATGAAAACATACCTAATGAGTTCACCATGGTATGGTCTACTCCAAGTCAGGATAGAATAAATGAATCATAAAACAAACAAACAAAAAATCCAGACTATCTAACCACCTGAGTGTACATTCGACTCACAAAAAGAAAAAAGAAAAAAAAACATGGCAATCTCAACAGTAATCTTGTACTTTTTGTGGTTTCAAAGTTAGTTACTGAAAGTCTAGTCTCATTTATTTGTTTGTTCTACAATTTTTTCTTTTGTTCATCATAAAATGCATAAAAATAAAATCCCTAAACAATTTTTTTTTTTAAATTATGTTCGAATTGAGCTCCAGAAACATTGTGTAAAAAGAAATATATGACCTTCCGACTACCCGACCTTCTAACCACCCAATTACCAACATGGGGTGACTACAACTTTTTTATAAATAATCATCCTAACCTCTGACTTCAACATTGTCAATTGTCAAACTACCTAACCTCCTGAGTTTGACAATGTCTGACTGTGAAACTACCGACCTAATAAAACCACTGTATTGTCAAACAACCTGACCTTCGATCGACCCATCTTAGAACACCGAGTGACTATGAATTTTATAAATAATCCAACCGAACTCTTGATATCAGTATTTCCTAACTGTTAAACTGCTCGACCTCCAAACCTCAATATTCCTGAGTATCAAACTACTAGACTTCCTAACCTCAACATTTTCTGACCTAATGAAACTTTTTGAATATGGTATAGTCAGGCTCACGATAGAATAATTGTCATAAGACAAAAAAAACTTGACTATTTGACCTCTCGACTGTACAATCGGCCCAATATTAAGTCAAACATTGAATCCAAAAATATTTTGAAAAAAAATGTAACCTCTTCACTACCCAACCTTCCGACCACATGACTACCAACTCGAAGTGAATACAAATGAATATGGACCAACCTCCCAAGCTTGAAGTAAGTGGCTTTCGACACTACTTTTCTTATGCTATTATGTAACTATTACTCCATCCTACCAACTCTCTGTTAATTGCCTCATCGCTTGAACCCTGCAGATAATCCATGTGTGATGTCTACTCATACAATAGGAGAGTCGTTATGGCCCAATCACAAGTTTTCCTGCCCACAGTTCTAATTGCAATAGGTTAAGTCATATCCAATTCTTCGTATAAGTTCAATAGTTTTCCCCTATTGCTCGACACTAAACATCCTTTCTTATTTTTCAGGAATGGTTGTGTCATGGCCCTTTAGCTTTGCACCATGCATAGTTTTTAGTCGACATTTATACACTATCCTCAGAGACGAGGTGTGCTACTGGATGATGTACCTCCAACTAATCCTCTCGATTGCGAGCTACTCTCGGGAATTCATTTCGATCTAAATGAGAACCTCACCACTTTTTCAAAGTCATCCTAAGACATTCCATGACGTTACCCCTTTTGAGCTTGGGTGATAGTTACATTGAGAAATTTTTATCCCGTGCTGCTTATTTTCCTTTGGGTCTGAAATTCCTTTCATGGTGGCACAGGCACTCCTACAGTTCTTCTCTGAGAAAATCTTGGAGCCACCTTACATCAGGCTTCCACCTCACCTGTTGTTTGGATGGTTTTATCACTTACTAAAGTAACTAAACCACAATCATTAATTATCAACCAGTATAGGCATTTTTATTTCAAAGGTGTCTACACTATATGTGTTGATACATGTAACAACCAGGTAAAATAGAAGAAATATCATTGAACATGCTTGCAGAAATTACAACACTCTTACAAAGTAGAAATGTACACTTGCAGGAATTAAAAGACACACTGTAGAAATGAAACACACTCAGAAAGGAAAGAATCTTCACTTCATAAAAACTTCAAGATAAAGATAAGTGTGCCATACACTATCAACTAATGATATAACAAGAATTAAATAACATGGAATTGATTAACCTGTGTAACATCACACTATAAATCTGAAAGAAGAAGTGTATCTATCTCACAGTGAACATTTACAACAATAATATGAAATCGACACTTAACACACGAAAGAAAGAAATACCCTATCAACACTATGATCCCTACTAAAGAGGAGGACCCTTCCTCCCTAGTAGGACATAGGAGTCTAAGGGGTTATAACATAATTAGAACCGACATAACAATAATAATGTAAGTGATCAGGTGCTCATGTCCTAAGTGTCGTAAAATGCTAAAAATTTAAAGTGCTTAGAACTGGTCCAAAGTTGAATGACTAGAAAGTGCTCGTCTTCCCGATTCCGGTGCCACAAACGGTTCGAAAAACAGTCGCCGTATGAGGAAGTTATGGCAAAAAGAAGAATTTGTCCATAACATTAGAAATTTTAATTTTTCAAAAAGAAATTTAAAAAAGGAATATTCCGCCGGGCACGAAATCCGAGGCAACCACCAAACATTAAATGTAACTGTAGTTAAGTTGGTGGAATTTTGGCAGGATCACCAAATTTGGCGGACCCGCCATAATTGGCGGAGCTAACTCGAGTTAACTAAAGTTAGCTAGAGTTTTTCTAGGGGCAAACTGGAGAAACATTAAATGGCCATAACTTTGGCTAGGAAAGTCGGTTTTGGATGAATTGTTTTTTGATTTTGGGTATTTTCGACCTTCTGAAGCCATTGATGTAGGTCTTACACCCATTTGAGGTCATTTGTAGAGGTTTTGGAGCCGTGAAAGTTCTAGGAGCCACCAGGGCCCAGTTTTGTGAAGACTGTATAGGGTTGCAGGTATCCATTGGAGGTGATCCAATAGTCAATCCTGAGGGATACAAGTGTTATGAATCCATTTTTACCATAGATTTCTCCTGTATATGCTTCTATTCAGCTGTATTTTCTATTTGAGCATTTAATAAAAACAAGGACAAGCCCGGTTGGGAGCTTTAGACCCAGCAGACGTAGCCCTGGAGGGGGTGAACTGCTTTATCAACTTCTTTTTCATTTGTGGTTGATTTATTTTGCAGCACAAATTCATTTTAATGTGTTAAAACAGTAAAAGGAAATAAATATGTTATACTTGAATGGGTCATGAACAGCTGAAAATTTCATTTGTTTTCTTTCTGCAAGACATGGAAATCTTTTAAACATGTTTAATTATGAATTGAATACCTTGCAAACAAATTTCAAGTAGTTTCAAATTCAGATCAAGTTGGTATCAGAGCTCAGGGTTCTGTGCAAAGATCTTCTAACTGTCTTGCAAAGTATTGATGCTTACCAGGTTGAAACTCAAAAGAGGGGAAGGACAGTTGACTAGAGAACGAGAGAATCCTCAGTCAAGGAAGGCCAGAGAGCCATCACCTCCACCTTCAATTTCACCCTCAAGGATCTCAGCAGAAGCTTCAAGGATGTCTGAACATGAAGGAGAAATTCCTACCGAGACAGATCCAAGAGAAGAAGAAAGAGTCTTTAGAAAGGCTTTCTTGGACCTCACTGAAATGGTGAGGATATTGTACCAAGAAAGAAATGAGAAATTGGCTGGAGAAGGGTCCAAACATCCACATGAAGGAGAGGGCTCTTCAGGAGGTAAGAAGGATGAATATCATTCCAAGAAAGGACATGGAGGAAATGGTGCTCCACCACCCCCATCTTCACCTTCTTCCTCTGCATCCTCGTCTTCTTCTGTTCATAAGCATAGATCCTCTGGAAAAAGTCCTTTTTTGAAGCTTGATGTAAAATTTGAATTACCTATGTTTAATGGTGAAGTGAATGCAGAAAAGCTTGACAACTGGATTAGGCAGTTGGAAGTTTACTTGAGGATCTAGAATATGCATGATGATGCCACAAAGATTCAGTTGGCTTCTTTGAGAATGGATGGAGCAGCATTGGTCTGGTGGGAGGCCAAGACTAAAGAGGAGATCAAGAAATTTGGTAAGGTTACCTTAACATGGCCTGAATTTTTGTTAGCCATTAAAAAACAGTTTTATCCTCTTGCTCACATGCAGAAGTCCATTATGAATTGGCAAAATTTCAGACAACTTAAGGGTCAGAGTGTCCAAGAATACACCCAAGAATTCAGGAGAATAGCTCTCTTGTTAGGGGTATATTTGCAGACCCAGGAAACCTTGCTGAAATACATTGGTGGCTTGCATAGCTACCTTAGACACACCATCTTGATGTTTAACCCTACTAGCCTAGACAAGGTTTGTGTCCAAGCTACACATTTAGAGGCAAGGGGAAAAACACATTTGAAGAGGGTAGAAACAAACCCCCCAAGGGGAAAAACAAAGAGAAAACCTCCAAGGGAAAGGGCAAAAAGAATGCATCTTTCAAACAGGAGAGTGAGAAAGTGATCTGTAAACACTGTTCTAAACCAGGCCATGAGGAGAAAAATTGTTGGAAATTATATCCTGAAAAAAGACCTCAATTTAACAAATCCATAGGGAAACAGAAAATTGTTGCTACTACATCTACACCACAAGATTTAGGGGAAGATTTAGGTGATGAAACCAAAGTTGTAGCCATGGGTTTGAAAAACTTGAAGGGAAAAGAAATTGAAACTCAAGCCAGCACTAGTACCTCAAACTGCCATGTACAAGCTCCTAATGAGGAAGAAAGAATTGAACTGTTTCATGTGAGGGTGATTTCAAAACATACTAAAATTGACACACTTTTTGATAGTGGGTCACAAGCAAACCTTATATCAGAGGACTTGGTCAAGCAGCTTAAACTTGAGACCGTTCCACATCGGAAGCCATATCCACTTGGATGGATTTGCAAGGATGCAAATTTACAAGTTTCAAGAAAGTGCACATTGCGCTTTGCAATTACGGCACATTTTATTGACACAGTTGAACTTGATGTGGTACCTTTTGATATAGCAGGAATTGTTTTGAGAAGTCCTTACTTGTTTGACAGGAAATCTATCTTTCATCGCCATGAAAACAAATATCATCTGTTCAAAGATGGCAAGGAGTTCATTGTTAGAGCTCATCGCAAGAAGACAAATATAGCGATGGTGAATGCAAGACAGGTAAAAAGGCTGGTCAATTCAAGTAAGAATTTTTTTCTTCTTATGATTAAGCCCAAGGTTGATGTGAATCATGAGTCATTTGCAATTGTGATCCAAAACTTAAATCAGATCTGTATGATGTAGTTGATGCATATCATGAGATGTTTCAGGAGCCTACAGGTTTGCCTCCTAAGAGGGAGATTCAGCATGAAATCCATTTGCATCCAGATTGTCCTCTTCCAAACATAGGCATGTACCGTATGTCTATTATGGAGAATGTTGAAATAAAGAAGCAAATCAAGGACTTGTTGGACAAGGGTTTCATAAGGCCAAGTACTTCGCCATGTGGGTCACCGATTGTATTGATTCCAAAGAAAGATGGCACTTGGCGTATGCGTGTTGATTTCAGGGCCTTGAACAAGATAACGGTAAAGAATCGTTACCCACTCCCAAGGATAGATGATTTGCTAGACCAGCTAAAAGATGCTCGATAATTCACTAAGCTAGAGTTGCGCAGTGGATATCATCAAGTAAGAATTGAAGAAAGTGACATTTGGAAGACAGCCTTTAAAACCAAACAAGGACTCTTTGAGTGGCTTGTGATGCCGTTTGGTTTGTGCGATGCACCTGCAACTTTCATGCAGGTAATGAATGATGTCTTGCGTCCTTTTCTTGATGATTTCATTATTGTCTACTTAGATGACATCTTAATTTTCAACAAGTCTAGAGAAGATCATGTCATGCATATTAGAAAAGTACTTGATGTTTTGAAGAAGAATCAGTTATTTCTTAAAATGTCAAAGTGTGAATTTGGAAAGACTTCTTTAGTTTATTTGGGACACATAGTAGGAGGAGGTGCTTTCAGAATTGATCCTACTAAGATTGAGGCTATTGTGAAGTGGCCTACTCCCAAATCCATAACAGAGGTAAGAAGTTTTTTGGGTGCAGCTCAATATTGGAGGAAGTTTATCTCTAACTTCTCTTCTATAGCAGCTCCTATGCATGCAGTGACAAGTGTGAAGCATGCTTTCCAATGGGGAGGCAAGCAGCAAAAAGCTTTCGAATCCTTGAAAGAGAAGATTAGTTCAGCTCCAGTCCTTGCATTACCAGATTTGAGATAGCCATTTGAGATACAAACTGATGCTAGTGATTATGCTATGGGTGCAGTTCTTCTACAGCATGGTAAGCCTATTGCTTTTCATTCTAAAACTTTTAATGGTGCTATTGTAAATTATCCTACATATGATAAGGAGTTGCATGCGTTGGTACAAAGCGTCAAAAAGTGGAAACACTACTTGATGGGAAAAGAAACTGTTATACATACCGACCATCAGCCCTTACAGTACTTGCAATCACAAAGCGAGTTACAACAGTCACGACACTTCAGATGGATGGGCTTCTTGCAACAGTTCCATTTGGTAATAAGGTATAAGAAAGGTACTTTGAATAAGGTTGTTGATATGCTTTCAAGGCCTATTATTGGTGCTGTTACTTTACTTAAGAATGATTCCATTGTACATGATAGTTACATAGAACAATATGCATCTGATGATGACTTTAAAGATGTGTATGCTAACTTGAGTAAAGGAAATCATGTAGAGGAAAATGACTATCACATGCATAACAATTTGCTGTTTCATTTGGGCAAGTTGTGTATACCACAGGGGGAGAGGATAAATGTCATAAGAGAAGCTCATTCTTCTCTTATTGTTGGCCATTTTGGTGTGAGCAAAACAGTTGCACATCTACAGAGGTATTGCTATTGGCCTCGCATGGTAGATTATGTTTCAAGGTTCATAAGAGGTTGTTCATTATGTGCTACAAGCAAGCCTAGAAACAGGAAGCTTGGTTTGTATACTCCTTTGTCGGTACCTTCTAGACCATGGGAGAGCATCTCTATGGATTTTGTAGGAGGTTTGCCAAAATCTCGAAAGCAGCATGATTATTTATATGTAGTAGTTGATCGTTTCAGCAAAATGTGTATACTTATGCCTTGTAAGAAAACTATAACTACTGAAAAAACTGCTGAATTATTTTTTCATCATGTATGGATTCACTTTGGTTTGCCTACTTCCATTATTAGTGACAGGGATTCCAGATTTGTGGGGAATTTTTGGTCCAACATATGGGAGATGATGGACACAAAGTTGAAGAAAAGTATTGCTTTCCATCTGCAAACAGATGGACAAACCGAAGTTGTGAACAGAACCATTGTGCACCTCTTGAGAGGTTATTGTAGCAAGCATCCCAAGCTTTGGGATGAACATTTGCACTACATACAGCATGCTTACAATCGTGCCATGCACTCTTCCACAAACACCTCACCGTTTGAAGCTTGTTTTGGTTACTTGCCAAAATCACCTCTTGATTTCATTCTTGAGAAAGATGTTGCCATTGAGGGACATAGTGACATTAACAAAGCTCGTTCATTCATTGAAAGAATTCAGCAAATACATCAGCAAATTCAAGAACAGCTTGAGAAGAGTCAAGGCAAGTACAAGGAAAGACATGACAAGCATAGAGTCGATCACAAGTTTCAAGAAGGGGATGAGGTATGGCTGTACATTAGTAAGGAAAGGATGAAAGGAGAAGGTAAAAAGCTGAAGCCTATTCGTTATGGTCCATTCAAAATCCTCAGGAAGGTTGGAAATAATGCTTTTCAATTAGATTTGCCTTCCTACATGCAAATGTATTCTGTTGTCAATGTGGAGAACTTACGTTTGTATGAACCTCCTTTGATTGCTGATCATGAAAATGCTGTTCAGCTGCCACCTATAGAAGATTTCTCGCCAGAATTCTTAGATGAGCTGAAAGAAGATACAATCCTTGATAGAAGGACACACACTTCAAGAAGGGGCAGTGTAGATTATGTTTGGGTTGGTTTCAAAGGCAGCAAACCGAAAAAGGGAAAGTGGATGGAGGTGGACAGAGTGAGGGAGCTGTACCCTCACCTCTTTAACAGGTAGTCGAAGGCTTTTGGGGTCCAAAAGCTTCCCAATGGGGAGGCATGATCAAGTGCTCATGTCCTAAGTGTCGTAAAATTCTAAAAATTTAAAGTGCTTAGAACTAGTTCAAAGTTGAATGGCTGGAAAGTGCTCTTCTTCTCGATTCTGGTGCCATAGACGGTTCGAAAAACGGTCACCGTATGAGGAAGTTATGGCAAAAAGAGGAATTTGTCCATAATATTAGAAATTTTAATTTTTCAAAAAAAAAATTAAAAAAGGAATATTCCTCCGGGCACGAAATCTGAGGCAACCACCAAACATTAAATGTAATTGCAGTCAATTTGGCGGAATTTTGGCAGGAGCGCCAAATTTGGCGGACCCGCCATAATTGGCAGAGCTAACTAGAGTTAACTAAAGTTAGCTGGAGTTTTTCAAGGGGCAAACTGGAGAAACTTTAAATGGCCATAACTTTGGCTAGGAAAGTCGGTTTTGGACGATTTTTTTTTTATTTTGGGTATTTTCAACCTTCTGAAGCCATTGGTGTAGGTCTTACAGCCATCTAAGGTCATTTGCAGAGGTTTTGGAGCCGTGAAAGTTCTAGGAGCCACCAGGGCCCAGTTTTGTGAAGACTGTATAGGGTTGCAGGTATCCATTGGAGGTGATCCAATAGTCAATCTTGAAGGATTCAAGTGTTTTGAATCCATTTTTACCATCTATTTCTCCTGTAGATGCTTCTATTCAGCCATATTTTCTATTTGAGCATTTAATAAAAACAAGGACAAGCCCGATTGGGAGCTTTGGACCCAGCAGACGTAGCCCTGGAGGGGGTGAACTGCTTTTTCAACTTCTTTTTCATTTGTGGTTGATTTATTTTGCAGCACAAATTCATTTTAATGTGTTAAAACAGTAAAAGGAAATAACTCTGCTATGCTTGAATGGGTCATGAACAGCTGAAAATTTCATTTGTTTTCTTTTTGCAAGACATGGAAATCTTTTAAACATGTTTAATTATGAATTGAATACCTTGCAAACAAATTTCAAGTAGTTTCAAATTTAGATCAGTAAGGGCACAATAATAACAATAGTGGGCTTCTATGGGGCACAATAGTAACAATATGGGCACTACATGGGTACATCAATATAATAAGTGGGTTATACTAATAACAATAAGGGGTTACACTAGTAGTATAGGGGCCTAACATGCCCCTCTCCTTCAAAAAGCGTTGTCTTCAATGCTTGAGTAGTTCTTGATGCTTCTGTATAAAATTCTTGTCCTCCCATGTGGAATATTCAGTGGGTAATTTCTTCCACTTGATGAGATACTCTGAAATTGATTGATTTCGTAGCTGTCGGGTTCTTGTTTCTGTGACTGCTCCGGGTTCCAATATGATTTTTCCTTCCTCTTCAATTTCTGGCAATATTGTTTGAATTGGGATCTTTTGCAACTTTTGAATAAGTGGCCATACTTCTTCGTCCTTCTTCCATTCATCCCTTGCTTCATTTATCCAACCTGGTTGGATAATATAAATAGCACAAAACAATATTTCCACATCCTCATCCTTGAAGAGTCTTCCCATTCGGTAAGGTCGCCATTTTTTAAGTGTATGTAGTATTGCCAACATTTCCTTCTCATAAATAGCTTGCTTGAGATGTAGCAGTAAAAATACCTAATCACCTACATCAAAATATTTTTCACTACGATGTTGATCTACCTATTGTTTCGTTTGATTTTACACCGAAGTGGTGTTATCCTTTAAAAGTTGGAGAACTTGTTGTTGATGCTCAATGTGATCTTTCATTGCTTGAACCTTTTTCTTCTTGATATTTCCTTCTATCTCTAGAGTTTGAGGAGTGGTAATTTCTTCCAATCCTTTACAAGATATGGTCGGATTCATTTCTTGATGCTCGATGTGATATTTCACTTCTTGAACCTTTTTCTTCTTGATACGTCCTTCTATCTTGATAATTTGATGAGTGATAATTTCGAAAAATGAATTACAAGATATGATTGGATTCATTTCTTCTTTCTCGATGTGATCTTTCACTTCTTGCACCTTTTTCTTCTTGATATGTCCTTCTATCTTGAGAGTTTGAGGAGTGGTAATTCTTGCCAATGCTTTACAAGATATGGTCTGATTCATTTCTTCTTTCTCTGGGGTGGGGTCCTGGCTTATATCTTCTTCTTTTGATGTTTCTTGATCCTTTTCTTCCTCCTCTTCATATTCTATGTAAAATAATTTCTTCTCAGCACACTTATGACCTTTAGTGCATTTGCTATCACAATTGTAACAAAGCCCTTTTTCTCTTTTTTCTTCCAATTGTTGTGGTGTAACCCTTGTAGGTTGTGGAAGGCTAGGAGAAACAACACTTCCATCTTTATAGTTGTGAGGGGTACGCTTCCTGGTTTCCATAATTTTTCTTTCCACTATGTCACAAAGCCCTTTTACTCTTTCCAATTGTTGTGGTGTTGCTCTTTGTATCCTCATAATGTGCTATCATTTCCTCCGTGAAAATTGACCATGTAACAAGTTGTTTACGAGAACAAAGCCCTTCGTACCATAAAAATTGATCTAGTTCTAAATATGAAGATGCAATACATACCTTTTGTAATAGTTTTACACCATGTAGATCAAAATATTGCTCTAACTGAAGTATCCAATTTACCGGATCCTTGCCATCAAACTTCCTCATCTTTCTTCTCCTTGATTTTAGAAGCTCGAACTTGAAACGACTATAACTCTGTACTTACGGATCTTTAAGTTCTGAAATTGTGACCTATAGTAGCCCTCTGTGTCCCCTTTCCAATGCCACCAGTCTGATCCAAATTGGATTCTCTAAGAAAGAGTTATGCACAATCTCCCAAGATGACCTGATTATAGACCTTTCCAGAAGATCGAAATTGTATGAAGTGCCACGTGTCACGGTTTCAACCTTTGGATCTGAAAAATGCATACAAGAAACTAAAGTCCATCCTCTTTCTGTACCTTCTTATGAAATTTCAATCCGATCCCCAGAGAGAAAGTTATGACGATTTTCCCTAGGTCACCTGTTTGGAATTTAATTCAGGAGTCTGCAAAAAGACCAACTTCCTCAGATCATATCTCCGCAAATATAGCGCGAAAAGCTCTGCAATTTTGACCTGAGGTTCAACGTGATTTCTTCTCAAATGGGTTTTTTTTTCAACTTCTATAACGTCACAGAAAAAAAGTTATAGCGAAAATTCCACGATGCCTTGTTTGGAGCAGCAAAACCCTAGAATCCAAAGCTCTGATACAAAATGTTATGAAACCAGCTCAAGAAAAGATAGAAAAGATAGATCAACGCCTTAGAATTCAGCCTCTTCGAGGGGGTAACCTCCTTTACATTACATAAATGAACAATTCTTGGATGATACAAATGAAAAGTCCTCCTTTCTATATATAGGAGTCTAAAGGGTTATAACATAATTAGAGCCGACATAACAATAATAATGTAAGGGCACAATAATAACAATAGTGGGCTTCTATGAGGCACAATAGTAACAATATGGGCACTACATGGGTACATCAATATAATGAGTGGGTTATACTAATAAGAATAAGGGGTTACAATAGTAGTATAGGGGCCTAACAGATAGTTGTTCTATCGTGGTAGAGAAACTTTTTGAATTCACGCCTCATAATAGTGGCCATACTAGATTCTAATCTTATCATTAGGGTTTCCTTTTATTCATTTGTAGTAGATGATTTTGTGGCAAGGTGCCAATCAATTTGATTCCTCATGAAAGATATGAAAGCCTGTGGCTGCAAATCTCCAACATAGGGGGAAATGTTTACAACCATCTGCAAACTAGAATGCTCAATAAATAGATTATGCAGGAAGAGTTGTCATGACAAACTCTTCTCATCAAAATCGCACGAGCGAAATACATCGCAAAAATTTTTAGTGGAATTTCTCTTGTAGGGTCTATTCTCATGGATGGATCTCAACTGAAAACAATTAAATTCTACCATAAGAAGATTGGGTAGGAAGGAGATGGTGACCTACAACCTAAAAGGTTTAGGGCTGACTCATACATTTTACCCTTCTCTTCAGTCAACCTCTTGACCTCTTGTTGTAGTTGTCATCTCTGTTTATCCTTTTCCATCTCAACTTTCCTCGTTTCCCACTTTATCAACTTTTCTATCAGCAATTCTTCAGCCCATTGATCCTTAAGGGTATGAATAACCTTCTTATGTTCTTCAAAAGAAATCACTCCCTTTTTCAAGGAAAGTTCCATTTTCTTCCAATTTTGCAATTCCGATACCAGAAAAAGTCTTTCTGAATGCCACCCCTCTTTAGTGTCCTATGCAGTTTCATGTACAATAGCAATAGAGGGTGTAACAAAATCTCATGTTTTGAGTTGCTCTATCTCAACTATTGGTTCTTTTGTATCAGTAGCATCATTGACAAGTTCTTGTGGAACATCTCCCAATGTTTCTTCCTTGAAAACCTTTGTCTCAATTGTTGGTTTTTCTGTATCAGCAACATCATTAATAGGTTCTTGCGTATCGTTTTTTAGGTTAAAAACCATGTGGTTCTTCATTTCAACTATTGGTTCTTGTGTGTCAGTAGCATCGTCAATGGGTTCTTGTGTATTAGCCTCCTATGATTCTATTTTGGTTCCTTCTGAGATGGTGTCTGCAACACAAATATTGTACCCTATTTTTTCCAAACCCTCAACACATGCTATACATAAATGCCCTTGTGTGGTTTTGATCCTAACTTATCAACAACCTCAACTAATATATTGAGACCTATAACCATTTTTTTCATTTTTCTACTTCCTAATTGCCACCTTAATTCCTTGTTTTCTGCTTCTACCTTCTTAATTTTAAGTAGCAAGGTTCAGTTTCATTCTTACCTTATGAAGAAGCGTTTTCCTGCTTGGTATGTTTCCTCTTCTTTTGCTTCTTTGTCTCTTCTTACTTCTCCTTTTGTTATTTTTTCATGCCTGGATTCTTCTTGGATGGTGGTGAGGGTTCTAGTTTCTTCTTGGATTGTGGCAAGGATTCTTGTTTGTTCTTGGATGGTGGCAAGGGTTCTTGTTTCTTCTTGGACGGTGGCAAGGGTTCTAGTTGAGAAACAACCTTAACCATTTTCTTCAGTATTCTTCCAACCACTGTCTTCTTAAGAGAACTCTTACTAACTCTAATTCCTGAAGACTGTCCCTACTCTTTAGCTACATCAACATTCCCCAAAGCATCTGTATGAGTTTCAGCTTGTCTCTGTCATGGGCCTTCTTTGTCTTCACTAATAAAATTTTCCCAATTTATTCCTTGTTGTTCCAGAGCTTCCATTATGGTCAATTTTATGAGGCCATGATTGGTAATATGGTTCTCTAAATGCAAGGCTACCTTTACTGAGGCATCCATATGTTTCAAATTTTCCAACAGAAAATAGGGAATATTAACTAATTTCCCATGCCAAATATGGCTCAGCAATGGAAAATGATAGTTGAAAACTATCATCAAGCACCCCTCACATGTAATGTACTTGATAATGAACATAGAAACATCGTTCCACGATTGAGGAAGGGAAAGGTGGTCAATTCCTCTTCCCTCCTTGACCAATTGTACTTCTCCCTAGAATGATTCAACTTTAAGGGCTAGATCATTTATTTTCTAGCTGAACCACCTCTTCCCTTCAGGTCGAAGTGTTTTTAATCTACAAATCACTTCCTCCATAATATCAAGTCTTAGGCCTCTAACCTCTGTTTGATTCCCATTCATATTTCGAGAAAATTCCAAAGCAACAATTTCACTCAACCCCTCGAGTCACTCAAAAAATTCAATCCACCCTGCTTCTCTAAAAATTTGGTATGATTTTGGGAATTTTTCCAAAGCCTCGGTGGAATCTGATTAATGCCTCATTGCTGATCCCCCCATCCTTCATTGTTACAAACTCTTCACTAATTGTTGCAATGATCACTATGAACTTTCTCCTACTAGCCATCACAATTCTTGAAAAATATGTGCAATGAGGGTGCAAATCTATGTTGGGGTAGATATAAAGGCAATAGGAAAGGATATCAAGTCGAAGATTTGTGCGATACAAGTTGTCATTTCATCATTAATTCAAAGGTGTGAAAATATGACTTGGATATGGTTCAAATTAATGAGGTAATCAATCATGTAATGTGGTAATGATTAATGGGTTTTGTCACTTCAGACCGGGTTATGTGACAAATCAAAAAATGATTTTTCACACCCCCCCCCCCAACTTAAATGAAAAGTTCATCCTTGGTCATCAAAATGAAATGACGTATTAACTAGCATAATTGCTAAATAAAGAAAAAAAATTCCTTTTTTGAATGACTTACCAGAGGGTGATCTCATTGGTGCCGATAGTGAAGTACTGGTGATGGTGATTATTAAAGAGAACAACTGCAAGTGGTTTCATGCAATAGTCATCTCCATCAGACTGTCTGCTACAAATGTAATAGAAAAAGTTTCTCCATGATGGTTGAATAAGTTTGCAACAACACTTTATTACAACAATGTATTCCTTTGAGTGCATTACAATTTTGTGCCTACAAAAGAATTCTCAAAATAATAAAATGAAATGAATAAAAACGGGCTTGTAACCAACATGTGGTTACCTATATATCATAGATATCATGTTGTTAAATAACTTATTAAAAGGAAAATGTGTATCAGCTACCACAACATGATTTTCAGCTGGTACAGCTATCTACCTGCGCCCCACATGAGGTTTTCGCAGGCATATTTATTTATTTATTTATTGATCTTCTTATATTTTTATTGTTTTTATTTTTATTTATTTACTTTTTTGGTGTATCAACTACCAACAAAAGTTGGTTTTCAACTGCTACACTTAATGGAATTTAAGAATTTGATAGCATGGGAGAATTTCCCCTTCTCTCATACCTTGGAGATCAGATCCTGAGACAATGTTGGCAAATGAATCCTTTGAGGTTGGTTTATTATATAACCGAAGACGATGCCTATTTTCAAGAAATGACACTTTGGCAATGTCTATGGTAATTAAACTCACAGTCCCATTGTCAAATATTGTATCCACCTCATAAGTACCTAGCCACCTAGTGTAGAGCTTCCCCTTGAAGTCTTTGAATCATGAATCATACAGTAAATCCCAATTTCCTTTCTGAAACACCTTCTTTTTTATAAAATTTTCATGTCTCTTATCCCTCTATCACTGGATGATGTTTGTTTGTTGGATGGAAACCAACCTCTTCTCATCTAGTTCATTTAACTAGTTCAACCGATCTTTTTGAGCTGTAGTCAAATCCAAGTTCACTTGCAATGTTGTTCTGAGTGTTTTTATTTTGATCTCAATGGGAAATAATGGGTTTTTACCATACAAGAATTCGTATAGTGAAAATCTAGTGGCATTTCTCCATGTAGTTATATATGCCCATAGCACTGTTGGAATTTTATTAGCCCAGTTCCACCAGTTGCTAGCTATAATATTAGTGAGAATTCCTTCAATAACCTTATTAGTTCTCTCCACTTGACCATTTTCCTGAGGATGATATGGTGAGGTAACTCCGTGACAAATCTTGAATTTATCAATTAACCTTTGGATTAAATGAGATGTGAACTGTGGTCCTCCATATGTCACTATTTCCTAAGGTACTCTAAAGTGAAAAAAATGTCTTCAAATAAAAAAATTGAAACAACTTGTTCAGTTTCCCTGGTTAGTACCTTTGCTTCAACCCATTTTGTGACATAATCTGTACACACTAGAATGTAGGACTTCTACTAACATGGAGGATTAAATGGTCCTACAATGTCTAAGGCCAAATTCAATTCTCAAATGGTTCGAAGACTATTTTAAGTTATAATGAAATTTTATTTGACCGGAGTGGTTGAACCATTCTTTGACAATTGTCACATCCCTTCAAAAATTTCTTTGCATCCTCAAATATTGTAGGCCAATAATATCCTATTTAGATAACTTTATGCTATGTCCTTTTATAAAAAAAGTGTCCCCCACAAGTTTCCTCTTGGTAGGCTCCAAGGATGTCAAAAATTTCATCCTCTCTCACACAACGCCTGATTTGATGATCTAGCCCTATGTATTAGACATATCCTTCTACCCAAGAGTATCTTGCACTCTACTGAAAAATATTCTTCTTTTCTTTTGAGGATAGATGATGTTGAAATATCCATGCAGCAAGGTAGTTAGATATGTCTGCATACCACGGTGAGTGAGTTGAAATAGAAATTAAAGATATTCATCTGGGAAATAATCCTCAAAGGACATGCAATCACTATTAATAGTTTCCCTAGAAAGAAAATCAGCCACTACATTATATTTTCTAGGTTTATCTAAGATTGTTATATCACATTATTTTACCAGCAACAACCAATGTGTAACCTAATGAGCCTTATTATTGAGTAATTATATTGGCCTTAATTGACCTTAATTCACCTCCTAGCTTAGTCAAAACAACTATTCTCACAACTTATTGCATACTTTTGATTATATCTTTCTTATGAGATGAGCTAGAGTTGGATATTTTACCATGTGGTCTAATGTGCATGTAATGCAGGAATGAAGGATAAAAACAAGGGAAATGCAAGGATAAAAGGTAAAATAAATGAACTATGGTAAAATACCTCGGTAAAAACTTAGATGAGACAAGGGAGAGGAATTACAAGAGGTAAATCCTCCTCATTTACTACCCCTCCATTTGAATATCCCTCCATCAGGTGAAAGTACACACATCCAATCAGGAGTACTAGAAGGCAGCCAAGCAAGTGAAGGTGAAAACAACCAAATCAGGTGTACTAGAAGACAACCAAGCAAGTGAAAATATGAGTTTATCTTGAGTTGGGAGCCAAGCCTCCCTACTAGAAGGCAGCTGAGCTAGTGAAAGTGAAAGCACATGTTTATCATTAAGTTGGGAGTTGTACCTCCCTAATTTTGGGGGAAGTCGTTGGAGACTTCAGACATATAAATAGAGAGGCTTAGGACCTCAGTGTTTTTAGCCACCAGTAGTTAGTTAGAAAGCATTAGAAGTATTTAGACCTTTTACTATACTTTGTGTCCATGTGTAGACTTGTAACAATGTTGATGTAATACAGTGTTCTTTTATAATGAATATGAGTTTTGTTTTGAGCCAGCACTGAGTTAACTTAGAGGGATGAATCTCTTGGGTTAGGGATCGATCCTAGTAGCCAAAGCGCCTCTTTATTATATTGTTAAGTAGCATAGTTTCCTATTTTATGTTCATCTTCTTAAGTAGTTTATTTCCATTACAGAGGTTTATGGTTTAACTGTTCATTTGTTTAAGTAGTTGTATTCTCATTACAATAGTGTAGAGTAGATCATTTATGATCTCATTCAATCAGTAGGTTGGCAAAGAAAAGATCCACAAGGTTTCTCACAGGTGTCTCGACCTCACTTCCTCCCTCTGGGACCATGACGTGAGGAAGAAACCCTACAGTAACTCCAAAAACATAGGGTTTTGGTTTTCACAGGGAGTTTGTTGTTTAACGCAGTCACTGGGTTCATTACATTGTTACTCTGATCCTTTTATGATCATTTGCTCCTTCGTTCTCTTCCCGTCATTTGATCTCCCTCACACCCCTTTCATTCTCCTTCAACATGAAAAGTTGAGTGAAAGTTGTTAATCCATGTTCAAATGGTTTTTACCCATAGATTTCCTCACAAAAAAAAAACTGACCAATCACTGCCTGAAATCACTTTTAGTGGTTGACTTCGTGCACTTTAAATCCCAACCGTTGATCTGCCTCATTAGATTTGATGACTATCGCACACCCACTCACCAACCATCTAGGTCAAACTCCACCATTGATCTTCCTTTCTAGATCTAACAACTATCACGCCATATTGTGTGGATTTCTGTCTGATTGTTATCCACCCGAGGGCATGCAAAATGGGTGTTTTCCTTGTACTACCTGTCGGCCGGGGAGCCTAATCGCGTGAAATTTGAGAAAATTTCTTACAACTTTGAGGGCAAACGAAATATTGCTTACCGCCCTCTAAACCCACTCCCTCATTTTTTCACGTTCCTCTAAGAGCTCCAATCTCCACCATCGATCTGTCTCCTGATCTGATGGCCATCGTATTACTCGATACCATTTCCACACGTTTCTTTTGCCCATGATCTAATCATCGTTGTCCATCTGTCGATTAATCCTATCTGTCTATCTCCTAACTCCACCCACGCAATATAATCTCAGTTGTCCATCCTGTAGTTAACCCTGTTCTCCTATCTACCTACATACCCTCTTGTGATTTGATCTTAGTCATTCATTTGCCTTTCACCCGCCTGATCCAATGGTTCTCAGGCATTGTTGCTCCCTCACGTCCTCTTTTCACCAATTTGACCTCCAACTGCTTCTTCCGCTTAGAAACAGACTTAGCTTAGTCTCCATTGTTTACCCCTTAGTCTATTTTTGATGCTTCTACTTATGCAACTTATATAATTAACATTAGACTAGTGATTGATCTAGTAATTCTTCTTAGCATAGTTGTTTCATTGGTTAGCTAGGGTCTGATTTGAGTTTAGCATTACATGATTTCTTCCTTCATTTTTGCGATAGAATAGATCTCCCCTAGAATATTTTTTCTCTCCTTCCATCAAAATCAAGCTTCTTTTGACCCTATAGAAGTCTGGCTTGGAACCCCTACGGTATCTTGCTAGATGTGTAGTGACAGGAGGCAATACCTTCACTTCTGCTTGTCTATATAGCACAGTCACCTCCAAGTTTGTATGAACCCCGGGTTGATAAGTAAATCTGGTAGCCCTGAGAGTTGCAACATTCTTGCTGCAATACCTAGGCTTATCACTTTCTGGCGCTGTTGTTGAGGAGGCGTCAGAGTAGAAGTGGTTACTGCTCTTTTCTTATATTTCTAGTTTTCAATTTTAACAATGTAAACTTTGAAACGGGAACTATAAACTCAAAACGGGAACTCTGGCCAAAAAACCCCAAAAAAACATCAAAAACAGTGCTAAAAACGAAAAGTGTGTATACTAGAACGATGTTTTTATTTTTTAGGCGTTAATTTTGAACATGTTTTAAAAATGGCAGTAACTACGAACTTTACTATGAAATTTTCGTGCAAAATATAGCTTCAAAATGAAAGTGATGATACTGGAATAATGATTTTTTTTTTAGGGTCAATTTTCAACATTTTTAAAAAATGCTAATAAAACCAAATTTTTATGTGTCAAACAAAGTTGTTTATGAGGAAAAAAAACACATTAATGTTTTTGGTAGAATATCATTTTTCTTTCCTAAGTATAAATTTAACATGTTTTCAACCATAACATGCTAGGGTGGGCGCCACAGCACGACTCGTCCCCTACCTCTAACCCCCCTCTCGACACCCTTACTACCTTCACCCACAACCCACACCCCTGGCCCCTTTAATCCCTACCAACCCAACCCAACGCCTGCCCGAGCGCCCTCACCCTTCCCCCTGCCCGGCCCGGGCGCCCTCTCAACCCCCGCCCCCCCAACCCTCCCAACTCGTCGGTCGGGGCGCCGTGCAACCCTCCCCGCCTGAGCGCCCACACAACCCCCCGTGCCCAAACCCTCTCAACGCCCCCCTCCCCTGGCCCGAGCGCCCTCACCTACCCCTAGAACCGCCCCCCCACCCGGCCCCGGCGCCCTCACCCGCCCCCCGGCCCTGGTGCCCTCACCCGCCGACCCACCCGGCCCGGGCACCTTGCCAATCCCCCCCGCCCGGGCGCCTGGGCGGGCGGGCGGGGGCGAGGACGACGGGCGGGTGGGAGGGCGAGCGCGCCAGGGCGGGTGAGGCGGGTGAGGGCGCCGGGCGGGCGAGCGGGAGAGGGTGCCCGGGCGGGTGAGGGCACCGGGCGGGCAAGGGCGCCAAGGCGGGTGAGACGGGTGAGGGAGCCGGGCGGGCGGGCGAGGGCGTCGGGCGGGCGGGCGGGCGAGGGCGGGCGGGCGGGTGAGGCGGGTGAGGGCGCCGGGCGGGCGAGGGCGCGGCCGGGCGGGCGGGTGAGGGCGCCCGGGCGATTCCTGGAATCGCCCTGCGCGGGGCGGGCAAGGGCGCCTAGGTGGGTGAGCCGGGTGAGGGTGTCGGGCGGGCGGGCGAGGGCGTCGGGAGGGCGGGCGAGCGAAGGCGCCCGTGCGGGTGAGGCTGGTGAGGGCACCGGGCGGGCGAGGGCACGGGCGGGCGGGCGAGTGAGGGTGCCCGGGCGGGTGAGGGCGATTCCGGGAATCGCCCGGGCGGCAGGGCGATTCCGGGAATCGCCCGGGCGCCCTCACCCGCCCGCTCGCCCGGCGCCCTCACCCGCCGGGCGCCCTCACCCGCCCGCCCGCCGGGCTGGTCAGGCGGGTGAGGGCGTCGGGCGAGCGAGGGCAGGGGCGGGTGGGCGGGTGAGGGTGCCCGGGCGGGTGAGGGCGATTCTGAGAATCGCCCGGGCGGCAGGGCGATTCCGGGAATCGCCCGGGCGCCCTCACCTGCTCGCCCGCCCGGCGCCCTCACCCGCCCGCCCGCACGACGCCCTCACCCGCCCGGCGCCCTCACCCGCCTCACCCGCCCGGGCGCCCTCGCCCGCCTGCCCGGCACCCTCACCCACCTCACCTGCCCTGTGACGCCCTCGGGTCTCGGGCAGGCGTGCACGATGGGCGGGCGCCCTCGTGCACGATGGCGGGCGCGTTTTGACACGGGCGGGCAGACCTCCGACACTTGGACGACCCGTACACGACGGACGAGCAACACGGGACGAGCTCGGGTAGACGAGCGCGGACCGGGCAAACACACACGGCAGTCGGGTGGAACGGCGAGCTGGGCAGAAGCGTGCCCACCCACCGGGCGGACACACACGGCAGTCGGGTGGAACGGCGAGCTGGGCAGAAGCGCGCCCACCCACCGGGCGGACACACACGACAGTTGAACGACGAGCTGGGCAGGAGCGCGCCCGCTTACCGGACAGACATACACAGCGGTTGGGCGGCGAGCTGGGCAAAGGCGCGCCCGCCCACCGGGCAGACAGACACGAAGGCAAGGTTCGCGGGTCGGGTGAATAGTTCGGTAGAGAACTGCGGAAAGACCGGACGTGGGTCGAGTCGAGACAGCGGGAGGTCGAGCGCTGGGCGCTCTTCCAACCATCGGCGAGCGGCTGTATTACAGAATTGCAGTGCGACGAGATATTGGAGACACATTGGCCGGAATGTGGCCAAGTGTCGAACGATATGTGGGAAGCATTATACAGGACTTATACACATGCAATGGGTCAGCCATTAAAATGTGAGGAAGAACGTATGTACACCCGATATGTGGAGCTTATGCAAATAAGCGGAACATATGAGAATAAAAATAATAACCATTTATACGGGGCTGATATGTATAATGGGATGGCCATTAAAACGTAAGGAAGGACGTATATAATGGAGAAATAAAGCCAACATATGTCATATGGAGCCATGCGTGGAGCGAAGGGTGAAATATAATATATGTGAAAAAGAAATAAAATATATTATACGTGGCTTATGTGGATATAATGGAGCAGCCATTATATTATAAAAGGAAGTGCGTATATGAATGGTGAATAAAACAAAACAGTCACTTTACACCCAAGACGTGAGTGCATTACACATGGCAGCAAGAACGTATGGGCGTATGTGATAAAGCGTGGGCTTATATTGATAACCGACATACTTTATGGAGAGATAATGTATGGAGGTTCATTAAAATAATGTAAATTAAAATGATACGTGAGCTTTTTATATTAAAAGGGGGAGTCGGCCTTAAGCGGTGAAGCCCCTTTGCAAACATAAGAGAAGCGTATATATATGAGCGTATGAGAGCTCATTTGAGGCATCAGTTATTCGCTCAATATCTCTCCTTCGTATAAAGACCAGGAGTGCGAATAAGGTTCGGGGAATGCGCATGTCTTATGCGTATTGAGCCAAAAGGGACTTCGCATATTTTGGGAGGTCTGTTATGCGAAGTGGAGACTCGGTTGAGGTTACGGTATTGGACAGCAGATTGGGTTATACGGTTGCGCAGTTCTTGCGAAGAGTTGGAGTACTCGAGCAGTAACGCGGAAGCTTATAAACAGTACGCTGTCTCGGTTTAGAGCCACGGTTGGAACAGCAGGATTAATATACGAATTGCGCAGGTTATGACGAGTGTATGAGTCACTCGGACATCAGCACAGCGAGAGAGATATTACAGGTTGTTCACGGTGGAGGATGCACACAGCTATAAGAACAGTTAAAGACTGTTTTATAGTCTCGGTTGAAGACTGGTTTATGACAGTCGTATACACAGTTCGGTGCAGGTTTATGTAAGTGTCTCGGAGGGTACTCGCTTACATAGAAAGCTGCAGATTTGGATGTATTATTATTAAGGCCTATCGTGCCTTGTTGTATTGGTTATGAGTATGGCCGTATGTTAGCCGGCATACTCATGTATTTGTATTATTGAAAGGAAGTTCTATAATATAAAATTGTGGGTGAACTCGGTTGGAGTTGCCCTTCCCATATATGTGTTCTTATTGCTGTTCGGTTTGTGTTAGATATGAAGATGTTATAATTGTTTATGTGAAGAACAATGATTAATTATTCATGTTGAAGCACATTGGTTTAAAGATTAAGATTTATATGGTTATGATATAATCGGTTGATGTTATGTTATCGGTTTGAAGAAGAAGTTAAATCGGTAAACATATGGTTGTTTCGGTTAAAGGCGTAGCCCATATGCATGATTAGTGAAAATTGGTCGTGCACGGTGGTGCCGCACCCGCCCAATTAGAAAAAAAAATATTGGGGGCGTGACAGATGGTATCAGAGCCCGAACGGACCCGGGCGTTGTAGCATTTAGCAGTTGGCAAGTGAAGATACGGTTATGGCGAACAACCAAGGTCTTGTAACCTTGAAGGTCTGTGGCAAAGATGTTCAAGCGTTGGCAGAAACAGGTGGCTCATATAACCTCATATCTTTGCGGTTGGTTGAGGAAGTGGGGCTGACGTCTACCATGGAGAACTGGGAGTGGGACTTGGCAGTGGGCTTGGTTCAAGGTGTGCCGGTACAGTTCGAAGGATGTAGAGGGCAGCTGACTTTCGTGGTGATCAATACCGATGGTATTGATGTGATACTTGGACGAGAAGGACTTCTTCAGGTCAGTGAGGCAATGGATGAAGTTGCAAACCGAGAAGAGGAAGTCTTGATGGCCGAAGATGATGAGGACCCGATGGAGGTAGCACTTGAAGATGTTCAAGGCGAACCAGGATCGTGTGGCTTATCAACATGGAGGAGTGAGGACACTCACATGGGAGGCAAAGTACAAGGTATGGCAGATTTTGAAGAACGTAAAGGGAACCTCTTGGACATCTTATACAGGTTGGAAAGGATGAAAGGAGGGCATCCCCGAATTCAGGATACACTTGAAGCCTTGGAAAAAGGTGTTAAAAGGGAGCTTCTTCAACTCGGTTGGACAATGGAGCAAGGTTGGGCAAACCCGGAAGAAGAAGCCGTAATAGATGATGTTGTTGCAAACATGATGGAGGATGGACTTGAAGCTGTTCAAGTTGACCCAGGATCGTGTACATGGATGGAGGAGGTCACTCATGTGGAGGAACCTCATATTGATAAAGTAAGTGTGGATGCTTGTTTTTCATTTGATCATTTGGTAGATGAATCATGTGTAGAAGAGGGTGAGATCAGCTTACCTAAGTATGAAGACTACTTACCATGGTTGAGCATGATGGAGCCTTGTATGGGGATACAAGGGTTGTTACCTGCTGAAGAACTTGTTGAGGATGCTTGCTACCTTGAGATGGAAAGGGCAAGACCTCCAGACAAGGGTGGAACTTGATGATCGTTGCAGATGAGGGGGTCATGCTTTAGCCCCATGGCTAAGTGCCCGGCATGACTCATGGATTGATTGGAGGGCACACCCTTGACTTCTCATGGCCGGAACCAAAAGGTAGTCTTGGTGAACCTTTGGTGGAGGAGCTATGGAGAAGGAACTCATAATGATGTGGTTGGTGACCGAGTTCACTAAACCGAAGATTGCAGCTTGGATGAGGATGACCGATGTTGTGATGTGCTTGGTTGAACTACATGGGCAAAATAGTCATGGACATCAGGTTGGAGACTTCAAGATAGCACGTTACAGATGATGAGGAGGGCTTCATGGATCTGAATGAGGCACATAGAAAGATGATTACTTGGATGGAGTTGTGAGCTACTATGGAGCATTCTGACTACATGGAGAGCTGAGGCACCTTGCAGGGACCTTTTGGCCGAGACTTGTGTGCATGCTGAGGTGTTGGTTGAGGATGGTTTATGGAGCTCATGATGACATGAGATCGTTGTGACTTTTGGGACATCATATATGGTGACTTAGAGGTCTGTTGCATTGAGGAGCTGAGGTCAGGTGACTTTGATGCAGTATGGGATGCATACTTCCGAAGTACGTGCACAGGACATGGCTTGGAAGAGTGACTCGATGTGGAGACCGATGAGACACTTTGAGGTGATGGGGTCACGATGGTGATGCAGTCTTGGTAGAGAGCTACTAAGATGATATGTTGTCGAGGACGACAACGACTTCGGGTGGAGGAGAATGTGACGCCCTCGGGTCTCGGGCAGGCGTGCACGATGGGCGGGCGCCCTCGTGCACGACGGCGGGCGCGTTTTGACACGGGCGGGCAGACCTCCGACACTTGGGCGACCCGTACACGACGGACGAGCAACACGGGACGAGCTCGGGTAGACGAGTGCGGACCGGGCAAACACACACGGCAGTCGGGTGGAATGGCGAGCTGGGCAGAAGCGTGCCCACCCACCGGACGGACACACACGACAGTCGGGTGGAACGGCAAGCTGGGCAGAAGCGCGCCCACCCACCGGGCGGACACACACGACAGTTGAACGGCGAGCTGGGCAGGAGCGCGCCCGCTTACCGGACAGACATACACAGCGGTTGGGCGGCGAGCTGGGCAAAGGCGCGCCCGCCCACCGGGCAGACAGACACGAAGGCAAGGTTCGCGGGTCGGGTGAACAGTTCGGTAGAGAACTGCGGATAGACCGGACGCGGGTCGAGTCGAGACAGCGGGAGGTCGAGCGCTGGGCGCTCTTCCAACCATCGGCGGACGGCGGTATTACAGAATTGCAGTGCGACGAGATATTGGAGACACATTGGCCGGGATGTGGCCAAGTGTCGAACGAGATGTGGGAAGCATTATACGGGGCTTATACACATGTAATGGGACAGCCATTAAAATGTGAGGAAGAACGTATGTAAATACGATATGTGGAGCTTATGCAAATAAGCGGAACATATGAGAATAAAAATAATAACCATTTATACGGGGCTGATATGTATAATGGGATGGCCATTAAAACGTAGGAAGGACATATATAATGGAGAAATAAAGCCAACATATGTCATATGGAGCCATGCGTGGAGCGAAGGGTGAAATATAATATATGTGAAAAAGAAATAAAATATATTATACGTGGCTTATGTGGATATAATGGAGCAGCCATTATATTATAAAAGGAAGTGCGTATATGAATGGTAAATAAAACAAAACAGCCACTTTACATCCAAGACGTGAGTGCATTACACATGGCAGCAAGAACGTATGGGCGTATGTGATAAAGCGTGGGCTTATATTGATAACCGACATACTTTATGGAGAGATAATGTATGGAGGTTCATTAAAATAATGTAAATTAAAATGATACGTGAGCTTTTTATATTAAAAGGGGGAGTCGGCCTTAAGCGGTGAAGCCCCTTTACAAACATAAGGGAAGCGTATATATATGAGCGTATGAGAGCTCATTTCAGGCATCAGTTATTCGCTCAATATCTCTCCTTCGTATAAAGACCAATAGTGCGAATAAGGTTCGGGGAATGCGCATGTCTTATGCATATTGAGCCAAAAGGGACTTCGCATATTTTGGGAGGTCTGTTATGCGAAGTGGAGACTCGGTTGAGGTTACGGTATTGGACAGCAGATTGGGTTATACGGTTGCGTAGTTCTTGCGAAGAGTTGGAGTACTCGAGCAGTAACGCGGAAGCTTATAAACAGTACGTTGTCTCGGTTTAGAGCCACGGTTGGAACAACAGGATTAATATACGAATTGCGCAGGTTATGACGAGTGTATGAGTCACTCGGACATCAGCACAGCGAGAGAGATATTACAGGTTGTTCACAGTGGAGGATGCACGCAGCTATAAGAACAGTTAAAGACTGTTTTATAGTGTCGGTTGAAGACTGGTTTATGACAGTCGTATACACAGTTCGGTGCAGGTTTATGTAAGTGTCTCAAAGGGTACTCGCTTGCATAGAAAGCTGCAGATTTGGATGTATTATTATTAAGGCCTATCGTGCCTTGTTGTATTGATTATGAGTATGGCCGTATGTTAGCCGGCATACTCATGTATATGTATTATTGAAAGGAAGTTCTATAATATAAAATTGTGGGTGAACTCGGTTGGAGTTGCCCTTCCCATATATGTGTTCTTATTGCCGATCGGTTTGTGTTAGATATGAAGATGTTATAATTGTTTATGTGAAGAACAATGATTAATTATTCATGTTGAAGCACATTGGTTTAAAGATTAAGATTTATATGGTTATGATATAATCGGTTGATGTTATGTTATCGGCTTGAAGAAGAAGTTAAATCGGTAAACATATGGTTGTTTCGGTTAAAGGCGTAGCCCATATGCATGATTAGTGAAAATTGGTCGTGCACGGTGGTGTCGCACCCGCCCAATTAGAAAAAAAAATATTGGGGGCGTGACACACCCGGCGCCCTCACCCGCCTCACCCGCCCGAGAGCCCTCGCCTGCCCGCCCGGCACCCTCACCCACCTCACCCACCCTCACCCGCCCGCCCGCCCGGCGCCCTCGCCCGCCCGGCGCCCTCACCCGCCTCACCCGCCGGGCGGGTGAGGCGGGTGAGGGCGCCAGGCGGGCGGGCGGGCGGGTGACGGCGCCGGGCTGGCGAGGGCGCCGGGCGGGCGGGCGGGTGAGGGCGCCCGGGCGATTCCCGGAATCGCCCTGCCGCCCGGGCGATTCTCGGAATCGCCCGGGCGCCCTCACCTGCCCGCCCGCCCGTGCACACGTCCGCCCGGCGCCCTCACCCGCCTCACCCGCCCGGCGGGCGGGCGGGTGAGGGCGCCGGGCGGGCGAGGGCGCCGGGCGGGCGGGCGGGTGAGGGCGCCCGGGCGATTTCCGGAATCGCCCAGGCGCCCTCACCCGCCCGCCCGCCCGACGCCCTCGCCCGCTCGGCGCCCTCACCTGCCTCACTCGCCCGGCGGGTGAGGCGGGTGAGGGCGCCGGGCGGGCGAGGGCGCCGGGCGATTCTCGGAATCGCCCGGGCGATTCTCGGAATCGCCCTGCCGCCCGAGCGATTCCCGGAATCGCCCGGGCGCCCTCACCGGCCCGCCCGCCCGGCGCCCTCACCCGCCTCACCCGCTCGGCGGGCGGGCGGGTGAGGGCGCCGGGCGGGCGAGGGCGCCGGGCGGGCGGGTGGGTGAGGGCGCCCCGGCGATTCCACCCGCCTCACCCGCTTGGCGAGCGGGCGGGTGAGGGCGCCGGGCGGGCGGGCGGGTGAGGGCGCCCGAGCGATTCCCGGAATCGCCGGGGCGCCCTCACCCGCCCGCCCGCCCGTGCCCTCGTCCGCCCGGCGCCCTCACCCGCCGGGCGGGCGAGTGAGGGCGCCCGGGCGATTCTCGGAATCGCCCGGGCGCCCTCACCCAGCGCCCTCACCCGCCCGCCCGCCCGGCGCCCTCACCCGCCCACCCGCCCGGCGCCCTCACCCGCCCGCCCGCTCGGCGCCCTCACCCGCCTCACCCGGGCGGGCGGGTGAGGCGGGTGAGGGTGTGACGCCCTAGCGACTCGGGCAGGGCATGCACGACAGTTTGCACGAAAGTGACATGATCCACGGGCGAGCCGGGCGGGCGAACCGTGCACGGCGACCCGACGGGCGAACAAACTGGACGACGGTTGGGTGGCGAGCTGGGCGAAGGCGCGCCCACCCACCGGGAGGACACACACACGGCAGTCAGATGGAACGGCGAGCTGGGCAGAAGCGCGCCCACCCATCGGGCGGACACACACGGAAGTCGGGTGGAACGGCGAGCTGGGCAGAAGCGCGCCCACCCACCAGGCGGACACACATGACAGTTGAACGGAATGGCGAGCTGGGCAGGAGCGCGCCCGCTTACCGGGTAGACACACACGACGGTCATTCTCTCCATATGCAAAAGATAGAGACAGGAAATGCGCACTCTCTTGTAGTGCGAATCTATCGAGCTGTTGGGTGAATGAAAACGGAGCGCAGGTCGAGTTATTGGGTGAAGTCGAACAGTTATACAGTGAGAGCGTGGTCGCAGGAGGGCAACTCGAGCAGGGGTAAAACAGTAAGGCGGATCTTGGTCACGGTGACTTGGTTCTAAGTGCACGTCGAAGTGCGCAGGTCAAATAGCAGGTCAAAGTTCGGGCGAGCTACCTTGCTGTAGCATCGGCGCATGAAGGCGGAGGTCTGTTACATATTTGGAGGTGTACGCAGAACCGGCCGGCGAGTTAGTGCTCGGGTGAGCCAACTCGGCCGCGGGTCAGCACTGTGGTAAACGGACGGCGGGTCTGTTACATATTTGGAGGTGTGCGCAGAACCGGCCGGCGAGTTAGTGCTCGGGTGAGCCAACTCGGCCGCGGGCAGCGCTGTTGTAAACGGACGTTTGTCCGAACTGTAATCTTGGTTAGAGGGCGGTCGTGGGTTTGCCCGACGCCAGTTTGTATATCATTTGAGTGTGCGGCCGAGACTTCAGTCCGGCGCACCATTGTAATCAGTTGTAATTTGGTTATAATATAATTCGGTTGGGCGAACTCTTTGGGAGTTGCCCCTCCCACAAATCTTGATGTGTTGATTATTAATGTGGTGTTGATTTATGTTAAATGTTGATGAAGAGTTATGTTAATGTTTAATGAAGATTAATGCACTTGGTGAAAATAAGTTAAGTATTTGTGATTGAGGCGTAGTCCATAAACGTGCGGTCGGCAAGATTGGGCGTTCGGTGGTGCCGCGCTCCGCCCAATTAGAAAAAAAAAGATTGGGGGCGTGACAGGTGGTATCAGAGCTCGGTCAGCGAGCTGGTTCGAAGTATTTTTAACTTAGACAAGGTTGTCTCGGTTGAAAGAAAATTGAAGGTGAATCTGCATACAGGTGACTTGGGGAACAGTGGATGGTCGGGACAAGAGCACGAAAGAAGATGGCTGCCGATTCTCAAGCCGGGTCCAGTCACACAATGAAGGAGCCTGCTAAGGATCCTCATCATGAATTCATGGATAAAGTATTCGAAAGAATGGAGTCATTAGAATCTGCCTGGAGCCAAGATGTGAGCTCGCTTGTTAAAGAGCGAGAAGCTATTCTGAAACTCAGGGAGGAATTGGTGGAACTTCGTACACAGAATGAAGAACTCAAGAGGCAGTATGAGTTCACGGAATTCATGTGCACTCAGCTGGAAGGAAGAGTCAAAGAAGTCGAAGAATCAAGAGACCAAGGTCTCGCGGAAATCACTAACTTGAAAGGGGCTCTTGACAAGGTATGTAAGAACCTCGAGCAAGCTAATGATGAAATTGCAATAATGAAGAGAGCCATGAAGCATAACTCAGGTGGAGGAGTGCCTCATGTAAAGGTCAAGGAGCCGGAATCCTATGACGGTACAAGGAGTGCAAAGACACTCGGTAACTTTTTATGGGACATGGAGCAGTACCTAGAACGATTGAGTCTACCCGATGGTGAGACCCAAGTCAAGGTGGCCGCTCAGTTTCTAACAAACGATGCCAAGATGTGGTGGCGCAGAAGGGTGGATCAAATCATCAATGGCAGTGCTGAAGAGATCACTTCTTGGAGCGATATGAAGAAGGCCTTGCAGACCCACTTCAGTCCGCAAGATGAAACTTGGGAGGCAAGGACAAAGATCAAGTTTATCAAACAAACCGGAAGCTTGCAGACATATCAACGGGAGTTCTCAAGTGCGGCTCTAGAACTTCCCGATATGGCAGAGAAGGACAAGGTATTTAACTTTATTATTGGGTTGAAGCCTTGGGCCCGCAACGAAGTAAAAAGACAGAAGATCAGGACGCTTGAAGAAGCCTTTGCCGCAGTTGACAAACTGGTGGACCATTTTGATGAAACTTCTAATGAGAAAAAGAAGTTTGAAAAACCAAGGGAGAAGAAGAAAGAAGAATCTCCGAAGATAGAGGATGGCGCAAAGTTCAAGAAGCCCTTGAAGTGTTGGCTATGCGAAGGGCCACACACGGTAAAGAATTGCCCATCTAAGCCGAAGATAGCTGCGGTTGCACAGCCTGTTGAGGAGGATGATCATGCTTCCGTAGGAATGATGCAGATCCTTGGAGCAGCTGCTACCACGGAAGTAGCCTCTAGAAGGGATCCTGAAAGAAACCAATTGGAATATGTCCAGATGAAGATAGGTGGAGCCGATGTTCTCACTATGGTCGATAGTGGGGCTTCACACAATTTCATGAGTGAAGACACTGCAAGGAGACTTGGGCTGAAATTTGTACCTACAAAGGCACAAATGAAGACAGTGAACTCTCCCCCGACAGCAATCCTTGGTACGGCCGAAAAGGTGGATGCCACACTTGGTGAATGGACCGGGAAGGTAGACTTCACCGTAGTGAGGATCGATGACTATGAAGCAGTATTGGGGATGGAGTTTATGAAACAGTTTGAGGCCATGGTCGTACCCCATTTGAGGAAGCTTTTCATTTACGATGGAAGGGAGGATGTTCCCATTGGTGTTCCAACCATTGGGGTAAGCAAGACTGATCGTAAATTGGGAGGCATGCAAATGGAGGACAAAACAAAGGTGGACAAGAGATTGACTACGTTGGAAGCGAAGTTTGAAGAACAAACGATAGTCATCCGCACACTTTCGGATAGTATCTCAGAACTATCGAGAAGACTAGAGATAGTGGAAGATGAGGATGATGATGAGGAGCTGTATGTGAGACCGAGTAACCAGAGGGAAAACCGGGAAGCATACCTACGGAGAATGGAAGTTGAAGATCCTGATAGGTGGATCGAATTGATTAGCCAAGGAGAGCCCTCAAGCTCTCCCCAGACATCTTCTTAGGAAGCAAAAGGGGCGGGCTCATTGTTGGCTGTTCAAGGCAATGAGCCCTCACTTGGAGATTGAGCAGGTATGAGGACGTGCAGCAGAAAATGGGGGTTCCCATAGATCTGGGCATGATAAACACTTGATTATGAAGCAGACTTGGTGGAAACAGACTCTATGCAGGTTGGTGGTCACCTTGCATGAGGGAGCCTACACCATAGTAAAAATCAACCTTGGCGGTGGATAAGTTGTCGGGTCGACAACGTCTTCGGGTGGAGGAGAGTGTGACGCCCTAGCGACTCGGGCAGGGCGTGCACGACGGTTTGCACGAAAGTGACATGACCCACGGGCGAGCCGGGCGGGCGAACCGTGCACGGCGACCCGGCGGGCGAACAAACTGAACGACGGTTGGGTGGCGAGCTGGGCGAAGGCGCGCCCACCCACCGGGCGGACACACACGGCAGTCAGATGGAACGGCGAGCTGGGCAGAAGCGCGCCCACCCATCGGGCGGACACACACGGAAGTCGGGTGGAACGGCGAGCTGGGCAGAAGCGCGCCCACCCACCGGGCGGACACACATGACAGTTGAACGGAACGGCGAGCTGGGCAGGAGCGCGCCCGCTTACCGGGTAGACACACACGACGGTTGGGCGGCGAGCCGGGCGAAGGCGCGCCCGCCCGCCGGGCAGACAGACACGACAGACGGTTGGGCGGCGAGCTGGGCGAAGGCGCGCCCGCCCGCCGGGCAGACAGACACGACAGGCGGTTGGGCGGCGAGCTGGGCGAAAGCGCGCCCGCCCACCGGGCAGACAGACACGACAGTTGACTGGGCGGCGAGCCGGGCGAAGGCGCGCCCGCCCACCAGGCAGACAACAGTAAACGAAGGCGCGGCGTGCAGCAGTGGACATGGGCACGAGCTGGACGCGGCGTGCGACAGCAAACGAAGGACCGGTTGAACGATCGGCAGGTCGACCCGAGGGCGACCCGCACCAAACGGGCGGGCGACCCAAGGGCGAACCTTACCCGGGCGCAGGTGGCGAGCTGAAGACATGGGCGAAGGCAGGGCGGACACGAGTTGGGACGTGGGCACGAGTGGACGCGGGCCGAGCTGGAACATGGGTGACAGTCGACACAAGGGCGCGGGTAGCAATGAACAGTGGGCAAAAGGCTCGCGAATTAAGGAAACAGGACCGAAGTTTATAAGGGCGTGGTCGCCCTTGCCTTAAAGCAAGGGCCGACCCGCCCCTAAAGGAAATTCGGGGTTTCGTAAACTTGAAGTAAGGGCGTCGGCCGAAAGAATAGAAGCCCCTAGAGGCAAGCTGGGCGACTATAAAGAAGGCGAGCTCATTCTAGCAAAGGCATTCAAGCAAGTCTTGAGCGTTCTCTCCATACGCAAAAGATAGAGACAGGAAATGCGCACTCTCTTGTAGTGCGAATCTATCGAGCTGTTGGGTGAACGAAAACAGAGCGCAGGTCGAGTTATTGGGTGAAGCCGAACAGTTATACAGTGAGAGCGTGGCCGCAGGAGGGCAGCTCGAGCAGGGGTAAAACAGTAAGGCGGATCTTGGTCACGGTGACTTGGTTCTAAGTGCACGTCGAAGTGCGCAGGTCAAATAGCAGGTCAGAGTTCGGGCGAGCTACCTTGCTGTAGCATCGGCGCACGAAGGCGGAGGTCTGTTACATATTTGGAGGTGTGCGCAGAACCGGCCGACGAGTTAGTGCTCGGGCGAGCCAACTCGGCCGCGGGTCAGCACTGTGGTAAACGGACGGCGGGTCTGTTACATATTTGGAGGTGTGCGCAGAACCGACCGGCGAGTTAGTGCTCAGGTGAGCCAACTCGGCCGCGGGCAGCGCTGTTGTAAATGGACGTTTGTCCGAACCGTAATCTTGGTTAGAGGGCGGTCGTGGGTTTGCCCGACGCCAGTTTGTATATCATTTGAGTGTGCGGCCGAGACTTCAGTCCGGTGCACCATTGTAATCAGTTGTAATTTGGTTATAATATAATTCGGTTGGGCGAACTCTTTGGGAGTTGCCCCTCCCACAAATCTTGATGTGTTGATTATTAATGTGGTGCTGATTTATGTTAAATGTTGATGAAGAGTTATGTTAATGTTTATGAAGATTAATGCACTTGGTGAATATAAGTTAAGTATTTATGATTGAGGCGTAGTCCATAAACGTTCGGTCGGCAAGATTGGGCGTTCGGTGGTGCCCCGCTCCGCCCAATTAGAAAAAAAAAGATTGGGGGCGTGACAGAGGGCGCCGGGCGGGCGAGGGCACCGGGCGGGCGGGCGGGTGAGGGCGCCCGGGCGATTCCGGAAATCGCCCGGGCGCCCTCACCCGCCCGCCCGCCCGTGCCCTCGTCCGCCCGGCGCCCTCACCGGCCTCACCCGCCCGGATGGCGGGCGGGTGAGGGTGTCGGGCAGGCGAGGGCGCCGGGCAGGTGGGCGGGTGAGGGCGCCTGGGCGATTCCCAGAATCGCCCTGCCGCCCGGGCGATTCTCAGAATCGCCCGGGCGCCCTCACCCGCCCGCCCGCCCGGCGCCCTCGCCCGCCCGGCGCCCTCACCCGCCTCACCCGCCGGGCGGGTGAGGCGGGTGAGGGCACCGGGCAGGCGGGCCGGTGAGGGCGCCCGGGCGATTCCGGGAATCGCCCGGGCGCCCTCACCCGCCCGCCCGCCCGGCGCCCTCGCCGGCCCGGCGCCCTCACCCGCCTGCCCGCCCGGCGCCCTCGCCCGCCCGCCCGCACGGCACCCTCGCCCGCCCGGCGCCCTCACCCGCCTCACCCGCCCGGGCGCCCTCGCCCGCCCGCCCGGCACCCTCACCCACCTCACCCGCCCGGGCGCCCTTGCCCGCCCGCCCGCCCGACGCCCTCACCCGCCTCACCCGCCCTCGCCCGCCCGGCACCCTCACCCGCCTCACCCGCCCGTGCGCCCTCGCCCGCCCGGCACCCTCACTCGCCTCACCCGCCCTCGCCCGCCCGGAGCCCTCGCCCGCCCGCCCTCACCCTCCTGCCTCGCCCGCCCGCCCTCGCCTGCCCTCGGCTGCCCGGCGCCCTCGCCCGCCCACCCTCGCCTGCCCGCCCGGCGCCGTTACTCGCCACACCCGCCCGCCCGACGCCCTCACCAGCCTCACCCGCCCGCCCGCCCCGGCGCCCTCACCCGCCCGCCCGGCGCCCTCACACACTTGCCCGCCAGGTGCCCTAACCCGCCCGCCCCCCCGCACGGGCGCCCTGACCCGCCGGCCCCCCCGGGCACCCTCACCCACCCTGCCTCGGCCACGCCCCCCCCCGGGCAGGCGGCAGGGCGATTCCGGCAATCGCCCGGGTGGCCCACACCCGCCCGCCCGCTCGGCGCCCTCACCCGTCTTGCCCCCACAGGCGCCCTCGTCCGCCCGCCCGTCCGGCGCCCTAGCACGCCCGACACCCTCACCCGCCTCACCCGTCCGGGCGCCCTCGCCCGTCCGGCACCCTCACCCGCCTCACTTGTCCGCCCGCCCTCGCTCGCCCGCCCACTCGGCGCCCTCGCCCGCCCGCCCCGCGCCGTCACCCGCCCAGGCGCCCTCGCCCGCCCGCCCGACGCCCTCACCCGCCCGGGCGCCCCCGCCCGCCCGCCCCGGCGCCGTCACCCGGCTGCCCGCTCGCCCGGCGGCCTCACCCACCTCACCCGCTCGGCTCCCTGACCCGCCCGCCCCCCTGCCCGGGTGCCCTGACCCGCCCTCCCCCCCCCCGGGGGCGCCCTCACCCACCCTGCCTCGTCTGCGCCACCCGGGTGGCCCCCGCCCCGGGCCGGCAAGCGGCAGGGCGATTCTGGTAATCGCCCTGCCGCCTGTCGGGCGGGGGCCCGGGTAGCCCGCGCCCCTGCCGGGCAGGGCGCCAGGTGAGGGCGGGCGGGTGAGGGCGCCGGGAAGGGGGCTGTTGAGGGCGCGCGGGTTGGGCGGGTGAGGGCGCCCGAGCCAGGTGGGGGAAAGGGTGAGGGCGCCCGGGCCAGGGGGCGGGTGAGGGTGCCGGGGCTGGGTGGGGGGGCGGTTGGTGGGGCGGGTGAGGGCTCCCGAGCCGGGGGTGGTTGAGAGGGTTGGGGCGCGGGGGTTTATGTGGGCTCCCGGGCGGGTGGGGTTGGCAGGGTGCCTGGGCCGGGGTGGGGGGCGGGTGAGGGTGGGTGAGGGCGACGGGGTAGGGTGGGGTGTCGGTTGGGGGGGCGGGTGAGGGCGCCCGGGACGGTGGAGGGGGGGGTTGAGAGGGTTGGGGCGCCGGGGGTTGTGTGCGAGATTCGCAGACATCAAAGACCCATTAGAAGAGGAAAATGAGCAAAAGGAAACAGAAAATATTGTGGAAGAAGGCAATGATGAAACTCTAGAGAACGAAGAGTTTGGATTACGTGACATTGTTGATTAAATTTAAGTTATGCTTGTAAATCAAGCTTTGCAATGTTTTGACTTTGACATTTTATGAGAAGAATAAACACTCAATTAGGGTTGTTATACGTTCAATATCTGTAATATGTGATTTTCGCATTGATTTTTAAGTTAATCATTATTTTTTGAAAAAAAAAGTGATTATTATTATTTTTTTGGCATGAAATTCATAAAAAAAGCTATTATTTAACCATTTTTAGTTAAAATTATCATATAAAAATTGCGATTTTGACATGTCAATTCTAGCAAAAAATTATCAAAACGTGTAGTTTTTTAGTTATATTTATGTTAAAAATGGTTATTTTTATGTCCATTGTTAAAAAATATTGTTTTTTAGAAACAATTATTTCATGTGGATTGAAAAATTAATTAAGGATGTATAAATATGTAGAATATCGAAAATTCTAAATATCGACCTCCTAATTTAAAAATGCAAAACAATAAAAACCTCACTAAAAAAAAAGTTAAAATTAAAATAAAAAACAAGAAAATGTGAAGAAAACGACCACTTCAACAATGATCAAATTTACAAAATAATTATTTACATTTTATACATTAGAAAATTTAAAGCCAAAAAACAGGTCTTTTAAAAAAAGGGGGTGATGCAGAATACTCACTTTTTTAAATCAGCATGAAAATCAGCATGAAAATCACTATGATTCTAAAACGTAATGTACATAAAAAAATTAAAGTGCCAAAAACTATGCTCTAAGAAAAACATGTTTGTTCTGCATCACCCCTTTTCAAAATCAGGTCACTTTTTTGCTATCTCTACGAAACGGGTAACAGTATCAGTTCCCGTTTCAAAGTTTACATTGTTTTTTCTTCCATTAGTTCAGTTCTGCAAAAGTAATCTAGTTTCTTTCTTTAATTTGTCATTTATCTACTTTCCTTTCCATTCTGCAAGTTAATCTAGTTTCCTTTCATTCAACAATTTCAATTCAGCAAGTAGTTTCCTTTTGTTAGTGTTTTTCATTCAATTCAACAATTTCCTTCTGCAAAGTACTTTCCAGCTTTAAAGAAAATCTTACAAAAATCCAAAAACATTTCCTTTCATGCCTCGTAGGATTAGGGATAATTCAGGAAAATTCTTGTGAAATACCCCCACTGCATCCAACAGTCAACCTTCTTTCTTCTTCACTGACGGTGAATTGGAAGCCCCTTTAGGTGAGCAACCTGACATATTTGAGGAACCTATAGGGGAAGAAGAAGAGGAAGAACCCATTCCTACTGAACCAATGGCTGAACACTTAAATGACAGAGGAGATAGATGGAGAATTGAGGGTGCCTTCCCCATCAGGGAAACCAATGGGCACACTAAAATGAAGAACATAAGCCCCTCTGCTCTACCTCATTTCCATGGCTTGACCATAGAGGACCCTGACACTTTCCTATTTGATTTTGTTGTTTTATGCCGAACCTATGGCTATACAAATGATGAGCAGAAGTTAAAACTATTTCCATCCACCCTCAAGGATGCAACATTGCGTTGGTTCATGGGTTTACCTAGAGATAGAATCATAACTTGGGCTTAGATGCAACATGCCTTTAACAATAAATATAAGGACTATTATAGGTCAAAGAACACTAAAGAAGATATTTTTAGGATTACCATAGGCCAGGACGAATCATTATAAGACTATGAAGAAATATTCCAGCTCAGTTACAAAAGGGCCAGGTACACACTTCACCTTGAGTCACTGAAGTTGGTCCTGCTTAGAGGAGTAAGGGAGGATATCCTAGATACCTTAAATTTGTTAGCAGGAGGAGATGTCTACCAACTACCCTATGAGGACATCAAGACTATCTTTACAAACCATTATAGGGCAACCAGAAACAAGGGTAGGATTAGTCAACCTATGGCCAGTAAATCATCTTCCAACTCATCCATTAAGGGCGAAATTGTAAATATGCTGGAGGACTTCAAAAGTGAGATGATGTAAACCCTTTCCTTGCAATTAGACACCATGAACATCAAAAGAAAGAAAGAGGAAGCAAAGAGGGCCTTGGCCATATTTTGCCCTAGATGAACTAGGAGGCATCCTAGGAATGAATTCCCGTTAAACTGTATTGAGATTTGCTCAGTCTATGAAGAAAACCACTCCACAGACAAGTGCCCTTCTTTACTTAGACATAAAGCTGTATATCAAGGAGATGAAGGACTCAATGAGTAGCTTTACTACATCAACCAAAGGAGACCTCTTGGGCCTAGACCATACTAGCAGGGTATGCGAGGATCATCCCATGCATATTACAAACCCAACCAAACCACAACTACACCTTCTTGGGGCCCCCCTACTTATCCTTCCTGGTCTACACCCTCTCCTTTGTCCTATGCATCTTAGTGTCATTCCTAGCCATCCAGCCAGTCATTTCAACCTTACAATTAGCCACAACATCAGTGGAATATCCCACCCGAGGGGTGGAGGCCCCAATTCAACAATGTTCCAGCTCCATTGCCTCTATCACCTACCCAACCACAACTCCTACACTCTACTCCACCTAGGCAACCCCAGATGCCTACCCAGCCAAATCCAAACCCAAAAAATAGGCAGGCTCAACAAACGTACAGTGGAGAGACATCATACCCAGCTTATGCTGTTGAAATCCAGGAGATCAACCTAATATTTGGGAGAATTCTCCCAGATAACCAACCTCCCTCTCCACATAAGGAGGTTGAGGAAGACATAGAGGAAAGCAACCTTAAAGTAAATCCACCCTTTTCTGAAAGATTAGCCCAACCACTCGAGCCTACCCCAGAAGAAATGGAACTTCTAGGAGAATTGAAAAACCTATGTGAAACGGTTCCCCTTCTCCAAGCAATCAAAGATGTCAATATTTACAATAAACTGGTTAAGGAGAAGTGCTTTAAGCATCTAGGAAGAAGAAAAGTGGATGCCCCTACCATTAATTTCATTGGGTAGTTATCTGACTTAATGCTAGGGAAGGCAATATATCCAAAATAATTATACCCTTGAAGCCTTGTAGTTGATGTGCACATCAATGGCACCATTGTCCCACACACTCTGATTGATCTTGGGGCTACCATTAATGTGATGACTAGGGACACCATGCTCAAGCTTAAACTCTAGGGGTCATTAAGGAAGACCATAATAGTGATGCAACTTGTAGACCGTTCCACAGTCACCCTTGAGGGAATTGTGGAGGATGTGATGTTCTCCATTGATTCCTAGGAGTACCCTGTAGATTTCCTAGTTCTCCAGCCTAAGGCTAAGCTTACTGGTTACCCTCTCATCCTTGGGAGGCCATGGTTGGCCACAAATAGTGCCTACATTAGCTGCAGAGCTGGGAGTATGACCATCGAGAATGGGAATATGTCCAAACAATTAATCCTATACCCCCTTGCTCAACCCTCCCTAGAACATGATTTACCTTTATGGTTGGAGGACGAGGAAGAAGATGAGCTTTATTCTGCCCAAATTTATACTTTGGAAGCCATCATATGAGGAGGACAGCAAGATGAGGATGATTTAATTGAACACCTGCTCCAAAGTCCAACTCCTAGCTCATTACCATTACAAGAAAAAGTAAGGGAAACACTTAAAAATCATCAAATTGACTTATGCTTGGCTAATTCCAACCCAATCTGAGTCAAAACCATAGAATTTGGCCTAGATAGAACCTTGAAGATTAATCCAACTCTTTCTACTTTAGAAGAGGAACAACTATGCAACTTGTTGAGAGAGAACATAGAAGCCCTTGCTTGGAGCTACAAGGAAATGAAGGGAGTACACCCCTGAGTGTGTACTTACCACATATACATCAAGGAAGGTTGTAAGCCAGTCAGGAAACCATAAAGGAGGATGAATCCAACCCTCAAAGACACAGTCAAAGAAGAACTGTAGAAACTGTTAGATGTAGGGTTCATTTACCCTATCTCTGACAATGAGTGGGTCTCTCCTTTAGTGTTAGTTCCCAAGAAAAATTGGACGTGGAGGATTTGTGTCGATTATATGGATTTGAACAAAGCCACAAAGAAGGATCATTTTCCCATACCCTTCATTGACCAAGTGCTAGATAGCCTGGCAAGGAAGAAGTTCTTTTCTTTCCTAGATGGATTCAGTGGGTACAACCAAATCCAAATCTACCTAGGAGACTAGGATAAGACCACATTCACCTGCCCTTGGGGTACTTTTGCCTATAGGGTCCTTCCTTTTGGCATGTGTAATGCTCCTACCACTTTCCAGAGAGAAGTCTTGAGTATTTTTTCTTAATTGATTCATGACGTTGTGGAGATATATATGGATGATTTCACACCTTATGGCTATGATTTCCAAGAGGCTCAGACTAACCTAGGAAAAGTATTATGCAAATGCATTGAGATGAACTTGTCTCTCAATCCAGAAAAATGTTAATTCTTAATGACTGAAGGCACTGTGCTAGGTCATTCCATATCTCAGCAAGGACTACAGGTGGACACAAACAAAATAGCAACCATTCAAAGGGTCCCACCTCCACAAAAGCAGAGAGATGTTAGGAGTTTCTCAGGGCTAGCTGGATACTACAGAAGGTTTATAAAGGACTTCAGCAAGTTAGCCTCTCCTTTGTTTGGATTATTGGCCAAAGATTTTGAATTTATATGGTCAAAGAGTTGTCAAGAGGCCCTAGACATTCTAAAGGGTATGTTTAACCATTGCACCAATCCTTAGAGGACCAGATTAGGCCCTCCCTTCTTATATTCATGTTGATTCCTCACATAAAACCATAGGAGCAGCCTTAGGCCAGGTAGAAGAGAAATTGCCTTACGCCATCTATTTTATCAACAAAAACCTGACAAAGGCTGAGCTAAACCATATCGTGATAGAAAAGGAATTCATGGTTGTTGTGCATTCATTGAACAATTTTAGGCATTACATTATAGGCTATCAGATATTTTTGCATATTGATCATGCTACAATTAAATATTTAATGAACAAACCAGATGTAAACTCTAGAATCATAATATGGTTACTTTTATTACAATAGTTTGATCTAACGATCGTTGATAAGCTTGGTAAGGAAAATTTTGTTGCTGACTTTCTGTCTAGAATATATCTGCCTATAGGTGAAGACGGAATGGTGGATGATCAGTTACCAGATGAGAATTTGTTTGCTATTTCAGTGCTCTCCCCATGGCTTGCTGATATATCAAACTATGTGGTGTCAGCATAGTTCCCACCAAACCTACCCTCCAGAGTAAAGAACAAGATAATCAGGAAAAGTTCCCCCTTCACCTAGATTGAGGGCAATCTATTCAAACTTGGCCCAGATCAAATCTTGAGAAGGTGTGTAAGGGAAGAGGTAGTATTTGACATCCTTCTATCCTATCATGATGTACCTTGTGGAGGTCACTTTGTAGCAAAGAGGACAACATTCAAAGTGCTGCAAGCAAGCTATTATTGGCCTACTCTTCATCAGGATGTGAATAAGTATGATATTCAGTGTGATCGATGCAAGAGGATGGGAAAGCCCAATCCAAGAGATGACATGGCCCTACAACCTCAAGTGACGTTCAAGCCATTTGACAAGTGGGGCATGGACTTCATTGGGCCTATCAACCCTCCTTCAAAGAAAAAAAAACACATCCTTGTGTGCATTGATTATCTAACTAACTGGGCTAAAACCAAAGCAATCAAAGCAACAATAGAAGAAAAGGTAGCTGAGTTCCTAAGGGAGAATATATTCTACAAATTTGGGTACCCCAGAGAACTAGTCAAGACCAAGGCAGCCAATTCACCTCTAGCATGATTGAAGAACTACTCAAGCATCACAAAATCAAGCATAGGACCTCCACTCCTTACCATCCACAAGCTAATGGGCAAGTGGAGGTGACCAACAGAGCACTGGAGAACATCCTAACCAAGGTTATGAACAGCAGCAGAAAGGATTGGGCAGAGAGACTAGCTGAAGCCACCTAGGCCTATAATACAACATGGAAGACCACCACTGGTTTTACACCCTATGAGCTGGTCTATGGGAAAAAGGCTTTGCTACCCATTGAATTTGAATATAACACATTTAGGATGGCAACTCAACTAGATCTGGATCTCAGTTATGCATAGAAAGAAATATTGTTCCATTTGAATGGCTTAGATGAATTCAGAATGCAGGCCCTCCTCCATACAAAGATAGTTCAGCTTCAGTGGAAAATATTGGATGACAAGGACATTAAGGCGAAGCAATTTCAAGAAGGAGATTGGGCATTGTTATATGACTCTAGGTATAAAGACTTCAAGGGCAAGCTAAGAAAATGATGGCTCGAACCTTATGTGGTGGAAAGATGCCATGACAATGGTTTAGTGCAGATCAGAACTATAGATGAAGAAGCCATTCCATTACTAGTTAATGGACACAGAATAAAAATGTAGAAGAGGCCTTTATCTAAACAAGAGTTCATTGATAGTATCAATAAGAAAGTGTTGATGGTGGAGCAAGTTTCAGCTCCTCCCTCATTAGGTCACTGAAAAAAGAAAAAACAGAATAAGGATTTAGGTGAAAGCCTCCATGAGGCACCTGAGTCCCATCTTTGGATTGAAACCTCCATAAGGTGGCCCAAGGATGAGAAAAATGGAAAGAAAAAGAAGATCCCTAGGTGAAAACCTCTCTGAGGTAGCCTAAGTGTCTTTTAAAAAAAATAAGATATATATCTATATATATGTGTGTGTGTGTGTATAGATATAGATATGTATATATATATACATACATACATATATATATATATATATATATATATATATATATATATATATATATATATATGTATATATATATAAGAGAAAAAGGAAAAAAACATAATTGTATTTGTAGGAGGATGAGAAAGACAATCAAGGAGAAAAGAGAAGATCCAAAGGGGGCCCTGCCTCACATATGTTCATCTCCTCCACTCCTTACCATGCATCCCTCCATAAATTCCATTGTTTTTCACTTCATTGCTCTAATTCAGGTGAAAATTGTGTTTTCTACAGGGACCCATCACCTCATCCATTACCATCATCCCTATCTTCACACACACTCCTACTCCCTCTGTCCATTCAGTAGCATCAGATCTGCAGTCATAGACACCATCAATAGATAGAAGAAGAGGAAGAAAGATAACCATCAGTAGACAACAAAGGAGGAAGAAGAATGACCATCAACAACACCTCTTATCTTTGACAACTACAGTGTGGCATTAAGGCCATAGGTAAGTATCCTACTCAGTCACTCATATGCATCATTTGATCAAAATTTGTAAGGTTAAGAGGTAGTTGGTTTGTAAGTAAAACGGTGGCTAGTTTCCTCTAAAAATCTAGTGTATTAGATGCACAAGAAACTCTATTTTCTAAAGATTTTTCTCATTTCCTCTTCAAGCCTCACAAGCAAGATGCTCATCAAGTATATCTCATGTCATGGTAGATACAATGTTTTTATGACTACCACTTTAGAATGCTTGAAGAATTAATATTTGGGGTAGAAACACCAATTCATCAAAGCCTCAGCATACCCTATTTTTTGATGCAATCACTCATGGACTCTAGCAGTAAAGAAAAGAAAGGAAATTCCCAATAATTAGTTCACCATGGGTTTATCAGAATCCTCATTAAGGATGCCCTCCAAAACCTTAGGATCCCTATAACATGGATAGTCTAAAATGACTTACCAACAGAGGATGACATCAAAACCTTCATATATGGTGTTAGTCCTTCTGTCAGTGAGGAGCAGGAAAAACAAGAAGAAGAAGATACAAAGCTAGATGGGGATGAAATGGATAAAGAAGACACTAATACAAAGAAACATGATGCTGAAAAAGAAGAGGAAGAAGGCATTGAAACGAAAAAGAAAGAGCAGGAAGAAACAAAAGGACTAAGTGGCTTCAGGGATAGAGAAGTAGCTAAATAATCAAATCCCATGGCCGTAATAAGCATCCATAATCTAATTTCAAATGATCCTCAGCTGAAACTTAGGTATCTTGCTGCCCAAAGGAAAGCGAGTACACATTTTACGGATATGTTTAAGCTGCTAAGAAATGATAATATACATGCCTCCTAAAGGAGATGGAAAACACTACCACATAGCTTGAAGATCAGAGAATAATAGTGGGAAGAGGGAGAAAAGAAAGCGGGCTGCTATAAACAAGAAGAAAAGACCACAGAAGAAGCATAATATGTCAAAAAGGCTACCAGAGCCACTAAGTTTCTCAGAGGATGAGAAACGTTTTCAGTAGGGGGGTGATGATGAGCCTCATCATCGAGTAATTATATGGGCCTTGATGAGCCCCATAAATGGGTAATTATATGGACTCATTTTGCCTCCTCACATAGTTAAATCAACCATTCTCTCAGCTTATTGCATGTTTTTTATTATATTTATGCTTATGGAGTGAGTTGGGTTAGTTATGATGCCATGAGGTCTAATATGTGTTTAATGTAGATTTTTGTTGAATTTTGAAGACAAAGTCAAAGATTCAATGGACAATTGGTAGCAATAATTTGAAGTGGAAAAAGGAGAGGATTTATAGGAGGGAATCCAACTCATTTATTACTCCCCACTTCGAATTCCCCCTCATGCAGCTCGAAGGACAAACATCCAAATCAATGCACTAGGAGGCAGCTGAGCAAGTGGAGGATAACTTATGTTTATCTCGAGTTTTGGGAGCCAAGCCTCCCTGATTTTAAGGAAGCTATTGGGAGCTTTAGTTTTATAAGTAGAGAGGCCTAGGGCCTCACTAAGGTCAAATTTTTGTTGAATTTTTGTTGCAATATTTCTATTGTAAAACTCTGCTCAACTTGAAGCTTACTTTTGGTGACAATTTCATGTAATGCTATTACTATTTTGATAATAAAGATGAGAACCTTCTTGAGTTAGCACTGATTTACCTTAGAGAACTGAAGCTCATGGGTTAGGGCCCAATCCAAGTAGCCAAGCTCCTCTTGCTTGTATTTATATGCTTTGTTTTAGTTTACGGATTAGTTGTTGTTAGATGAATTTATTTCTTGGTTAAGAATAGGTTTCTTTTGGTGATTCAAAAGGTTGTTTTCAGTTGTGTTCTCTATAGCAGGTTGAATAGTGATAGAAATAAGATTCAAAAGGTTGGAAACAGTGCCTTGGCATGTTTTCCTCCCTTTGGGACCATGAACTGGGGCAAAGACCCTCTTGCTGCCCCAAAAACACAAATTTTCCTTCTCCATAGGATTTATAGTGCTTGCAGTTTGTTAGAAAGTTAATTCTTTGCTTTAGATCTCTTCCACCATGCTCATTTCTATCTTTACAATAAGTATTCTTCCATGCTTTCTCTCCTTATAGCATTTTTCAACATTTCTTTCCATAGCTCATAATTTAGATTAGCTTGATGCAAAATTCTGTTTTTTGATGTACTTAATTTCCTTGCTTGCTTGATCTCATTGTTTGACTGTCAGTTCTTTTGCAACAGATCTCTTCTCATAGCAGGTCATCCTATTAGCCATCACATTCTCTCCATGATCTATGCCCTATAGGTCACCCAAAGTTCACCTCAAATCTGCCTTAGTTTCTACATTTTTCCATAGGATTTCTTCCTCTCTCCTAACCATCTTTCCCTCTCCTTGTGATCCTTGGTGGACCCTAGGCATCCTAACACATCATCCCCACCTTCATCTACCCTTTCCACCCACTCTCACACCTTCAAAACCTTCAAAACTGCTCTCAAAATCCTCCTATAGACCTCTTGTAGACCTCCTATAGATCCCCTATGTCCTCCTGTAGATTTTCCTGTAGGCTTTCTTTTGAAGGCCCAATGTGGGAAAAGCCCCTAGATGGCCACCTAAGACCTCCTAGGACCCATCCACACCATCCTACATCTCTTCAAACCCCGAAGTCGCCCTTCAACACCACCTATTCACTTCCACCTTCACACACAATAAAATACATGCATGTCAATTTCACATAAAAATCTAAAAAGATGTTTTTTTCTCATTTACTTCTAGAAATAGCTTAAGTAGATGTTGTTTACTTCCTTGAGTAGGTAATGGCATTCATTTCATGGTTTTCATAGTGGTTTCTACAAAAGTAGGATTAGTTGGTTAAGTAGGGTTTGCTAGGCTTACTTCACATTTCAGTCATTTTCCTTTCTGCAATTAGAGTAGCCTCTGTAGAGTAAGGTTTCCTTCCTTTAATCACATCACATATAAAGCTTCTTCTGGAATCCATAGAATTTGGTTTGAGCTTCTAGTGATCTTGTGCCAGCTGACCATGTGACAGCCTGCAATGAGAACTAGTACTTGTGCATACAACATCGTCGCTTCCAAGTTTGTTACGAACTACCGGGTTGATAAGAGTAAAGTAGGCAGCCTAGGAGTTGCAACATTATTGCTGCAATACTAGCGCTCACCACTTTTTGGCGTCATTGCTGGGGAAGTGTCAAAGTATTTTGTGATTACTGCTTTCTTCTATTTTCTATCACAACATTATGCTAAGTAGTTTATTTCAACAAAAGTAGAATAGTTGTTTCTTCGGTTTCTGTATTTCCTTGCTTTCCTTTTCAATTCTGCAAATTTCATTTCAGCAAAGGTAGAATAGTTGTTTCTTTCATTTTTTGCATTTCCTTGCTTTCCTTTTCAATTCTGCAAATTTCATTTCAGTTAGTTGCAATTTGTGTTATTCAATCCATTTCAATTTTGCAGGTACAATTAGTGAAAAAACAAACAAAAACCAACCAAAAAGATTTCCTCTCATGCCTCGTAGGAATAGAGATAATTTAGGAAAATTCTTTCCCAACACCCCCACTACATCACACAGCCAACCTTCTCTCTTCTTCAGTGGCAGTGATCAAGAAGAACCTTTAGGTGAACAACCAGAGATATTTGGAGAAACTATAAGGGAAGAAGAAGAAGAAAGCATCCCTCCTGAGCCAATGGCTGAAAACAGAAATGCTAGGGGAAATGGAGAGAGAATATAGGGTACCTTTCCCATTAGGAAGACCAATGGGGACACAAAAATGAAGAATATAAGCCCTTCAGCCCTACCTCACTTCCATGGTTTGACTACAGAAGATCTTGACACCTTCTTGTTTGAGTTTGTTGTCATCTATCAAACCTATGACTATGCAGAAGATGAGCAAAAGTTGAAACTATTCCCTTCTACTCTCAAGGATGTAGCATTGCACTGGTTCATGGGGTTACCTAGAAATAGCATCGTAACTTTGGCTCAGATGCAGTAGGCCTTTAATGACAAATATCGAGACTACTGTAGGTCAAAATATACCAAAGAAAAAATCTTCCAAACGACCATGGGAAGTGATGAATCCTTGGAAGATTATGAAGAGAGGTTCCAACTCAATTACAAAAGGGCCAGGTGGACACTTCACCCTGAATCTTTGAAGTTGGTCCTACTCAAGGGAATCCTAGAATACCTTCTAGGCACCCTCCATCTACTAGCCGGGGGAGACATCTACCAACTATCTTATGAGGACATAAAGACTGTTTTTAGAAACCATTCTAGAGTAGCCAGAAAGAGAGGTAGGGGGAGTCAACCCATAGCCAGTACCTCCTCTTCCAATTCATCCATCAAAGGTGAACTCGAAAACATGCTAGAAGACTTCAAGAGTGAGATGCTACAGACTCTTGCCATGCAAATGGATACCTTGCATATCGAAAGGAAACAAGAGGAAGAAGAGAGGGCTTTGACCATATTTTGTCCTAGATGCACCGGGAGGCATCCTAGGAATGAATGTCCATTGAACTCTATAGAGGTTTGTTTAGTCTGTGAAGATGATAATTCTACAGATAAGTGCCCTTCCTTGCCCATACTTAAAGTTGTATACCAACGGGCCGAAAGAGCCACTGAACCACTCTATTTCATGAACCAAAGGAGATCGCATGGACCTAGACCATACCAGCAGGGGATGCAAGGGACATCCCAGACATACTACAACCCCAACCAAGCCACTTCCATACCTTCTTGGGGCCCTCCTGCTCATCCTTCCTGGTCCATGCCTCTTCCTTGGTCCTTTCCATCTCAATATCATGCCCAACTAGCTGCTCATTCATTTCAATCCTATGCTCAGCCACAACCTCAGTGGAATGTATCTCATCAGGGGTGGAGTTCCCAGCACAACTCTCCTCCTACTCTTTTTCCTCCACCACCTACTCAACCACAACCATTGCCTCCTACTCCACCAAGGCAACCCCAAATGCCTGCCCAGTTGAACCCAAACCCAAACAATAGACAGGCTTAACAAGTATATAGTGGGGAACCATCATGCCCAACTTATGCTATGGAGATTCTGGAGAGGAACCTGAGATCTGGGAAAGTACTCCCAGATAGCCAACCTCCACCTAGGGAGGTTGAGGAAGATAAAGAGGAAAGTGAACCTAAAGCAATTCCACCATTTCCTGAAAGACTATCTGGGACAACACAGCCTACCCAGACGAAACTGAACTTATGGGAGAATTGAAACAGTTATGTGTGAAGATACCACTTCTCCAAGCCATAAAATATGTTCCTATCTACAATAGGGTGATCAAAGAGAAGTGCTTTAGGCATACAGGAAGGTGCAAGAGAGATGCCCCAACCATCAATGTCATAGGACAACTATCCGACCTGATGTTAGGGCAGGTAATCTGTCTGAAATATTTGGACCCTAGAAGCCCAGTAGTTGATGTCCACATCAATGGCACCATGATCCCACATACCTTGATTGATCTTGGAGCTGCCATTAATGTGATGACAAAGGACACAATGCTCAAACTTAACCTCCAGGGCTCCTTGAGGAAGACCGTGTCAGTACTGCGGCTAGGAGACCGCTCCACCATGACCCCTGAAGGGATTGTGGAAGATGTGATGGTCTTCATTAATTCCTGTGAGTACCTTGCTGATTTCTTAGTTCTCCAACCGAAGGAAAATCTCACTGGGTATCCTCTCATCCTGGGAAGACCCTAGTTGGCTATTGTCGATGCCTAAATCAACTATCAAGCTGGGAACATTACCATCAAGAACAGGCATATGTCCAAACAGTTAATCCTCTATCCTCTTGCCCAACCCTTGCTAGAATATGATCTACCTCTCTTGCTGGAGGAGGATGATGAGGATGAAATCTATTCTGCAGCACTTTGTGCATTAGAAACTACCATGGCGGGGAAACTGCAAGATGAGGATAGTATGATAGAGAATTTAATTCAGAATCCACCCCCCAGTGTCTTACCATTAGAGGACATAGTGAGAGAAACCCAAAACAACCCCTTAACTGATATCTGTGTGGCCGACCCGACCTCTCTCCGTGTTAAGAATATAGAGTTTGGGCCAGAAAGAACCTTGGAAATCAATCCATCCCTATCCACTTCCCAGGAGAAGGAGTTGTGCAGCTTATTGAGAAAACATTTAGATGCCTTCGCCTGGAGTTATAAGGAGATGAAGGGGGTGCACCCTTCAATATGCACCCATCATATATACATTAAGGAAAATTACAAACTAGTCAAGCTGCAAGCAACCTCAAAGGAGGATGAATCCAGCACTTAAAGACATTGTCAAGGAAGAATTGCAAAAATTACTGGATGCAGGATTCACCTACCCCATCTTTGATAGTGAATGGGTCTCTCCTTTGGTGCTAGTGCCAAAGAAAAATGGCAAGTGGAGAATTTGTTTCGACTATTGGGAATTGAACAAAGCCACTAAAAAGGACCATTTTCCTTTACCGTTCATCGATCAAGTGTTAGATGGTCTGGCGAGGAAAAAGTTTTTCTCCTTCTTAGATAGGTTTAGCGGGTACAATCAGATTCAAATCAGCCCGGAATACCAAGATAAGACCACTTTCATGTGTCCTTGGGGTACCTTTGCATACCGAGTCCTTCCTTTTGGTTTGTGCAACACTCCAACCACTTTCCAGAGAGCGGTATTGAGTATATTTTCTAAACTGGTTCATGATGCAGTGGAAATATATATGGATGATTTTACTCCTTATGGTTTTGACTTTCAGGAAGCTTTATCTAACCTAGGAAAAGTTTTAGACAATTGTATTGAAATGAACCTGTCTCTCAGTCTGGAAAAATGTGAATTTTTTATGACTGATGGGACTGTGCTAGGTCATGCAATATCTCAACAAGGATTATAGGTGGACCCTAACAAAATTGCCATCATCCAAAGGGTCCCACCTCCTCAAAATGTGAGAGACGTCAGAAGTTTCCTAGGCTTAGCTGGGTATTACCGAAGATTCATTAAATATTTTAGCAAGCTAGCCTCTCTGTTGTTTGGTCTTTTAGGTAAAGATGTCGAATTTGTATGGCCGAAAAACTGTCAAGAAGCCCTAGATACCTTAAAAAGCAAACTTGTGACTGCCCCAATTTTGAGAGGCCCAAATTGGGCCCTACCTTTCCACATTCAACCAGATGCCTCAAACAAAGAAATAGGAGCAGCCTTAGGACAAATTAATGAAAAGTTACCTTATGCCATATACTTTATAAGCAAAAACTTGTCAAAGGCGGAGTTGAACTATATGGTAACCGAGAAGGAACTCCTAGCTATTGTGCATTCTTTAAACAAATTTAGACATTATATCACAACCTATCAAACCTTTGTTCACACTAATCATGTTGCAATTAGATATTTAATGAACAAACCGGATGTAAATGCTCACATTATTAGATGGTTGCTTTTACTGTAGTAGTTTGATTTGACCATTGTTGATAAGCCTGGTAAAGAAAATGTTGTTGCTGACTTTTTGTCTAGAGTAAATTTGCCTACAGGTAAAGAAGGAATGGTGGATGACCAAATGCCAGATGAACATCTGTTTTCTATTTCAGTACTCTCTCCATGGTTTGATTATATAGCAAACTACTTGGTTTTAGCACAGTTTCCACCACACCTGTCCTCAAAAGAGAAGAGCAAGATAGTAAGGAAAAGCACCCCTTTCACCTAGATTGGAGGTAATCTCTTCAAACTCGACCCAGATTGGATCTTGAGAAGATGTGTCGGGGAGGAGGAAGTCTTTGACATTCTCCTGACATGTCATGACGGGCCTTGTGGAGATCATTTTGTAGCGAAGAGAACTGCCTTCAAAATCTTGCGAGCAGGCTACTATTGGCCCACTCTTCATCAAGATGTGAGGAGATACACCACCCAATGTGATCGGTGTCAAAGGATGGGGAAACCTACTCCAGAGGATGAGATGCCCATGCAACCTCAAGTGACCTTTGAGCCATTTGAGAAGTGGGGCATGGACTTTGTGGGTCCTATCAACCCTCCTTCAAAACAAAAGCAATACATCATTGTGTGCACCGATTACCTAACAAAGTGGGCAGAAACAAAAGAAATCAAAGCAGCAACAAAGGAGAAAGTAGTTGAGTTTTTGAGAGAAAACATATTCTACAAGTTCGGGTATCCAAGAGAATTGGTCACAGATCAAGGTAGTTTGTTCACTTCCAATTTGATTGAAGACCTACTCACACATCGTAAAATCAGGCACATGACTGCCACCCCTTACCATCCACAAGCCAATGGGCAGGTGGAAGTCACTAATAGAGCTTTGGAAGGAATTATAACCAAGGTAGTGAGCAGTAGCAGAAAATATTGGGTGGACAGATTAGTTGAGGCCACCTGGGCCTACAACACAACATGGAAGACCACCACAAGGTTCACACCCTATGAATTGGTCTATCGGAAGAAGACTTTGTTGTCAACAGAATTTGAATTCAATACACTAAGGATGGAAACTCAGATAGACCTAGACCTCAGCCATGCATAGAAGGAAAGATTACTCCAGCTCAATGGATTGTGTGAACAAAGATTGCAGGCCCTTCTACACACAGAGGTAGTTTAGCTACAGAGGAAAATATGGCATGACAAAAATGTCAAGGAGAAGCAATTCCAAGAGGGAGATTGGGCACTGCTCTATGATTCAAGGTATAAAGACTTCAAAGGCAAGCTGAGGACAAGATGGCTGAGACCCTACAAGATGGAAAAATGCAATGACAATGGTTCAGTTCTAATCAAAACCATTGATGAGGAAGCCATCCCCGTGCTTGTCAATGGACATAGGTTGAAAATTTACAAGAAGCCCCTCTCCAAGCGAGAGTTCATTGAAGATCTGAATAAGAAAGTGATGGTAGTGGAGCATGTCTTAGCCTCCACTTCACCCACTCACTGAAGAAATAGAAAAAGAAAATAAGAAAATAAGGACTGAAGTGAAAACCTCCATGAGGCGCTTGAGTCCCATAATTGAGTTGAAAACCTCTTCTGAGGCGGCCCAGTGATGCCAAAAACAAAACAAAAAAAGAGAAAAGAAAAAGAGAATAAGATCCTTGGGTGAAAAGCTCCCTTGGAGGTGCCCAGGGCAAGAAATTAGGCAGAAAACCTCCTTGAGGTTCCCTAGTTGTTTTCAAAAAAAGATAAAAATAAGAAAAAGAAAATTGAATTTTAATGTGCATTGCAGGTTTGCAGGAGGACCACAGGGAGGAAGAGAAGATGCCACAGAAGCCTGACACTCACACTAGCACCTATTTCATCTCCTCCAAACTCTTCTCCCTCATTTCTGACCTTTCTTCCACCCCACTGTGCTATTTTTTCAGAAACTGTGTGTTCTACGGGGGACCTTGTGTTTTCTATAGGAGACTCTAGTAGGAATTACAGATAACCCGAAATGGTTCCAAAAAGAAGTTTGAGGGCCTGGAAAGATTTATGAATAACATGTAATCCCTCCAATATCTATCAACCCTCCTTTCCATCCATTCCACACCTACATCACATCATTATCATCATTTTTTCCTTCTTGTCACAGAAAAACACAGAAAACCAGTTTTTTGAAAAAAACAAAAAAAGTAAAGGCAGAAACACCTCAAATCTCACCTGCAACTTACCTATCACCTCTCCATCTCCATCAGCATCTCTGGCATCATCCTCACAACTCCCAGAATAGAAATAAGATAAAATTTCAAAGGGAGAAGTAGCTACAGGAGCTCCTGTAGGAATTCCTATAGCAGCTGATCCCATTAAAATCAAGCCACAACAACAAAAGAAGTGCAACCATGAGGATTGAAGGAGACATCTGAAGCTTAGATCCAGCCAGAGGATACCTGCACAAGACAAATAGCCACACATCAAAAAGCAGAGAGCATGCAGCAAAGGAAATACAAGCATGCAACAGTAAAAGGAGCCAAAATACCTCACAACACATACATTCGACTCAAAGGTAAGTGACTAACGCACTCCTCCATTGCATTTGTGTAATTGAAAGATATGCATAAGCGAATGAGATGGTTTGATTTGAATGAGAAAAGGTGGGCAGTTAAACTTTGCAACCTTCATCTAGTTGACTGCACTCATTCGAAGATGTCACCCACACATGCGCATAGTCAACTCAGAGAAAGATTCCAAGGACAGATAGTGGAGGGTATGCAAACTCCAATTCAATGATGAGAGGTTATTGCAGAAATAAACCATGAGGACAAGGAAGGTGGGGACCAATGATCCAAATATGGCCAACGTACTTTTCTTCCAACTCACCCCCATCATTGGAAATAACTAAAAGAATTAATAAGTACTCTCCTCGAAGCACTCTCACCACCTTTTCTTTCATTCTATCTTCGTCAACTTAGATGCAACAAGCTCCTTGTCACCCCACAGCCTTGGAACCATCATTCTCCATCGCTCTCATCCATCCTCCTACTATTGGCGTTCTATAGGAGCACTTACAGGTTCTACAAGAGTACCTACAGGCAGTTCTACAGGAGGGGCAGTAAGTTGTTTTTAAGGAGAAAACATGGGTTTTTGCTCGATTTCTGGCTTGAGGAGGTAGGTTCCATGCATACCCACCTTGGTTATCAATATGTGCAACGAATGATATCATTTTAAGAAGGAATTGAGTCCATAAAAAAAGAGGAATACATAAAAAATGTCTGCCTGTTTAAAAAAAAAAACATAGTTTTCCTCTGTTTTCTTGTTTTCTTAAAAATTCTTGTCTCCATCTCTACATTTGGTGTTCAAAAGGGTATAAGCATAATGAAAAGAGGATGCATGAGGAAGAAGCCCACTAATTCAACCAGGCTCCATGAAAATCCCCAAGTAGTAGCCATATTCAAAAGGGCAAATTGGATGACCTTTTTTGAGAAATTCTAAGGGTTTGATGAGGAAGTTGCTCAGGAATTTTCCCTTTCTTTAGTCCCTCACTGAAGAACCCATGCCACTATCACTTTTAAAGGGCTTTCCATGGAAATAACCCCAGAATTTATCAGTAGGGTTACTACCCTTCCTCTTGGATTACCTTGGAGCAAAGATGAAAAACCAATTGGACAGGCTGCCAAGAAAAACTTCTTCCAAAACAATGAACATCCTGTAGAAGATAAAAATGGCATTAAAAGGACAAGCATACCCTACCCTTGGGATGAGGTTAGTTACCAAATCATCAAACATGTTTCTTGTGAAGGTAGGTATAGCATAGTTTATGGCTACCATTTTAGAATCCTTCATGAGCTGAGAAATGGCATGGACACTCCAACACCCCAGAAACTCAGCATCCCCTATTTCCTCCTATAGTCCATCATAGACTCCAGCATTAACTTTAAGGCAGAGAGTCTAGATCAGCAGTCTCACCATGGGTTAATCAAAATTTTAGTGGAAGAAGCCCTCCATACATTCATAATCCCCATAGCATGGGAAATTTTCTAAAACATGACAGCAAAAGATGACATAAAGGCCCTCACCTATGATATCAGTCCTTCTGATAGTGAGGAGGAAGAGTAGCAAGGGGGAGAAGGAGAAGAAACTAAGGAGAAAGAAGGGATGAAGAAAGAAACTAAAATAGAGTAGGGAGAAACAAAACAAATAGAGACAGAGAAAAGGACAGAAGGAGGAGAAAAAGGGGCAGAAAAGACAGAAGTGTCTCCTAAGACCCTAGAAAGAGAGGTAGTAGCTACTCTCACTACCCTCAGCACCCCAATTAAACCAAAACAAAAGAGGAAGAGGTAGACCTCAATGTATTTCAGGGCTAGGAAGAGCACAAGGATCAAAACAGGGAAACCCCAGCCTTCTTCTAAAGTGCCTATTGTTATTGAAGATTCACCCTCTGCCCAAGGAAAGGAATCCCCTTCCAAGGCATCTATCACTTATGAAATGGGACTTCCAGATCTCCCACATGGAAGGAAAAAGTAGAACTACAGGACTCAAAAACAATTCTACATGAGGCACAGACTATTCTATAGGAGACCCTGTCAAGACTACAGGAGACCGAAAAACTTGATAAAAGGGTAGAAGGACAACCACAGGGGAAGGAGGAAGCAACAGAGGAACAAGAACCTGACCCCAAGCCTAGTCTTGGCTCTTACTACAATCTTCTTGAGGGGGGAAGAATCATTCCATAAAAATTTGCAATTCCACTATTATTTGAGTTGGAAAAAGAAAGAATAAGGACCCATAGGTGGATGCAAATAGCCAAATCTAAGGGAGTTCAAGATATTGGCCATATGGAGAATCAACTCAGAGAAATGGGCAGAGAATTAGTGTTGTCAGAAATAGAGAAGCAGTCACAAGAAATCACCTTGAAACATAAAATGAATTGCTAAGACGACAACTGCAAGAGAAAGAGGCCCAACTGGCATGCATGGCCAGTTGATCCATGGAGGCACTGCAATGTAGAACACCAGCAAGATCCTATGGATTATGCCTCAAGGACCAATGGCTACAGTTTCAGATCAATACTTTGGCATAGAGAGGCATAATGCCTTTCCAAGATTATAGGTAGTTTATGGACCTGTGTGACCAAAGTTCATCAGAAGACAAGGCAAAAATGGCAGAATTCTATCTCCATGATGGCCCTCATAGACATGAATGTGTGGGACCTCAATGCTATGCTAGGGGACCTATAACTAATGGCCATGGCCTCATGGATGAATCATTAAGAGTTAAGGGCAACATAAATAATAAAGTTGATGATACAGGAGCAGAATGAGCCCTTAATGATCAGAGCTGAGCCATCAGATCCCATGGCTCTCATCAGCACACACCAGCTGCTTGCAAGAAATCCTAAAATTGCCCCTAGATATATAAGTGATCAAGCATAGGCCATTGCACATTTTAAGGACATGGAAAGGTTACTTGGGGATGACTATGTGCATGCATGTATGAGGAGATGGAACACCTTACCACACAGTCTGAAAATCAGGGAATATCATTCCCCAATGAGGATGAAGGAGGCACTAAGGAGAGTGCTAATGTACAAGCACTCAATGCAGAGGTTGTAAGTCAATTAGATTGGCCTCAAACTAAGTCCACCACTGCTGTTAGGCATGCTAGAAGGGAGAACCAAGGAAGAAAAGCAGAGGTAGTGGGAAGAGATAGACAAAAAAGTAGGCTTCTATGACAAGGAAGAGGAAACAACATCAGAAGCTTGGGATGCTAGGGAGGCCACCAGGGCCATCAGAGATGAGGAGATTGTTGTTGGGAAAAGTGTCTACTCAGAACGCCCCTATCCCACTAAGGTGTGACAGTGCCTTAGCAACAAACAAGGAAAAATACTTTCTTATTCTTCTTTATGAACTGTAAATGAAGAGAGATAGGATGAACTAACCTGTGTCTTGCGCTAGTCCTTTGATCCAATCTCTCTCCTCTTTGACAGCTTCCAGCTACCTGCTCCTTCACTTTCCCAGTTTCACCAAGTTCCTGCAAGATCACAGAAGAGGAAAACTACACAAAGACATGGATTTACATTCATAAATAGCTTAGGATCAGATTTAAGCTAAACATGCAAATATAACAAAACATCATTGATACACAAGCATGTAGGAGAAACTCAAATAGTTTTATTGATATAACAAGAAGGTCGAGGAGGAGCTACAACCGATGATTCCTAATCCAGCATCAACCCCCCAGCAAAGGAATCCCCTCTTCACCTCCAACAAAGCATAAATCACCCACTGCACTGATCTTTATCTCAAAACCAACATCAATTCTCTGCAAAGTACAAAATTCCAGCCTCTGGATCTCTGGGATGAGGGATCCATATATAGATGTATGCAAAGAGGATGAGTCAGCTTATGATTTGACTTGTGGCTTCTCTCTATCAGTTCTTGCTTCCACTTGGAGACTGAGAGCCTCTTACTCATCTTTGGTCGAACTCAGTGAGGCAAGTGTCATTGGGGAAGATTCTGGAAGTTTCCATTGTCTGTCCACCTCGCGGAATGACACTGCCATTTGTCATTTCCCGCTCAGCGCACCCTGGTAGTGCATTTAGGTGCGTTGCAATGCACCTAGCTAGTGTACTGGGGTGCTATGCAACGCAGCTGGCTAGTGGAGCAGCTGAAATGATCCTGATTTGACTGATTCTGAGCAGTTTCTGGTGGAGAACTTCTGGGAGAAGCTGTAATTGGTTGACCTTGTTCCTCTAGGGGTAGGAACAACACTTTTAGGGACTTAGGATCCCTTGGTTTATGGACATTTCATGTTTAGAGCTGTAAGGCACAAAAATGTCTATAACAGTTGCCCCCTAAAGTATGACGCCATTTATCGGGTGAAATGCTTTATTAGGAGGATCCGAAGTTCTTTCAATGCTGGGAGGAGACCTGCAATAAGATACAATACAATACATTATCTTCATATTGTTTTCATGATCTAGCTGAGGCGGGCATTCCCATGCTCAGCTTTATAAATTCATTTTTATGTACACAGGACAGACAATCATCTGATGGTAGACTGATGATTTTGATGAAGTCATCATCCTTTTGGTAGGATGATTATCTGTGCTGCAATGTTGTACATGTCAATGTCTTTATTTTTCCTAAATATATATCGCAGCCCGGATGGATGAAACTAGATTCGGGGTCTTCAATCTCGTCCGATCTTCACTCGAAGTACAAGTCGATCCATGTGAAAAATGTTTTGAAGTCGAACATGGAAAGACATCGCTTGATTACCAGTCAATGATGTAAACTGTTAACAAGCGCGAGAGGAATCACCGATAAGGATGATGACCCTCAAGGTACTGTAGTACAATTCACGTGGTGTGAATAAAGGACTTGGCGTCGAACACCACGCAAAATCTTTCGGTCGAAAGTCATTGATGTATACCTGTCGCCGGAAGTGAGAAACTTGTCATTGAGGCATGCAAGCTTCAAAGTACTGAATGAGGTGTTCCTAGATCAACTTCTTGGATAATGAGCTGGTGTCGACAAGAAGTGATCCATCAAAGGAGGGCCTTGATGAATCCCACATCAATGACACAGAACGGAGTAAATGATTTTGATGGAGGTGAAAACGATCTGATGATATATGGTTCAGGATGGCGGTCATGAAGGAATGAAGTATAATGTATGGTAGTGGATGGGACACGGGTGACTTCTCTGGGTGACTTCTCTTGAACATGTCGGTGACACTTATGTGATGGATTGGTAGCATTTACCCCAAATGTGGATGGTATGGCATGACCATGGTGATGTGACCGGTGAATGAAACAACCCAACCCGACTCAGGCACGGAGTGGAAGTGTCATGTTCAAGAGTGACTTGCTACCAATAAAGATTCTTTGAGTTTCTTCCCAATTTTTCCCCAGTCATTGCTGACCAGTACCTCTTTATTTTTGTCAAGCTTGAGGAGGATAACATATGCTTGTTCTATAATTTTCCCTTCGGGAAAACCCATCGCTATGTTTTAACGAGCCTAGCGATAGTGAAACTCGTTCTCGTCTAAAGACAAGTTTGTCGCTATTAATCTTTTTAATGAGTCTAACGACAAAGATAACTCGGTCCTTTTCATTTTTAGAGAGTCTGAAAAGGTACATAAAGTTAACTCCGGAATTCCTTTTTCGTCATCTAATCCCTTAAGTCCGAAAAAGTATAAAACAATATAGAAGGGATGAATTTTCGATAGTTTTAACGAGCCGAACAACACAAGCGCTCGATATTTTTGTGCAATAATCCCTCAGGTCCAAAAAGATTAAAATCTAGAGGAGGGATAGCACTTCCGGTCACTTTAACGAGCTGGAAGGCCAAAACTCAGCAATCTTTTCATATTTTACGAGTCAGATGAAAAGACCTTAAAGAAGACTCGTCTTTTGAGGAACGAGTGATAAAATGGGTAGCAGTTGATTCGAGGTAAGGTTTGGAATTTTCCAATCACGGCAGTGTCACGAGGATGGCTAGTGAAATCACTCTTCGCAGCTGTTCCTCAAAATGGGTAAACAATCCAATGGAGGTGAATGATCGGCCAATGGGAAAGTGGAGGTGACGGTGCAAACATGACCAAGGCTTTAATGGCTGATAATGCTACATTCACGGTGGTTATTTACCGGAGGATAGTTCATTTTTTAACGAGCTTAAATGCGGATTGAAACACTTGCTCGGTCTTATGTTTATTTTTTAACGATATTGAACTATGTGCTAAAATTACTCGATAATCCAGTCATATGATAAGAATGTCTCATATAAAACGGCAACATTTAGATTTTTGCCCCACATCCTTTCTTTATGCAAGTTAGGAAACGACTAATCCTACGAGTTTAAAGGGTTAGCCTACGGGTTTAAAGGGAGGACCTAAAAATTTAAAAAATAAATAGCCGCCCCTTGCTTGCATTCCAAAAGGTTTGCATGCCCCCAGGTATAAAATATGGTTTCAAGGTTACCCCTCAATTTGCAGACAAAACATTTGTTCTATCAGGAAAGGCCTACCTCTTACAGGTTACCAAAGATTGTCTCATTCGCGTTACAAATGAAACACTTCCTCGGCGATGTCTACCGAAATAAACAAAGGTGAGCAGAGACGCGCGCCACTCACATAACTTTGACAAGAGAATCTTTTTCTAGAATAACCCCTCTTCCACTGACGGACTGGGTACAGAATAGTCATATTCTCCTGCAGAAACCTACCCTATTCCCGAAGTTTTCCTGCCGAAGCAGACCAGGACGCATGCCCCCTGGGTTTCAGTCATCTGGAGGACGGACTGGGGATTGAGACATTTCTTGCATGAAGAGACCATTTAGGGATGGTATATGACTATTTGCTATGCGTGATCCGGGAAATGAAAGCTGGTCTACGAGCTTGACCACTCTTCCTTCATGCGGAAAACACATTACTCTAAAGAGTGAGGAGACGATGGCTCCCATGCAATAAATATAGTCTCGCCCAAGGAGTAGATTGTAATCTAAGGGCCCTTGGACTACCATTACGTTCATTTGAACTGTCTTCCCTCTCAATGTTATGGGCACATTGGGAAGGATCCCTAAAGGTCGACTGGTTCCTTTATCAAAGCCTGTCAGATTTCTCATCTCAGGCAAAAGTGATGGTGAACCAAGCACTTTCCAAGCAGTAGAGGAAAGGATACTCACAGAAGCCCCCTCATCTATGATGGTACCAGCCATGACCATTCTATATATTTGGACGATAATTCTGAATGGTATGCTTGCTGGTAAATGGGGTCTGCCTAGTTGATTCCAGTCGAAGGAGACAACTAGGTTTCTTAGAGGTGGGACCGAGTAGACGGCCGGGTACGGCTCTGAAGAACTTCCTTCCTGCGGTAAAGGAATGGGTAGGTTGCCCCCGTGTTCGTCGGAGTCTGTGTTGATGAAGAGAATTTGGACGGTGTCATCCTTGTTCTCTCCAGTGACTGTGTCATTCGAAGATAAAACCTCTGAAGGCAAGACCGGGTCAACTGCCGCCTCGACCTTTTGACTTTCGTCGGGCATGGATTCATCTGGTTCATCTTCAATGACAGGCGCTTCAGCTGACCACTTGAGAGGGCCAGCTGGATTCTCAACTAACGAAGGACTTGGCAAGAGTTTCTTATATCCAGGAGGAAGTCGTAACGGTGAAACCGGACGATCATCCAAAACTCTTTTAGCTTTGTCTAAGAAGGGACAACGGTGGATGGTGTGATCGCCTTCGCATAGTTTACAGGGAGATCTAGCTCTCCCTTTTCGTCCTAAGGCTTCACTTTCGCTAGTTGACGGTGTGCTTTCAACATGGCCATCAGAGGTTGACGACACCGGATTGTGCAAACGGGGAGACCAGTCCCTTAGTATCCGAGGGATGCAAGGACAATCTCTGTGAAAGTGGTCTCCCTTGCAAATGACACATGGCGATTTAGGCCTGGTCGGTGCAGTGTGTGGAGTTTTGTTAGACGACACTCGTTTGCCCCCATTCACTTTTGGCTCCTTCTTCTTCTTCTCTTTCTTCTTCTTTTCCTTCTTCTCCTTAGGAACTTGACTTTTGGCTTTGCCAGCCCCATCAAGCGAAGAGGAAGGAGGAGAGGAAGAATTAGACGAAGTAGAAGGTTGGTGGGTAACTCTGGACTGGTCTAACTGCTGATTCGATTGTTCAGGAATAGTGGTGTTCCGAATGACATTGGTTGAGAAGAGCCAGACTGGCAAGCCAATTGTCAGTCCTGGAAGCGACAATGTGGCCATATGGGGTGCACCAACATCTCCCCAAGAGGAGAAGGTACTAGGATTTCCACCAAGGGGAATTCCTTGGTTGGTAGACTCGCCACCAAAGATCAACGTAGGAAAAGGGTGATGAATATTCCGTTTAAAATAAATTTTTAGACGCTTTAGACACAACTTGTTTTTTCAATTTTAAAGAGTCGAGAAAAAACAAAAGATGACTCTAGTATCCTTCGATTTTTAATGAGCCTGAAGTGACAAGTGCTCAGATGGACCTTTTCCGTTAAGGAGTCTGAAAAGGAACAAAAGGGACTGCTCTGGAGATCTAGGTAGAGAGAGTACCAAACCAATCACAAAACTGCAGAATACGTTTTACGGTACGGCAGTCAATCTTCCCGAATGCTGTGTTCGATGCATTGCGATCAGTAGGGCGGCCGACACGGCTTCCTATGGATAAAAGGTTTTAAGCCTATAGGGGTCTCCCAATATATACTTGACGGTACGTGGGAGCACAAGTCCGTACTGGCACTTATCGTCTCACAGTGGAGGAATCACCCAACCATCAGTGAGGACAACAGTTACCAGGTTTTACGACGCCGGAACACGTCTCTAGCCTAGACCTCTATGTTGTGCGTTAAGTTCCAATGCGTTGTTAGATTCATTCAATTTATTTTAAGTTGATCTTTCTTATGAAGTTTGCCTTTTGGGTTCACCACGAGATGTAGATGTAATTCCTAAATGCAATCTAAAGATGATAAGCAAGCTTTTATCTCTTTTCAGCAATGAAAATCCTAGCTACAAGGGGAAAAGAAAGACACAATCTTTTCTCAAAGAGCAAAGAGCACACTGTAAATGCACTTTTCCTAAATCAAGCCATACAAACTATCAATATGCAAATGCACATATGCATGTATTTGTTTTCACTTTCTTAATATTGATGCCTAAAAAGAAAGTTGATGTACAAATCTGAATTTGCTTTCAAGTGAAAAACACAAACAAGCTTCTTTTCGAAATCAAAAAGGTAGAGAATATTACGACACTCTATGATTTTGAAATAAACACTCGTTTCGACACTAGAAAGTGACAAATTCAAACCAAAGGTAAAAGTAAAAGTATAATCGACTGTCAACAACAAAGAAACTTTCTCCTAAGATCAAAATCGAGACTTACAACAGATCTAAATCCAAGGACGACAGTATGACTATTTTACTCTTTCAATGGAAAACTGTAAATGATGTAAAAAACACACAAAGAACATCTACAGTCTTTTTGTACAAAGGAGGCGGAATTAAGGCAAAGAAAAGGAGTTTTCAGATAGGTACACACACTGATCACAGGCTGCAAAAATCAGAGATAAAACTGGACAAAATGAAGCAAAGAACCTCAGCTGCACAGGGCAAAGGTTGATCAGCGCACCTGTTGTACAGAGAAACTGAATTGCAGTGTAGGTAGCCCTCTCGGGACCTGCGTTGAAATGCAGAAACTCTTCAAAGAGCCTGTGCTGGGGCAGAAACGAGACTTCTATCCGGGATCTGGGTCACGGTTTGCAATTTAATCTATGGTTTTTGGCCGAGTAAAAGCAATCAGTAAGGTACAATCAGAGGGATGATTTAAAGGATGACTAAGAGCTATCACAAAGGGTCATCAGATCATTTGTGAATTAGCTTTTCAAATCATAAACAAATCCAGTGAGTGGATTGAAGTAGCAGGTGTCTACTTTGCATTTGATAAGGGCAAATGCAGTTCGATTGCTACTTCTGTGTTTATGAAACAAACAACAAGAGAAACACAAACAAACTAACTAGACACGATCCCCAGCAGAGTCGCCATTTTGTTGTTGGGAAAAGTGTCTACTCAGAACGCCCCTATCCCACTCAGGTGTGACAGTGCCTTAGCAAAAGGAAAACTACTTTCGTATTCTTCTTTATGAACTGTAAATGAAGAGAGATAGGATGAACTAACCTGTGTCTTGCGCTAGTCCTTTGATCCAGTCTCTCTCCTCTTTGACAGCTTCCAGCTACCTGCTCCTTCACTTGCCCAGCTTCACCAAGTTCCTGCAAGATCACAGAAGAGGAAAACTACACAAAGACATGGATTTACATTCATAAATAGCTTAGGATCAGATTTAAGCTAAACATGCAAATATAACAAAACATCATTGATACACAAGCATGTAGGAGAAACTCAAATAGTTTTATTGATATAACAAGAAGGTCGAGGAGGAGTTACAACCGATGATTCCTGATCCAGCATCAACCCCCCAGCAAAGGAATCCCCTCTTCACCTCCAACAAAGCATAAATCACCCACTGCACTAATCTTTATCTCAAAACCAACAGCAATTCTCTGCAAAGTACAAAATTCCAGCCTCTAGATCTCTGGGATGAGGGATCCATATATAGATGTATGCAAAGAGGATGAGTCAGCTTATGATTTGACTTGTGGCTTCTCTCCGTCAGTTCTTGCTTCCACTTGGAGACTGAGAGCCTCTTACTCATCTTTGGTCGAACTCAGTGAGGCAAGTGTCATTGGGGAAGATTCTGGAAGTTTCCATTGTCTGTCCACCTCGCAGAATGACACTGCCATTTGTCATTTCCCACTCAGCGCACCCTAGTAGTGCATTTAGGTGCATTGCAACGCACCTAGCTAGTGTACTGGGGTGCTATGCAACGCAGCTGGCTAGTGGAGCAGCTGAAATGATCCTGATTTGACTGATTCTGAGCAGTTTCTGGTGGAGAACTTCTGGGAGAAGCTGTAATTGGTTGACCTTGTTCCTCTAGGGGTAGGAACAACACTTTTAGGGACTTAGGATCCCTTGGTTTATGGACATTTCATGCTTAGAGCTGTAAGGCACAAAAATGTCTATAACAGAGATGGACTAAGCTGCTCAGAGGATGAGCAACACCTTCAGTGGGGGGTGACGATGAGTCCCATTAATGGGTAATTATATGGGCTCATTTTGCCTCCTCACATAGTTAAATCAACCATTCTCTCAGCTTATTACATGTTTTTTTATTATATTTATGCTTATGGAGTGAGTTTGGTTAGTTATGATGCCATGAGGTCTAATATGTGTTTAATGCAGATTTTTGTTAAATTTTGAAGACAAAGTCAAAGATTCAATGGATAATTGGCAGCAATAATTCGAAGTGGATAGATGAGAGGATTTATAGGAGGGAATCCCCCTCATTTATTACTCCCCACTTTGAATTTCCCCTTATGCAGCTCAGAGTACAAACAACCAAATCAATGCACTAGGAGGCAGCCGAGCAAGTGGAGGATAACTTATGTTTATCTCGAGTTTTGGGAGCCAAGCCTCCCTGATTTTAAGAAATTTGTTGGGAGCTTCAGTTGTATAAGTAGAGAGGCCTAGGGCCTCACTAGGGTCGAATTTTTGTTGAATTTTTGTTGCAGTATTGCTATTGTAAAACTCTACTCAACTTCGAGCTTACTTTTGGTGATAGTTTCATGTATTGCTATTACTATTTTGATAATATAGATGAGATCCTTTTTGAGCTAGCACTGAGTTATATCAGAGGGCTGAAGCTCTTGGGTTAGGTCCCAATCCAAGCAGCCAAGCTCCTCTTGTTTGTATTTATATTCTTTGTTTTAGTTTATGGATCAGTTTTTGTTAGATGAATTTCTTTCTTGGTTAAGAATAGGTTGCTTTTGGTGATTCAGAAGGTTGTTTTCAGTTGTGTTCTCTATAGCAGGTTGATAGTGATAGAATGAAGATTAAAAAGGTTAGAAATAGTGCCTTGGCCTATTTTCCTCCCTTTGGGACCATGAAATGAGGCAAAGACCCTCTTGCTGCCCCAAAAACATAGATTTTCCTTCTCCATAGCATTTCTAGTGTTTGCAGTTTGTTAGAAGGTTAATTCTTTGGTTTAGATCTCTTCCACCATGTTCATTTCTACCTTTGCAATAATTATTCTTCCATGCTTTCTCTCCTTATAGCATTTTTTAGCATTTCTTTCCATAACTCATAATTTAGATTAGCTTGATGCAAAATTCTGTTTTTTGATGTACTTAATTTCCTTGCTTGCTTGATCTCATTGTTTGACTATCAGTTCTTTTGTAGTAGATCTCTTCTCATAGCAAGTCAGCCTATCAGACATCACATTCTCTCCCTGATCTATGCCCTATAGGTCACCCAAAGTTCACCTCAAATCCTCCTTAGTTTCTGCATTTTTCCATAGGATTTCTTCCTCTCTCCCGACCATCTTTCCCTCTCCTCGTGATCCTTGGTGGAACCTAAATGCCCTAACACATCATCCCCACCTTCATCTACCCTTTCCACCCACTCTCACACCTTCAAAACCTTCAAAACTGCTCTCGGCATCCTCCTGTAGACCTCCTATAGATCCCCTGTGTCCTCCTGCAGATTCTCTTGTAGGCTTTCTTTTGAAGGTCGAGTGTGGGAAAAGACTCCAGAAGGCCACCTGAGACCTCCTAGGACCCATCTACACCATCCTACATCTCCTCAAACCCCGAAGTCACCCTTCAACACTACCTATTCGCTTCCACCTTCAAACACAATAAAATACATGCATGTCAATTTCACATAAAAATACATAAAAATCCAAAAAGATGTTTTTTGCTCATTTACTTCTAGAAATAGCTTGAGTAGAAGTTGTTTACTTCCTTGAGTAGGTAATGGCATTCATTTCATGGTTTTCATAGTGCTTTGTACAAAAGAAGATTAGTTGGTTAAGTAGGGTTTGCTAGGTTTACTTCACATTTCAGTATTTTTCCTTTCTGCAATTAGAGTAGCCTCTATAGAGTAAGCTTTCCTTCCTTTCATCACATATAGAGCCTCTTTTGGAATCCATAGAATTTGGCTTGAGCTCCTAGTGATCTTGCACCAGCTGACCAAGTGATAGCCTGTAGTAAGAACTAGTACTTGTGCATACAGCACCGTCGCTTCCAAGTTTGTTACGAACTACCGGGTTGATAAGAGTAAAGTAGGCAGCCCAGGAGTTGAAGCATTATTGCTGCAATAATGGTGCTCACCAAGCCTTAATTCACCTTAATTCACCTCCTAACTTATTCAAACCAACTACTCGCACAACTTATTGCATACTTTTGATTATATTTTGCTTATGAGATGAGTTCGAGTTGGATAAAAGGGAAAAGCAAGGAACTATGGTAAAATACCTTGGTAAAAACTTGGATGGGACAAGGGAGAGAAATTACAGGAGGTAAATCCTCCTCATTTAATACCCCTCTATTCGGATATCCCTCCATCAGCTAAAAGTACACACAGCCAAATTAGGAGTGCTAGAAGGTAGCCAAGTAAGCGAAGGTGCAAACAACCAAATCAGGTGTACTAGAAGACAGCCAAGCAAGTGAAATTACAGGTTTATCTTTAGCTAGGAGCCAAGCCTCCCCAAGAAGGTAGCCGAGCTAGTGAAAGTGAAAGCACAAGTTTATCATTAAGTTGGGAGCTGCACCTCCCTAATTTTGAGGGAGGTCATTGGATACTTCAGATGTATAAATAGAGGCTTAGGACCTTAGTTTTTTTAGTCACCAGTAGTTAGTTAGCAAGCATTATAAGTATTTGGACATTTTACTCTACTTTGTGTCCAAGTGCAGACTTGTAACAGTTTTGATGTAATACAGTGTTCTTTTATAATGAATATGAGTTTTGTTTTGAGCCAACACTGAGTTAACTCAGAGGGTTGAAGCTCTTGGGTTAGGGCACGACCCTAGCAGCCAAAGCTCCTCTTTATTGTATTGTTAAGTAGTGTAGTTTCTTGTTTTCTATTCATTTGCTTAAGTAGTTCATTTCCATTACAGAGGTTTATGGTTTAACTGTTCATTTGTTTAAGTAGTTGCAGTCTCATTACAATAGTGCATAGTAGATTATTTATGATTTCATTCAGTTAGTAGGTTGGCAAAAAAAATATCCACAAGGTTGTTCATAGGTGTCTCGGCCTCACTTCCTCCCTTTGGGACCATGATGTGAGGAAGAAACCCTGTAGCAACTCCAAAAACTCAGGGTTTTGGTTTTCACAGGGAGTTTATTGTTTAACACAGTAACTGGGTTCATTACATTGTTACTATGTTCCTTTTATGATCATCTGCTCCTTCACTCTCTTCTCGTCATTTGATCTCCCTCACATCCCTTTCATTCTCCTTCAGCATGAAAAGCTAAGCAGAAGTTGTTAATCCACGTTCAAATGGTTTTACCCATAGATTACCTCACACAGCAAAACTAACCAATCACTGCTTGAATTCACTTTTAGTAGTTGACTTCGTGCACTTTAAATCCCAACCATCGATCTACCTCGTCAGATTTGATAGCTATCATGCACCCGCTCACTGACCTGCTCGGTCAAAATCCACTGTTGATCTGCCTCACCAGATCCAATAGCTATCGTGCCATATCACGTGGATTTCTCTCTGATCGCTATCCACCTGAGGGCACATGAAATGGGTTTTTCCCCATGCTACATGTCGGCCGGGGAGTTTAATCGCATGAAATTTGAGAAAACTGCTTACAGCTTTGAGGGAATGAAAAATACTGCTCACCAACCTCTAAACCTACTCCATCATTTCTACACATTCCTTTAAGCACTCCAATCTCCACCATCGATCTGTCTCTTCATCTGACGGCCATTGCATCACTTGATACCATTTCTACACGTTTCTTTTGCCCGTGATCTAATCTTCGTCATCCATCTGTCGATTAATCCTGTCTATCCATCTCCTGACTCCACTCGGGTGATATAATCTCAGTCATCCATCCTGTAGTTAACCTTGTTTTCCCATCTACCTACGTACCCTCCTACGATCCGATCTCAGCTGTTCGTTTGCCTTTCACCCACCTAATCCAATGGTTCTCAACCATTATTGCTCCCTCACATCCTCTTTTCACCAATTTGACCTCCGACTGCTTCTTCCGCTTAGACCCAGACTTAGCTTAGTTTCCATTGTTTACCCCTTAGTCTAGTTTTGATGCTTTTACTTGTGCAACTTAGATAATTAGTATTAGGCTAGTGATTGATCTAGTAATTCTTCTTAGTATAGTTGTTTAATTTGTTAGCTAGGGTTTGGTGTGATTTTAGCATTACATGATTGTTTTCTTAATTTCTACAGTAGAATAGCTCTCCCCTAGAATAGGTTTTCTCTCCTTCCATCAAAATCAAGCTTCTTCTGACCCTCTAGAAGTCTGACTTGGAAGCCCTGGGGTCTCTTTCCAGATGAGCAATGACAATAGGCAGTACCTTCACTTCTACTTGTGTATATATCACAATCATCTCCAAGTTTTTACAAAACCCGAGTTGATAAGTAAAGTTGGTAGCCCTGAGAGTTGCAACATTCTTGCTACAATACCTAGGCTCATCATAACCCTACCATTAGTAACAAGTTTATTCATTAAGAAATGAATGGCAGAGTGGTTAGTGTGGAAAAATACTTGATAACCTATAATGAAGTGCCTAAATTTATTAATGGCATGTATTACTACTGTTATCACTCCTTCGGATCTCCAAGGCTGAGGAAGAGTCCAGCTGCGATAACCAAAGACCAATCTTTTGACTTGGTAGCTTGCCCTACCAAGCTGGAGAGGGATCTCAACAAAGGATCACAACCAAGAGGGCTGGATAGTTTAGGGTTTTAGGCTAGATGTAAAGTGTAGAGGATTGTTTGATTTGATTTGGTTGGGTAGTCACAAGGATGAGTGAATTAGGTTAGAGAATGAACTAGGTTAGGGAAAAGTGAATTAGAATTGAAGACATCTGATGGGGAAAGGTAGGCAAGTTATTTTACACTTCATATTATAGTGATGAGATGGTTTATACTAGTGAGATTCTAAAAAGAGCATTAGGATCATGAATTCTTTTTAAACTGAAGAAATGAAACAATCTAGGATGATTTTCCCAAAACAGAGCATACAAAGATGACCTTTACTTATTATTTGGGTTAGGGTTAGACTGTACAGGTAATTGGGGATGTATGGGAGGAGTGGTAGCAGATGATGAGAGAGGTGGAAGTTGCAATTGTTGCTGCACTCGTAATGAAAGAGGGACTAGTCCTAAAGAGTTTCCCCTCCAATTCTGAGGCCAAGAGTACGATTGAGATGGAGGATACTAAAAAGGTGGATAAAGAGACCAGTGGTTCCATGGTGAAGGAAATTGAGCTAGAGGAGTGGGATACTTCCATGGAAATTGCTAAGCATTATATACATTATTCCATGGATTGAAAGAAAAATATTAAGACATAACTAGTGGTCATGGTTACCAAGGCTTCCTGGACCCAATAAAGTAAGAAGATTGAGCCTCCTCAACTGATTCCTTAAGTGATGCCTTCAATCTTGGGAGCTCTAGACAATAGCCTATAGAATGCTCCAGGTCACAAAGATTTCATAAGTTAATGTTGTTGACTCTGCATTCCTTCAGGGAATGTTTCTCTTTACATTTTGGGCAGAACATGACAAAGGCCTTATCAACTTCATCCTATGGTTTTTTCACTTGTGTTGTTTTCAATTGGGTAGATAAGTTACTGATAAGATTGTTCTTGAGATTCTTGAACAGGTTTCCAATCTAAGCTCTAGTCACACCTCCATTCGCAAATTTCTATATTTTAACAGAGGAATCTTGTGCCATGCTTCTTCCTCGTGATGATCCTCATGAACATCTTAAGAAAATTTTTATTATATCATCGTATGGCTCTTGAGATAAGATAATCTCTCATTCCTCGAACCAATATTATTTTCAAAATATTTGGATCCAGATCACTATGTTTGGACCTTTGTAGACTATAATGGAACTATTCCACGTGATCTTCTAAATTCTCTTCTTCCTTTTGTGTCATTCTGAATATCTCCTCTCCTAGATCTCTAGTTCAACAATATTCCTGGTATTTTTCCAGAAATGTAGTCTTCATATCTCCCCATGTTCAGATAGTGGTAGAACCTAGACCCATAAACCATCTAATTCTACTCCTTTCAGAGTTGTAGGAAATAGTTTAGCTTCTGAGCATCTAAAGTGTAGTCATAAATCCTGCAGTCAATCCCTAGGAATATGGAAGGGATGATAGAGGGATATTTTTCATAGGGGCTTCTACCCTTATATCACTTATTGGAAATTGAAAAGTGGTAACAGTGGCATCTGTTCCGTTATTGTTGTTGTTATCCCCCATTGGAATTTCTCCTGATTCTTTTTCTGGTGAGTATCCTTCTAAATATTGTTGGAAATAATACTGAGAGGGGGGGTGAATCAGTATTATCAAGTTCTTTTAATAAATCTTCCTTATTTATACTTCAAATTATTTTTGCATGTCAGTACCATAAAAATAATGAGCATGAACAAGAAAAACAGATAGTCACACCAAAGAACACCAGATATAAGGTGGAAGCCCAATGCGGGTGAAAACCACCTGCTGCAATATGTCTCTATCTTCTTTCAAATTAGAAACTCCTTTTACAATGGTTTTGTACTGGTGTTGTCCTTTACCAGTACGTAGGCTGCAACCTGCAGAGAGCTACAACGCTCTCTCGTTTTCCAGTCTCTCCTGGAAGGGAGCTACAACCCCCCTACTTCTTTTCTTTCAAGGACCACATTTCATAAATTTTCAAACTGGATCCATAAACATCAAGAGATCATCAAGTACAAGTAAATCACCGAGTCAACTGCAGTAACCAAATCAATAGTAACAGTAAACTAAACCCATAACACCTTATCAACAGAGAAAAGTCAGTCAAATAAATGCCTTAATACAGATACACAATTTTTCTTTCTCTGGCAAGCGTTGCTACGCACTTCAGCTTCTGCACCTCTGCGTATACCCGCAGAGATCCTTGAACTGATCTGCATATCCACACACTGTTCCTTTAAATGCGCCGCGTACCTTTACTGTGCCCATGCACCCACTGATTCTATCGCGCCGCGTACTGCTACTGTAGCGACGCACTCTCAGATGTTATCGCGTCGCGTATCTACACACTTGCGGCTTCTGAAGCGCCGCGTAATTTCAATGTGCCTCCGCACCTGATCCTCTGTCGCGCTGCGTACCCACGCACTGCGCCTTCTTCTGCTCTGCGTACCCACACAGTGTGCCTTCTTCTGCTGTGCATACCCACACACTTCCACTGTTAATCACTTGCGTACCTCTGGTTAGGGCCGAATTGGCAGTCCCCCAGTGTGCCACAGATAGCCAGATGCCCAGATCTGATCATGCGCTCAAGAGATCACCCTTCATAGATTCACTTTCAACTTCACTTTTATATAGATCAAGCTTTTAAACCGATAACCCAATATTTCAAATCTTAAGATATTCAATTTGCAAAAGATGCATTAGCCAAGTGATCTCCTTCCCTATTTATAGTTAAGCCCTTATTCACACCATGGGACAAAACCATCAATAACCAATACAAGGGATCCAAACCGGGGCTAAAATAGATCCTATACCACGGGCCAAAACCATAGAATCAAGAACGACGGGCTAAATACCACAGGCCAAACATAAGTAACCCCACGTGAGCGCGCTTCTCTGCCTTGAAGTGAGTGAACTGGGGGTACGCACCTCATGAACAGGTAACCTGCGGGTATGAACGCACTTCCTGGCCGGCGTACCTATGGGTACGCACCTTTTGAACTATTCTCCTGTGTACCTCTTAATTTCCAACATTTTGAGAGCCTGATCAGAGCATTGCCACTTGAGGGTGTTGCCATCAAGTACAACATCTGTATCATAGAGCCATACCATAATCATAATGCCAACAATCTCCCCCTTTGGACTTGATGGCAACCTCAAGATCCTCAACGTCATTCTCCCCCTTTGACATCAAGGGCAAAGGGTTATGCTCCCCCTAAGAACATGCTCACTATAAACCAGATCTGCAAAGAAGAACCATAATCCACCAAACACCATAAATGACCATGAAAGAGATAGGGACATATTGCAGCAATATTCAGACCAGCATCCATGATCTCCTTCTGTACTTCCTCCATAATGCCAACAATGCATTATATGCTCCCCCTGAACCTGTGCCATTCGGTCTTCGATCAATCCGCAACCCAGCACCTGTTACGCATATACCCCAGATGAGCCTTGCGTACATCAGAAGAGATTCAACAACAAGATGATGCATCAACAACCCCAAGATTTTGCCTGAGGTATTCAAAAGTCTCCCTGGGCAATGGTTTGTTGAGTATATCAGCAACTTGTTCCTTAGAAGGAACATACTCCAACTTGACCTTTTGTTCAAGTACTTGTTCCCGGAGAAAATGATACTTGATCGGTATGTGCTTGGTCTTTGAATGCATGACTGGGTTCTTTGAAATGCTGATTGCACTTGTATTATCACATAAGATGGAGATGGGTGGTATACAAGTGATTTGAAAATCCTGCAAGCTCTACATCATCCAAAGGAGTTGAGTGTAGCAAGATGTAGCAGCGACATATTCCGCTTCAGCTGTAGACAAGGCAATCGAACTCTGTTTCTTGCTGAACCAAGATACTAATCTGGAACCCATAAAGAATGCACCACCACTTGTGCTCTTCCTGTCATCCACGCTTCCGGCCCAATCTGCATCTGTATAAGCATGAAGTGTGAGATCTGTATCTCTAGGATACCATAAGCCATAGTTTTGAGTTCCTTGCAGATATTTGAAGATTCTCTTTACTGCCTGAAGATGAGTTTCCTTTGGATTTGCCTGAAATCTTCCAACTATTCCTACTGCATGCATTATGTCTGGTCGGGTACCTGTCAAATAAAGTAGACTTCCAATCATAGATCTGTAGGTTGGTTGATGCACTGCTGCTGATTCATCATTTGCATTGAGGCTACATCCTGTGACCATGGGTGTACATACTGGTTTTGCATCTTCCATGCCATATTTCTTCAAAATCTGCTTGAGATACTTGGTTTGAGACAAAAAGATCCCTCCTTCTTTTTGTTGGATTTGCAAACCAAGAAAATATGTCAGTTCTCCCAGCAAGGACATTTCGAATTATTTCTGCATTACCAAGGCAAAGCTTTGACTCATAGCTTCTTCATTGCTCCCAAAGATAATGTCATCTACATACACAACAAGTATTAGCAATTTGTCGTTTTCAACTTTTATATAAAGATTGCTATCTGCTGATCTTTTTGAAAAACCTTTTTGATGAAGATATTTGTCCAAGCGATAGTACCAAGCCCTTAGAGCTTGTTTGAGACCATAGAGAGCCTTTTTTCAATCTGCATACAAGATTTGGATCATTTCCAAGAATGAAACCATCTGGTTGCTCAATGTATACTTCTTCTTCCAAGTCTCCATTCAGAAAGGCTGATTTCACGTCCATTTGAAATACTTTGAAGTTTTGAAAGCTTGAGAGAGAAAGGAACATTCGGATGGCCTCAAGTCTTGCAACAGGAGCAAAGGTTTCTTCAAAATCTATTCCTTCTTGCTGCGCATACCCTTTACAAACAAGTCTGGCCTTGTTTCTAATTACTTCTCCATTTTCATTCAATTTATTTTTGAAGACCCATTTTGTCCCTATAACATTCTTATCCTTTGGTCTAGGAACCAGCTCCCAAGTGTTGTTCTTTTCGATCTGCTCAAGTTCTTCATCCATTGCTTTGACCCAACGTTCATCTTTGCATGCCTCTTTCACATTTTGTGGTTCAGTGGAAAAGAGTAATGCCAAATAGCTTGAAGCTTCTGCAACTGTTCTTCTTGTTTGTACACCTGCTTCTTTCTGCCCCAAAATCGGAGATTCTGGATGATTCTTCTGAACATATCTGGATGGAGTCTTCTCTTCTATCCTTATCTGCTCCTCTGGTTCTTCTTGAGGTTCTTCTTCTTCATCATTCTGTCTTTGAGGGTAGTCTTCATCTTCTTCGATATCTTCATGATTTACTTGCCTAGGAATGTATCCCTTCTCATCAACCACTACATCAATGCTGTCAACAATTCTTCCAAGTCTTTTATTGTAGCACTTGTATGCTTTGCTGTGTGGAGAATAACCAAGAAGAATGCCTTCATCTGCTCTAGGTTCAAGTTTGCCAAGTTGCTCATCAGTATTCTTAATATAGCATTTGCTCCCAAAGATTTTGAAGTGCTTTACGGAAGGAGTCTCACCATACCAGAGCTCATGAGGGGTTTGAGTGCTGTTCACCCAGACATTTGTTTTGTTGAGAATAACAACCGCAGCATATGGAGCTTCACCCCAGAAAGTTGCGGGAGTTCCAGACTCATCAAGCATAGCACGAGCCATTTGTTGGACTGTTCTGTTCATTCTGTCCACCACTCCATTTTGCTGAGGAGTTATAGCTGTAGAGAATTCTCTTCTTATCCCATGTTCTTCACAGAAATCGAAAAATTCATTTGAGGTAAACTCCCCACCTCTGTCGGATCTGAGGCACTTAATTTTGTATCCTGATTCATTTTCAACCAAGGCTTTAAAGGATTTGAATTTTTCGAATGCTTCATCTTTGTGCTTCATAAGTCCTAACCAGACAAACCTGGAGAAATCGTCAATGAATAATATCAAGTATTCTTCTCCTCGAGGTGTCCTTTTCCTGAAAGGACCACATACATCTGTATGTACTAGCTCAAGAGGCATGCTAGCTGATCCTTCCTTCTCCGGAAAGTTAGTTCTGGTTTGCTTTCCAAACTGACATGATTTGCATATGGTGTTGTCTGGAATTTTGATATCTGGAAGACTGTGAACTGCCTGATATTTGCATGCTTTCCTTATTTGTGAAAAGCTTAGATGCCCCAACCTCCGGTGCCATAACCAGTGTTCATCATCCTTGCTTAGATAGCATTGTTGTTGTCCTTCTTCAAATATGTATAGATTATTTGGAGTTCTTTCACCTTTGATCACTGTTTTACCTGTATCAAGATCACGAACAAGACATCCATTTGATCTAAATATCACCTCGGTTCCTTGATCACACATCTGGCTGACACTCAGAAGATTATGCTTCAATCCATCAACATACAAAACATTTCCAGCTTTGACCTTTTCTTTTAACTGAGCAGTGCCTTTTCCTTTTATAGCTGCAGGAGTATCATTTCCAAAAGAAACTTTCTTTCCCTTTTCTAAAGCGGAATATGATTCAAGTTTTTCTTTATCACCTGTCATATGCTTCGAACATCCACTGTCAATGTACCATAGATTTTCCTGTCCCTCTGCATAAAATGCTATCCCACATCTTTCTGTTTGTGGTTCCTTTATTCTCCATGTTTTGGTGCTTGAGGCTTGTTCCTTTGTCTGCTGAAACCTGCTCCTGCATTCAGAATCTTCATGACCAAAGTTATTGCAAATAGAACATTCAACTTCATTTTCAAGAACCGAAAAGTTGTTATAGGTCCTTTTTGTATTCCCGGTCATACTTCTTTGTTTTTGAGCTTCTCTAGTCATGATTGTTTTATATGCAACACATTGAGCTGCTTTGTGACCAAAGTTATGGCAAGAGAAGGATTGTCCATTGAAGAAACTTCTGCAGTTATCAAATCTTCCGGCCAAATGATTGTAATTTCTATTGTCATTCATTCTTGAAGCAAATTGAGAGGATTTTACCTGTGGCTGGTTGTAGCTTTTGTTCATCCTTAAGACGGATTGCCCTTGGTTTACCTGATAGTCTTTGTTTGTTCTTGATGTAATTGGTCCCTGCTTTACCTGGTGATCTCCATTGTGCTTTTGCTCATTCCTTCTTGCTGCATCAAGATAACTCTTTGAGGTGGATGCCTGAGAAGTTTCTCCATTATACCCCAGACCTGTCTTGTTTAGTGGAGAACGTTGTACATTGATGATATCATCCAGAGTTTCAGATCCTTTGACAAACTTAAGATTAATAGCCTTTGTTTTCTCAATCTCTTTTCTAAGACCAACAATTTCACCTTCTAACTTTTCAAGATATTTTTCTTTTTCATCAATCTGAAATTGTAGAGTATCAATGATCATATTCTTTTCTTCTATACATGTCTTGAGTCTAGAAATTTCTTCATGAAAGCTATCCACATCTATAGCATCCATGTAATCATCATCTTCAAATGCCATTAAAAGTTTATAGTCATTACCTCGTTCATCTTCATCACTATTTGATAGACCATCACTATCTTCATGAGTGTAGTAGCTTTTCTTATTTGCATTCTGTTTCTTGCTCCATCTAGCAGGTTCCTTTCCTTTGTCAATCTTATCCTTATGAGGACATTTCGCAGCATAATGACCTACTCTTCCACAAGCAAAACATTTAAAAGGTAACTTACCTCTGAACCTTCCAGTACCTCGTTGAAGATTTCTGACAAAATTTGATTCTTCTTCTTCTTCTGGTGCGTGACTTGCTTCATAGTAGTCTCCTTTGCCTGAAGCCTTGAAAGTAGCTTCTCTCCTGTCTGATGGACCTCCTTTTCTCATTTCATAAGCAGTTAGAATTCCGTGTAGCTGAGACATAGTAAGAGTTCATAGATTTTCCTTTTCTTCTATTGCAAATACTTTAGATTCAAACTTGGGGGACATAGATCTTAAAACTTTTTCAACCACAATAGCCTCTTTTATTTCTTCACCTAAGTTTTTCATGCAATTAACAATCTCGTCTACCCGAAGGAAATAGTTAGCCACACTTTCATCATTATACATTCTGAGATTCTCATACTAAATCCTGAGGGTTTGAAGTTTAGAACGCTTTACCTGTTCATCTCCTTCGTAGCTCAAGACAATCTTGTCCCATATTTCTTTTGCAGATTTATATTGCATAACCTTCACGAATTCTGTTTGAGATAAGCATCCCAGCAGAGTATTGACTGCTTTAGCATTTGTTTCATATTTCTTCTTTTCGGCCGTATCTGTAGGAGTAGCTGAAGGAAAAGTGTAGCCTGTATCTATGATATCCCAAACTTCTGTACCAAGAGATTGAAGATAGGCAGTAACTCTTACCTTCCAATAATTGAAATTTGTCCCATCAAAGATTGGTGGCCTGATTGATGCTTCCCTCTCGTAGTTGCTCATGATGAATGATCTTCCTTCAAGCGATCAAGCTTCTCTGAAGGACCCGCTCTGATACCAATTATTGGAAATAATACTGAGAGGGGGGTGAATCAGTATTATCAAGTTCTTTTAATAAATATTCCTTATTTATACTTCGAATTATTTTTGCATGTCAGTATCATAAAAATAATGAGCATGAACAAGAAAAACAGATAGTAACACCAAAGAATACCAGATATAAGGTGGAAACCCAATGTGGGTGAAAACCACCTGCTGCAATATGTCTCTATCTTCTTTCAAATTAGAAACTCCTTTTACAATGGTTTTGTACTGGTGCTGTCCCTTACCAGTACGCAGGCTACAACCTGCAGAGAGCTACAACTCTCTCTCATTTTCCAGTCTCTCCTGGAAGGGAGCTACAACCCCCCTACTTATTTTCTTTCAAGGACCACTTTTCATAAATTTTCAAACTGGATCCATAAACATCAAGAGATCATCAAGTACAAGTAAATCACCCAGTCAACTGCAGTAACCAGATCAATAGTAACAGTAAACTAAACCCAGAACACCTTATCAACAGAGAAAAGTCAGTCAAATAAATGCCTTAATATAGATATGCAGTTTTTCTTTCTCTGGCATGCGTTGCTACGCACTTCAGCTTCTGCACCTCTACGTATACCCGCAGAGATCCTTGAACTGCTCTACGTATCCATGCACTGTTCCTTTAAACGCGCCGCATACCTTTACTGTGCCCATGCACCCACTGCTTCTATCGCGTCGCGTACTGCTACTGTAGCCATGCCCTCTCAGATGCTATCGCGCCGCGTATCTACGCACCTGCGGCTTCTGAAGTGCCGCGTACTTTCACTGTAACTCCGCACCTGATCCTCTGTCGCGCTGCGTACCCACACACTGTGCCTTCTTCTGCTCTGCGTACCCACGCAGTGCGCCTTCTTCTGCTGTGCGTACCCACGCACTTCCACTGTTAATCACCTGCGTACCTCTGGTTAGGGCTGAATTGGCAGTCCCCCAGTGTGCCATAGATAGCCAGATGCCCAGATCTGATCATGCGCCCGAGATATCACCCTTCATAGATTCACTTTCAACTTCACTTTTATATAGATCAAGCTTTTAAATTGATAACCCAATATTTCAGATCTTAAGATATTCAATTTGCAAAAGATGCATTAGCCAAGTGATCTCCTTCCCTATTTATAGTTAAGCCCTTATTCACACCATGGGACAAAACCATCAATAACCAATACAAGAGATCCAAACCGGGCTCAAATAGATCCTATACCACGGGCCAAAACCATAGAATCAAGAATGGCGGGCTAAATACCACGGGCCAAACATAAGTAACCCCACGTGAGCACGCTTCTCTGCCTTGAAGTGAGTGAAATGGGGGTACACACCTCATGAACGGGTAACCTGCGGGTATGAACGCACTTCCTGGCTGGCGTACCTGCCGGTACGCACCTTTTGAACTATTCTCCTGCGTACCTCTTAATTTCCAACATTTTGAGAGCCTGATCAGAGCATTGCCACTTGAGGGTGTTGCCATCAAGTACAACATCTGTATCATAGAGCCATACCAGAATCATAATGCCAACAAATATTGTTCGAACAAATGTTTTGTAGATGAGGATTCTTGTGATAATTTCTCAGATTATTCCGAGGCTAGCTGTTTGACTGCACTACCTGAGTCTGGGTATTGGAAAGCAAAAGAATGTTGTTCTAATTTTGGTTCTTGATATTTCCCACTGGTTCCCCTTGTCCTTCTAATCCAAAATCCTAGCCACTAGTTTCTCTTTGTTGTTCTTGAGTTTAGTTTATAGATTTGGGAGTTTGTATGCTAGTTTAAGGATAATGGCGTCCTAAAAAAAAGGAACCAGATACTCCTATTTTTGATGTAGAAGCAACAACTTTCTATGGGCCTATTTTTCTCATGTCCCTATGTGGTGTTGACTGCTCTCTTTCTTCTTTTGAGATCAATTCTTGGATGAATGTTTTTCTCCCTTGATCATTATTTTTCTTATTCTTTTTGTTACCCATTTTTCCTGTAGATTTATTACATTTCCTATGTTTTGCTTCTTCTTCACTCATACATTATACACATGGACCCTATGTGTAATTATTTTCACAGCCTAAGTGTCCTAATTATTATAGTGGTGAGCCCACTCAGGTATATTAGAGTGATGCGCAGGTTCTTACCTCTCGTCTTACTACCCAATGCCTATAAAATTAAAGACACTCTATCAAAAGAAAATTCAAAAGTTTACACACCCTAAGTGTCATAATTATTACAGTGGTGAGCCTGCTCAGATATATTAGAGTAATGCGCAAGTTCTTACCTCTTGTCTTATCACCCAACGCCTCTAAAATTAGTTATACTCTATCAAAAGGAATTTTAAAAGAAAGTGTTGGCTGACTGTATCATTGACAACCTTCCTCGACAATGGCGCCAAAATGTTTGGTCGATTTTATCACTTCCTAAAGTAACTAGACCATAATCGTTAATTATAAACTAGGGTAAGTCTTTTTATTTCAAAGGCATCTGCATTATCTATGTTGATACATGTAACAATCAAGTAAAATAAAAGAAATATCGTTGAACATGCTTCCAGAAATTACAACACTCTTCCAGAATGGAAATGTACACTTGCAGGAATTAAAAGACACACTACAGAAATGAAACACACTCGGCAAGTAAAGAATCCACACTTCATAAGAACTTCATAATAAATATAGGCACGCATACACTATCAGCTAAAGATATAACAAGAATTAAATAACATGGAATTTATTAACCTGTGCAACATCACACAATAAATATGAAAGCAGAAGTGTATCTATCCCACAATGAATGTGTACAACAATAATAATAGATCCACACTTAACATATTAAAGAAACAAGTACCGTCAACATTGTGATCCATGCTAAAGAGGAGGGTCATTCCTCCCTAGCTGGGTGTAGGAGTAAAACGTAAGCTTAGTTAAAAATTCAACACAGAAATTGTAGTAACATCACCAGATATATGTTTGTATTAAAAATAGTTGAAGAGTACAAGATCAAAATTTTGGTATTGTCTTTGTTCCGTCCTCCTTCACATGAGAATAAGATATTTTATAAAGTCTTTACAAAGCCCAAAATTAGGAAAACGAATTAGTCATGAGAATCTGTGATTCTCATGATGATTAAGCTACAAAAATAATAAAAAGATATAAATTGTTACAAACTTCCTTTTAATAAAGATTTGTTGTGGCTACACCACTCTTGTTTAGACACAATTGTAAATGCTCAAATCTTCTTAACTTTCCACATGGAATTACTTTATGCACCCTTGACAGCTTGCCTTTGAAAATGGCTGCTACAGTCTTGACAATTCGCATTGTAACAACAATGTCTTGGTGTAACAGCAGAAAATGACAAACCCAGGTTGTAACAACAACTCACACCATGTAATAACAAGTAATAGAAATAGTTTTTCACCCACTTCTATCAGTGGTTATGGCAACACTTGAAAGAAAAACATTCAAAATAACTCTTCCAAAGATACCTTGGTTAGTAATCCAAAATAAAGCATCATTTCATTCAATACTTAGCAAAAAATAGCATAATAATACGCCAAAAGAAAAAGATTTCTTCTTTATCAGAGGGAGTGACATTGTACTATGAAATTTTAGGTTCAATGAGGAAAAATGGCAAAAAATGGGGAAAAGGATGCCTAAAATATCCTTAATATTGCACCTGACACCTACCACACACCAACTATTCTATAATGCTCATGAACTCTCTTAGTAGCTCCTCGACATTTCTCATGAGTAACCAAGGAATTTGGATATTGACAGGGACTCGTGATCCTCATTGCCAAGCTCCCTGTGGTGGGAATAGAGGCTCATGCACAATAAGGGCTAAAGCCTATACAAGCACTACAACAAGGCATAATCGGCCCGAGTACATTCGTTTGATCCTTCACATATTGTTTTCTTATTAGAACAATATTTTGTAAACAAATATATTAATGTACACATTCACCATCTTTGTCAAACACAACATCTCTGGTATAGATTTGTACATTAATACAAAGAGTCTCAGAACCCAATTGTTCGAAGTGAACTTGTTTTGCAATTTGAATAGATAGTTGAGATCCTTAACTTCATTTATTGATTTTTTTATGATATCAATAAGCATTTAGGATAAATTGTTATGGGACTCTTCTTGAGTCTTAACTTCATACACTTTGTAGTTACTATTATTTACTATATTAACTTATTTATTTTTTCATGGAACCATACGACACATGTTCCCATGCATAATCATAACCACGACCAATATACAAATTAGGAAAATTTCAATTCACAATTGCATCACAGATATATTCAAAACAACACATATTTCACTTGCTATTTGCCCATATCTATTACATTGGCAATGCAACATAACCCATTAATTGGAAATTGTAATCATACAATATTTATCTTTTTTGTCTGCAGTAAAATTGAATCTAGTACTCTATCCACATCATCTCTTCCAAATGCCTCATTTTCTTTTGGAGCAAGTTTCTTGTCCCTCCCTTACTAATGCATCCTTTCTCATACAATCATTCTATAAATTTTGTTCCCTCTTACTCCTTGTATTATTTCAAAAAAGATGGGCTTGAATATTTTTCTAATGCCATTTAATTTCACAAACCATCCCCTTTACTTTATGGTGCACCAAGTCTTTAATTCCTATTGTGAAGTCCAGGTTTCTTCTTTACATAATAAATTGTATCATCTCTAATAGGAATTATCCATTCCTAGTTGTACAATCCATGTCCTCAGACTCAATCACCCATTTGTTTTATTAATTGAAATATTACAACATATGTACATTCTTTTTATAATGTAGCTCATACTAGAACCTTTGGTGAGACTATGACATAGACAATAAAATTTTTGAAAACTAATAACCAACAAATACCCATTTGTACTGTCTATTCTTGTTTGTTGATCTGATACAAAGTGAAGCAAATGCCAAATTTCTATGAAACTAATAACTGAAAATATTAGTACACAATTAAACCAAAAAAGCAACAACAGAAATGTCATTTTGAAAAAACATAGCTAAAAGTAATTCTTGCAAAAAAACTTGGTTTCCCATTCCATGTAAACAAATACCAATAAAAATAGTATGAGCTCACAAAACAAAAATTGGTATTATCAAAACACCAAGTTTTTAGTTCAATTAAGAACAATTTATAAAATTACACTTAGAAATTTAGATTCAATACTTTAAAATTAGAAACTAAAATGGAATAGTTTGGTATTAGTTTCAAAATACTTGGCCTTCTTTTTTAAGAAAATAGTTAGGTCTAAACATTCCTTGTATATATGAACTTGAGCTATAAGTTCGTCTTCTTCTTCACAAATAACATCATAACTACTTAAACTAAAAACTACATGCATATGAATCATGTATACAAATAAGCACTGACATGCCACCACGTCCACCACGTCGCTCTTGTTATTAATATAAATGTAATTTATGTTTATTCGTTTCGACTGGAGGTCGTTTTTAATGCCTAAATCTTGTATGTCATTTTGGCTTAAGGTTTTTCCGAGATGGAATCCCTCATGTATCTCATTGTTATTCCTACAAGAATTATATATCTAATAAATTTTTGTATTGAAGGCATTGATGGTGCATAAAAAGGTGGTATTGATGGTGAATTATACACATTGATGAGCTTCACCTAAAAATGAAATCCAAAAGGTAGTTCGAATCTTAGGACATACATTTAGACATGTTAGAAAAATTCTAAAGTGGCGTTAATGAAGAACCTAGATTTGTGTCGTTGAACTTGTGATCCCGACTGTATTTTAGGGTGGATTACATTAGTTTGATGTTCATTTTGCTATTGCAATTATTCCATTGGAAAATGGTTTCAATAATTAATCAAGTAGCAATCGATTTTGAAATTGGGGTGTGAAATGGAAGTATTTTGAATGGCTAATATGTAGGTTCATAATTTTAGAATTTTAAATATTTAGAGTATTTTTATTGTCTTTTTAATTTAAAAATTTTATGATAAATTTACGCAACACCAAGCAATTGCAACACAACGGAATTTTGGAATTTTAAATAGTTAGAGTACTTTTATTGTATTTTTAATATAAAAATTTTATGATAAATTTAGGAAACACCAAGCAATTGTGAATTTGCAATGCAACAATAGCTTCAAAAGTTATGAAGGCAATCCCAACCGTAATAGCAGTTTCAGGATTAGTTCGCTTGAAGATGTAAAACCATTGCATCGATGATATCAGACTAACAAAAATTATTTTTAAATTGTGAACCTCATCTTCACGCCATAACATAAGTGCTTTTGTTACTATGTGTAAAATTATGGAACATCTCGATATGTTAAATTTTTAGTTGCACTGTAAATTGTAGGAGTTATATTGATAATATATATATATATATATATATATATATATATATATATATTCAATCTATCTTAACCAGTCACATACCACTTAGAGCACTTAGAAATTGGTTTCTAAGATTGCAACTTTGGTTTTTTTTTTTAATTTAATAATAGTTAAAATTAAAAAAAAATAATAAAAATAAATAAATAACAAAGAAAGTAAATTGACCTTCATGAATGCCAGGGTTTGAAAAGAAGTGACCATTCCCAAGTTTTAATCTTTCATTTTTGGAAGTGTTGGTGGTGCCATGAGTTTCTCATTCTACAAAGCAAGGAACAAAGACAACGAAGAGATCACATGCAGGAGTTATAGCCTCTAAGGCAGCGTTCTAATCAGCAACATCAAGGATAAAGGCATATATAGTTCCAATGGATTACAGTTTTATCACCATCAGGGATGAACACAGGGGGAAGGGAAAGGAAAGGAAGATAATATCACCATCAGCGAAGAACACAAGAGGAAAGGCAGGGAAGGAAATAGAGGAAGCAACAATTTGATATTTATAACCTCAAATATAAGAATTCACCGATAATAACTCTTCCAATGGTTTTACCAGTCAAGCCCAGTAACCAGGACCAACCTAATATTAATAATGCCCGGTCTTACGAAGCTCTACGAAACCAGTCAGTACCATGGTTCAATCGTTCCGTTAATTTCATGGTGGACATGAACAATGATTTGATATGAACAAAGTGCCAACCTTGTGGTAATTCCTATGTTCCGTATACTGATTTTATGTATAATCCCACATTGACAAACATTCGCTATGTTTTATATAGTGTTTTTATGAAATATGTGAATTGCATGGCTTGCATTTATGTGACATTAAGATATTCATCATTCTATGCTCACAAATTATCATCGTAGATGCATATTCTGGTGAGAAAAAAGGATGAGATAAATACATAGATTGAATAAGGTAGGGTCTTTCAAACTCTTGTATAAACTCAAGATCTTGTCATAGCTTGTTTTATAACAATGATTTCCATCTTAAGCTTGGCACGGAAACTGTCAAGTGTGAAGCCAAGCCACACACTGTGCTAATGCCGGAACCCACTCCTCGACACTCCCATCCTTATCACTCGCATTGAAGCTACCACATTAGTTGCAGAGCAAAGCCAAAATCTCTATAAATTTGTAATTAGATCTTCATCTAAATCTCTATAAATTTGTAATTTCTCTGGCCAAAGAATGCACGCAAAGCCAAGGATTGTGTGGAATGTAAAATATGATTTCATTATCCATTAGTGATATATTTTCTTTCTCTGTGTGATGCATTTGTGTTGTCTCCCACATTGTTTTACATTCTACTCCCTCTGTTAATATTTTAATGAGCTGCACTAAACTATAACAATTGTATCAGAGCTAGTGATGTACAAAGTGTCCTGGATGTGTCATGGATTTTTTTAACTGCTGAATGGATGCACTGTGGTTGTCAATCTGAACATGCTCGCCAGATCCCAGTCGAATTTCGTTCCTCCTAAGCAGCACTGCAAGAAGCCGTTATTGAAAAGAAGAAAGTTGCCTCTACAATTGTTCTCTACAATTGTTCAAAGTTTGTTGCAAGAAGTCGTTATTGAGCAGCAACAAGTGACCTGTTCTCTGCAAGAATCTGTTAGATTTGATTGTTCTGAAAATACGCTGGATAGGTTAGAGGTACTGGCCTGAAATGACCATCACAAATTGGATGAGGACCAAAATGAAGGACGGTTGTTGTCATTGGAGTGTGAAACGTGGAGTTCGATGCTATGTTGTAATCTTTTCAAATGGACATGTCTACGTACCGACCACTTATATATGAAGTGTGAAGACTTTATGTTTTTTTTAAGTGTTTATGTTTTTAATCCAGGTTTATATATTAAAATATGTTTTTATATTTATTATGAAATATATATAATTTTATATGGATATTTTGAAAGTGAAAGGTCATTATTATTAAAGTCTAAAAGGGTGATAATCAAAATTTTATTGACAATGGAGATAGCAGTTACAGATATGGAGAAGTTGAGCAGGGCTAATTTTTCCCTATGGAAATCATAGATGGAGGATATACTGATTTTAAAGGATCGGTATTTTCTGATTAAGGGAACAACAAAGAAACTATCATCGATGACAGATGAAGTGTGGAATAAGCTAGCTAAAAAGATGATTGCAAGAATCCGCCAATAACTAGCAAAGCATGTGTATTTCAATGTGTTCAGAGAAAAGATAACAGAAGGATTATAGAAGAAGCTTCATGATCTATATGAGAACAACACGACATCAAACAAATTGTTCTTGATGAAGAAGCTTTATAATCTCTAGATAGGAGGGTGCTTCATTTGCTCAACACTTGAATGAATTTAATTTTATTACTAATCAGCTTGCCTTTGTTAAAATCATTTTAGATAATGAAATTAGAGCCATTTTTCTAATGTGTTACATACCATACAACTATGAAAATTTAATTATAGCTATGACCACTTGAGCAACTCGAGCACTCTGAAGTTTGATGATGTAGCAACAGTTTAATGAATGAGGAGCTGCGACACAAGTCAATTGTGGAAAACCAGGGAGGAGAAGCTCTAGCTAATCGTGGTAAAAGAATTTATCGAAGCCGACAAGGGCAATCAAGATCGAGAGGCCCATCAAAATCAAGGAGGGGCGGGATCATCTTCTTTCATTGTGACAAACTCAGGCACATGAAGAAAGAATGTCAATTCTCGAAGAAAGGATAAAAGTATAAAAGACCGGCCAATGCAAATCACATGTCATCCAGCACAAATGAAGGTGAGACTACTATTGTAGCCACAGATGGTGATGTGTTTTTTACTGTTTCAATAGAGGATGCATGTGTATATACATCTAGCAGTAGCTTTGATTGGATCCTTGACTCTGGGGCATCTCACCATGTAAACCCATGCAAAGATAGTTTTGTTGCATATAATCCTGGTGATTATGGTAGAGTGCATTTGGGGAATAATCATTCTTGTAGTATTTTTGGAGTGGGAGATGTCGAGATCAAGATGAAGGATGGACAAGATATATTGTTGAAACAGGTTAGGCATGTACGAGAAATGTGCATGAGTTTGATCTCCATGGGACGACTAGATGATGAAAGCTATTCCACAAGATTTGGAAAGGGAGGCTGGAAAATTAGAAAATGAGCATTGGTCGTGGCCAAAGGACCCAAGACGAGAACATTATACACATTGAAAGCACTGATAGGAAAAGTAGATTTGGCTATTGTCACAAAAAAATGAAATTCAACAAATGTGTAGCATAAGCGCTTGGGTCACATGAGCGATAAGGGCTTCAAAATCCTTGTTGGTAAAAATTTATTGCCAGGTTTGAAATCCTACAATCTCGATCTTTGTGAGCATTGTATATATGGTAGACAAAGAAGGGTTTCATTCCTTAGAGGTGGCCATGACAAAAAGAAAAATGTGTTAGAATTGGTACACTCAGATGTGTTTGGGCTTGTTAACATCAAATCATTAGGAGGAGAATCATATTTTGTAAAATTTATAGATGATGCATCCAGGAACATTTGGGCATATCCTATGAAAAATAAAAGTGAAGTGATTAAAATCTTTCAAAAATTCCATGATTTTGTTGAAAGAGAGACTAACAAATTACTCAAGTGTTTGAGAACAGATAATGATGGATAATATTGCTCAAATGCATTCAAGGAATATTGTAACAAGTTTGGCATAAATAAGGAGAAGATTGTGCCTAGTACTTCTCAATAGAATGGTGTCACAAAAAGGATGAATCACATCATTATGGAAAGGTGCGAAGTATGTTGTCCAATTCTAGTTTGAAGAAGAATTTTTGGGTTGAAGCAGTCAAGTCCGCTTGCTACCTCATAAATAGATCTCCAACTATAGCCTTGGATGGCGGTACCCTTGAAGAAGTTTGGACTGGTAAGAAGTTGAATTATTCTCACTTGAAAATATTTGGATGTGAAGCATTTGTACATATTCCCAAAGAGAATAGAACTAAGCTAGGTGATAAATCTATGAAATGCATTTTTTTGGATATGCAGATGAAGAATTTGGTTATCATCTATGGGATCTAGTCAAACATAAAATTATTAGAAGTGGGGATGTTATATTTAATGGGTCATAAATGTTCAAGAAGACTATATGTGAGCTAGAGGTCAAGAAGGTTATTGATAGGTTTGAAGAGCAGCAGGAAAACATCCCACCAATGCAAGAAAATGAACAACAAATTTAGGAGCAGGAAGAACAAGAAGTGGAAAATGATGAACAACAACATGAAGGAATCTTTCATGAACCTTTATAGGAGATTCAACCTGATAATGCACCACCACAGTTGGTTCGTAGATCTTCTAGGCCTCATAAGCCTTCACAAAGGTATCCTCCTTCAAACTATATTTTGTTGACTAATGAAGGTGAGACTAATTGTTTTCAAGAAGCTTGTAAAGTTGAGCACAGTAAAGAATGGAAGAAAGCAATGGAAGAAGAAATGAAATCTTTGCTGGAAAATAAAACTTGGGAATTGGTAAACCTCCCAAAAGGTAGAAAGGCTCTATAAAATAAATGGGCTTACAGGATTAAGCATGAAGGTGATGAAAGTAAGGAGAGGTATAAAGAAAGGTTGGTGGTGAAAGGATTTTCCCAAAAAGAAGGTATTGACTTCACTGAAATTTTCTCAAATGTTGTTAAAATATCATCCATTAGAGTCATTCTTGATCTAGTTACTTCTTTAGACTTAGAATGTGAATAGCTAGATGTAAAAACAACATTCCTTCATGGTGAATTGGAGGAAGAAATTTATATGGAGCAACCACAAGGCTTCATAGAAAAAGGCAAAGAATACCTTGTTTCCAGGTTGAAAAAGAGTCTCTATGGGTTGAAATAGGAATCTCGACAATGGTACAAGAAATTTGATTCATTCATGTTGAAACATGGTTTTCACACACTGGAAGTTGACCATTATGTCTATATCAAGAGGTATGATCAAGGAAATTATATAATATTATTGTTATATGTGGATAAAATGTTGATTGTTGGTCATGATAAGAATAATATCAATAGGTTGAAAAAAGATTTGGGCAACAAATTTGCAATGAAGGATTTGGGACCAGCACAACTGATATTGGGCATGAGAATTATACATGACAAGAAAAACAAAGGGTTGTGGTTGTCACAAGAAAAATATATCAAGAAGGTGCTTGACAGGTTTAATATGAAGGATGTCAAGCTAATTGGTACACCCCTTGTAGCCCACTTCAAGCTGAGTAATAAATTATGTCCTACTGATGACAAGGAGAAGGAAGTGTCTAGTCAATTTAACGTCTTAAATTTCTCTACATAAATTATCAATCCGGGTATCGTAAACTGATGAAGTGTGGTGCACCATATGTGCTTAGTTAACCTTTTTCTTACTTCGTTGTTTTATAGATTTTATTTTGTTTTGGGTTTTTTGTTTTTGTTGGTTTCCTAAAGTGTCTAATGCAAATGGAAATCCTATTCTAAGCTTTTAAGAATACTTTTAAAGGACAAGTATGGATAGAGATTTCAAGACAAGGCCTATGTCCCTAATGGTAACTTCCAAAACTTAGCACTTCAAAAGATCTTAAAACATGTTATTGATGGAATTAGTACTTAAACAAAAGTGTAAATATGCAGCTACTTCAATCAAAATAAAATGCAATAACCAATCAATGAGCTAGTGACTATGAGACCCAGTATCCTTGCTGCTGTATAAAAAGAAAACTGAAAAAAAAAAGTAAAAACTGAACTTAAAACAACTCAAAAACTGAAAGCAAAGCAACTAATTCACACTACTTCAACTCTTCTGATCCTTTATCCTTCAGCTCAATCTACCTTATGGGAAGCAATCATGAACAAGTTAAGCAATATGATATCTAAATTGCATAAAGGAAACTCATCACACTACTTCAACTCTTCTGATCCTTTACCCTTCAGCTCAATCTACCTTATGGGAAGCAATCATGAACAAGTTAAGCAATATGATATCTAAATTGCATAAAGGAAACTAATCACACTACTTCAACTCTTCTGATCCTTTACCCTTCAGCTCAATCTACCTTATGGGAAGCAATCATGAACAAGTTAAGCAATATGATATCTAAATTGCATAAAGAAAACTAATCACACTACTTCAACTCTTCTGATCCTTTACCCTTCAGCTCAATCTACCTTATGGGAAGCAATCATGAACAAGTTGAGTAATATGATATCTAAATTGCATGAAAGTAAATGAGCAAAACAAAACTGAAAGAAATAACAATGCTAGAATTAGAACTCAGAAAATAAATCAACAGGAGGACAAGATGATTCTATCATGTCATTAGTCATTAAAAGGCTATGTACATCACTAATCTACAATCAACCGGTTGAACACACTTGCATGAATTAAAATTGCATGAATGAAAAATCTAATCTACCAACTTGAAAGCAATCAAATGACATAATGAAATCAAAGCAAAATTACAAAATGAAATCTACTCTACCTTACATTCTAATGTGCTCCATGACATCTACTTCACATCTCCTTCCATGTTGAGAACATCAAAGCTTTATTCAAATTCTTCAAAATTACAAAGTACAACAAAGCTCTCCAAAGCTTTCAAAAGCCATCAAGGAAGAACTACAAACTCACAAGCTAAAAAGACTTAAGAACTCCAAACTCTAAGCTAAAGAGGACTAACAAATGAAGGAGAGAGATCTCCTATTTATACAAAAAGATGAGAGCCATCTCATTAATGAGAATCCATGAATCTCTCCCTCTACCTCTAGAGTCCTAATCAAAATAGAAACTGATAAGACACATGTCTTCTTAGAGTTACAATACAATTAGGAGATGTGACACATATCCTCATGATCCCATGATTCTTTCCACTCAAATTCGAATTTGGCCTTGGGGTGCCACATAAGGGTATTTTAGAAACCTCCTTTCAACCTACACATGTCAACAATCTCAACCCATTTGTTAGGTATAAGCATATGCAAATTATTTTCTAATGTTTAACCACAAATTCACTTAAAAGGCTTAGAAATAATAAAGATTGGAAAAACATAAAGGTGGCCCAATGATAATGAAAGTGGGATGAATGTGGTGACATAGTAGTGAGATGGAGGTGAAATGGAGGTGATATAATGGACATAATAGTGAAAGTGTAATGGAAATGAATGACATTTTCAAGACTCAACAGGAAGAGATAAGCAAGATTGTTATCGGGAAGTCTAGTGTCCACTCGGAGCTGCTAGTCCCACTAAGACTGGTAGCTATCTTAGAAACAAACAAACTAAAACTACTTTCACTTTCCTTTATGAGAAGTAGATAAGAGGGGAACAAAGGACACCAACCTCAGCCTTGTGCTTAGTTCCTTGCTTGGTTCCTCTCCCTTCTGACAAATCATTGCCGCTTTTCCTTCGTCTACCCAGCTTCAAAGAGCACCTGTGGAATTAAAGCAGCATAATACTACCGAAGAACAAAGATCTACAATCATAAAAAATATAGGACCAGATATATATTGACCACACAAATGCATATATCGTCAAACATACAAGAATGTGGAGGAAAACTTGAATATCTTTATTAATATCAAGAATAGCAAAGAGGATTACAACCAATTGTTCTGATCCAGCGTCATCCTCCCAGCATGAAAGCCCCTCTTCACCTCATGAAAAGCTTAGATCACCCAACACTATGATATTCCACCAAGAAACCAACAACACTTCCTTACAAGATACAAAATTCCATCCTCTGGATCTCTGGGATGAGGGATCCATATATAGATTATTGTAGGGGGGTGAGTCAGCTTCTAGGATTTTGATTAGTGTCCTCTCTCTGATAGTTCTTGATTCCACTTGGAGATTGATGATCTCTTACTCATCCCTGGGCGAATTCAGAGAGGCAAGTGTCATAGGAGAAGTTTCTCGAAGATTCCATGACGATCCACCTTGCAAACTGTCTCTGCCATTTGTCTACTCTCGCCCATTGTACCCTACAGAAGGGCTTTCCAGTATGCATCACACCCTTTTCACTGAGCAGGTGAGATGCATCACACCCTCTGCACTGGGCAGTCTGTATGGTCCAGCTTTGACAAGTTCTAAGCAGTTTTCTATGGAGAACTTCTGGGAGATGATGTAATTAGCTGACCTTGTTCCTTTAGGGTGTGAAGCAACACTTTTAGGGACTTAGGAGCCCTTGGTTTATGGACATGAATGATTGGGGTTGTAGTGCCCAAAAATTTCTATAACAGTTGCCCCCTAAAGCATGAGGTCGTTAATCTTTTGATGTCGGGTGAAATGCTTTATCATGAGGATCTGAAGTTTTTTCGAGCTGGAAGGCGACCTGTAATGAGATACAATACAATACATTATCTTCATAATATTTTTCATGATCTAGCTGAGGTGGGCATTCCCATGCCCAGCTTTATAAATTCATTTTCATGTACATAAGACAGACAACCGTCTATGTGGCAGACTGATGATTCTTATAGAGTCATCATCCTTTGATTCGGATGATGATCTGTGCAGCTGATGTACATTTGATATCTTTATTTTCCTGAATATATCACAGCCCGGATGGATGAAACTAGATCCGAGGTCTTCAAACTCGTCCAATCTTCACTCAGAGTACAAGTCGATCCATGTGAAAGATGCTCTGGAGTCAAACATGGAAAGACATCACCTGATTACCAGCCAATGATGTAAGTTGTTAACAGGCACAAGATGAATCATCGATAATGATGATGACCCTAAAGGTACTACAGTACAATTCACGTGGTGTGAAAAAGGGACTTGGCGTTGAACACCACCCAAAATCTTTCGGTTGAAGGCCATTGATGTAAACCTGTCGCCGGAAGTGAGAAACTTGCCATTGAGGCATGCAAGCTTCAAAGTACTTAAAGGGTTGTTCCTAAGTCGACTTCTTGGATAATGAGCTGATGTCGACAAGAAGCGACCCGTCGTAGGAAGGCCTTAATGAATCCCACATCTACGACACGGAACGGAGTAAATGATTTTTGGAGGTGAAAACGATCTGATGATACAAGGTTCAAGGTGGCAGTCATGAAAGAATGGAGCATGAGTGTATTGCAGCGGATGAGACACAGACGAATTCTCTGAGCGACTTCTCTTGAACATACCGGTGACATTGACATGGATTGGTAGCGTTAACCCCAAATATGGATGGTGTGATGGACCAATGGTGATATGACTAGTGAAAGGAATAACCCAACCCGACTCGGATGTGGAGTGAAAGTGTCATGTTCAAGAGCGACTTGCTACCAATAAAGTTTCTTCAAGTTTTCTTCCCAATTTTTCCCCATTCATTACTGACCAGTACCTCTTTATTTTTGTCAAGCTTGAGGAGGATAACATATGCTTGTTCTATAATTTTCCCTTCGGGAAAACCCGTCGCTATGTTTTAACAAGCCTAGCGACAGTGAAACTCATTCTTGTCTATATGGACAAGTTTGTCGCTATTTGGTTTTAACAAGTTTAACGACAAAGATAACTCAATCCTTTTCAATTTTAGAGAGTCTGAAAGGGACGCAAAGGAAACTCCAATAATCCTTTTTCGTCATATAATCCCTTAAGTCCGAAAAAGTATAAAATAATACGAAAGGGATGAATTTTCAGTAATTTTAACGAGATGAACAAAACAAGTGCTCAATCTTTTTGTGTAATAATCCCTCAGGTCCAAAAAGATTAAAATATAGATGAGGGATAGCACTCCCGGTAGCTTTAATGAGCTGGAGAGGCCAACTGCTGGGCAAGCTTTTCATATTTTACGAGTCAAATGAGAAGAGCTTAAAGGAGACTTGTTTTTTAAGGAACGAGTGATAATTTCAGGTAGTAGCTGATTCTAGGTAAGTTTTGGAATTTCCCAATCACGGCAGTGTCACAAGGATGGCTCACAGGATCACTCTTCACAGTTGTTCCTCAAAAGGGGTAAACAATTAAATGGAGGTGAATGATCAGCTAAAATAGAGTGGAGGTGATGGTAAGAACACGACGAGGGCTCAAAAGCTGATGATAATATATTCACAATGGTTATTTACCGGAAATTGGTTCATTTTTTAATGAGATTAAACTCTGGGGGAAACATTTGCTCATTGCTAAGGTTTAATTTTTAATGAGCTTGAACTTCGCATAAAAACTGCTCGTGATAATGGTCATTGATTATTTGATTTCACTGCTAACCACTTTGTTCCTTCAAAGGTTGTACTGCCTGTTCAATTGCTTCATCAAACCGATTAGAAATGAACAATACATGCTTGAAAAATGAGTTAAAACACTAATTTTTTACTCGAATTACGTGAAAAGTAATTTAAAAGTGATTTTTACCCCTCATTTTACCATTTCATTTGAACTTTAGTTTGTTGGAGCTCTAGAGGTGTCTTTCCCCCTTGATTTTCACCAGCTGATTCTGGGAGATTCTGTGGACGATTCTTGGCGCCGCCTGGACCAGGTAGGAGCTAAACCTAATCTCCTCAGTTGCATTCCTTCCTTTTTGAATTCTGAGCATGTTTCCCTATTTTTCTGAGCCCCTGGGGTTTGAAAAATTCTCCCTGGCTCCATCGCACCCTTCCTATATCGAAAGGTGCGATGCATACTGGCTTGGCCATTGGCTAATCAGTATGCATCTCACCCATTACACTGTTGGGGTACGATGGGCACGAGAAGGGAAACTTTTGCATTGTTTTCTCATGGAATGTTACATGGCGAGAACACGAGCATGAAGAAGAGGACATGGTTGCTTTACATGATCTGGTTACGGTAACTACACTACGGAACTATGGTCAGTTCAAGTTTTTCCGCATCTCTAGCATGAGGCAACAAATCAACTTGTTGCAATATTTTCTCGATGCATGGGATCCTACCAACCAGGTGTTTCAGATCAGAGGCAAATCTATCCCCTTGACTATCGTGGACATCTATTTTTTGACCGGTTTACCGAGGTGTGGTGCCCCTCTTTCATTATCAGGTTCTGCTCGTGGGGACGAATCCGTGAGAGATTATATTCACCGGTATTGCAAAGAGGGATCTCAGCCGAGTAGGGACGGCAAGATCAACATCTGAGATGTCACTGGCCGGTCCTTGAGGACCATTCTGTTCACTTTTGCTAGACTAGCTGGTAGTGCGGCTCTTCACGTGGCTAACAAGTCCTATATGCAGTACGCCTTGGAATGCCTTGAACCGAAGGTGTTCAACTGGTGTGACACAGTACTCCCTGTGATCAAAGAACAACTAACCAAGGTAAAAAGTGGAAAATCCAAGAACTTCAGCTATGGTTCTATTTTGACCGCTTTTGCCTTGGAAACGATCCCACTGATGTAGCCGTAGTACATTTCACTTAGTTTACCTCCACCGACTAAGCCACGGATGCAGAGATGCAGAGTAGGGACGGCAAGATCAACATCTGAGATGTCACTGGCCGGTCCTTGAGGACCATTCTGTTCACTTTTGCTAGACTGGATGGTAGTGCAGCTCTTCACGTGGCTAACAAGTCCTATATGCAGTATGCCTTGGAATGCCTTGAACTGAAGGTGTTCAACTGGTGTGACACAGTACTCCCTGTGATGAAAGAACAACTAACCAAGGTAAAAAGTGGAAAATCCAAGAACTTCAGCTATGGTTCTATTTTGACCGCTTTTGCCTTGGAAACGATCCCACTGATGTAGCCGTAGTACATTTCACTTAGTTTACCTCCACCGACTGAGCCACGGATGCAGAGATGGGTCGACCTCATGGCCCGACATGCTGGTCAGTCCCAGGTTTCCTTCTCTGATACCTTCTTTAAGTGGTTCAACCGTCAAGAGATGGTTTTTTCCGAGTGTCCATATGTTGGTATGGATTTCCGGGGTGACTCGGATTTGGTGCTGCCAGCTGGTGAGCAGTGGGGTGTTATCTGTAAATTCTTTGACCATATCTCTGTTTATCATTTCTTTTTATAATGTTCTTGTGCTTTCTTCTATCAAGACTAATCAAAACTCATGTACTCATGCAGATATTGGACCAATTCAGCCAGCAGTACGTCTGAGAGCTCCAATTGTCGTTCCAACAGGAGAGGCTATGGGGAGGGCTATCCTTCATGACCTTGATGTGGCCAAGACTCTTTCAACATTGTAGGATCAGGTCAAGGGTCTCACTCTTGGTATTTCGGACGTGAGGACCGACAAGCTGCCTCTGAGTTTGCAGCGACATACTACTGGTGTGCCGAGTCGATGGACTAGGCTTTTACACATGATTTCACAGGCGGTGACTTGTTATCACCAGCATCATTAGACTAGGGTGCCCCCTAGCATTTTGAGTTTTGGGTCATTTGACCGCTTTTGTCTTGCTTACAGAACATTATGTATAAACCATAAACAGTTATATATATATATTTTTGATTTTCGGAGCTTTTTGGTTAAGTTATGCAATCTTGATGCAAATATTGATGAGATGCTTATTTTATAAATGTTGCAAATGTCTATCTAACACATAGTTTTCCAATGAATCCATTAATGTGTTTAAGTTTCTGGAAATATGTTGATATCGAATAGGATCAAACTGCCTTTCCAAAATCTTGACCCTCAGGAACATGCAATAGATAGCTGGATTCTATATGGTGTAGATACTGGTGAGCTGTAGGATGACGAGTTGTGAGTCTAGCCTGACGACGAGTCGGTGTATGCCATGTGTGATGGCATCAGAAAGGAGTTCTATCAACGCGTTGTATTTAGCAATATTGTTTGTTGACCGACCAATACATACCCCTTTGAAACTCACTAACTCGCTGCTTGGATCGAAGATGGCCCAGGCCGTAGAAGATAGGTTCCGCAAACTACGACTTGCTCTGTCGGCATATCCAACAAATGATTCCAATAGGTCTGAAATCTGCAACAAATGTAAAAGTGGATCACTTAACCAAAACGATTACCCTTAGCGAAAACAAAAATATAACAAAAGCATAGGGGTTACTATCTTGAGTCAAGCATAGTAACACTTAAGGTACAACTCGTTGCGCGGTTGCGCCAGTGGAGTCCCATCATAATCCACTAACTCGTAGGCTCCTTTTGCTAACATGTGCTTAAAAATATAGGGGCCCATCCATAAAGACTTGAATTTGCCTGCTCCCAATTTATCGGACTCTTGGTTGTAAAGTAAGACTAGGTCACCTTCTGAGAAGACACGGGGTTTGACATTCTTGTTGATCTGTGCCTTGACTTGTTTCTTATGGGCTTCGTTAGCCAAAGTGGCATCACGATGGGTTTCATCCAATTGGATTAGTTCCAAGAAACGAGCCTCCTCTTCTGAAGTTCCAGGGAGAAGGTTGACCGCAAGTTTGAGGGGCGAGATTTTGCACTGAACTGGTAAGATTGCTTCCAGGCCATACACTAGTTGAAAAGGCATAAACCCGGTTGCATTCCTCATCGATGTTCGGTATGCCCACAAGGCTGAGTACAGGATCAGGTGCCAACTCCTTTTATGGACTCCAATCATCCTTTGCAGCATCCGCTTCAAACCTTGTTGATTGCCTCAACTTGTTCGTTAGCCTGCGGATAATACGGAGTAGAGCTGTAGTGGGACAACCCTAATTTGGCAGCCAACTCAACCATCATGTGATTGCGAAAATGCGATCCATGATCTGTGATTATGGCCTGTGGAACGCCAAATCTAGAGACTACATGATTGAAAAAGAAGAGGGCAGCCATTTTGCCATTGTTGTTTAATGTAGGCATCGCCTCGGCCCATTTGGTAAAATAGTCTACTATGACTATGATATACCCATGCCCCCTGGCCGAGGTGCGGTTACATGTCATGAAATCTACACCCCATTTGGTAAATGGCCCAACAACAACTACTGGTTGTAGAGGTGCGGGTGGTATTTTGGTTTTACAATCGAATATTTGATAGGCATGGCAACTTCTGACTGCGGCCAGAAGTATCTTGCTCATAAAATATTTTGTGCGATAGCGTAACCAGAATGGTGCCCCCCACACGCGCCTGAGTGGCAATCATTCAAGACCTTTTTAGCCTCCTCGTGGGTGAGGCACCTCCTCAGAACTGTATCGACACCACGACGGTAAAGTGTATCACCGACGATCATGTAGTCTTTTGCTTGGAATGTGTCGTTGTTCCGAGCGGGAGGTATTAGACCTGTATGTTTGGGTTTAGAGATAGATTATTATGTCTCCATACCATGGATTGCTTGAAGATATCAGAAGCAAAGATTCGTCAACGATTGCTTCTTCTAATGTTGCATCGTTGGACGACAATGGGAGATCGCATAGTAACTTCGCGGAAACCAGGGATTTATTTGATTTTGATTTTATAAATTCCAGATCAAAATCTTGTAGAATTGCTATCCATTTTGAATATTTGACCCCCAGTAACTGTCGTAACAATATATAAGTCATGGGGTTGCAATCTAACAAAATGGTAGTTTTTCGAAAGAGGATATAGTGTCGAAATCTCTGTATCACTTGAACAGTTGTGAGAGCTAGCTTTTCAATGTAGGAGTACTTGCTTTCTGTATCATTTAAGTTTCTACTCAAATAATATATAGGATGTTCAATTCCATTTTCTTCTTGAACTAAAACTATTGCGATAGTCGTATCCGCTGCAGCCAGATACAGGTTAAAGTCTTTTTGATAATCAAGAGCATACATTAATGATGCTTTTATTAGGGATTCCTTTAAAGCATCAAAGGAAGCTTGTGCGACCTGATCCTAGGTGAAGGGTACTTATTTTTTCAATAGACGAGTGTAACCTTTAGCAAGTTCGGCGTAATTTGGAATGAACCTTCTTAGAAAGTTTGCTTTCCCTTGGAGTTTCTGAATCTGAAGCAAATTTGAAGGTGGAGGCAAGTTATAGATTGCTTGAACCTTACATGGGTCGAGACGAATCCCGTCCTTTGAGACTAAAAAGCCAAGTAAACGACCAGAACTGACACTGAACACACATTTGTGTGGATTGAGTCGTATCTTGTAGTGTCGGCAACGTAGAAATATCACTCTCAAATGCTGCGGATGATCAGTTCCCTTTCGCAAATGAGCCGGAGGATTGTCGAGATATGGTTGAATGATGTTTTTGATGTCATGGAAGGCATAATTCATTGCCCTCTAAAATGTTGCCCCTGCATTCTTTAAACCAAAGGGTAGCTTGCGATATGCAAATGTGCCCCGCGGACAAATAAATGCAGTCTTTGACTGGTCCTGTGGACGGATATTTATTTGATTATACCCAGAAAATCAATCCATAAATGAAAAGATTTCACATCCGGCGCATTCATCAATTATCTGGTCAATGAAGGGTGTAGGGTAGTTGTCTTTTGGACAAGCTTGATTTACATCCCTATAATCGACGCACACTCTAATCATTCCTTGTTTTTTCATTACAGGAACAATATTCGATACCCAATCGGTTAGAAGAATCGGGTAAATAAAACCAGAATGGAGAATTTTTTCAACTTCTACCTTGATGGCAGCGGCTTTCTTGGGGTGCACCTACCGTATCTGTTGTCGTACCGGTTTGACATTTGGATACATCTTAATTTCGTTTTCAACTATGCTCGAGTCAATGCTTGGCATTTCATCATATGACCAAGCGAAGACATCTATGAAATTGCGAAAAAGAGCATGATATATTTCCAGTTCTGAAGGAGAACAAGACTTGCCGACATGAATATTCTCGACAACATATGTTTTGGTTAAGATATTTATGGTGATAGTCTCTTCAATATTGGACAAGTTTCGTTCGAAATCCACCATGTTTACAGTATTTGATAGAAAATCAAAAACTAATGGATGATGAAGGTCACTAGGAGTATCTTCCTTGTAATCTAGAAGATCGGAATGATGGTGGTAATTTTCCCATGGTGCCCCATCAATCATCATTGACTGAACAATTCCTTCGTCTGTAGAATGTACTTGCAACCAAGGATCTGAAGGATTAATATATTATTTAGACCTATCTATCCAAACGCTTGATAAGTGTTGATTTGGGTTTGCCTCCCATGCCGAAAACATTGATTGCTACAATATTTCTATTGGGCTTGGAGGCAATCCCTGCAGATGATCCATGTTAATATTGTTTTTAGAGATCTTTTGAATAGAAGATATGATATTGTAGGTTCCCACAGTTGCCACTTCCACCAGATTGATTGGAGGCAGTAGGGCAAAAGTCCCCATTAATATAGGGTCTTTTAGTAGGCCTACTCCAATATTTTGAAGCGAATGAGGGCTTCCATGGATCATCGGAATGCTTCACGTAACTTGTGAACTGTTGGGGAGAAATGTTTGATGGTCGACGATTGTAATTCCTCCTTGAAAGGGAAATGCAATCTTCCTGAAGTAGGTCGACACAATGGCAGCCATAGCATATATCTAGGGCCTTCCCAGTAGGATGTTGTAATTGAGGTTTCCGTCGATTACTTCAACATATGTTTCTATTGTTTTCCCCCCCAGTTCGACTTGCAAGTTACTTAAAATCCCATATGGGGTGTATGTTCGTCCATCAAATGCTTTTAATGTTGTCGAAGATCTCGACAAGGGTGGAGATCCTAAAGTTTTCCAGCAACTCATTGACATAATACATGTAGATGCCCCCTCATCAACAATTGTTCGATGAACAGTTTTGTTGAGGGCTTTCACTTGCATCAGGAAAGCTAGTTGAGCTGGTGACTGAGGGTCATATCCTTTGTGATTAAAGGACACCAGATTGGAATCCGTTGGGTCAATCCCACCTATCGCCAATAATAAAGCCTGCTTTTGGGAGGGGCAATTTTGTAGTACCTCAAGTGTCGACATAGCGGATGGCGATTGGGCCATATCCTCCACTATATTATAATGTTGTGCTTCTCTGGCACGAGGATTAAACGTCGATTTGTGTACTACTCCATTTGGTGGCTTTATCATTAGTTCAGGAATGATGGGTGGCACAACTTCGATCGAAGTCTTTATCGAACTACTAGATTGATCATTAGCCTTGTTGTCCGACAGCTGTGGATTCTCGTAATCTTTATTCCTTGTCGATATCAAAGCATCATTTTGCTGCTTTGAAACCGACAACATTAGCACTTGGGACGGAGAAGCATTGTCACTAGAAACCAGATTTGTTCCTAGATTTGGAAATGGATCAGTCAATACCGCCGAGGTTTTTGAATTCTTGAAGAATTTTCTAAACTCAGCTTTATATGGACACTCTCTTGCCCAATGATCCCCATCACATATAAGGCATGGACGATTTGGTTTCCTATCTCTAGAAGGGTTTGCAGAAGACTTTTCAGGGGACGACTCCTCCTATTTCTTCTTCTTCCCTTTCTTTTTCTTCTTGCCTCCTGGTTTCTTTGTTTCTTTGCCTTTGTTAGTCGATATGGCATTTACTTCTGAGGTGAGAAGTTCTTCATTTTCATTTTGACCTGAAACCGTACGGGCCTTCTTCGACTTAGCCTTTACAGTTTTCGTGCTGGTTGTTCCTATCATGCTGTCCCCGTCATGAGAGTCTTTCTTTGATTTAGGAGAGGGAGGAACAAAAAATTCCGGTCTAGGAGCATCAGGGATTTTAACGTAGGGCGTGCCAGATTGAGTATAGATCAAATCTAAATATTGCGCACGAGTAATGACTTGCTCTTCAGTGAAGACTCCTTCCTTTGCCACATCTTCTGTAATAGAAGGTAACAATGACTTAATAAACCATTCAACCAACAGCTGATCAGGAACATATGTTTTTACCATTCTACGACGACATCGCCACTCATGAATATTATCGGATATGTGAGTGGTTGTCGTTTGCTTGAAATTGGTAAGAAGCTCTGTTCTCGTTTCATACCTTATGGCTAACTGAAAATGGGTTAAAAAGGTTGTGGCTAGGGTACTGAAGTTATCAAACAAAGCTCTGGGCAATTCGATATACCATTTTTCTATCGGACTAGTTAACGTTCGCTGAAAAAGGTGAAGCCTAATCGAATCATCATTTAGAGTGTTAGATGAACACCACAGATGAAAGGTTATGACATGATTCAACGGTTCTTCACCTAGATTTCCATTAAATTTAGGAATATCTGAAGAAAGTTTATGAGGAATTGCTGGCCACCAAGGGGCGTAAGTGATTGGATCATTTGTTATTCGATTTAGATCTAGTAACTCTAAAGTTGCCACGAAGAGCAACTATTGATTCAGGTTCGGCGAAGCATACCCAGGATAAGATGGGATTGCCTGAGCAGTGGGTCTTTGCATACCAGCATAATGCATTTGATGTTGATAACTTTGATAAGGTTGATGGGCATAACCATTATGAAATGGTTGATGTTGACCATTTTGAATATACGGCTGCCCATTACTTGCAAAGACTTGGTGCTCAGATCCTTGGTAAACTTGTTGGAATTGTGGTTGTAGATATTGCACCAGCCATGGTTGTGAGACCATGTGCTATTGTCCAATACTAGTTTTTTGACCAAGATGAGGGGTAATGGTACCCTTTTGAGCTTCGGTCACTCCAGTTAAGGAGCCACTAACCGATGATTATGGTGGCGTCACAGAGACAAGGGGCTATTGGATTGCGACCTGAGAGACTTGAGGTTGGCATACAACAGGTAACTCTTATACTTGTGACACCATCAAAACAACCAGTGTAGTGGGGATATTTGACATAGGCAGACTTTGTTGCATTGAGTATACAACTCTTGGTTGGTGAGGCAGTATTGGTATCCAACCACTGGATGTAATCCCAGCATAACCTGAATTATGTTGCGAACTATCGTATGTTTGACCCCCGAAGGAGACAATGAAAGGGCATATTGCCCCCCATACGGTGGTAATCCAGTGCTTAAGGGAATGATTTTCCTTTGAGGACTGGACTGACCAAATTGACATTGTGAGGGATCAATTTGCTGAGACTCAACATAAGAGATTCCAGATATTATTCCGGACGAACAAACGGGAGCAGACCATACTGTCGAAACAGCCCCTGGATGGATTCCATCCAGTGATTGAGAGATAGTTGCGATAGACGGTATGCCAACGAACATTGTTGGAGTGGCAGTAGGAAGTTCTGCCTCTGTTGTGTCGGATGACATACTCCTAGATGTCAACAGTTGTTCAAACATATCTAGTCTATCCAAAAGAGTTCCTAGCGATTCTACAGGAACTTCCGATAATGGTGGACTAATTTCCGACAAAGAAGGATATAGGGTGATCCCAACTCCGAATTGTGATGGAGTACTAGATGGGGGATCCCCCACAATCTCTTTTATAACAATTAATCCAGGTGGAAGAGGTAGACCATCAGGTCCGTAAAATATTTCCGGTTCCGAAGAAGGTATAGATTCTGCAGCGACAGATGTTTGGGGAATAGCACCTTCTAAATCAGCTGCAGTTGGAGTTGGTTCAGGAATAGAAGTGTTTACCTTCACACTAGGATTAGTTCTACTATCCTCTAGTGGCTGCGGAACTTCTTCTGTAGAGGGAGGGATACCAGAAATGTTTGGAGTAACCGAAGTCTCCAAGGGTGTCGGAACACTTGTTCCAAGCAGACCAAGGGAATTTGAACTGGTTAAATGAGTTCGCTTTGTCTAGAATAGTTTTGATTCTGGAGACAAAGATGGTTGACTCGTAAGCCTCCGCGAACAACGGGGTTTCAATTGACTTTCCTCCACGGTTGTGGATTACTCGATCAACTAAAAATAAAGGGGAAAATGATTCCGAATTAAATGAATTTTAGACGCTTTAACACAACTTGCTTTTTCAATTTTTAAGAGTCAAGAAAAAACAAAATATGACTCTAGTCGCCTTCGATTTTTAATGAGCCTGAAGTGACAAGTGCTAAGATGGACCTTTTCCTTTAAGGAGTCTAAAAAGGAACGAAAGAGACTACTCTAGAAGTCTAGACGGAGGGATTACCAAACCAATCACAAAACTACAAAATACTTTTTATGGTACGGCAGTCAATCTTCCCAAATGTTGTGTTTAGTTCATTGCGATCGATAGGGCGGCAGACACGAATTCCTATGGATAAAGGATATAGCCTATTGTGGTCTCCCAATATATACTCGATGGTACGTGGGAGCACAAGTCTTTACTGGCACTTGTCGTCTCAAAGAGGAGGAATCACCCAACCAACAATGAAAGCGACAGTTACCAGGCTTTACGACGCCAGAATACGTCTCTAGCCTAGACTTCTAGATGTTGTGCGTTAGGTTCCAAAGCGTTTTTATGTTCATTAAATTTATTTTACAGTTTATCTTTCTTAATAAATTTTCCTTTCAGGTTCACTGCATGATGTAGATATAAAATTCCTAAAATGCAACCTACGATGATAAACAATCGTTTAATCTTCTTTTTGTAATGAAAATTCTAGCTACTAAAGAAAGAGAGATGTTATTCCTTCAACATAGAGCAGAGAGAACACATAGATGCACTGTCCTAAATCAAACCAACAAGCAGTCTAAATGCAAATGCACATGCATGTATTTTTTTTCAGCTTTCTTAATGTGTGAATGAAAAGAAGAATGCTAAGCACAAATCTGAATTATCTTTTCAAAGCGACAGTACTAACAAATTTCTCTTCAAAAACGAAAGGAAGATAATGACGACACTTTGCTATTTTGAATTGAAATCTGCTTTCGACACTTGAAAAAACTACTAATTCAAATCAAATACAAGAGTAACTGTATAATCAACCATAAATAACAATAGAATTATTTTCTTTGACTGAAAATGACATTTGCAACACTTTCAAATCAAAATACGACAGTTTGATTATGCTACTTTCTTGTAAAAGAGAATTGTAATGGTGCACAATACATAAAAACATTCACAATTATTTGTACTATGGAGGCGGAATCATGCAAAGTAAGGGAGTTCTACAGTGGTATACTAATCATAGATAGCAAAACTCCTGAATAAAGCTCAAGAGAGTGAACACAGAAACCAAAATCTGAGAGCAGAAGAGGTCTTGTCTGATCAGTGCACCTACAACACAGGGAAAGTGCGATGTAGCGCACCTACTACACAGGAGCTGCGATGCATCTAGATTCCCAAGAGGGGGAAGTGCGATGGTCCAAGGACAAGACTTCAACTTAGTTCCGGGTCACAGTTTGCAGCTTAGTTCAGGGATTTAGGCCGAGATGATAGTCAGTAAATCGAAATCACATGGTTTGATCTAATGAGGTTACTAGAACCACCACTAGGGCAATTAAGATGTTTGCAAATCGATTGTTCAGTTTATAAACAAAACCCGGAGATAGACTGAAGTAGCATTGATCTACTTTGCACTTGCATAGAAAATGCATTTTGAAGGCTAGTTGGCTTAACTTCAGGTTCCGTCTGTAAGTTTATAAAACAAACAAATATAGACAAGCAAACAACCTATTCAATCCCTAGTGGAGTCACCATTTTGTTATTGAGAAATCTAATGTCCACTTGGAGCTGCTAGTCCCACTAAGACTGGTAGCTATCTTAGAAACAAACAAACTAAAACTACTTTCACTTTCCCTTATGAGAAGTAGATAAGAGGGGAACAAAGGACACCAACCTCAGTCTTGCGCTTAGTTCCTTGCTTGGTTCCTCTCCCTTCTGACAGATCCTTGCCGCTTTTCCTTCATCTACCCAGCTTCAAAGAGCACCTGTGGAATTAAAGCAACATAATACTATCGAAGAACAAAGATCTACAATCATAAACAATATAGGACCAGATATATATTGACCACACAAATGCATATATCATCAAATATACAACAATGTGGAGGAAAACTTGAATAGCTTTATTAATATCAAGAATAGCAAAGAGGATTACAACCAAATTGTTCTGACCCAGTGTCATCCTCCTAGCTTGAAAGCCCCTCTTCACCTCATGAAAAGCTTAGATCACCCAACACTATGATATTCCACCAAGAAACCAACAGCACTTCCTTACAAGATACAAAATTCTAGCCTCTGGATCTTTGGGATGAGGGATCCATATATAGATGATTGCAGGGGGGTGAGTCAGCTTCTGGGATTTTGATTAGTGTCCTCTCTCTAATAGTTCTTGATTCCACTTGGAGATTGATGATCTCTTACTCATCCCTAGGAAAATTCAGAGAGACAAGTGTCACAGGAGAAGTTTCTCGAAGATTCCATGACGATCCACCTTGCAAACTGTCTCTGCCATTTGTCTACTCTCACCCATCGCACCCTACATAAGGGCTTTCTAGTATGCATCACACCCTTTTCACTAATCAGGTGAGATGCATCGCACCCTCTACAATAGGCAGTCTGTATGGTCTAGGTTTGACCAGTTCTGAGTAGTTTTCTGTGGAGAACTTCTGGGAGATGATGTAATCAGCTGACCTTGTTCCTTTAGGGTGTGAAGCAACACTTTTAGGGACTTAGGAGCACTTGGTTTATGGACATGTATGATTGGGGTTGTAGTGCCCAAAAATGTCTATAACAAGGATTCCTTGTGCTTCATCATTTGGCAACTTGATGAATGCCATGGTATGAACACGACCAAACATTGCATATTCAGGGGGAGTAGTGAGTAGGTTCCTTGCCAATCCAGACAAACAACGTTGGCAAGCAGAAAAATGGATTTTGAGATATCTCAAAGGTACTGGTCATTATTGTTTATGTTTTGGTCATAATGAGACCGTGATTAAGGATTTATGAATTAATTAGATAGAATGAATATGGCCGGAGATATGGAACAAAAAGTCTATAATAGGTAATTTGTATGCATTTGCAGGTGCAACAGTATCTTGGTGTTTCAAGGCTACAAATAATAGTAGTTCTCTCTACAAGAGCAGGCAGAGTACATAGCTGCAACAAAAGGTTGTAAAGAGATGTTGTGATGCAGTGATTCCTAGGAGAGATAGGAATAAAGAAGGACAAGTCTGTGTTATATTGTGATAGTTAGAGTGACATTCACTTGGCGAAAACCTAGTGTTTCACTCATAAACCAAGCACATTGACTTAAGTTACCATTGGATCCAGATGTGTTAGAGGAATGTTACACCAACATTTTGTCACTATCCCTGTACTCCCATTCCTTGATCCTGGAGGACCTATATAGTGACCCTCATGTGTTTTCATGTCATGAAGACATGGTCCTTACATCACTTTCATATGCAAAACATTTCCCTTTTACATCATTTCCCAAGAATATTCCTTCAAACACAGTTTTCAAGACCGACGCTATCACTTAGTTTCTTCCATGCATGATTTGCAGAGTCTAACACTGGGCCTAGCACCAAACAATGCTAGTAATCCATTCATGTCCGCGCTGACCCTCTTTTGGAGATTTTTTAAAAATGGATACGAAGTTCCTAGGTCTAGAATCTTTGTGAACGGATGTCTAGTAAATGGTTAGTCAAGATAGAGCCAAGAGAACTGTTTGGGCTTCTTTCCCTATTAAAATGGAACAAACCAAAAGGGATAAGGCCTCTCCCATCATAAGAGTATCCATTTCCTCTCTCAAGCTATATAAATCCTCCTTTTCCAACCTCAGCTAGCTAATGAAAGGGTTGAATAATCTGCAAAATCTTGATAGTCAAAACAACTCTTCAGAGATTTAGCCTTCTAGTTGGTGTTTGTAAAGGGAGAATAAGATTGTAGTTTGTTTGGTTTGGAGCAAAGAGGAAGAAGCCTTGAAATTTTGTTGTTTGAGGTGAATCATGAGATGCTAACAGTGATGCTGGAACCTGGACATGTTGAAGGAAGCTTGCAATGCTAAGGCAAAGGTTGTACTTTCATTTTTTTCATAATAATAACTAATATTTTGTTTCCTATATCAATTTCATATGATATTTGGTAGCTTAAGACTCCTTAGCCTCTAAGTAGGTTGAATATATTTTATGCTATCATGTGTGCTTGGGTTTCTTGTCTATTTGTTTCAGGTGCTTGAGTGACATTAAGGAGATGATTGTTGGAGCAAAGGCACAAGGAATTCATCAACAGGGATTAGCGATACAAAGAGTAGGATCTTATCCATTCACAATCTAAGGGAATTATATCAGATTGTATTGTTTGTGGCTAAACCCTCTCCCTTGGGTTAGAGGGATTATCTCTGTCTGCAGAGAGAATCTTCCTATTCCACAAATTGACAACTCCACTGGGGACATCCCTCTCTTTGGATTGCTTTTCATTTCATGATTTGTGACAAATTTTATCGTATCACTCTTTCTCTTTTGTAATCTATATTCAAGTCGGTCTACTACTTGATCATTTAATTTAGAGTGACAAGTTTGGTTTTGGTTTTTGTGGAATTTTTTCTTTTTTCTTTGAATCCCTCGGATCATCACGATGTTAATTTTCTAACAATAGTTCCGACAAAGCGTGAGTTCACTCTATTGAATAGAAGCGCACAGCCCTTGCCGCCCCCTGGTGCTTGTTTCTAGTTAGAACTATCGCATCGATGCATGTAGGTTTAGATCAGGGTTTCTCTTGAATCATTGCTACTATGTCTTGTCCTCATAAATTCTATTTCTTGGCTTGTTTGCCTTTATTATCCCCTAGCATAGAATGCTTTGTTTGCTTGATTTGTTTTTTGAGTGGTTTTAGATTGCATTACTTGATTTTTTGATTTTTTGGATGATGTGTGTCCATGGGATATCTAGGTCGTTTTCCATTCATTTTCTTATCTTCTCATCAACTCAAAGTTTTTTGGTCCTTACATCTATCTTGCTTTGGTGTCAATTGAACAAGTGAAAAGGTTTCGTTTGCTCTTCTCTTGTTGAATGTCTCTTTTTTGAGCATAGATTACATTACTCGATATGTTTCGATTGAGTCTTGGCATAGTTTGAAAGGATTTCTTTTTATCATTCTTTGCATTTGAATGATGTTTAGTTATTTGGAAATATTCATTGAAATGTTTACGTGAAATATTCATTTTAGCATTCCATTGAAGAAAATACATTATTCGAGTTTGTTTAATTGATATGTTGCATTAAGTAGCACCATTGAAAGTTATAATTACATCATCGTGATCATTTGAAATGAAATGAACTTCTTTTACTGTTAAAATGACTAGTTGAAGTGCACCTGATAGGAAGAGTAGGAAGTGGAAAGAATTTTCATTATTTTGTTTTAAAAGGAGAAGTACTGAAGAGTCATATTACTTTTGATTGCTTGTTCATTGCATTGGTTGTTTTATCTTCTCTCAATTATTGTAATCATTCATCAAATTGAAAGGGTTTTGTCCCATATAGCTTCACATAGAGTTTTTCAGGTGACATCGATAGGGC